>CM066048.1:135651128-136304912 GCA_033557465.1 Ichthyophis bannanicus | reverse complement strand
CATTTTTGGGTTGTGTTTTGTGGGGGGCGTATGGGGGCAAAGCAGTATCGTGGGATGTGGGAGCAGGCCTCAGGTGCCTCCGAAAAGGCATGAACGGCAGCCCCATCTTATCTGAGGCTGCTGGTTCTCTCGCGTGCTGGCTCTCAAAGCACAGTAAGGAGAAAGTCCAAAGTCAAAAAATGTGTCTTCTGGGGAGCTTTTCAATCAGCAGCAGCTGCTAGACATTGCAGGGAACCTTAGGAACTCCTTCTTTCCCCCGTCCTGAGTTATTCTAGCTTTGCATAAGGCAATTCCGTTTTAAAAAACAAAGATTCAGTCTGTGGAGAGTCAGGCTAGTTATACTCTGAGTTTCATCTGCAAGGGGAGTCCAAGGAGGAGTACCCAGGAGCGGGGGTCGTCCTCAAAGGGCAAAGCTGTGGAGACGGGCTGGCGATGGGCTTCAAGCAACTAGCTCTGATGGCCTCCGGTAGTGCGACGATGGGTGATTTGATCTCAAAGCTGGTGTGGTACTCCTGGCCGTTGGAATTGGAGGAAGGGGAGGGATTGGGCCTTGCGCGTACCCGAATGATTTCCGAGTTTTTTCGGCAAGGGCGGAGCCCGGCAGCCTTAATTACTCAAAGGTCGCTAGCAGCTTTACAATATAGTACTCGCCCAGCCGGTGCAGCAGTAGCCCTAGAGGATCCACTTTTGCACGGAGTTTTCAGGTTGAGCCAGTGCTGTTTTCCCAGTACATAGAGTAATTAATCAGATGAATGTTGGAGTCGTGAGTGGGGAATGCCCCGAAGTCTACCCTGAAGGGGGAGGCGCGCTTTAGGTTGGCTTTACACCCCGTTCCCCAGGAGGATGGAGGAGTTTTGTTGCGCATGCCTAATGTGGATGGCTCTTTATGAAACGGCGTTCACCAAGAAGACAACCATTCCCATAGAAGTGGGTACAGCTCAAGTTAAGGATCTTCAGGATCGTAGTTTGGAGGCTCTGTTAAAGCAGGTATTTGATTCCAGTGCCTTAGCCTTGTAAGCCTCTATCTGTGGGGCGTATGTGTCCAGGGGCGTCTATTTGTTGGCTGCAAGGTAACTCTCTCCGATTTCTGGATGGGGAACAGTATCCATCTGCGGAAGGAGCAAAGCTAGAGTCGGCGGCGGCCTATATGGCAGATGCCTATCTATGATCCTGGTCCGAATTTCAGCAAAATCCATGGCGTCTCCGTGATTGCCAGTCCCAGCGTTTTCTTTTTGGTTGAGGAAATTGGGGGCGGATGCTTTGCTTCGAAGTCTCGACTTAGTAAACTTCCCTACAAGGGCAAACTGCTTTCTCCTGGGGAAGCGGCTGGAAAAAATTGTGAAGGATTTGGGGGATTCCAAGGGGGACGTCTTCCGTAGGACCGTCCGAGAGCGGCTAAGTTGGACTCCAATTCCGAGAGGTCAAGTGTAGGGAATTTCACAGGTTTCGAGGCGCCTCGTCCTTTTCAGAGAGCCTTTTTGGATCCAGAGGGCATGTCCGATTCGAGGATCTAGATGTTTTCCAGCAGGGGCTATTTTCCGGATTCCCAGCAATAATCTCTGCTAAGAAGCCGGCAATGAAGGTCTGCAGGTCCAGGCGGAGATCTCTGGTAGAGAGGTCGTTTGCAGGACTTTCGCCTCTCCCGCCTGGACCGCCATAACTACGGATCGGTTTGGGTCTGGAGATGATCCGCTAAGGCGTATTGCTCTCTAAATTTTGCGCATCCGCTAGCGGATGCCCTGGTGATTATCCCCATGTGGACCACTGGCGAAAAGGTAGGCGTCACGTCACGTTTGCAGCGCCTGCTGCGAACTTCATGCAGTGGTGCCGGTGCCCCAAGACCAGTGCGGCGCAGGTCGAACTCGATTAATTTTGTGGTCCCAAAGACAGAAGGGTTCCCTTTTCAGGGCCCAATTCTGGATCTCAAACACGTGAACCGCTGTTTGTGGGTGCCGCATTTTTGGATGGAAACTCTACGGTCGGTTATTCGGGCAGTAAAGCCAGGAGAAGTTCTTTCGTCCATAGATCTCACGGAGGCCTATTTGCACATTCCGATCAGAAGGGATCATCAAAAGTATTTACGTTTTTGCGGTTCCCATGGGTCTTTTTCCGTTTCGAGCATTGCCATTCGGGCTGGCAACAGCGCCGCGAACGTTCACCAAGATAATGGTAGTAGCGGCAGCAGCACTCAGACAGTACGGAATTAGAGTACACCCATCTCTGGACGATGGCTGATCTGGGCATCATCTTGGCAGGAATCCATCACAGCGACCGCCCGATATTGGATTTCCTAGATCAGCTTGGTTGGGTCATAAATCGAGCAAAGAGTCAGTTGCAGCCGGTGATGCTTCTGACGTATTTGGAGCTGTGTTCGACACGGAGATAGGTTCAGTGTTCCTGCCAGCGGACAGGGTACAAAGATTTTTTCTCAGGTAAAAGCCTTCTTGAGTCTGCGAGCACTGACGGCTTGGAAGTACTTAACAGTTGTTGGTTTCCATGGCGGCGGCCCTGGATCTTGTTTCATGGGCAAGGACGCATATGCGTCCACTTCAGCAGACCTTGCTATCCAGATGGTCTCCACAGGATCATCCTCTTTCTCGGAAGTTGGCATGCCCAGAGGAGGTGTGCGACAGTCTACAGTGGTGGTTGGTTCCCCAGCATCTTCAAGCAGGGGTACCTCTGGTCCAGCCACAGTGGGTGTTGGTCACGACAGATGCCAGCCTAGCTGGCTGGGGGGGGCTCATTGTCTGGCTCAGATAACACAAGGCACTTGGTCTGCAGAGGAGAGCAGTTGGTCAATAAATCATTTGGAGCTGAGAGCGGTACGTTTCGCTCTACAGGGGTTTGCCCATCTACTCGAGGGTTGAGTGGTTCGAGTGTTCTCCGACAATGCGGTGACCGTTTCTTATATCAACAAGCAAGGCGGTATGGGCAGTGTAGTGTGGTTGGAGGAGAGTCAGCTGCTAATGCAGTGGGCGGAGAGCCATCTAGTAGCGCTATCGGCGGCACATGTGGCAGGGAAGGACAACGTGCAGGCCGACTACCTCAGTCCCCATCTTCTAGATCCCGGAGAATGGGAGTTGAACATGGCGGTGTTTCACGACATTACGGTGAGGTGGGGTCAGCCTGTCATGGATCTCATGGCGACCTTGCCAATGCCAAAGTGGCCAGGTTTTTCAGCTGGCGAAGAGAGCGAATGTCGGAAGGGCTCGACGGCCTGGTGCAGCCTTGGCCGGAGCAAGTGCTGCTTTGTGTTCCCGCTGATAGGACGAGTGGTTCAGAGAGCGGCGAGCCACAGCGGAAAGATTATTCTGATTGCTCCAGATTGGCCAAGACTGCCGTGGTATGCGAATCTCGTGCGACTTCTATTGGATACTCCTTGGCGGCTGCCCAGCTGCGTCAATCTGCTGAGCCAAGGGCCGGATCGATTCTTGCTTACGGCTTGGTTCTTGAAAGGGAACGGTTGAAGCATCGAGGTTACTCGGGATCTGTGATAGCCACAATGTTACAGTCCAGGAAGAGGTCAACGTCCGTGGCTTATATCAGAGTATGGCACATTTTTGAAGCTTGGTGTGAAGGCCGTTTCGTTAAGCCGGGCTCATCGGGTCTTCCCGAGATCCTGTCTTTTTTTTTTTATAAATTATTTATTCGAAGCATAAAACACAACACACTAACATACAATAATCGTTACAATGTGGCTTCGAAGTTTTCTCAATACATAGTCAGGTGCAAGTGCCGGGATACCCCGGCAAGGTTATCTCTTATCCTCTGCCGCGGGGTACGTTACTGTACAATTCCCATGTCCCATCTACCTGCCCTTTCCCTCCCCCCTCTCCCACACCTCCCTCCCCCCCCCCACTCCTCCCTCCTGGGATCCATGAGAGCATCGGGAAGTCCGTCCCTAGTCACTAATAGGGTCTCCCCAAGTGCTACCCCAAACATAAAATCTCACTACGAACTTTGGGCCTTAAATGTTGAATATATGGTGTCCACACCATGAGAAAAAAGGCCCAACGACGGGGGTGTCTCTGTGCACTTCGCCTCTCTAACTGCATATAATGATGGAACCCATTTCGCCACTCCCAAAAGGAGGGGGCTGCAGGCTCCAACCACCTCCGCAGTACAGGGCCCTTCCCCACCAGACATGCCTTCCTTATCAACAATTGCTGCCATCTACCCTTCGGGTGGTGTGGTCCCAGCTGATCCAGCGCTATGAGTTGTCCTGTCCAGCAGACCTGCTGATGTAAGATATCGCTCAGAAAGGTTGCTATTCTCAACCAATAATGACGAACATAGGAGCAGCCCCACCACATATGACCCAAGTCCGCTAGTGGACACGCACATTTTGGGCATCCCCCGCTATCTGTAAGATGACTACGCAGTGCCCTTCTGGGAGAAAAATGAGCCCGGACAATACTTTTGAACTGAATTTCTCGCCAGCGGGCTCCCTCCGCCAAGCCGGCCACCCTGCATAATGCCGCCTTCATGGAGCCCGGAGCGACCGCACAACCCAATTTGCGCGCCCAAGAAGCCTCCTCTGTAGAGTAGTCTACCGATTGCACATAGGAAGTCAATGCTTTCTTAAAGTACGAAATGGTCGGTTTCTCCTCAGTGCCCAAGGCGAAAAACGCTATAATCCGTGCCGAACGATCGCCCTGCAGATCCCGCCTAGCCATAGAATGCACATAATGCACCAACTGTCGATACGGGAACACGGAAGTCCGAGGGCTCAAGTTATATTCATGACAAAGCACTTCCAAAGTCTTGCACCGCCCCTCTAAGTCGACTACGTGCCCCAAGAGTCGTATTCCGACTTGTGCCCACTGGGCGAAGGGGGCCGACTCCGAGCCTGGGGGAAACAAAGCATTCCCCTGAATGGGCAGCCAGCTCGAAGTCTCCGAGGAAGTCTCCCACAGTGCGTTCAGCCGTTGCCACGCACAACGCGCCGCCCGTATTAGCACACTTTTCCCCAGATGGGCCGGCAAAGCCGCTCTTGGGAGGTGAAGAACCGCCAACAGTGAGTGTGGCGCTACCAAGGCCTCTTCCATCGCCCTTGGAGTAAATAGCTCTGTGTTACCGAGCCAGTCCCCCAGGTGTCGAGACTGACAAGCCAAGGCATATGTCCCAAGATCAGGTACTCCTATCCCTCCTGTTCTCCAGCCCCCCATTAGACGGCGTAATGGGATACGCGCACGCGCCCCTCGCCAAAGGGAACCACGAAACTCCCGTTCGAGACGAAGAAGATCACGGCGGAGTAGCCAGACAGGTAGGGTTTGGAGCCAATACAGAATCCGCGGTAGTACGACCATCCCCAGGACTGCCGCCCTCCCCAAGAGGGACAGGGGGAGCGGCATCCATGCCCGAATGTGCGATCGAAGAGCTACCCAAATACGCTCAAAGTTCTGTTTGTACAATACTGAGGTATCTTTGGTAAGGGTAATCCCGAGGTAAATAATAGAGTTAGCCGCCCACCGCAGTGGGAAGCTCCCCTGCCAACACTGTTGTAATCGACCGCCAACATCCAAAGCTTCTGATTTGTCTTGATTAATCCTGAATCCCGCGAAGTCACCATACCTAGTAAACTCGGCAAGTAAATTTGACAGCGAATGTTGCGGGTCGCATAAGTGAACTAAAATATCATCTGCAAAGGCGGCTATTTTAAACCCACCGGGCCCGACAGGGACCCCACGAATCGTGGGAGAGCCCGCTATGCTGCGCAACAATGGATCAATAGTTAACACAAATAGTAGCGGGGAAAGCGGGCAGCCCTGTCGTGTGCCACGTGAAAGATTGAATGAATCGGACAGGGTCCCATTGCATAAAATGCTCGCGGTAGGGTGTGTGTATAGGAGCTTCACCATTGCAATAAAAGAGTCACCCAGCCCATAACGAGGTAGGAGAAACTCCAAATAGTCCCAACTGACTCGATCAAACGCCTTTTCAGCGTCAAAACTGACCAGCAGGGACTGCATCTCTCGCGTACGCACCCATTCCAGAGAGGCTAAAATCTTCCTCAAATTCCGCACCGCATATCTCCCTTGCACAAAACCCACCTGCGACTCATGCAGCAGGCCTCCCAAAACATCAGCCAAGCGATTTGCTAGAATCTTTGCAAGTATTTTCGAGTCGAAATTCAATAGGGAGATGGGTCTATAAGAGGCAGTCTGCAGAGGGTCCTTACCAGGTTTAGGAATCAGAGTAATAAATGCATGATTCATACCCCAAGTAAAGTTCCCCCGCTCTACCCTCCGGTGATATAATTCAGTTAATACCGGGGCAAGGCGGCCTGTCAGTAGTTTATAAAATTCTGCTCCAAAGCCAGGCGATTTGTAGCAACTAGCTCCCATGATTACTTTCTGCGTCTCTTCTTCTGTCACCGGTGCGTCCAACATCGAGCGCTGTTCTGCTGTCAACACTGGTAGATGCAGGTCCCGTAGGTAACTGTCCATGGCTGCCAGCGACCCTGCCGTTCCCTGATATAGTTTCTGAAAGAAACCACGGAACAGTTGGGCTATGGCTTGACTGTTTGTGTGCAACCGGCCTTGATCGTCTCGCAATGCCGCTATAAAGCGGGAGCCGCGGTTACCACGTAGGCACCGCGCCAGGAGCCTCCCGGGTTTATTCCCAAAACGATGAAGTTGATATCGGTAATAAAACAGGGATTTCTTTGCACGTTGGTGAAGCAGTTCATTGAGCGACGATTGCAACTCCCAAAGCTGAGCTTTATTAACCACCGTGGGGTTCCCCGCGCAACGTCGACGAGCCTTAATTACTTGTCGTTCTAACTGTACTATGCGAGAGGCTATCAACTTCCGCTTCCGCGCCCCGTAGGCAATAATGTCTCCGCGCAAGACCACCTTCGCTGTTTCCCACAGTAATTCGGGCTCCCCACGATGCTGCCGATGGTTGTCCATAAATTCATCCCATTTTTGTTCTAAGTAGGTATGAAATTCGGCATCGACGTAGAGCCCTAAGGGAAATCGCCAGATGCGCTGCATAGGAGCGGGATCTCCCCACCGCAAGGCCACCCACACGGGCGCATGGTCAGATATCACACTCGGACCAATCTCTGCCTCCTCCACCTGCGCGAATAATCCTTCCGAGAGCAAAACATAATCAATCCGCGCACTGGATGTGTGAGCCCTCGACTGGTGTGTGAAGTCCCGCTCCATTGGGTGGAGTAAACGCCACGGGTCCACCAACCCAAGGCGTCGTCGCAACCGCTGGAGCGCCTTGGTTATCGGGACCCGCCACCTTTCCTGCCCACCCCCTGTAGTATCCAAGGCGATATCCATTACTCCATTACAGTCTCCCGCTAGGATCAGAGGGGCTTCTGGAAACTGCTCAACCTGCGAGGCCAAACCAGCATAAAAGGCATTGTCCAAGACATTGGGGGCATATAGGTTACCCAGCACCACCCGTCGTCCCTCCAACGAGCCACATACCAAAAGATATCGACCTCCGGGATCAACATATTGCTGCTCAAGCACAAAGCGCACACGCTTATGGATCAGCAGGACCACCCCAGCTTTTCTCCCAAGTGCTGGGGCCCCCCAACTCTGCCCCACCCAGTCCCTCTGTAGCTTCGCATGTTCCTCCGCAGTCTGGTGGGTTTCCTGCAAGAAAGCAATGTCACATTGCAGCCTGGCTAGAGCCTGCAGCACTTTATAACGCTTAATAGGGGTACCAATGCCACATACATTCCAAGATACAATCTTCAGCTTAAGGCGGGTTATAGCACCACCCATAGGCCGGTATGGTAAAAATTTGACAGTGAGCCCCCCCAGCCTGGGGCTCACTCATATACCCACACCATAGCGCAGAGTTCAGCACCCGCATGACCTCAGGATCCCATTGCTCCCCCTCCCAGCCCCCCCTAACCTTCCCTCCCTTCCCCAATCCCTACCCCAACCCCTTTCCCCTCTTGTACTCTGAACCTTCTCCACCTCCCCACCCTAGAGAGGTCCAACCCAGGCCCCTCTGGGAGTGTCCGCCCCCCCGCCCACTGAATAAGGAGTAAAGAAAGGGAAGAAACCCCACTAGCAGGTCAATCACCACCCTGCAGAACCACTAATAAAGGTAAAATCCTCTTCCACTCAGGCGGTGACCTGTTCCCGAGTCCTTAGACCTCCCAGATCCCTGGAGGGGATATGAGAGGCCCCTAGGCAACTCGACCCCTTATAACTGCAAGCAAGGCAGATCTATAAGCTCGAACTAGGACAGGGCTATGCAACAGCCTCAAAGGCATAGGTATGTTAATACTGACAAAGAGCTTAACTGCCAGCACAAACACACGCTTTAGTCCAGTCCTCTAGGTTCAGTGCCCTTATGGCCGGGACCAACCCTCCCGGGTTCACTTCCCACACAAATAATTAGTAAAGCATCTCCCTCCGTCCTACCTGACAACATTATGGAGCGGGACCTGCTCCTCGAACAAAGCCATAGTCCTTTAGGCCAAGTGCAAAAATACTAAGAGAGAGATTAAACAAAATTATGAAAGGCCTGAATAAAAGTCATCTCGCCCCCCAGACTGCCGAGTAACACACAGTTCTACGTCAGAGAGCATACTGAGCAGGGTAGCAGTAAGGAGAACAAGGGAAATAACATTTTCAACAAGATACTTTGTTAAGTAGCCCCAAAGGATCCGAAACAGTGTAACAAATTACTACTATGTCAAATTGTAACAAGCTCAACAATTCAAAGGGCACTGTGTTATTCTACAGGCAGTCAAAGATACAGGCCTGACTGATGCTGAGGCCTAATGTCTCTCCTGTTGCCATGCGGTGCAATTTTAACGAAGAGGCTAAGCGCTACCAAGCAGATCACTCCCGTAGGCTCAGCGAGGAGGTAGTGGGGGCGTTTGTCCGCAGGCAGTCAGTCGATTCACATACCCCTCGGCCTCCGCGGCCGCTGCAAACACGTGGTGGGATCCATCGTGAGTAATGTGTAATTTGGCCGGATACTGCACCGTGAAGCGAATTCCAGCGCTAATAAGCTTTTCGCATAGAGGAGCATACTCACGGCGCTTTTTACTCAGCAACGCTGAGTAATCTTGGGCCACACGGATCCTAGCGCTGTTGTAGAAAGTTTCCCCTTGCTGTCTAGCTGCACGTAGGATCTTTTCTTTTTGGGGAAAGAAGGCAAATTTTACTAGCACGATCCGGGGCCGGGCATCCTTTGCCTGCTTGCCGCCGACCCGGTGTGCTCGCTCAATGTGGATCTGGCCGCCGCTCTCCTCACCGTTTAATAACTGTGCAAAGAACTTCTCCAAGTGTCCCTGCAGGTCTTTATCTGCTATGTTCTCCGATAGTCCCATAACGCGGAGGTTGCAGCGCCGTGATCTGTTTTCCAGATCATCCAGTTTAGCCTCATGTAGTGCAACCTGGTGCCTTAGGCTAGCCGCCTCCGTTTCCAATGTCTCGATTTTATCTTCCGCTTGCCCCAGGCGGGTTTCTGCCTCTTGGAGCCTACATCCAAGGCTGTCCATCGAGGCCCGCAGACCGTCCATTTTTTCGTGAAGTGCCTCAAATTGCGGCGATAGAGCCGCGGCCACCGCCGCTGACATCACGTCCAGTGAGGCCGGGGATTTGGGTGAGCCCGATGGTGTGGCCATGTCCGCCATTTTACTGGAGCCGGTCACCCGCTCCCGCTCTCGTCGGGCCGATTTGGGTGCCGTCGCCATTTACGCTGCCCACCAATCTGCACACCGGAGCTCCTGATGTCCTCCAAAGTACCCGAGGGTACTTTTCGTCGGTAATCCGCAGGTTTACACGGTTCGAATTCGCCGGTTTGGGCAGTGGGGCACGGAGCTCTCCCAGGATGCGACCACTATGCTGCTCGCATCACGTGACCTCTCCCCGAGATCCTGTCTTTTCTGCAGGAAGGCCTTGAAAAGGGACGGGCCGTTAGCTCGCTTTCGGTGCAGTTGGCAGCACTAGCTTGTTATAGGGGGAGGGTGCAGGGAGGCACTCTCACATCCCATCCAGATGTTCGTCGTTTCCTTAGAGCGGCTAGGAATATTAGACCTCCGCTTTAGCGAGTCGTGCCACCTTGGGATTTAAACTTCGTGCTGCAGGCTTTGACACGTCCGCCGTTTGACTCAGTGCGGTCGGTGAGTCTGAGAGAACTATCATGGAAGACTGCCTTCCTCGTGGCGTTGTGTTCCGCGAGAAGGGTGTCGGACCTACAAGCGCTTTCGTGTCGAGAGCCGTACCTTCACTTTATGGCGGAAAAAGTGGTATTGCGGCCAGTACCGTCTTTCCTTCCTAAGGTCGTGTCTGCTTTTCACATGAATCGGTCGGTTTCGCTTCCCATTTTTCAGGGTCAGAACGGAGAGAAACTGGATCGTTCACTTAAGAAATTGGATTTGGGTCGTGTGCTGAAGAGGTATCTCAGAGCCACAAAGGCGTTTAGGAGGTCCGATAGGTTGTTCGTCCTTTTCAGGGGGGTCCTCGTAGAGGGGAAGCGGCTACTAAGGCTTCTATTGCACGCTGGGTGAAGCGGGTGATAGCCGCGGCCTATGAAGCGGAGGGGAGGTTGCCTCCCCAGGGTCTCAGGGCACATTCTACGCGAAGTCAGTGGACTGTTGTAGTTGTTGATATGGAAGGACAGACTAGATAGGCCATGTGGTCTTTTTCTGTCATCATGTTTCTATATGTTTCTATGTTACGTCTTGGGCTGACTCTGCGTTGGTTCCGCTGATGGACATTTGTCGGGCAGCAACGTGGTCCTCTCTTCATACTTTTGCAAAGCACTATAGGTTGGATGTTCAGGCTCAGGGGGATGCAAAGGTTGGGGCCTTGGCTATTGTAGTGGGGCTCGCAGGACCCTCCCGATTTTAGGTACTGCTTTGGTACTACCCTCATGTACCTGGACTGGCCCGGAGAGACGAATAGGAAGGAGAAATTAGGCCTTACCTGCTAATTGCCTTTCCTTGAGTTCTCTCTGGGCCAGTCCAGGTCCCGCCCGGTGTGTCTGCGAGGGGTTGCCTGTTCAGTCGGTGAGGTTTTAGTGTAGACTGGAAGTCTATCAAGGTGTGTAGCGGGGACCAAAGAGCATTGTGTGGATTTCCGCTAACAAAAAAAAAAATAGGAAATTAAGTGGGAAAGGATGAACTTGGTTCCTAAGATGGATTTATGGGATTGTAACGGATGCTTCCTAACGCTAAGGATAGGGATTACTGTCCTGGGTTATGGCCAGTTGGCTGATCAAGGTTTTTGTTTTGTTTTGTTTTTTGTTCGAAGTTATAATTGGGGATCCTACTGCTTGCACAGGGGTAGACTGAGGCTCTGTCAACAGGGGGAGCTAGGTAGCCTGTCAGCAAAGAGTTTGTTTTTCAGTCCTCAGCTGCTGGAAGGGATTGACTACCCTCATGTACCTGGACTGGCCCGGAGAGAACTCAAGGAAAGACAATTAGCAGGTAAGGCTTAATTTCTCCTTTGATTTTATCCTGTTGCTGTAAAGGGATCCACTGTGTCTGTCTTCTGCCATATACTCCGAGTAATCCTTGGTGGCCTCCCTTTCCATATAAACCTAAACACCCATCTTCTCAGCTGGTGGGGAGTCCCTTCCGGGCTCTTAATAGGGAGGAAGTAGAAAAAATACAGAGAGACAGAGTAACCATTTTACTTTTGCTATGCACCTTGCCCAGGACAGGTTAAATTTACCCCAGTGATCTAAGGTGGGGTGGGATATTCAGCCATGGCGGCTGAATACTGACCCCAGATATTCAGTGGCAGGGCCATATCCAACCACCGGCACAAGCTAACTGGGCAGTGGTGATATTGAGCTGCTGCCTGGTTAGCTCCCATGGAAAGCTTTTGCTGTGCCTATCTTTACCCATGGGTCACTAACTGAGCAGCGGCTCAGTATCGTCGTTGCTTGGTTAGCGATGTATACTGCTTCCGCTCTGCCTCTGAATGCTCCTGAACCACTCCGATGCTTCCCATGTAGCAGCAGCACCCGTGGATATCCAGCAGTACTAACCGTGTCATTGCCACTGAATATTCCTCCTCCCCCATCTAAATCTTTATCCTTAACAGCAACTTCTTAAAATTAGCATTGTACAACTGGTTCAGTTTTCTAAGAACTTTCCGTTATGTTCATCTTACTCCTTGTTTCAGAAAATCACTTTGAGCTTGTTTCAACCTCCTTCAAATCATTGTATGTGGGCAGTCTGCCTCTGGTATGAAATGTGTGCTGGGGGATGTTTTGCATGTCATTATGTACTGATACTGGATTTTTTTAGCTATTATTCAGCCTGTTGAGATCTGAGTGAGTCAGTCTGAGGAAATTCCAAACCTTTAATAGGGTAATAACCTGAACAGTGCTTTTTCTTTTCTTTCTCTTTTAGGCTTCCAGCAAAATTAGAGCAGACCTCTGCTGGGGCTAAGGATATGAGTCTTATGGATTTGGTCTAGAGGGCAGCCACTCAGATGGTCAATGGTGTTAGTCATGAGGGCATGTGGGGGAAAATGGACTTACAAATCTAAAGAAATAGTCTCCTGGCTGCAACTCCACAACCTAGCAGTTAATTTCAGTAAGACTGAGATCCTCCGTGTGACCAAGGACCCCAATTTCACACCACTTTCCTTCATCAAAATTGAGGACATCGAACTACAAGTCAAGTCTCAAGTCAAGTACCTCTGTGTCATCCTGGATCACCAACTTAACTTCCAACCACACACAAAGAACACCGCAAAGAACATTTACTTCAAGCTACGAACCCTCCGCAATCTACACTCCCTCCTCTCCCATGAGAGCTTCTGCACAGTCTGCCAGGCTTCCATTATACCCTTACTCGACTACTGCAACTCCATCCCCCAAAACTATCAATATCCCTCTACAGCTACCCCAAAACACAGCAGCACACAGAGACTCCAGAGCCTCCAGACACTCCTATATTGAAATTCCCTCCATTGGCTCCCCATAGCATCAAGAATCAAACACAAAGTTCTTACTGTGATCCATAAGGCACTTCTCAACACCTCATCCGTACATATTCCATTGCTGATCAGACACCAAAATTTCAATTGAGCATGCTCTATCTTCTTCTCCCCCCTCCTCAGATATCTGAAAGCTCACAATGTGTTTGTATGATACCCTTTGAACTTTACGCTCCCACCCTCTGGAACTCTTTATCTCCTATATTACGGAGCATTTGATCTCATATAGTCTTCAGAAAAAAACACCTCAAAAAGCACCTTTTCAAAGAACACTATGGATATTCCCTACAAATGATTCCCAACAAGAACATCTGCCACTCTCACTGATCATCCCCATGTTCCCCCCTTCCCCCCCCCCAATAATCAGCCACCTGAAATCGAGCCTCACACTAATTAGAGCAACCTCTTGTTCACTGTATCATAAGCTCATTGTTTCGTAATCTCTTTGTAACATAAGCTCATTGTATAATATTCCCATCGCTGTATTATAAGTTCATTGTAACATAAGTTCTAGCTTCATAACAATCTGCATGCTCCCTCAATCACCCTTGTTACTAGCTGTCTTATGTTTACTAAGTTTCATGTAACCTTGCATACCCCATTGTTCAATGTAAACCGTTTGGACTGGTAGAAAAACGGTATATTAAAACCAGTTAAATATTTATATTCTGGAGAAAAGGAAGAATAGAGAGGCTGTGAGATTATTTAAATACCTCCAAGATATAAATGCACAGAAGTTGGGCCTTTGTTATTGGAAAGGAGGTTCTGGAACAAGTGTTTCAAGGGATGAGGGTGAAAGGTGGTAGACTTTGGAGACATTCAGAAAAAAAATCCATACAGAATAACTAGTGGATGAGTGGAACATCTTCCTAGTGGAGGCGATGGAGATGAGAACTGTATCTGACTCCAAGAAAGCATGGGACAAGCACAGAGGATGTCTGAGAAAGAGGAATGGTTTGTATATGAGCAGTTTTTATGGATTGGCACACACATATAGGGTGTGTGTGTGTGTGTTTTAGCTCATCATATGTATGATGAGCTAAAAACTCATCTCTTCCAAGAACATTTTTCCCTATCACCATAGCCCTCTCTTTACACCCTTTCCCTCCCACTCAACCCTCCCTCTAATACCTTACCCAACTCATTTTTCGTATGACCTCTCCCTAACCTCTCCTGTAAATAAGCATGTAAATAGTTCTTGTCCATGAAGACTCCTCATGTACAAAAGTTACTTATATTAACCATATATACTCTTGTTATGTAGTTCGGTTCTATGTAGTCAGTTGAAATATACTGTCATGTTATGTTCTCTGTAAACCGTCTTGAACTGAAGAAAGACGGTTTATAAAAACTGTTAAATATATATGTATATTGTCATGAGGCTGGAGCTAGGGAAGAAACAGTTTTGGAAAAAAACCCTGATTTACATGGAACTGAGAAAATGCAGAGAGCGCAGTTCCAGCACAGCACAGCCAGAGGGTGCATGAGCAGTTCCACAGTGCCTGAAGCAACGTGTTCTAGCATTGACCACATTAGTAACAAGCAGTTTCACCTGTCCTCAAACTCAAAACGTGCAAACCAGAAATCCCTTTATAAAGGAAACCAGATGATCAGGGAGATCAGAAGTGGCTGCAGACGTGGCTGCGGAAGCAGCAGCAGCAGCGGCGGCAGCGGGAACAGAGGCAGAGGAACTAGGAGAGAAGGAAGCATTGGAAGCAGCCGGAGCAGCTCAACCAGAAGCCTTGGAACAGGAAAGCTTCCATGTGCAGCCAACTCAAGGAGACAGAATCCAAAGGAGTTATACTCAAAGGGATAGAGTCCAGAGAGGCCAAACATATTGGAACGAAGTCCAAAGCCAAGCAAACAGAAGAAGCAGCTTGCCTGGTGAAAGCAACTCTCCTAGCCAAAGTAAGTCCACTGTATTAAATCAGAAAGGAACAAGGAAAGGAAATTCCTTCTACAGAGATACCTTTGCCAGGAACCACAGAGGGTGGAAATCCACATCAGGTTTGCCTAATAACTCTGACTGCAGAGCAGTGCACAGAACAGCTTGTCAGCCTGAGAAAGTACGTCACAAGCTGAGCCCTGGGTGTGGCAGCCTACAGAAGCCAAGGTATGAAAAACCTTTCATTATAAGGGAAAGTTTAAATGATGATAACCTTATGCAAACAGATAAGCTTCATAAAGGTAGAAGAAGTAAAACTAACCTTTTAAAAGCACTTCCCCACAGTTTGCTAAGAAAGTTTTATGGGAAGCAGAAGAACCCCTGTGAGGAGTTAACAGCTAGTGAAAACTGTTACCCCATTGAGGAAGGCAGTGACCCTGAGTCAATGGACTTTGATTGTGAAACCAATGTTCCCATTCCTCAGGAGGAGCCGATGGAATGTAACCTCTGTTCAACAAACTAGCATGAATCCCTGCTAGATGTATAGAGAAAAGAGAAATCTGCATATGGTGAAGTTTATAACCATTTGTGTGCTGATGTTAATTTGTGTTGATTTAAAAGAAGCCATAACCCAGATTTGCAGTTAACTGTGAAGCCTACAACCTTTAACTGTTTATATATTGGTGGAACCTTTTGGTTAAAGGAAAAGAATTACCTTTACTTTCTTTGTGTCTTACTGGACCTAATCGTTGAGCGGGGAAATAGTCTTGTTACCCTACACTTTGGCGTATATTGTTCTTCCTAAGGAGTTCTGCACTACAAGGACCAGAATCCTCTAGGCCATTCAGGTCAGTCACTCCTTAAAAATAAATTAAATGCGCCAGGTGCCCTTACTCTAACTGCCCACTAGGGGCACCTGGTGACAATATATATATTTTTAATCTACTCTCTAATTTTTCTACATTACAATGACTGCTCTCCTTGGTGGTTCCCAGTTTTTCTTTCTGCTTAACTCAGCATCATGGCCTTTCACTGGGGCTATGAAAATTGAGCAGTTTTTTTTTCTGTAGTGGTAATTTTTTTTGTTCATCTTATCTTGCTAGGCTAGTCCTGATGCATGAGCTTATACTACATTGCCAACAGATGGAGAGAGAACATGGTTTTTCCCAAAGACTCCATTGCTACAGCCTTGGAACGTGCTGATAATCTGTCTCTAACAGATGGTAGAATGTCTTGGACAGGTGCAACAAGGTCTTGATAGGCTTCCCACGACTCCAGTCGGTGGACTTTAGTTTCAGTTTAATTTTATTTGAAATACTGCCTATAACCATGGCAACTAGGCAGTTAGCAAAGCATGATAACAATGAGCTTAGAAACAAAAGAAAAATACAATGGAAGATGAGGAGATGAAAGACAAGGAGGGGAAAGGAGGACCCTCTTGGGTTGAGCTGGCCTTATTTATTTTGAGGGTCTCTGATTGGTCTGCAGCCCTTTCCTTGATCAAGGGTGGGCTCCTTATGCTTCCCGTGCATTGATCTATGTGCCAGTACTTTGGTGAAGCTAAACCCAATGGATCACCATCCTTTGAGACTCGTGCCTGGTTGGAGGGTGTGAGGTAAATAGGGTCCCTGGTATCAGGGCTAATCCCACCTTTCTGAAGCCTTTGTATTTTCTTTATCTTGGAGCCTAAAATTTGATTGGGAAAACAAAAAACAAAAAGAGTAAGAGTACTATTACTACTACTACTATTTAGCATTTCTAGAGCGCCACGCATGCAGCACTGTACAGCTAACCTACAGGAGGTAGTCGGCAAACATGAGTTGGTCCCTGCCCATCAGAGTCCTGCTAATTGGAGCTTACAATCTAGTTAGAATAGTACAGTAGTTAAAACAGTGCAGAGCATCAATCGATTCTACGTAAACGTTAATCGGTTCAACGCAAACATTAATCGGTTCTACGCAAGATACGGTGAGGTACCGTTAGGTCTGTAGCTGGTCATAAATGTTGACGGGGTTTATTTATTTATTTATTTTTTCTTATATACCGCGCTCTTTTAATCAGTGCGGTTTACATATGAACAACTATAAACACAATGGTAAAAACAGCATTGGTTTTTTTTACAAAGAACAGGCTACATAACTTGGTGGTAAAACAGGGATAACTATATACAGAAAACATGGCTAACTATATACATGGTATTTTGGTTAATTAGATGGGGTGGTGAATAAGTTAGCTAAAATACGGTGGATAAGAAGTTATTAAAGTACAGTATAAATACGGCATAAATATAGTGAGCAAGTGATAACCATCATAATTACCCATTCTCTACCAGGGTCAAGTATGAAAGACCTGCATGAGGGCTATGGTCAGTTGGAGAAGCTTCAGGGTAGTATGTTAGGAACAAATAGTGTTTTAATGCCTTTCTGAACGTCATTAGACTTGAGATGGCTCTGATTTCGGGTGGAAGGGCATTCCAGGCTCTGGGTGAAAACAGAGAGAAGGCTCTAGAGGCTGTTGATTTAGAGCATTTTGTGAGGAGTTTCGGGAGGTCAATGGAGTTTGATGTAACAGATCTCCTGGATCTGTTATTTGGGGTGATATGTATCATATTGCTGATAGGTGATAGAGATGGGCACTTTGAGGCTTTAAAAGTCATGACCAGTGTCTTGTATAGAGTTCTGGCCTGGAGGGGTAACCATTGTAAACTCATCAGTATTGGAGTTATGTGCTCTGAACGTGGAGCACCTACGAGAATTCTCGCGGCTGCATTCATGGCCAGACGGAGGGGATTTAGAGTGGATTGCGAGAGACCGTGTAGAATGATATTGGCGAAATCCAAGTGTGGTAATACCAGGGCTTGGAAGATAGTGCGGAAGTCGGAGTAGTTAAGTAAAGGACTGAGATTACGTAAGGATCGAATCTTGTGGTAAATTGCACTCGTTGTTTTCTTAATGTGGGCTGACATATTAAGCTGCTGATCTAATATAATCCCTAAGTATCGGATTGTGGGTTGTTGTTTACCTGTAAGGAGGCAGGGGGTATGAATGTTGGGTTCCGTGTAACGAATAGAACATCTGTTTTGTTGTGATTTATCCGTAAATTCTGTTTGAGGAGCCAGTTTGATACAGCTTCAAAGCAGTGAACTATTGGTGCAAAATCTGGTTGTTTTATGTTGAATGGAGCAAACATCAGGATGTCATCAGCATAAGCAAGGCATTGTATGTTGAAGGTGCGTATAAGATCGCAGATTGGCTGCATATAGATATTGAACATTAATGCGGACAAGGAGGAACCCTGAGGGACACCTTGTTTAAGGGGGAATGGATCAGACGTTGCTTCTCCTGTTCTGACTTGCTGCTGTCTATCAGATAGGCAGGATTTACACCAGTTCAGGGCTAGCCCTTGAATGCCCTTGTCTTGGAGGCGCTGTAGGAGAGTATTGTGGTTTACTGAATCGAATGCTGCAGCTATGTCGAGAAAGATGAGAATGAACCCTTGGTGGATATTGTCAATGCCTATGATTAGGATATTGAAAAGTGTTGTGAGAAGGGTGTCAACACCATGTTCTTCTCTGAAACCATGTTGTGAGGGGTCCAGAGGGGATTCGGAGTCAACATGGTGTTGTATTTGTCGCTGGACTACTTTTTCCATGATTTTTGCTAATAGAGGGATGCTGGAGATGGGTCTGAAGGATTCAACTTTTGTTGGGTCAAGCTTACTGTTCTTCAGGAGCGGACGGATGGATGAATACTTCAGGCTCTGTGGGAAGGTTCCAATTGAGAAGGAATAATTGACAATCTTGCTAATAGTTGGGCTAAGTTCATGTCGTAGTTCTTTGATCCACCTGGCTGGGCAGGGGTCATTTGGTGCGGTAGTTAAGTTCATAGCTGCTATGATATCTTCGATCTCTTTGTTGGATACCTGGGAGAATTTGTCAAGCGATGCTAGTTGGACCACAGTCTGTGGGGTGGAAGGTGTTGATGTTGTGGGGATCGAACTAGTTTGTATCATTTTTGACTGTAGGTATACAGCATAGTCTTGAGGGTGTGGCATAGGTGGTTGGGTTGTGGTTGGGTCACCTGTTAAGGATTTAACAATATTGAAGAAGTCATGTGGCTTGTTTAAGGACCTCATTAGTGTATCTGAGTGGAATTTCTTTCTTCTCTCAATTGTCATCCTCCGGTGAGTTTGTAGGTATGAATTGTACGAGCAGAGTGCGTCGGGAGATCGAGAGGAGCGCCAGCGTCTCTCAAGTCTACGCAGGTGTAGGAGAGATTCTTGTAGTTCAGCGGAGAACCATGGTTTATGTTTGTCCTTGGTCTTGATCCTGTCGTTAGCAGAGATGCAGGCAGCGGCTTTTAATGTATTGTCCCAGTTGGTTACTAAGTCATCTTGAGAAGGTAAGTCTTTGTGGAGAGCAGGTAGGATTTTCTCCAGGACTTCGATCTTATTGAAAGGACGGAAGCGTGTTTCAAGGGCACTTGGGGGGCGACCTGATTTGTTGCTGTCAGTGGTGGAATGTTCAGTGGGGATGTTAGAGGAGTAAATTGTGATCAGACCAGGGTACAGGGGTTATGGAAATCAGGAGCTTCTGAGATGTGTTGGTTGTCACTTGAGCGAATATTAAATCCAATGTGCTTCCTCTGGTATGGGTGGGGGCGACAATAAGTTGTTCATAACCTAGTTGGCGCATGGCTTCGAGGAATGCTGAGGAGTGTGAGGCTTGTAACGAAGGTAGGTTAAAATCACCTACTAGTCAGTTAGGAGATTGTGGGTTTGAGAAGTTACATGCCAAGTTGATTATTGATGAAAGGTCATCTGAGGAAGGTGACGGTGCTCGATAGAGTAGGTTGATTGTACAGGACCTATTAGATATTGATAGGGCATCAAGGTGTGATGTGCTGGAGGTATTGATCTGTTTGAATTGGAGGTCCGATTTAGCGAGAATGAGTGTGCCACCCCCTCTCTGATTGGATCTGTGGCAGGTGAAGATGGAGAATTCTGGTGGAATCATCTAGTTGATGAGGACATTGTCGTTGTCGGTTAGCCATGTCTCAGTTATCAGCAATATATCCAGGTTATGTGCTGCTATCAGATCAATAGCTACAGGCCATTTTGAACGTATAGATCTGGCATTAATTAAGGCGCACTTGAGTAGACGATTGGTCTTATGTTTCTCAGTAGGGTCCTTGTCAGTGGGCAGCAACGGGATATGTAGGAGGTGTGAATATGGTATTTTGGTTCTCAAGGTGGCGTGGCAGGGATCTTCCGTTGAGCGCCTTCCCATGCTATAAAGGATAGGGATCTGCTTGATTCCAGGATCTAGTGCGAGTGTTCTGGCAGGGGTTGCTGCGATAAGCAGGATAAGTACGAAGTGAAGTATTTGATACATGATAGGAGACATGGTTATAAGCAGCGTAGTAAATTGGCGAGGAGTTGTTTGAGCGCCCTGGACCAGTCAGCAGGGAAAGCGAAGCACAGCAATGGAAACAAATTATATAACTAGTTGTATAGCTTGTTTCCTTAGTAGAGTGGTTATCGTCACTTTGTTGCTTTACAGATATATTACAGATGGAGAAAGAGACTACAATGATGTATATCAGACAGGTAGTGCAATAACAGATACAAGCTATTCACTATAAAAATAAAACGGTTGAATTAATTAGTAATAAGGTTCAAACGGGGCAGGTGGTGGTGATATTAGTTAACAGCAGTAGCAAAAGTGATGTACAGGCTAGATTACGAATGACTACTGAAAATGGCATGGCTAGGCATGACTAGATATGCTAACAATAGTAGGTATGCAAACAATATCTAATACACACAGTTTTTTGGCTGTGGTATACTTGCAGTGGTCAGCAGGTTGATATGATCTGGTTTGTGTGCCAAAAGGTCTGCGCTTCTGATTCTTGTGTTGAGTTGATCTGGGTCTCCTTTCTAGTGCCCCGTGAAGGTAGATGTTGACTTCGGGGAATGGTAATGATATCAGGAATGTTCTTGCTGGTGACAATCGCGAGCTCGACCCTGGGGGAGCTCAAGCAGCTGGATGATGGAGGAGATGCGTACCTAAATGTTTTCAGGTGTTTCAGAGATGGCCACTGCCTGATGGCCACTGCCTAAGGGCCACGCCAAAGGGCCCTCTGGCGAGGCCCTCAGGCGCGGGCCCGCCTGGCGGCAACCGCTTTTAGGGGTCACTTCCTCCCTCCCTCCCACAGCCCCGATTGGGCCGGAGAACCTGAGCGGGAAAGATGGAGAGCCCGCTCAGGTGTGCTCAACTCCCGATCGGAGGAGCCGGAGTAATGGCGGCAGTTCTTTCGGCGGCAACCGCTTTTAGGGGTCGCTTCCTCCCTCCCTCTCACAGCCCCGATTGGGCCGGAGAACCTGAGCGGGAAAGATGGAGAGCCCGCTCAGGTGTGCTCAACTCCCGATCGGAGGAGCCGGAGTAATGGTGGCAGTTCTTTCGGCGGCAACCGCTTTTAGGGGTCGCTTCCTCCCTCCCTCTCACAGCCCCGATTGGGCCGGAGAACCTGAGCGGGAAAGATGGAGAGCCCGCTCAGGTGTGCTCAACTCCCGATTGGAGGAGCCGGAGGGGTTGGGATGAGATGAGGAAAGAGTCAGGATCTAAATGCAACGGTGAAGAGGTGGGTCTTCAGCCTGGACTTGAAGAGGGCCAGGGAGGGAGCCTGGCGCACAGATGCAGGTAGGCTGTTCCAGGCGTGAGGTGTAGCAAGGTGAAAGTACAGTCGGGAGTTCGCGGTGTGGGTGAAAGGCATTGATAGAAGTAATTTGTTAGCGGAATGCAAATTTCGAGAGGGGACATAGGGAGAGATAAGAGATGAGAGGTATTGAGGGGCCATAGAATGAATGCACTTATAGGTCAGCAGGAGAAGCTTGAATTGGATGCGGAGCTGGACAGGGAGCCAGTGAAGTGATTTGAAAAGAGGAGTAATATGGGCATGGCGAGGCTAGCAGAAGATTAGTCGAGCAGCATGATTTTGTATAGATTGGAGGGGAAGGAGGTAGCTCACAGGAAGACCAGCAAGGAGTAAGTTGCAGTAGTCAAGGCGGGAGGAGATTAAGGAGTGGATAAGCGTTTCGGTAGCGTGTTCAGAGAGGAAGGGGTGGATTTTACCGATGTTGTAGAGAGTAGGAAATAGTGGCAGTGATGGTGGCAGTGATGGTGGCAGAGTGGGTAGGGATGAGGTGGAATTGCAATGGAAGCTTCTCATCTGGGGAGTGCTGAGGCAGCAAGGAGAAGGATGCTGGACCCTGGTATGGCAGGGCAGGATTGTAGGAGCTGACATAAATACAACCACTCCTTTTGTCCTGTGTGATTGGGAGGCCTCTGGAAATGTGTGCGGACTACAACAGTGGATATCCTGGATTCTAGTCGCATTTTCCCATGCTGAGGGTAGGCCATTCCCAAGCCTTGAGGTCTTCCGTCTTGGGGCTTGCAGTTTTTTAATGGGCTTTCACAATGTCTTCAGCAACCATTTGGGTTCATGCAGCCTTTGGATATTTGATTGGGTCATAGGGATGGAGGGCCCAGTAGTTGCGTATTCTGCTCCCCTTGGGTCTCAGGAGACTGTAGCTGTCCTGATTGATTGGAAGGGGGGGGAGCCTTTCCCTTTGCATGTTGTCTGTGGGCCCATCACATCCTCATCTATGAAATTACCAAGGCATTGGAGAGGGAGAGGAGGGGTGATTGAGGGATATGATTTTAGTATGCCAAGAATACCCCTGATGAAGGCATAACCGAAGCACGGCCTGTGTCGAGTCTACTTGGCTAATATCCCCTGTACACAGTTTAATACAACTATTTGTCTTTCTCTTTACCACGTTTGGACTGGGTCTTTGTCCTTGCATTGGACCATTTTGCTTCCCTTCATGCAATTCTGCCTCATGTTGGTGGTATCACATTGGTGCGATGAAGATGAAGACCAATCTCCATTGCACTGTCACTGGTGAAAGCACCCATCCCCTGACTTTCTCCTCCATTTTCACGCTTGTCATAGACACTGTCGCTTTTTGATTCACTCTGCTAAGCGTTCTTATTATTCCAATGTTATTCACGCCTCCTCCAATTCTTCTCGCCAGCTTTACTCTGTTCTCCGGTCACTTTCAACCCTTCGCACCATCTCTTCAGCATCTCCCTCTCCCCTTTTCTGTGACCCCCCAGTCCTGCTAAGTTTGCTTCCTTTTTTGTTGACAAAGTTCAGTCTCTTCGATCCACCTTCTCTTCCCCACCTCCCCTCTCCCCAAACTCTTCCCCTATGGCTATTACTTGTTCCCCCTCCTCAGTAGTATCCTCCTTGTCTCATACCTGGTTCTCCCTTTGTCCTGTATCCTCCACTGAATTATCTAAGGCCATCTCTTCTGCACATAGGACCATATGTCCTTCTGACCCCATTCCATCCCCCTGGATTTCAGAATCCTCCCTTGCTCTTCTTCCCCTGGCACTCACCATTTGTAGTACTAGTCTCTCTTCAGGCATCTTTCCTTCCTCCTGGAAGCGTGCCACAGTTCGTCCTCTCTTTAAGAAGCCCATTCTTGATCCATCTGTTCTAGCATATTGGTGTCCTGTGTCAAATCTCCCTTTTTAAACTTCTGGAAAAGATGTTTTTTACACAACTGTCTTCCCATCTTGTCCACTCACGCACTTTACCCCCTCCAATCTGGTTTCAGGTCTGGGCACAAGACAGAAACCATATTGACTACTTTTCTCAACGAGCATCACGTCACACACGATCACGGTGACATTGCCCTTGCAGTCTCTCTGGATCTGTCCTCAGCTTTTGACCTGGTTGATCACTCTACTCTTTTGACTTGACTTCATGATCTCAGTATCCAGGGCACTGTCTTGCACTGGTTCCACACCTTTCATCTAGATAATTGTCTGTTCAGTCGGGTTTCACCTCATCCCCTGTAGCGTTTCTTGCATGTGGTGTCCCTCAAGGTTTTAGTTTGGCTCCCCTTCTTTTTAACTGAACTTCTTGGTTCAGCATCAGTGTCTTGGCGAACCACTATGCTGACTGTTTTCTCTTTCTGCACTGTACTAGTTCTTCTGCTCCTGATTTGGCCCCTTTGAACTCCTGCCTTTCCCACGTTTCTTCTTGGCTGTGTGCTAATTTCCTTCACCTCAACTCTTCTAAGACGTCAGCCACCTGATTCAATTTTGGTGGTCCTTGTCTGCTATTGGCTCCCTCCTATCACAGTCTCCAATTCCCATTGTTTCCTCCTTTCGGTACCTTGGTGTCACCCTGGATTCTGCTGTATCCTTTCATGAACACCTCTCATTACTCATTCATCACTCTTTCTGTTTCCTCTGTCAAGTTCAGGTGGCTTCGCCCGTTTTTTTTTTCCCCAAACTCTGGCCACACTTCTGTCTCTTATCAAACGTCTAGATTACTGCAATACTGTTCTTGCCGGTCTCCCTTCCTTATCAGATACAACACCTTCAGCTTCTCCAGAATTCTGCTGCATGGATTATCACACATGCTTCATGTTCAGATCACATTATTCCTCTACTTATCCATCTTCACTGGCTTCCAGTCAAATTCAGATTTCAATTTAAGGTATTCACACTGGTCCATAGATCTCTCTATGCTTCCACTCCACAATATCTTTCTGATCTGGTCCATTTTCACGCTCCCGCTCTCCCCTCTGTTTCTCGGGCACACCTGGACTCTACCGGTCACTCAGCTTTTTTTCCTTGGCCCTCCCTTCTGCACTCCGCCTAGAAGCTTGTTTCCCAAAGTTTAGAGTGATGCTCAATACCCACCTTTTCCAGACAGCCTTTGACTCTCTGTCCCCTCCCTCTATTCTGTCTGTCTATCTTTTCTACTCCTCTGATTTTCTTCCCTGTCCTGTCTACTTTTGGTGTCCTTTTTCTGTTTGTTTTTCATTTTCACAGCCATTAATTTTCACAGTTGTTAATTGTAAACCGCCTTATCACTATTTGGTTTAAGGCAGTATATTAAATCTTTATTATGTCTTTATTTTTACTTCTTTATTTAGACATGTCACATGGCAGGGTGGATCTGTTTTTCTTCCACCTTTTAAAAAAAAAATCTGGGCAGGTTGTTGACCAAACTGGTTTGTTTAGTTTTGATGCTCTGAAACAAGTTTCAACTGATTAATTACCAGCTTCAGCATTTTGCTGAATTTGGGGCAGGTAAAGCCAGATCTTTTGACGCAAAGGTCACCTTTTGAGCTTTTGTTCTAGGTTGCATGAGTCATGAGAGCTATTTATAAGGTCGTATTTACTTCTGAATTCACTTCTGATTAATAAGCCAACCACAGGTTCCTTGGGAGTGGGATTTGGCAGTAGAAATAGAGGATACCTTGGCAGTCATGAACTTAGTAATTATAAATGGATTGGTTTCCACAGGTTTTACAGAAATTGGGTTCAAATTACTGTAATGATGGTATCTAATCCTGATAAATTGCAGGTGCTTGCTACTGTAGTGTTAAGTGAGGAATGTCGGAGGTGTGGGTACAGGGATGGTTTTATGTAGACATGCTGGTCACCCCTAAACAAACAAAGAAACAAAGATATGGGGAGGGGTGAAGACATGGGGAGGGGTGCACCTACTCCTGTCATATTGCTGGGCAGACTAGATGGACCATACTGGTCTTTATCTGCCGTCATTTACTATGTTACTATGTCCTATAGTATAGAATTACTGGACAGAGGTGATCAAACTAATTTATTGATTTCAAAAACTCAGCTCCCTATGGACACAATGGTTTTCTTGTTACTTTGTCTTCCAGAAGAACTCAGGGACAAGGTTAAATTCATTGAAATAGCAATGGCTTGAAAGAGGTAGTTCTTTCCATCCTGCCAATCACTGTTGCAAGGTATCTTGGAATGTGTATTGCTTTACAAAACTCATTGGTTTTAGGACAATCTAGTGGGATTTGGGCACCATATATGGAGTGGGCAGCCCAAAGCAGGGATCGATGCTTTTATGAAGGAGAGGACCTGACAGGGCTGAGTTGCTGGTTCAGCGGGGGAAAGTTGTACTCAGGTGGACTCACCTGTTTTTCATTCCTGCTCACTGCCTCCTGGTTTTTCCTTCACATGGCTCCTGTTGGAGCGTGCTTTAGTGGTGCTGCTTATGGAATGGATATTGGTGGGGATTTTATGCTGGGGTATTATATATTGTTCAATGTTTGGCATCTGGCTTTCTGTTGGCTGCAGGATATTCAGTACAATTTGTAAATAAGAAATCCACATCCAATGCTTGCCTTCAGTCTAGTTCTCTGGTTAGTCATATAAAAAAATCAATCATTTGTTTTGACATGATCTGCTTCTTCCAATCCAGTGGATTGTAGGTAGTTCACTATCCTTTCCACTAGGAAACATTGGTGTTATGCATTATGAAGCCTGTAGTTTCCAACCTCCTTTTGTTATTCTTTCAGTAAAGGTTCATAGGCCCCCTTGTCCTGTGGAACCACTCCAGTCTCTAAATGCCTGTCAAAAACATTCACTGGATCCCTTATCCTGGGCTATATCTCATCTAGCCCCATGGCTTTATCCTCTTTATTCTGCAGGTTCTCATAAAGTAGTAGAAAAGATGGTCTCTTCAATTAACTAATTATTTGTAAAACAAAATGAATGTCCTTTATCTTAAACAGTGTGGGAGGTATTTTCCACTGCAATGGCCATCACGCTTAAAGCAACTGGCCATTGCCACTTTAATTTCACTCTGGATATTCATTGCTAGAGCCATATCTGGGTTGCCCAGACTGCGATTTTACAATCTGGTCGGCGGCAATAATCGGCTACTGGCTGCACTGTAAAACCAGATGAAATTAGGGCAGCCGTTCAGTCGTGTTACTGTCACATATCCTAGTGAGTTGCATTTACACGGTTTGAATGTGTTCCACCTCCTACCCAGTACAGAAACAGCTTTTGTGGTCCTAATTAAATGAAGTCCATATTAAAGTTGCACTTGTCCTGAACATAAGACCACTAGTAGATTGTTCACTCATTTGCTGTTACCTAATCCTCTGTAAAAGAGAAATTATTGGTGGTTGTGCTCGAAACTGCTTTAGATCAGTTTCTCTCTGACTGATGCTTTTGTGATGGATGGAAGTCGGCTCCTTTCAACTCCTTTTCTCTATCCTTTCGGGTAGTATAAGGATCGATTTTTAAATCTATTTTTGGTGATTTTCTTGCTCTGCTAGCCACACAGATTGAAAGCTTTTGAGGTCAGCAGTTATCTTTGTGCGAGTATGGCAAAAGCTAAATAGTATTCTTTTGAATCAAGTGTAAATGATTCATGATGTTAGTCAGGCCATGCAACAAGGCATCACTGTAGTCCAAATGACTAAAGACAAGGGCATTGAACAGTACCTGAACACCTTCGATCTTCCATGTCCGAGGATCTCAAGATGGTAAAACAGTGTGACAAGGCAGTAGCCAATGCCAGAAGGATGCTGAGCTGCATACAGAGAGGAATAACCAGCAAGAAGGAGGAGGTCTAGAAATAAATGAATGGAGTGGGACGGGTAAACATAGACTGGTTGTTTACGCCATCAAAAAAAGTAGGTAGACTAGAGAACACACAATAAAGCTACAATGCAACCCATTTAAAATTTCCAAGAGAATATTTTTGTACTCAATGTGTAATCAAACTCTGGCATTCGTTACCAGAGGATGTAGTAAAAGCAGTTAGTGTAGCTGGGCTTAAAAAAGGTTAGAATGAGTTCCTGGAGGAAAGGTCCATAAATCATTATTAAAGAGGGCTTGGAAAATCTACTGCTTGCCCCTAGACAAGCATTGTGGAACCTGTCTCTCTCTTTGGGACCTAGATTGCCCACTGTTGGAAATAGGATACTGGGCTTGATAGATCCATTAAGGCATTTCTTAAGTTTTGTTATGTAGGTATTCATATCTCATAAAAAATATGAAAAGACTTTGAAGCTATTCAGAGGAAGGCGGTCAAAATGATTTAGAGCCTGTGCCAGAAGATGTATGAGAGTCAAAATGGCATGGGACAAACAGTGGATCGCTTTTATAGCACCAGGATAAAATCAAAATAAACTAAACCATCTTTTATACTTCAGCAGACAGAGGGGTGGCAGATACAACCCTAAACAAAAGCATGGTTGCAACCACTCTAGCCACCTTACTGGGCAGACTGGACGGACCATACTGGTCTTTATCTGCCAAACTATGTTAAATTCGTCATTATTATTGACTAATTTAGATTACTTCATCTAAACAAGCTTTAAAGTTAGGAGGCGGTTTACTGAAAAAGGACTGGAAACTAAATCCTCAATCTGAGGCATTCTCCCCCCCCCCCCCCCAGCCCATTAGAAAGAAAGTGATGCAGACACTTGCCTAGCTATCGCTATTCCCCTCAAGCAGCAAATGATTACCCTTGATCCCCCTAAACTCTCCTCTCAACTTTACTAGCCATATTTCCACCTCCGTGTGGAAATTCCTCATTCTTCATAAAACCCAGACTCTTCCAGCAAGTGCTGGATTTTAAAGATGTTCAGATACTGCTTATTGCCCTTGTCTTTAATCATTTCAACTATAGTGATGCCTTGTTGCATGATCTGACTAACATTGTAAATAATTTGCTCTTCAGTCAAAATATTACTATTAAGCTTTTGCCATACTCGCAAGTTCTCCAGGAACAAGCAGAAAGTCAGTCCTCACTTATGGGTGACGTCGGCACTGACGGAGCCTGCGTGGAGCAATTCCCCAGCTGTCAAAGAAAGCCTTTGGGATTGCCACCGCAGATTTGTGGTCCCCATCTTGCTCAGTCTCCCTTTTTCTGCTGAGCCCTTCGGACGCATGTCCTCATACCTCGGAAAAGGTTGTTTGTTTTTTGGCCTACTGGCTTCTGTTTTTCCAGTTGCACCAGTCCTCTACCCATCCTTCCCCCGCTCTGCCTTTTCCAGAGCTGTTGGACAGTTTTCTTCCCTTTTTTGCCAACAGGCTTTGCGCCCTTTTTTCTTACCCAACCACTGGCCATGTGGGTCTTCGACCTCGCAGGGGTCATTTTTGCCCCTATGGCCACTAGATTCAAAAAATGCGATAGATGCTCTAAGAACATGTTGCCCACGGACACCCATGACTGCTGTCTACGGTGCCTTGGTGCTGATCATTATCCGGATCTCTGTTCGCTCTGTAAGAAAATGTCCTCTAAAGCCCTGCTCAGTCGTAAGCAGAAGTCCGAAGACATTTTCAGAAAGGCCACCTCGGAATCCCCAGTGGCGCCCTTGGTCATCTCCCCTCCGTTGGGGTCCTCCACCTCAGCCCTGCGCTCTCAGCACTCCGACCAGGGGTCTTCTGAAGTGGAGCGGCGCAAGAAGGAGGCGGCCTCAAAGATGCTGTTGGGAGCTCCTGACGAGCACAAGCATTCCCGTGCTCTGTCGCTGATTCCTTTGGGCGTTCCTGAGAGTCGGACAAGGAGCAGCCCCGCAAGGTACCTCGCAGAGATACAGAGATTTCTAGCGAAGGCGCCCTGTCTCCTGAGGGCTGTCCCGGTGAGGCCCCTTCTCCTCCTCAACGCCTGACCCAGTGACCCCGGGGTCGGCATCACAGGGCCCCACACCCGCGTGTGAGTCCTGCATGCTGGTGCCGGAACGCAGCGTTTCTGCATTCATCGCATCAAAATATTAAACACTATATGAAAAGCAACACTGATTGTACAACTTCATTTGTGGTATATGTTTTGAGATGCCCATGTTGGAAGATCTATGTAGGCAAAACTACTTGTCCGCTAAAAGTGCGTTTAGCAGAGCATAAGTATAGTATTAAGAAGATGAAAACAAACAGTATTGATTGCTCATTGTTCACTGATGTCACATGCTGGGGTGTTGGATCGAGGCCTATGAGCTATACATAAGCATGTATCTGAAGGCTCTAACCCAGGAGTTGTCGGGGTTTTCAGTGGGGCTTGCTGGGGAACTCCTCCTACGGTTCCAATCCCTGACATCCGGGATCAAGGACTGCTCTAAGTTCCTCTCCCAGGCGGCCTAAGACGGCTTCAAGTCAGCCTGAGTAGCAGCGGCGGGCATCAGCGCCCGGCACCAAGTCTGGCTACAGTCTTTGGACCTTGAGCAGTGGATCCAAGACTAGCTGCTTGATGTCCCCTGCAGAGGGAAAACTGTTCGGCAAGCTTATGGCTGACAAGGCAGCCAAGATGGAAGCCGATGTGGTGACCCAACAGAGGCTTTCAAAAAAGACCTCGTCCTTTCCCCATAAGAAACCGTCGGGAAAAAGGGGCATTTCTAATAGTCACCACTATCAGCCCTTCTTGGGCCAGTAACAGGGTTCTCATCCCAAAAGACGAGGCCATGGAGCTCAAAAACCAAAAGCTCAGAAGTCCCAGGCCCCAGTCCCTGCCCAAACCGGAAGAGTTTTTTTGACTCCCAGAACAGGGCCTCTCCTCCCCTGGGAGACCTTCACCAGCCCACAGGAGGCTGTCTGGCACTCTTTGTCCACAGGTGGGCCAACGTCACCTCAAATCAGTGGGTACTGCAAGTGGTAAGGGATGGATACCTCCTCCACCTACAGCAGGTACCAAACAGGTTCTTCCCAGAAAAAAACCTCTCCTTCACCAGACGGTTCTGCTCTGAGCTCACAGGTCTGCTCAGGGACAACCTGGTAGAGCCTGTACCCAAGCACCTATGGGGAAAGGGCCTGTACTCCAGGTGTACTTCTTTGTCCCATAGAGAACTGTGGGCCTCTGTCCCATACGAGAATTGAAAAACCTGAACAAGTTTCTGGTGAGGGAGAAGTTCAGGATTCTCTCCCTTGGAACACTGCTGCCTTACCTCCACCAGGGAGATTGCTGTGCTCCTTGAATCTGCACATACATCATAATCCACCTCTTCCACAGGCAGTACCTAAAGTTCAAGGTAGGGGGAGGGCACTACCAGTACAGGGGTGCTCCCTTCGGCCTGGCCACCTCACCAAGGATCTTCACCAATGCTTGGCAGTGGTAGTCGCCCATTTGCGTCTACAAGGGCCTTTGTCGTCCCCTACTTATCTGACTGGCTAATCAGGGGAGGTATGGCCTTGGAGGTCAGTCAGGCCATGGAGTGTGCAACCCTTCTTTTGCAGCATCTGGGGTTTATCATCAACTACCCCAAATCTCATCTCTCTCCAGCCCAAAGGCTGGAGGTTATAGGTGCTCAGTTGGATATGTTATGGGTCAAGGCTGTACTCCCAAGAGAGAGGGCAGAACACCTCAAACAACTGGCAGGAGACATACAATGCCGCCGGTCAGTTAAAGCCAGTTTCTTCCTCTGCCTGTTGGGCCACATGGACTCAATGGTCAACATCATGCCCTCAGCCTACTTGCACATGTGGACAGCCCAGTGGTGTCTCCACTCACAGTGGACTCAAGTCACAGGCAAGCTATGGGACAGGGTCAGGGTAACCTGCCAACTGGTGGAGTCCCTCAACTGGTGGCAGGACTTTCGCCACCTCCAAGCGGGAACGCCCTTCCAGGCACCTGCGCCTCAGAGGACCCTGACCACAGACACCTCCCTCCTAGGTTGGGGGGCACATTGTGGGGACCACAGCACACAGGGCAGCTGGTCCCAGGAGGAGTCACTCTTACAGATCAATCTCCTGGAGCTCAGGGAAATCTTCCTAGTCCTGCGTGCGTTCCACCACCCCCTGCTACACTGGTCCATGCTGATTCAAGAGGATGACAAGGTTGCCATGTTCTATATCAACAAGAAGGGGGCTACAGGCTCTTATTTCCTCTGCCAGGATGCAGTGGCCCCCCTATCCTTTGCAACGCGCAACGGCATGCTCTTGTGAGCAGTCTACCTCCCAGGCCAGGACATCTGTCTAGCAGACAGGCTGAGCAGAGTTCTTCGGCTGCATGAGTAGTGCTGGAACCCCAGGGTGGCCAAGAGGCTCTTCCACCTCTGGAGCAGGCCCATGATGGATCTGTTTGCCTCTCTGGACGATGCACAGCTGCCTTGCTTCTGCTCACACCAACCACATCTGGAGAGAGTGGCAGCAGACACCTTTCTGATCTTGTGGTCTGAGGGCCTACTCTGCGTTCCCATCTACTCTCCTAGTCGCCATGACCCTTTTCAAGGTCCAGAGCAAGAGGGCATCACTGATCCTAATTGCCCCCAGGTGGCCGAGACAGCCCTGTTTCCACTGCTGCTCTCCCTGTTGGTGGCACTCCCAGTCCTGCTGGGCTGAGCATCTGACATCCTGTCCCAGAAGGGGGCCTCACTGTTGCACCTCTACCTGGGGTCGCTGAAAGGGTAGCACTAGCCCCTGTCAGCCTTCTGAGAGAAGTTGAGGAAATCCTGGAAGCCATCACATCTTTAAGTGGAGGAGGTTCTCTATCTGGTGTGCAGAAAGAGAGGAAAAACCCCTCCTCCTGCCATGTACAAGTAGTACTCAAATACCTACTGCACCTGTCTCACACAGGGCTGAAGTCTAATTCAGTGAGTGCATCTGAGTGCCACAGCTGCTTACCATTACCCAGTTGAGGGGAAACCCCTTTTGGGCCAGCCCCTTGACTCCAGGTTCCTCCTAGGCCTCCTGTTATCTAAGCCCCCTCTCTTTCCTCTGGCAATAGAGTGGAACCGCAACATGGTGATCTCGCAGCTTATCAAGCCGCCATTTAAGCCCTTAACCACTTGCTACCTGTGGTACCTATCGTGGAAAGTGGTCTTTCTGGTGGCCCTCACGTTTGCTCAAAGAGTGAGTGAACTCCAGACTCTGGTAATGGATCCACCATATACAAGGTTCTATAAGAACAGGGTAGTACTCCACACACATCCCAAATTCTTCCCGAAGGTGGTATCTCCTTTCCACCTCAACCAGGAGGTGGTCCTCCCCACCTTCTTCCCATGGCCTTACGCTGGTAGGAGGAACTAGTGTTTCATACACTGGATTGCAAATAGGCTCTGTCCTTCTACCTACAGCAGACCCAGGCCCACTGCAAAACTTCAGTTTTTTGTCTCTTATGACCCCAGCAGACTGGGGCTCCCTGTGACTAAGTGAACTCTTTCCACTTGGGTGGCGGATTGTATTGCCCTCACCTATGAGCGAGCCATATTCTCCCATGAATGCCGAATCACAGCACATCACGTGAGGGTGATTGCCACATTGGTGGCCAACCTCTGCTCAGTGCCGGTGATGGAGATATGCAAGGGTGCCTCATGGTCTTCAATTCATACATTTGCAGCTCACTACTGCCTGGAGAGTCCTGTAGGGACAGTGCCTTTGGCCAGGCAGTACTCCATAATATTCTCAGGGTGTATAGGCAATTTCTGCCTTCCAACTCTTCTGTGTTCAGGCTACCGGAGTGAGTGTGTCGTGGATACTAGGGTCTTGCAGAGTCAAGCAGAGCAGTGGGGACTCGCCTTTTGCAACTCACGGCTACCTGGGTTGCCGTCTCTGGTGCTGTTGTGATTTGGTGCTAGGGAGCTCCCTGGAGCTAGGGAGTCCCATATGTGAGGACTGACTTCCTGCTTGTTACTGGAGAAAACATAATTACTCACCTGTAAAAGATGTTCTGCAGGGACAGCAGGAATCGGTCCTCACAACCCCCCCCCCCTCCTCCTCCTCCCCTGGGAGTTGTCTCCCTACCTTGTTTTTTATTACCGTCCTAGCTATGTCATCTGACTGAGCAAGATAGCACCCTTGGGTGGGAAGGGGACCATGCATGCATAGTAGCATGTCCCAAAGGCTTTCTTTGAAAGCTGAGGAAATGCTCCGTGTGGGCTCTGGTGCCGATCTCACCCATTTGTGAGCACTGATTCCTGCTGTCCCTGGAGAACACCTGTTACAGTGGGAAACACAGAGTAGTTACTCACCTGTATTTGTGCATTTGCCACTTGCTTTTCCTTGTCTTCTGATCTCATTCTTTAAAGAGTTTGGGGTTTTTTTTCTGCTTGTCTGTGGGTTTTTTTTCCGAATGCCTTTTGCTTCCTTTAATATCGCAACACTTTCTGCGTGTTCCAGTCTGATACTGTTAAGTAGGCTTGGAAGCCTTTGATGGCAGTTCTTAATGTATAATCTATTTCTGAGGGCCTTTCCTCCTTCTGGTTCTAAGAATGTATAGTCAGTCTTGGCATACACTGATTTCTTATAAACTACCTCATGGGGATGGAGTTTTCTTCATAATTCAGTTTTTCAAGATGTTTGAGGCTAGGCTATGTTTGCAAAGCTATATATAACCATGGGGATTGCAAGCTTAATGACTTTTCTTTTTCTTTGATAGAGCACTTTGTGGTACAATTTTAATCTTCTATAATATTTTTTGATGGTCTTTTTTTCTCAGTAATTTATGCTGGATTGTTGCTCCTTCTGCTCCTAGTTATATACATCTTTCTTTTTCAAGTTCCTCTTGGTAGATGTGTAGGGTGTTGCATTTACTGTGCAGCTACTCCTTGATTATTTTCTGCTTGTAGTTGGTCTGTCTTGATTAATACATTGAATTTTACTTTGGTTGTTATGGTGGTTATTGTGCATTGTAATTTTTTCTATATATTTCAGTTGATTGGTATTATGCTTTTATATGTTCTTGTAAATCATTTTGCTGTCCTTAAGAAAAGGCAGCACACATGGCTCCTTTCAGGCTTAGTTGCACCCTGGCCATCCTTTCTCTGACCTACATGAAGTCTTGTCACCTCCCTTTACCTCTTCAGCCATTTTTTTTGTTTCTGCCCATAGTTTTGCCATCATGATTTGTCTGTCTTTTTCAGTTCTACCAGAATGCCTTTTGCTTCCTTTAATATCGCAACACTTTCTGCGTGTTCCCATTCATATCAACTACTAAACTCTACAGTCATCTTCTCCTGTAGAGAGGGATTGGCTGGGGGTGTGTGATATGGATTATTGGAAAAGGACATTACCTTAGTGCAGTTTTCTTCTGCGGGTAGCATGTACAGCTTTCCTAATTAAAAAGACATCTTTGTGTAGAGTCTATAGTAGAATAATGATTAGTGTGTGTGTACATATATATAAGTAAGTGTGGGTGTGTTTGTATCACCTCTTGGTAGTTATTTTTGTGCGGAGTCTATAGTAGTAACAGTGCATCAAGATGTCGAAGGGTGTCATTGCTGCAATGGGAAGAGTTAGCTTAACTTTATGTTGAAAGATTTTTCTTTCTTGCATCAGGTAGGAAATTTTTTTTTTAGCAAGATAAGTGGCATTAATTAGAAGAAATAAGTCTTCCACAGTCTGTTCAAGGAACTTCACAAAGCCAAGTTATCTCAACTATTGCTAGCTGGTAGAATTAAGGTGTGTGTTAAGTAGTTTTGTCTGCAGTGCCATCCATGTGGTCTGGGCCTGTCCTTTAGGCCAAGTATAGTAGAAATTAATTTCTAAAATGTACAAAACTCTCTGCCAAAGCACAACTGAAAAAATGGACTCTTAAGAGATGGGGTCTGTCTCGGGCTTATTAGTTGTGTTTTGCTTAAGGAATACTGCTGTTTGGAGAGAGTCCATCTGTGCATCCGTTTGTCTGTTCAGGTGCATTATTTATGCTTGTGCAAACAGATGATTTCAGCTTAGGTTTCCACAACTTAATACTTTTGAGCTCACCTGGTATCCAGCAGTGGTGTGGAGGTCAGACCCTGCCGCTGGAATGAAGGTACAGCCCTGCCACCTGAATTTAGAGGTGAGCTGTCGGAAATGATGGGTCAGCTGCAGGCAATGGGGACATCAGACCTCGCTCTCTGAAAAGGAGAGCTGGTGCTGCAATGGGATCAGCTGCGTGAGTGAAGAGAGGCCACATTGCTGTTGTAGCAAAGCCGCAGTGTGCTGACAGGGACCCAGCCTCCACGAGCAGACAGCAAACCTTAAAGAAGCAGAGGAGACAGGAGCTAAGAAGAAACTGTGGTGAGGGGAGACGAGTGGAAGGGGGGGGGAAGGAGTGGGAATGGAGGTAGAGTGTAGCAGTGAAAGTGGTAAGAAGGAGAGACAGAAGGGGTAAGTTCCAAAAGAAGGATGGTGCAAGGTAGGGGGATGTGCAAGAGGCGGGGCGGGGGGGGAGGGGGGGAAAGATGAGCGAGTGCAGGAGAACAGGGGAAAGTTTAGGAGGGAGAGAAGCTTTCATATCCATAATGAAAAACATACTGATGTGGATTCCAAGAAAAGGCTGCCTCCCTCCCCTCCCCTCCCTGCCACACCCACACCTCAACACAAACATCCCCGTAGGTGCAAAATGCTCTGGTGCTAAATATACCCAGCATACCACTCAGTCACTCCCCTGCCCCTTAAGCACTGTTCCCATCCACCCACACACCCACTCGTATGTACCCTGCCACGCTGCTGAAATACTTTTGCCATGACGTTGTTAACATAGTCTCCCACACAAGACGAAACATACAACTTGCATTACACTGTAAATGTGTACTTTACTACTTGTATGTCAAACAATTTGTGTGCCAGTATTTCTGTTATAGGTCCCAAATGCTATATGTGGGTAGTCTGTTTTTAAAGCTATCTGTGTAAGGTATTTTGGGACCCTTGAAAGTTAAGTACCTGCGTTTCAGCAGTAACATTTGCCTCATGGGCAAGTCCCTGAATCTGAATCCTTGCTACCCTGCTCTGGTCCACAAACAATTTTGTAAAAACCAGTAATATACAACTTCAGTGTATTTGTAAAAGTATGAAGACATAAAATATAATTCATCAAAATTCGCTTCACATGTGCACTTAGACCAATTACAAAATCAAACCCTAAAATACAAATTTTCTTCTTTAAAATGTGCAGATGTGTGGGATCAGTTTTTAAAACCCAGGTAGGTGATACCCATTTCCATAAAGGTATTTAATGTAACAGGGGTAACATATGGAAAGCAGTGTGTATTAATGCCTGTAGCATGGGAAATAAGATCCCTGAAATTGAAGCTTTGGTGGGAGTGGCTGACTTGGATTTAGTGGCAGTTACAGAAACGTGGTTCACAGAAAACCATGACTGGGATGTAACTATACCTGGCTATACTTTATTCAGAAAGGACAGGGTAGGAAGAAGGGGAGGAGGAGTGGCACTATATGTAAAAACTACTATTAAAGCTTTGGAATTACAGAGCTTAAAAGGGAGAGAGGAGGCATTGTGGGTTAAACTAGAAAGAGGGAAAGAGAAATCTATTTACATTGGTGTGATATACAGACCTCCCTCACAAGAGGAAGAGGTGGACAGAGAGTTAATTGAAGACATACGCAGCATTGCTAGGAAAGGGGAAGTGCTACTGATAGGAGATTTCAATATGCCAGATGTTGATTGGCACATTCCTGCTGCAGTATCATCTAGAAGTAAAGAGATCCTGGATTCTCTACAGGGAGAACTATTCAGGCAATTGGTAACAGACCCCACACGTGAAGGGGCCATACTGGACTTGGTGCTTACCAATGGTGAAAGTGTGTCTGATGTTGTGGTGGGAGATCATTTTGCATCCAGTGATCACCAGATGGTGTGGTTTAGTATTAGGACTAGGGCTGTTAGAATCCATTCCAAGGTGAGGATCTTAGACTTTAGGAAGACTAACTTTGCGAAGATGGGCCAATACCTCAGGGAGTCGTTAGTGGGATGGGAACAGCTGGGGGATGTAGAAAAACAGTGGGCAAAGCTGAAAGGGGGTATTTTAAAGGCAACCAACCTTTTTGTTAAAATGGTAAATAAAGGCAAAAGGAACAGGAGACCGCTATGGTTTTCGAAGGAAGTAGCTGAAAAAGTGAAGAAAAAGAGGGAGGCCTTCATGAAATACAAGAGATCACAGAGAGAGGAAGACAGGCATCTGTATTTTGAAAAACTTAGAGAAGCTAGCAAAGTAGTCAAGAAGGCAAAGATTCAAAAGGAGGAGGAAATAGCCAATGCAATAAAATGGGGGGATAAGACATTTTTCAGATATATTAGTGAGAAGAGGAAGGGCAAAAGTGGTATTGTCAGACTCAAGGGTGCAGGGGGGGAATATATAGAAGCTGATAAGGATAAAGCGGAATTGCTTAACAAATATTTTTGTTCTGTGTTCACAGATGAAGAACCAGGAGCAGGACCTCAGAAAACACCCACTAATAAGAACAGAAGCGAGGGACATCTTGAACTATTTTCAGAAGACTGTGTTCGTGAGAAACTAGCTCAACTTAAAGTAGACAAAGCGATGGGACCGGATGGGATACACCCTAGAATACTGAGGGAACTTGGGGACGTTCTAGCAGCTCCGCTGACTGACCTTTTCAATGCCTCGTTGGAGTCGGGAGTGGTGCCAAAGGACAGGAGAGAGGCTCATGTGGTGCCTTTACACAAAAGCGGAAGTAAGGATGTGGTTGAAAACTATAGGCCGGTTAGTTTAACTTCAGTGGTGAGTAAATTATTGGAAACGCTGCTGAAAGAGAAAATAGTGAGGTTTCTGGAGTCCAGCGGATTACAGGATCCGAGGCAGCATGGATTCACCAGAGGCAGGTCTTGTCAGACAAATCTGATTGATTTCTTTGACTGGGTGACCAGGGAATTGGACCGAGGGAAAGCTCTAGATGTGGTGTATTTAGATTTCTGTAAAGCCTTTGACACTGTTCCTCACAGGCGACTTATAAACAAACTGAGCACCCTAGGGATGGACCCTAAAGTTACTGCTTGGGTTAGAAATTGGTTGAGTGGGAGGCGACAAAGAGTACAAGTAAATGGAGCTCACTCTGAGGAGAAGGATGTTACCAGTGGTGTGCCCCAGGGATCTGTCTTTGGTCCGATTCTTTTTAACATCTTTGTTAGCGATATAGCAGAAGGGCTGTCGGGTAAGGTTTGCCTCTTTGCGGATGATTCCAAAATCTGCAATAGAGTAGACACCCAGGAAGGGGTAGATAACATGAGGAGGGATCTAGCTAAGCTTGAAGAATGGTCTAGAATTTGGCAGCTGGGATTTAATGTTAAAAAATGTAAGGTCATGCATTTGGGCTGCAGCAATCAAAGGGAGAATACAGTATAGGAGGTGAAGTACTTTTGTCCACTAAAGAAGAGCGGGACCTAGGCGTGGTTATGTCTGATGATCTTAAAGTAGCTAAACAGGTAGAAAAGGCGACAGCAAAAGCTAGAAGGATGCTTGGGTGCATACGGAGAGGAATGGCTAGCAGAAAAAAGGAGGTGATAATGCCTCTGTATAAGTCTTTGGTGCGACCTCATTTGGAGTATTGTGTGCAATTCTGGAGACCGCACCTTCAAAAGGATGTGAACAGGATGGAGTCGGTGCAGAGGGTGGCTACTAAAATGATTAGTGGGCTTCATTATAAAGCATATGAGGACAGACTTAAGGATCTTAATATGTACACCTTAGAGGAAAGGCGGGATAGAGGTGATATGATTGAGATGTTTAAATACCTCCGTGGCATAAATGTTCAGGGAGAGAGCCTCTTTCAATTGAAAGCAAGTTCTGCTACGAGGGGACATGGGATGAGGGTGAAGGGAGATAGATTCAGGAGTGATATGCGGAAATATTTCTTTACGGAAAGAGTTAGTGGATCCATGGAATAGTCTCCCAGTGGAGGTGGTAGGGATGAGGACAGTAACTGAATTCAAAAAGGCATCGGACCAACACAGAGGATCTCTAAAGGTGAAAAGTGGACTGTTGTAGTTGTTGATATGGAAGGACAGACTAGATAGGCCATGTGGTCTTTTTCTGTCATCATGTTTCTATGTTGCTATTATAATGACCAGAATATCAGAAGATCCAAATTTACTTTTCAAGTTAAATTCACCTTTACCCACAAAAAATGTCAAATATCCAAAAATCAATCTCGGTCATTGCAGTAGACTATAATGTTTGAGAGAGATTTTATTTTGATTGATTTTTTTTTTTATATTTTTAACACAATTTTGGGGTAAAGGTGAATTTAATTTTGAAAGTGAAGATGGACCTTTTGGAATGCTGCTCATTAAATAAGAAAATTAGTTTGCTAGCATTTGATTTTGTGATTAGGTTTTCTTTGGCCCTTGGGGAAATTTCTTTGTGGATAATGTCATGTGTGCTTGGCAAATGCTTTATATCAGGGCCCTTACTCCTAGGGTCCATGAGGTTTATTTTTCCCCCCAGTTGTGTGTTGGCAGTATGTTTATTTTTGATACATGTTCTACAGTTTGGGTAATTTTTTGGAAATATTTCTTACATCTGTAGTGTAATCCTGTTTTTATTTATTAATTATATGTATAAATCATGCAGTTGGAGAACCACATGACACAATGTACATAACTGCCAAAAACACACACATTTATTGACAACTCACATCATTCCTAAAATTCCTTATCAAAAGCCCAACCCTACTTGCCCCCCTTCTCCTAAGGCATGCCTAAAAAGTACAGTTTTTAACATCTTGCAAAACGGCTGCAGATCACTGCCATTCCCTGGGAAGGGTGCTCCACAAACATGGGGGCTTGTACAGAAAAGGATCTATTACGATGAAACATTCTCCTCACTATTTTATATGCAGGCACCATCAAAATCCTCTCCGTGTGAGACAGAGCGACCAATGTGGAATATAAGGAACCTCTCTAGAGGCCAAATAAGGAGGTGTCACTGAGTGTAAAATCCAAAAGGTTGGCATCAACACTTTATTTTGTATCTGAAATTTAGTGGGCAACCAATGCAATTCCATCAAAACCAGAGTTACAGGATCATACTTGTGCAGCCCCTAATCAACTTCGTAGCCATATTCTGCAACAACTGAAGACATGACATATCAAGTTCAGTAAGCTCTAAAAACAAGGCATTACGGTAATCCAATCACAGCATCATTAAGGCCCTGGTAGCCTCACCAGATAAATATGAACTTAACTATCAAAGCAGAAATTAAAATAGACATGACCCAACATCCGCTACTGGGAATCCAACATCACTCCCAGATAGCGGCAGATCAGTCGCACTGACCCCATCGTCCCACCATCCACCAACCTGTCCTCTACTTCTGAAAACATCACCATCTCCATTTTGGATATATTGAGCTACAAACCCAAAAACTGAAACCAGCTTGGGTTGTCCCTGTTTTGTGGTGATGTTCACCTTGATTAGATAGTCCCCTGCTCATTAGCGCTTCCAATCTTACATCTATATATACAGTGCTGCGCACGCTTTGTAGTGCTATGCAATTAGTAATAAGCACAGCCTGGCTCCAGATAAAAGCCTATGGCACTGCTTTACCCTCACATCGTTTACAGCAGTCTTTAGTGGTAAGGGGGGGATTGCCAGTTCTGCAGGGCCTCCTGAAGGAGTAGTTGTAGCCAGATGGGGAGCAAAAGGCAAGTATTGCCCAGCACAGGTTGGGCTTCAGATTGAATCGGGTAAAGAAGGAATTAGACTAAGCACTGCTCTCCTTCCGACTAGATGGTCCAAATACATTTACTGTGCTCGGCTCCGGTCTTGTCACTGCCAAGCTGAAGCCAGAACTTGTTCCTCAGATGCATTGGCAACCGTGACCAAGAAAAAGCTGCCTCTCTTTCTGCCCACATACAGAGTGCCTCAAAAACATACACACTTCAAATACTCACATCACCCATTACAGACGAACGTTTACTGACCTTCGGCTTATCCACGTTCACCTACCACCATTTCATGACAAACTTCCAAAGTATGCCAGCACAAGTGCACTATCCACAAGAATTTAAATATCCCTACACTCAATAAAACCAGTGCCACTCCACCTGTAAGATTTATCCTATATGGTACCACAGTGTTCCATCAAAAAATAAACTGTAGTTCGCGATGGCACAGCTACCGGTAGAAAGCACCACCCTCCTCCCCCTTTACCTGCTCCAAAACAAAACAAAGATCTTGTACGTTTATGGTTCTTTTCATGCCAATGTGTCACCAAGGGGGCCGATTCCACACGCCTATGAATGGCAGATAGATGTTCAGTAATCTGAGCTTTAAATGGATGAAAGGTCTGTCCTATATATAGCAATTGGCATGGACAAAGTTCAGCATAAACTACACTATTGGATTCACATGTGGTAGATCCACATAGATGATAAGTAAATCCTTTAGTAGGGTGCACAAAATGCTCTATCTCTAAACTAACCGCACATGTATCGGGAAGATGTCTTACAACTATTAGATAAACTGAAGAGTAGCAAATCACCTGGGCCGGGTGGTATACATCCAAGGGTGTTGAAAGAACTGAAATTTGAGATTGCAGACCTGCTATCAGTAATCTGTGAACTATCATTAAAATCATCTCTAATACCTGAGGATTGGAGGATCGCCAATGTAACACCAATTTTTAAAAAGGGTTCGAGGGGTGATCCAGGAAACTACAGACCGGTGAGCCTGACGTCAGTACCGGGAAAAATGGTAGAAACCATCATAAAGAATAAAATTACTCAGCATGTAGATAGTCATGGCCTAATGGGAGACAGCCAACATGGCTTTAGACAAGGAAGATCTTGTCTTACTAATCTGTTATGTTTTTTTGAAGGAGTGAATAAACAGGTGGGCAAAGGTGAGTCGGTTGATATTGTGTATCTGGACTTTCAGAAAGCCTTTGACAAGGTCCCTCATGAGAGACTTTTGGCTAAACTAAAGAGTCATGGGATAGGAGGCAGTGTACTACTGTGGATCAGGAACTGGTTAAAAGATAGAAAGCAGAGGGTAGGGCTAAATGGCCAATTTTCCCAATGGAGAAAGGTGAATAGTGGTGTACCCCAGGGATCTGTGCTGGGTCCGCTGCTTTTTGACATATTCATAAATGACCTGGAAAGTGGAATAACGAGTGAGATTATCAAATTTGCTGATGACACAAAACTATTTAAAGTTGTTAAAACCCAGGAGGACTGTGGAAAATTGCAAGAGGATCTTGATAAATTGGAAGACTGGGCATCAAAATGGCAGATGAAATTTAATGTGGAGAAGTGCAAGGTTATGCACCTAGGGAAGAACAACCCAAGCTATGGTTACACGATGCAAGGTTCCACATTAGGAACCACCACCCAGGAAAAAGATTTAGGCGTCCTTGTGGATACCATGTTAAAACCCTCGGCCCAGTGTGCAGCGGCGGCCAAGAGAGCAAATAGAATGCTAGGTATGATAAGGAAAGGAATGGAAAATAAAACAAAAGATATTATAATGCCTCTATATCGTTCCATGGTGAGACCGCACCTTGAATATTGTGTGCAATTCTGCTCGCCGTATCTTAAAAAGGATATAGCGATTTTAGAAAAGGTTCAGAGAAGAGCCACCAAAATGGTAAAGGGGATGGAAGGCTACTCCTATGAAGAAAGGCTGAAAAGGTTGGGGCTCTTTAACCTGGAAAAAGAGACGGCTGAGGGGAGATATGATAGAAGTCTATAAATTAATGAACGGAGTGGAACGAGTAAACGTAGATCGATTGTTTACCTTATCAGAATATAGAAAGACTAGGGGACATGCATTGAAGCTACAGGGTAAACTATTTAAGACTAATAAAAGAAAATATTTTTTCACTCAACGTGTAATCAAACTCTGGAATTTGTTACCGGAGGATGTAGTAAAGGCTGTTAGTGTAGCTGGGTTTAAAAAAGGTTTGGACAAATTCCTGGAGGAAAGGTCCATAAACCATTATTAAGAAGGGACCCAGGATATCAATGCTTGAACCAATACAAGCATTGTGGAACCTGTGTCCCTTGGGGAAACTGCTAGGTACGTATGACCTAGATTGGCCACTGTTGGAAACAGAATACTGGGCTTGATGGACCTTGGTCTGACCCAGTATGGCATATCTTATGTTCTTATATTACACACCGTTTGTAATGGGTCTGCTTCTTGTTGGTCACTCCAGGCCAGGGAAGTCCCGAACCCTCATCTGCGGTGTGCTGCTTCAGCTGGCTGGAATCCAGGGGAACAAACACACACACACTTGCACATAAGTGGTATGCAGTTTATTCCATAGGGTGGAGGGATTGTCCGTATTTTATACATTATCAGAAACATATTCATACGTCATCCACCCATCTCCTGGGGCCCACTATAGCTTATCAGTAACTATGCAAATACAAGTCTCTCTGAGTAGAACAATCAATTTAGCTTAGCCCAGCACATTCCTTTTCCATATATAGACATATATAGGATTCTGATTTCCCTTGTGCAGGCCTCCTGTATATGCACTTAAACTAAACGTTATTATTCCCTAACAATCCCCCCTTTGGGCCTGCATAGGCCCACTATATGAGCAGCCAAACAGTCTACTGGGCCGTTAAGCAGACATTATTAACGGGAGGTCAGTGGAGGCATGCACAGGTACATCAGCCACCATGGAAACAGGTGTATAAGAGTACATAAAAGTAGTAGAGCTTTGTAGGTCCTTTCGACAACAGCCAAGAACAAATGAAAATATACAACAAAAAGAACAAGAATTATAAAACCGCTCAATAGGGCAATAAGCAGCCCTTTGAGACCACCCCAAAGAAAGATACATCAGAGAGTAATCATGAGAAACTTCCCTGTAGTTGAAGAATAATATAGAGCAGTATTAGACAGGCTAAAAGCAAAAACAATAAAACAATCCGTAGCATTAAAACTAGAGACAGTTTACAATGAGCAAGGGACCTAGTCATATCCCAAAGAGGGGCGAGTAACACCAATGTTATACAAGAAAGTAGAAAAAGAAACATGGGGCTGGGTGCAATTTAAATTATCAAGTACAGTAAATTTCTGCATTTCACACAGATTAGAAGGTACAGCAATGAGACATGTTAATAGAAAAGCTCCAGCTTGTAGCGAGCTGCGCACACAAGGGTAAGGCAGTCTGGGCAAGTAGTATTGCTGCCAGAGATGGGCTGAAGGAGGTACCACATGAGTGGTAGGAGGAGTCAACACAGTCTTGCTCATGATAGTCTGAAACCGAAAAAGGCGTCAGAAGGCGGTGCAAACTTGATTCTTGACATGTGGATCCATGAAGGGGAGGAGTCGCACAGGATGGCTGTCCATGTGATGGCGATCACTGTAGTTGGAGGTCCGTAGGGCGGGTCTAGGGTACCGTGCTTGTGAGGTGCTCTGACCTGTCACCAACTTTGAAAGGATATGTTGGTTCAGTACCTGTAGGCCAAAAGCTGCTTTTCTTCAGGAGTCTTCTCCTCTCCCTCTCCAGCTGCTAGGGCCTTGGCTGCCCTGACGTCAGCTACTTCTCATCCTGGTCCTGAAGCCTGATCTGTAGATGGAGAATGTTTCCAGCGAGGGCAATAGCTTCAGGATCTTTTAGCCGCCACCTTCATTGCAATCAGTGTTATCAGAAGAACTTGGAATGGTCCCATACTGGAAAAGGGGCTTGTACTGTGTGCTGTTGGTACGTCTTTACCAAAATCCAGTCTCCAAATTGGAAGAAAAGGGCTGAGTCATCCAGCAGAAAGGACTGGAGCTGCTGAGCATACCTGTGGAGGGAAGAGAATTGCCTCTGCTGCTAGAAAATACAAGAGATCAAATGTGAGGCTCAGGAGTATAAAAAGTAAGCAGTCTTCCATATACCAGTACAGAGGGAGAAAAAAATTTCAGTCTGCTCCCTTAGGGCAAAAAATTTTTTGAACAGAATCAAAGGCAAGACAGTTTAATTTCTTTACAAAGTTTTTTAAGCTTTCAAAGGTTCCCCCCTTCGTGGATTGCTGCTTGCATACAACAGCCAATCCTAAGCAACTCAATTTAGCTAATACATTTTGACAAGATGCGCACACTTCCTCAATTTTTCACAACTTTAGAATTATACCAATTTGTTAAAATTTATGTAAGTAACTTTCCTCTTTTAGCTTCACGTGTCGGGCCAGGACACATAGAGGCAAAAAAGGGATAAAAGCATCTGAAAAGCACCACATGGCCAGTGTGGGTCTCCCCCAAAGCTCATTAGGATGAAAAGTGCACTCAGCCTATCTCCCAGTGTCTATTTCCAATTATTGGGTATATATCTAAGCTAGATGACTTTCAAAATTGGAGTTAATGGGGATGGCATAATTAAATATTGTAGAATATTCATTGTCAGTTTCTTCTATAAGTGGATACATCATTTCACATTTCAATTTACCCTCACCTTTTTATAATGTTAATCTGAGTTCTCTTTTCCAACATGAATATTCCATCACACTCTTCCCAGCACCACTTCTTTTTCCACTTACATCATTCCATCAAACTACATGCATAGGTCCTTCTGTTGTTTTTTATACCATACTAATGTATCCTTATTTGGCAAGGCTGCTAAGAACATCAAACAATTGTTAAAAAACTTAGTATTGTTTTGTAAACAAAAGGTATATATAAAATATAAATGTAGATCCTTTTCAATAAGCATAACAATATGAGTAAACAACATCCCTTTCCTACTAACTTAATTAGTCCAATACTAAGTGGACATGTGCTCTTTCTATATACAATGTAAAACTATTATTTTACAACATTTTATAATATCAGTCCCAATAGAAAGAAGTATAGCTTCTAACAGGACGGCCACATATCTCTTAGGTGTGACTAAAGTCTATCGTATACACTGTCCCCAGTGAGAGTGCTGTAGGAAACTTAATATACTTGGACTGATATTATAACTGCAGTGTTCACAAGGATATGTGTAAGCTACTCATGGTGTCAAAAACGATCCCCTTTAAGGAGAGAGGCCTAAGAAGGTACACGGCAGTTGTGGTTGGGCCTCATGGCGATGTTTCCTTGGGTTCTTCTTGGCCTACTCCCCTTGCCTATTCATGTCTCTTCAGGGGCATAAATATACAAGGTTCATGTTTTTCAGGCCTTGGGGGTCCTCAAGGAGTCTTGGAGCAGTCAGAATTCCGGTGGTCCAGATCATCACATTCGGAGCAGCACGTGCATTGCTTTTTTCAAGACTGTAGCCTCACCTTCTGTCTCTCTCTCGGTTATCTTTTTTATTTTTTTTTTCAAACTTCTAGATCGTTGCTAACAATTAAAATTTTGTTTATCCAATCAACTCAAGTTAATGTTATTGTTTTATTTGTCTACTAACTTTACAAATATTCTCATGTTTCCTGGGAACTAAGCTCCATCTTTCCACTAAATGTGATCTATATGCTTGGGAACAAAGCAATTTCAGATCAGCCTCTGTCCAACATTCTATAATTTCTGTGTATCCTGGACATCTACATAATGTACTACTACAACAAGTATTTTGGTAACATAAGTGCAAGTGTGTAAACTAAAGGAAATTTGTATGTCATAGTGCTACAATATACGGCATTCCTAAAACTGACATTTTAAAAACTTTCAAAACAAAGTACACTTTTTTTTTTCTCTGAACCCCAACACATAAAATTCAAATACAGAAAAACAGATGAATTTATCCTAAAATCCAGTATTGTAATAAATCAAATCAGAAAGATCAATATCCAGCAGCCATAGTGCTACTGTCCTGTTCATCAGCCATCCACACCGAGCTTAACAATGCAAAGTAATTAACTTAAAATCTTACAGTTCAGGAAACTGACATTCAAATAACATGAAACTGCAAAAAGGTGAATTCAGAATCATACTTTGTCATAAAAAGGTTGGTGAAGATCTGGAATGCAAATACCCCCCTTTTTTATGTTTAAAGTAATACAGTAACATGGAATACTAAAATCAGTTTAAGGTATCATTGTAGTATCAGGTGAATACAGTTAATCAAGGCAGTTTAATGTACCTAGCAGGAAAGAATGCAATCATCAAAACAACATTTACTGTCTGCAGATTAAAATGTCAAAGATGGCATATCATGCAGAAGTATTACTTGTATTTTCAAGTTCAGAAAAAGATTTGTTTGCAAAACAGAAAACATTTGTGCCGAAAACAGTAAATATTTTGAAAGAATGAGCCAAAATACATTAAGCATCATTTATTCAAGTGACTTTAATAAAGCAGTTTTGTTAGTGTCTAAGCAATCAGGTATTCTCTTCCTTTTATCTGCCTCTCTCTAGCCTGGCACTAATAAACCCTTACTAAGTAATTCTGACAACTGTCAATATTTTTATTTATCGGTACTAATTACTGCTGTCAGACAGAACATCTTTGCAGTTAATAACCAAAATGTACTTTTCAAATTTAAATTAAAACCTTATACATAATACCTGAGACTGGTATCAAACTGATCTGAAACAATGAAATTATGTTAAAGCAATTTGTTTAGAGTAACAGTTCAACCTTGATGTTATCTCAAACACAAATAGCAAAGTAAACAACAGGTCTCTCTTGTGTCCAAAGTCCTTCAGGCAAATGCAGATAGCTGAACAAGAGAGAGAAGAGTCCTAAATTAAGAGTTTAAAAAGAAAAAAATGTGCTTGAGAATTGTCACTAATTGTGATTGCTATTAAATTCCTATAGTTACAACTGTATGTGTTTTGTAATATATGAACAATAATTATGCCCTGTATGAGGTGCTTGCCACAATGTATAAAATGCATTTTTTTTAACTCTTTAAGTTTACTCAATAGCATTCACGAACAGACCAGATACATAACATAACCTTATGCACTCAGGATTCAAATCAATTTTAAAGTTAGTCTTTTAATTACTGGCTCAGGATGCCCCATTGTCCTGACAGGGTTTTCAACCCCTACTTTGAAAGTCAAAGAAAAACAGAACAGTTTCCACCAGACCTTTCTGACATCATCACAGCCCTTTTACACCTAGCCAAACGGAAATCAGCTCTCTTAGTTTAGGCAAAGGTAACTCCACAATACCCTTTATTCACTCCGTATTTATTTTTGTTTCTCTTTCCTTCACTTATAATGTGGCAGTCACCTCAGAATGAAAGGAATTCAGCCCCTGGCTAGTAAATATAGCTATGCAACAAAATGCATTGACAAACGGACAGAGAAGGGCTGTGCTGTAATCCGAGACCATTTGTGCGTATGTAGCCCACGGGAGGGGCTGCCCCCTTTCCCTCTCTCTTCTTTGTTAAGTTTCTGGTTTCGATTCTGATGCTGTAGGGGGAAGGGATAGCCCTATAACTAATTTGTTTTCTCCAGGACACCCTTAATCGTTTCTTTCCCAAGAAATTCAGCAGATCATTAAAGGCTTCTATCACAACTGGTTTCTCCTGCCCTGAACTTTGAAGATGATCTACATAGTGCCTAGGGAGCAGGCTCAAACATATACCTCAAATCTACAATACTGAACCATTTGTGTTCATGCAAAATTTTGCTCAACAATATATGTAAGGGTTTGGGACCACAGGATGCTGGGTCTAGACACGCCTATTCAAATTCATTACATGCTGCCTCAGCCACTAAAACATATGACAAAGGTTTTTAAGTTAAACAGAAGACAAGTCAAAGCTTACAAGTGCTTTCTTAAGAAATGTCACCCTGCATAATGAAACAGACCCTTGGGGTATTTGGAGCCCACCCCTCTCCCTGGATGTTGCCACTGCAGACTCACTACATGGTACGTCTCACTCACACACACAATCAGTCTCAGTTCCCAATAGAATATACAAACCACCAAGGTAGATACCAAAATCCCACTTTTCCTTACCTCGGATCCATGCACAGAATTTACTTGGTTGCTGCAGTGCTTGCATTTTTAATTCACTGTCTGTCTGTCACATTCTGAATCACAAAACCTCTAGTCACCTAGGACCATTACCAACTAGCAGAGAAACTTATCCGCAGAGAAGGAGGTGAGACTGTTGAAATCCAACAGGACTCGTCTTCCCACCGCCACTCAGCAGAAGTCACTCTACTGTGGGAAAATCCCGGCGAGCCCCTGCTGTTAACTATACCTTTGCTTGTGGCCAACCTGGCCAATAAAACAGAGAGGGATATTGTGAAGCAGTTTAAGAGCTCTTCAGTATAATTGCCACACTTGTTATCTGTAAGGTCTGCTTTTAAGGTTCTTACTTCAGTGAACAATACATTCCGGCAGACCCGAGGAAATGTTTGTTTTAAATTTTATGAAAGGCCCCCTTAGCTAAAGAAGGCAGGAAAGAATTGGAAGAACAGAGAGACAGAGACAAGTAAACAAACACTGCCTAGCACTTGCATTCCAGAGACTGAGTCAGCGGCTTTACTCTCTCCAGAGACTGGGAGCCTCTTAATAGATAAACTAAGACACAGGATTCCCACCTTCACAGTAAACAAGCTAACAGACTTCTTCAGCAGATTTGGCAAATGTCCTGTAACCTACACTGACAGTTTATGTAGGATGCCTTTTTTAACTGCAGTTTTAAACCTTATCACAAAAATTAGCAGCGCATGCACTCTCGCGGATTCTGGAGCAGTCCCCTCACCTTGGGACCCCCCCCATCCTCTAATTAATTCACAACAAACGCACATCTGGCCACTTGCTTTCTGCACAGTATCTGTTACGAGCGCTATATCGCTTCGAAATACGGCAGGGGCGTCTAGCCAGACTCTCAAACACACAAGCACACAGCCTTCACAGCAACCGCAGGTGAGAAGAAAAAAATAATAAATTTAGCTTTCCCACCGCTTCCCACCCAGGGAACAGGAAAGTCTTAATTACCACTCTACCATGCTACCAAAGCAATAAGGACACTCCCTACCAAAGGGAGAATACCAGTTCTAATTTAAACCGTGCTGCCAAAGCACAGGGATCCCTGGCCAACGGGAGTATCCGACACTTCTGACACCAAATGTAACGGGTCTGCTTCTTGTTGGTCACTCCAGGCCAGGGAAGTCCCGAACCCTCATCTGCAGTGTGCTGCTTCAGCTGGCTGGAATCCAGGGGAACAAACACACACACACTTGCACATAAGTGGTATGCAGTTTATTCCATAGGGTGGAGGGATTGTCCTTATTTTATACATTATCAGAAACATATTCATATGTCATCCACCCATCTCCTGGGGCCCACTATAGCTTATCAGTAACTATGCAAATACAAGTCTCTCTGAGTAGAACAATCAATTTAGATTAGCACAGCACATTCCTTTTCCATATATAGACATATATAGGATTCTGATTTCCCTTGTGCAGGCCTCCTGTATATGCACTTAAACTAAACATTATTATTCCCTAACACCTTTTGCATTTCTTATGCCCCTTCATTCCTGTTAGTACATATCGGGAAATGTACTATTAGGTCTCTCAAATTTCTCCCTCTGCGATAAGAGTTTTAAAAATCAAGATGCACCTGTTAATATATCCCAATGGGACAATATCAACTCCTTGATATACCATGTCTGGGCTGAATAGGGCAGGAAACAAGTAAGGCATGAAGCTTGCCTATCCCATGTATCCAAACAAAGCCACTCTCGATGTGTATTCAACGCCCGTTTTTGGTCTCGACCTCAGGTCATCACCTTATCTGGATAACCACAATTTTGAAACTTTCTAAACATCCTCTGCGCTTGAAAATTATAATCATGATAAGACTAACACAATTTACGAAGGTGCAAAAATTGTCTCACAGGTATATTGCCCTGAATATGTCGGGGATGAAAACTCCCATATTCTAATAAGCTGTTGCAATCCATAGGTTTAGAATATATGGAAGTATGAAAACCCGATTCACCCATTGTGATCTTAATATCCAAAAAATGGATCTCCTTCCTAGATACTTCTGGGCTACTGTAAATGAGTATCTTGCTTATTAATCCATTCCAAAAACTCCTACAAAGTGTACTCTGGGCCTTGCTAAATGAAAAAAAATATCATCGCTATTTCTAACCCATTTTTCTATAAACATCCGGTATCGAGATGAATATATAAACTGTTCTTCAGAATGATGCGCATATAAACATGCCACCGAAGGGGCCACAGTGGCCCCATGGAGATCCCTTCATTTTGATGGTAAAAATTCCCATGAAACTCAAAGTAATTGCTACCCATAATCAACCCCAATAGATCATGAAAAAAGCCCATACGAGCCTCGGAATGCTGTGAATTTGCCAGATAATGCATAGAAACCTCTAACGTTGTCTGCTGCGGAACATTTGTATAAAGAACAGAAATATCCATAGTAACTAACACATATGAGCTCCCTAGAATCTGCCAGGAATCCAAAAAAATTAATAGATTACCTGGGTCCCGAATATATGATTGTGCTTGCTTAACCAATGGACTCAAAAAGGAATCCATGTACTGGGAAAGGGGTTCCAAAGCTAACTCAATAGCCGATACTATTGGACATCCCAGGGGATTCACTAAAGATTTATGAATTTTGGGAACCACATAGAAAGATGGCATCCGGGGATATTTTGCATTAACCAATCTGATATAATTCCCATTTCTAATGCGCTCTCTAAAACCACCAAAATTTCTGCTTGTATCGCCTGTGTGGGATCTCCTTCTAAAAGGTGATAAAAGCTTTGGTTGTCCAATTGTGAAAAAACCTTCCTCTATATGAGCTCTTATCAAGAACCACAATACCTCCCCCTTTTTATGCTGGCTTAATTACTATAGTCATTTCATAAAGATCTCAATGCCTGCCAGTCAACCTCAGACAAATTGTTTTAACTTTTGAGACATGTAATTTCTTTAAACCTTCCAAAATCACTCGCTCAAAAGTCAACAGGACTTGGGTCTAAATCTTTCTCCCTCTGATCCTGAAACAGATTCTGATCCCGATTGCGCCGAAAAAAAAACAATGCTATCTGCAAGAATCATCTGGGGGGTGTGAACAAAAGATAGCCCATGATTCAGCCCATGACTCTTGAAGAATATTTGGACATTGTATATTTTATTTTATTGTTTTTATATACCGCTTTGTCTTCTAGATCAGTGTGTTTTACATGGAACTTTTGAACTACTGCGCAATGCAGTTTACATGGAACAGGAAACGCTTACTTATAACAATTGTAGCTAACAATAACAATAAATAATGAAACTATTTACATGATTACGTATTCTCATTATTTTACAAGAGTGTGAGTGGACACGGTGCAAAAATTGTGAGCGTCATTGTAATATGGACCGGAGTCCGTGAAGATGAGTCTTGAGATGTTTTCTGAATTGGGTGAGGTCTTTGATTTCTCTTAGAGCGTTGGGTATGTTGTTCCAAAGGACAGGTGCGTAGAAGGAGAAAGCTCTGTTGGTGGTTGATTGATTTGCTTTTCTTGCGTTTTTTGGGATGGATAGTGTTTCAGGTTGTCTCTTGTTGTCCTTGTGTATTGCTGCATGTTTGTTAGTGTGCTGAGGTATGTTGGTGCAGTGTTTGTATATTATCTTATAGATGTTTGTAAGAGCTTTGAATTTGATTCTTTGAAGAATCGGGAGCCATTGAAGGTGGAACAGAATGGGTGTTGTGGTTGGATCTTTTGGCATGCATAATTGTACGTGCAACCATGTTTTGAGCAAGTTGTAATGGCTTTAGTGTTTTTCTTAGGGAGTCCATGAAGTATGCTGTTGCTGTAGTCAAAGTGTGGGCAAATCAGTGCTTGAGTTACAGAGCAGAAGTTGGAGTGAGAAAGCAGTGGTCTCAGGTGCTGTACCATTTTGGTTTTATGGTAAATTGCACGGGTGGTCATGTGGATGTGTTTGGTCAAGTCGAGCTGTTGATCTAGGTAGATTCCAAGGTATTTTATTTCTTTTTTTTAATTTCCAGCGTTGCATTGTTTACATGGAGAGAACAGGGAGGGTTGAATGATCTGTTTCTAGTAACGAGTGCTTCAGTTTTCTTTAGGTTGACTTTGAAGTTCACTGAATTGAGCCATGCAGCGACGTCATTGAAGCAGTTGGTGATCATCTTATAGGATGGGTCTGAGGAGTCGAAGGTTGTGAATAACATATCATCTGCATAAATTCTGTAGTTAATATCAAATGATTGTATGATTTTGTAGATAGGTTGAAGATATATATTGAAAAGTAAAGCAGATAATGCAGATTCTTGGGGGACGCCCTGAGGGTGGGTGAATAGGTCGGATAGATTGTGGTTGAAGTGCACTTGTTGAACGGTTGAACAGGTAGTTTTGGCACCATCGTAGAGTAGTGCCACCTATTCCAAGGTTCTTTAGGCAGTTGATTAGGATATTGTGGTTTACAGTATGAAATGCCGAGGATATATCGAGAAAAATGAGTTTGAATGCATGTCTCAGGTTCTCATCTCCTTGTATGATTGTGTCAAGTAGTGATGTTAATAGAGTTTTGACACCATGATACGCTCTAAATCGGTATTGATGGAGGTCAAGTGGGGCATGAGTTGATGAAGTCCTGGAGTTGCAGTAGTACTGATTTTTCAATGATTTTGGATAGGAATGGAAAGCTAGATATTGGTCTGTGAGATGCGGGGCAGGATTTGTTTAGGGTGTTTTGTTTCAAGATTGGGCGTATGGAAGCTCTTTTTAGGTTGTTTGGTAGTTGACCTTGAGATAGAGAGAGGTTGACTATTCTTTCTATATATGGTGTGAGCTCTGATTGTTGATTTGATCCAGCTGACAGGACATGGATCTATGATTGAGGTGGTGGTATTCAATGATTTGATGCAGTAGTCTATCTGATCTTTGCTTGTTGGTGAGTATGAGATCCAAGTTGGGGGGCCGGTTAGTTCTGGGTCATAGAAGGTTGTGTTGCAGATTGCCTATGCAGATTGTATATATGGAATGAAATCATATGATAAACAGAAGATATGGATTTTTGATATTATCGAGTCCTGATGTTTAAAAGTGACACTACATGTGATCCTAATTTGTATTGTACCATTTGATATAGTGTTGGTTATGTTAAAAAAAAACAAAAAAAAAAACAAAAAAACACCTGTGGAATTGTGATATTGAGGTTTTTGTATGATAGAGTACAATTTGTGATTTTATGTTTGGAAGATTGCAAATTCTGTAAACTTTCTGGGGCGGGGGGAGGGGGGGGTCTATTGTATTTTTGTATATATGGTTCCATGATTTCACATGGTGGTTATGAGTGATATGATAGGATTGTTTTTATATGGAATAAAGGTTCCTTATTGTCCCTCCAGTCCATAAGAACATAAGATATGCCATACTGGGTCAGACCAAGGTCCATCAAGCCCAGTATCCTGTTTCCAACAGTGGCCAATCTAGGTCATACGTACCTAGCAGTTTCCCCAAAAGACACAGGTTCCGCAATGCTTGTACTGGGTCAAGCATTGATATCCTGGGTCCCTTCTTAATAATGGTTTATGGACCTTTCGTCCAGGAACTTGTCCAAACCTTTTTTTAAACCCAGCTACACTAACAGCCTTTACTACATCCTCCGGTAACAAACTCCAGAGTTTGATTACACGTTGAGTGAAGAAATATTTTCTTTTATTAGTCTTAAATAGTTTACCCTGTAGCTTCATTGCATGTCCCCTAGTCTTTCTATAGTCTGATAACGTAAACAATCGCTCTACGTTTATCCGTTCCACTCCATTCATTAATGTATAGACTTATATTATATCTCCCCTCAGCCGTCTCTTTTCCAGGTTAAAGAGCTCTATCCTTTTTAGCCTTTCTTCATATGAGTATCCTTCCATCCCCTTTACCATTTTGGTGGCTCTTCTCTGAACCTTTTCTAATAATGCTATATCCTTTTTAAGATACGGCGACCAGAATTGCACACAATATTCAAGGTGCGGTCTCACCATGGAATGATATAGAGGCATTATAATATCTTTTGTTTTATTTTCCATTCCTTTCCTTATGATACCTAGCATTCTATTTGCTCTCTTGACTGCCGCTGCACACTGGGCCGAGGGTTTTAACATGTTATCCACAATGACGCCTAAAATCTTTTTTCCTGGGTGGTGGTTCCTAATGTGGAACCTTGCATCATGTAACCATAGTTTGGGTTGTTCTTCCCTAGGTGCATAACTTTGCACTTGTCCACATTAAATTTCATCTGCCATTTTGATGCCCAGTCTTCCAATTTATCAAGATCCTCTTGCAATTTTCCACAATCTTCTTGGGTTTTAACAACTTTAAATAGTTTTGTGTCATCTGCAAATTTGATAACCTCACTCGTTATTCCACTTTCCAGGTCATTTATGAATATGTTAAAAAGCAGCGGACCCAGCACAGATTTCTGGGGTACACCACTATTCACCTTTCTCCACTGGGAAAATTGGCCATTTAGCCCAACCCTCTGCTTTCTATCTTTTAACCAGTTCTTGATCCACAGTAGTACACTGCCTCCTATCCCATGACTCTTTAGTTTTGCCAAAATTCTCTGATGAGGGACCTTGTCAAAGGCTTTCTGAAAGTCCAGATACACTATATCAACCAACTCACCTTTGTCCACCTGTTTGTTCACACTTTCAAAAAAAACATAACAGATTAGTAAGACAAGATCTTTCTGGTCTAAAGCCATGTTGGCTGTCTCCCATTAGGCCATAACTATCTACATATTGAGTAATTTTATTCTTTATGATGGTTTCTACCATTTTTCCCGGTACTAACGTGAGGCTCACCGGTCTGTAGTTTCCCAGATCACCCCCGGAACCCTTTTTAAAAATTGGTGCTACATTGGCGATCCTCCAATCTTCAGGTATTAGAAATGATTTTAATGATAGTTCACATACTACTAATAGCAGGTCTGCAATCTCATATTTCAGTCCCGCACCTCTGGGTAGTGTACCTTCTCCAGCAGCTTGGATACTGAGCACGTCATCCTTTTGATGACACCAGTGTACTTATGCAACTGGCACTGCCTACGAGCCCCAGTATGCTCAGTCTCCAAGCAGCTGGAGGAGCTAGTGAGCCAAGGTGCTGGACTCACTGAGGAGACATAGGTTTAGGATTTTTGTCCTGTTGTGACGGGGTTATTTCTTTTGTCCTTGGTTACTTTTGCTTTTTGGCTAGCTTTAGAAAAAAAAAAAGGAGCCTTGAGACTGAGAGAGAGGCAGCAACGCCTGCAGCAAAGGGGGGGGGGGATGTTAGGTGGCAGCAGCATCGTGGGGTCTTGAGGCAGCTCCTGAACCCGGCACTGGGTGAGGAATTGCCAAGCAGCCAGAGAACGGCACAGTTGAGAGACTAGAAAAAGGGACTGCTACTTCTGGAGAGAGAGATGCATTTGTGAGTATATACTTCTGGGAATTTTCTGAAAGGACTTCTTTGTATTAAAGCTAATTAATCTGTGAACCCAGTGTTTTTCTTAATTCAGTCAGGGCCTAGTAGCAGCAGTTTAAATTTAAAACACAGAAGAGAACTTTTTGGTTACATTTCATACCCAGCAGAGAGCTTATAGTTTAAATTTAATAGTTGCTCAGGGCCTAGTATCAGCAAAGTACTTTTAGCTTAAATTTAAAACACAGAAGAGAGCTTTCTGGTTAAATTTAGAACCCAGTAGAGAGCTTGTAGTTTAAATTTTGTAATACGTCAGAGCCTAGCAGCAGCAAAGAACTGTAATTTAAATCAAATCAGAATATAACTTAGCATAAAAGGCAAAACAGGGTCAGTACTCTTTGAGCAACAAATAGTCTTCTAGAGACCTTTACAAAGAGGCCCTCTACCTAGGGGGCAAGAGACCTGTGAAACTTTTTCAATAGGTGTTAACACCAGGTGGCAGATCAAAAGGCCATTTTGAAAGACTCCTTCTATCCAAGCAAGGACTGTTAATCACACAGGAAGTTGGTCACAGCTTACCTCAGCAGCACAGGACAGGGTACTGTGTAGCAGCCCTCTTTTAATAAGTGTTATTTCCCTCCCCAACACCCACTCACCCCTGGTATAATTGTAGCTTTATAGGTACTTACACATCTTAAAGGAAAGGAGGTGCTCTCAGGTGAAGCTCGTTATCCAAATCAGTCGTACACTAAGGGCCTGAGATTAATTAAGCTTCAGGTGAACAAGGTATATTAAACGTATTAGGTACCGTTTTATTAGTATAAATTTCCATAGTAACCCTTAGTAAGTAAAGAACTTAAAGATCTAAACACAAGCTTAAAACTAAGATGCAGACAGCAGTCCAGCAGCACGATGGGGGCTTTCCAGTCTATTGCATTGAGTGTCACATGTATGATTTTCTCCCAATTGGTGAGAGGTCTTACCTGTGCACTAGGTGCAAGGAGCTATTTGCTCTCAGGGAATGAGTCCGTTCTCTAGAGGCTAGAGTAGCAGACTTGGAAAACATAAGACAGAGAGGTACATAGACGAGACCTACAGGGATATAGTCCTGAAGTCCCACCTCCAGTCTGGCAGCATCCCTGCCATGGAGGAGAGAGGTCATGTGACAGGAGAGCATCACCCTGGTGTGGCAGGAAGTGATCCTGTAACTAGGACCTGTCCTTCAGGTAATGTAAAACCCTCTCGCACCGAGGAAGTTTCTCCAGGGCCATGTGCCCATGAGGGAAGGGTTAGGACCGCCGTTATAGTTGGTGATTTCAATCATTAGGCATGTAGATAGCTGGGTGGCTGGTGGACTTGAAGATCGCCTGGTAACATGCCTGCCTGGTGCGAAGGTAGCGGACCTCACGATCCACCTAGATAAGGTCTTAGTGCTCGGGAGGAGTCTGCTGTCTTGGTACATGTCGGTACCAATGACATAGGAAAATGTGGTAGGGAGGTTCTGGAGGCTAAATTTAGGCTTTTAGGTAGGAAGTTGAAAATCCAGAACTTCCAGGGTAGTGTTCTCCGAAATGCTTCCCATTCCATGCGCAGGACCCAAAAGGCAGGCAGAGCTCCGGAGTCTCAATGCGTGGATGAGACGATGGTGCAAGGATGAGATTTTGGATTTGTTAGGAACTGGGGAACATTCTGGGGAAAGGAGGGACTCTTCCGAAGGGATGGGCTTCACCTTAACCGGGATGGAACCAGGCTGCTGAGCTACCATGCAAATCTACAATACGTTACTTGGGTATCACGCTCGACCAAAAACTTGAATTCAAGGAACACATTAAAGCCACCACCAGAGCAATATACAATATAATCAAAACTTTAAGGCACCTAAGACCCTTGTTAGCACCTGATAACTTCAGGACAATATTCCAGACGCTAATAACACATTTAGATTATGCAAACATCGTCCTGCACAGCCTCCCCAAGAGCACGCTAAATCCACTTCAACTTGCGATGAATGCTGCAGCCCGAATTCTTTGTGGCCTATCCAGAAGGACACACATCATGCCTATTCTTAAGGACCTCCACTGGCTCCCAATAAATTGCAGACTCACATACAAGGCTCTTCTCCTTACATTCAAAGCAATCAACTTGATTTCCTCCTCGTCCATACAGCGCTACTTAGTTACACCCCCAACAATAGGCTGAGAAGATCAGTAGCTGCTAATATGCTAATTGTTCCCAAGGAATCCACCAAATGTACTCAAACAACTAGGATTAGAACATTTGCTTTCTATGCAACAATGTGCTGGAACAACCTCCCCTCTCACATCAGATCAATTAAGGACCTGACACAGTTTAGGAAAGCCATTAAATATCATGTAAACCGCGCTGATGCTGAATAGTGCGGTATATAAGAGATTGTAAATAAATAAATAAATAAATAAAATCTGTTCACCTTACACTTCGCTCAGCCTAACACAATACTATCACATCCCACAACTCAACTCACTTCGGCTGTACCCAACTCCTCTACCACCTGACTTATACAGACCTAACAACGGAATCATCCCTTAGGCTCTTTAACATATGCTGTTATCTACACTATATAATGCTAATTGTCAAGACCCATGCCTAACCAGGCAGAACGGATCTAATGTATAAACTCTGAATAGTTTCCCCTCCACAGTCTTATTGGCTAATATGTAAATAGTTCACCAGTTGCAACTTCAAGTTATTTATTTCTGTTTCAATGTAAGCACAAGGCTGTTTCGATGTCTTTGCAAGACTTTGTTATTTGTAAACCGCACTGATACCGAAGAGTGCGGTATACAAAAGCTGTTAAATAAATAAATAAATAAATTAGCCTTTAAAAAGGAGAGAGAGCAGCTTTTAAACTAGAAAATAGAGGAAAGCTGACAGTCGCCCAAGCGGCTATTTGCTCACTTGGCTGCCGCTGCACACTGGGCTGAGGGTTTCAACATGTTATCCACAATGATGCCTAAATCTTTTTCCTAATGTGGAACCTTGCATCGTGTAACCATAGTTTCGGTTGTTCTTCCCTATGTGTATAACTTTGCACTTGTCCACATTAAATTTCATCTGCCATTTTGATGCCCAGTCTATTATTATTATTATTTATATTCTCTTATATACCGCACTATTCTGCATCAGTGCGGTTTACATTGAACAAACTGAAATTACATTGAACAGGGCATTATAACTTGGAGATAACTATTTTTTACAGGGAACATGGGCTATGGAGGGTTAAGTGGCTTGCCCAAGACCACAGGGAGCACCTGTGGGACTAGAAACCCCAGTCCTTCCGGCCCAAGGTTGCTGTCCTCTAGTGGGATTTGAACCCCCGACCTGGCCTGAAGTACCTTGCCTTCTTCCAATTTATCAAGATCCTCTTGCAATTTTCCACAATCTTCTTGGGTTTTAACAACTTTAAAATAGTTTTGTGCCATCTGCAAATTTGATAACCTCACTCGTTATTCCCTTTTCCAGGTCATTTATGAATATGTCAAAAAGCAGCGGACCCAGCACAGATCCCTGGGGTACATCACTATTCACCTTTCACTATTGGGAAAATTGGCCATTTAGCCCTACCCTCTGCTTTCTATCTTTTAACCAGTTCCAGATCCACAATAGTACACTGCCTCCTATCCCATGACTCTTTAGTTTTGCCAAAAGTCTCTGATGAGGGACCTTGTCAAAGGCTTTCTGAAAGTCCAGATACACTATATCAACTGACTCATCTTTGTCTACCTGTTTATTCACACCTTCAAAAAAACATCACAGATTAGTAAGATAAGATCTTCCTTGTCTAAAGTCATGTTGGCTGTCTCCCATTAGGTCAAGACTATCTACATGCTGAGTAATTTTGTTCTTTATGATGGTTTCTACCATTTTTCCCAGTACTGACGTCAGGCTCACCGGTCTGTAGTTTCCCGGATCACCCCTGGAACCCTTTTTAAAATTTGGCGTTACATTGGCGATCCTCCAGTCGTCAGGTATTACAGATGACTTTAATGAAAGTTCACAGATTACTAATAGCAGGTCTGCAATCTCATATTTCAGTTCTTTCAACACCCTTGGATGTATACCATCCGGCCCAGGTGATTTGCTACTCTTCAGTTTATCTAATGGTTGTAATACATCTTCCTGATGTATTGATATTTCCTTCAATTCTTCCGCACTTTTAAATACCACTTCAGTCATGGGTAACATCCTTACATCTTCCTCAGTAAAGACCGAAGCAAAGAATTCATTCAGGCTCTCTGCTATCGCCTTGTCGCCTCTTAGTACCCCTTTAACCCCTCTATCATCTAATGGACCAACTGACTCACTCAGTTTTTTTTGCTATGAATGTACTTGAAAAAGGCTTTATTTTGCGTTTTTGCTTCCGCAGCAAGCTTCTTCTCAAATTCTCCCTTTGCCTGCTTTATCAATGCCTTGCATTTAACTTGCCAGTGCTTCTGCTGTTTCCAGGGTTCATCATTTTGCTCTTTTTTCCATTTCCTGAAAGATGCTTTTTTGGCAACAACAACCTCTCTGACCTCACCTTTAAAGTATGCTGGCAGTTTTTTGACTTCCTTCCACTTTTCTTAAAGTGTGTAATACAGCTGGTCTGGGCTTCCAAATTAGTATTTTTCAGCAACATCCATGTTTGATCTAAGTCTTTAACCTTTGCAACTGCTCCTTTTAGTTTTTTCTTAACTATTTTCCTCATTTTATCATAGTCTCCCTTTCGAAAAGGTAATACTGTGGATTTCCTTACTATTCCTCCTCCACTAATTAAATCAAATGCGATCATGCTATGATCACTATTGCCAAGTGGCCCCAACACCCTTATCTCTTGCACTAGATCTGGTGTTCCACTAAGGACTAGTTCCAGTATGGTTTCCCCTCCAAGAAGCAGTCATTTATTTCATCTAGGAACTTTATCTCCCTAGCATGTCCTGCCGTGACACTGACCCCAAAATACAGAAGTAGATTGCCAGGCCTTTCCTCCGCACATTTTAAGTTTAGTGTTGTTGCTGTTGTCACAGAAATGTGATCCTCTGGCACCTCAGCTGAAACCTGTCCATCTTGGGAGACCCTGCCAGTAGTTAAACTACCGATAGCTTAGCCCTCAGCGCAACTGATGCACACAAGCCCTCACAGCACGACAAGCTGCAAACCAAGTGAGGGAGTGAAAATTATTGATAAAATCAATTTTGTACCTTGAAGGTGGGTAAGTTACATTGGGTTTTGTTTAGGGTGATACGTAATTTGTAACCATTTCGTGATTTGTATTTAGTGTAACTATGAAGATAACTCAAGGTCCAGTCACTAAATTGAAAATAATTATTTTTTCTACATGTCTGACCATTTTATTTTCTGGTCATGCCTGTCCTGATCTGAGACTTCTGCTATTGTGTGTTCTCTTAGCACTCTATCTGCCATTTCTTGTTTATTCTTTTGTTTTCTTCACTTCTTTCCATCAGCCTATTTCCAGTCCCAGTAATTCGCCCCATGTTTCAGCTCCTTGTCAGTCCAAGTGCCCCCTTCCTGCCAGTCTCCTCTCCATTACCCAGCCACCTATCAGTCCCATCCCCAAGTGTTGGCTCCCTTCATCCCACCCTAGGTGTCAGCTCCCTTCTAGTCCCCCACCTTCCCCCATGTCAGTTCCCTTCCAACCATCTCCACCCCCCCCCCCTTTCCCCCTGTGTCAGCCCTGTTATGCTCCCCATCCTGCCACTCATGTCAGCTCCATTCCCTCTTCTTCCCCCCCCCCCCCCATGTAGCAAATTACCGCTATCGTGCCTATAGCAGCTTGTCCACTTTTTTTTTTTAAATAAACTGAAGGCGGAGTGAGGCCACTGTTTTGGGAGCATTTTTGCCACCCCCAGAAGTTTGCCGCCTGAGGCCACTTCAGCACTCTGCCGCATTATACAGCTGCCCCTGCTCCACAGGCCTCTGAAACTATCTAGAAAAAGATTGGCACCAAGACCTGGTGTGGGCATGCTGATCTTATAGTGCACAGATTTGTGAGAAGAGCTGAGCCTCACTCTGGAGTTCTTGCTCATCTCCAGCTGAACTAGAATAATATGGACTCCCAGAGCAGAACATCTTGTGCTTATGATACAGAAGCATATAGGGTCTGGGGCCGGTTTAAAGATCTTGTATTTTGATAGATCAAAACTGTTTCATAATGCCATGGAAAAGTGTGGATTATATAACAAGTATAAATGAATATCAACTCTCTTGTGTTTTATTATATGTGCACATTTTGTAAGAGTTGAAAGCATAACTCATATCCCTCCAGGAAGCTACGCTTCAGTAAATCCTCTGTCCTAACTAATGAATGCCTTGATTCCCGTTGATGGTGGTTTTGTTATTCTACTTGAAAAGACTGGCGTCATGGAACTGATCTGAGCGTAATGAGATCTGGGGGAGTTGTTTAGCACAGTCGGGAATGAATGATGCACCTGGCTTCTCATTTCGTTCTCTGTAGGGTGTTTTTTCTCTCTGCCCTTTCATGGATTGAGTGATCAAATTTCCTAGCACATATCTGCAGGGTGCACACCACTAAGCAGCCTATGCGAATGGGGTTACCAGGCACCTACTGGGATTTATAGTGCCGCCCACAATAACCAACCACTCATGTAAATATGGGCACCTCGAACTGCAAGGTTAAGAGCATCACAAGAGGCAGCACTGTTTCATCTCATTGGTTCCAAACTTATAGCCTGTGAACTACATTAACTTGGTTCCAAACTTCTAATTTTGTAATCCTATTCAATTCCACACAACGTTTTTAAGGCTTTTGTATGCAAGCAGAGACAATACTCTCCTGCATGCTTCTTGCCGTGACCTGATGCTGCTCTGTTTTGATACAGCCAGATTTAGGGATCTGACACTCTAATCTTCAGCCATCTTCCATCCCAAGGAATCATATTTATTTTTGTCTAAAGCCTTAAAAGGTAGGAGTTGAATCTAAATTTAAAAAGAAATTGTGGTGCTTACTTATTTCAATTTTTAGCTTTTATGTATATTTTTGACTGCTCCTTATTTTTAATATTCTTTATTTTAAATGGTTTATGCTCAAACTGTTGTTAAACTAACAAAAATGAGGCATGACCATCAAACCATTTTACAAAAACAAAAAATTTTGAAGACCCTAGTATGGCTCATATAACAGAGAGAGTTGCAGGTCCCCCACCCCTTTGTTTCTTCCCCTCCACCTTCCATTGCACTCAAGGCCATACAGTGGTATCTTAGCAGGGTCGAGGTCACCTAGTGTGTGAGTACGCTTGCACATCTCCAGGAAAGCAGACCCCCCTCCCATTGCTCACCCCATTGCTCACCCCCTTCCCCCCCCCCCCTTTGGTCCCTTTCCAGCCATCCCTGTCCCTCCCCTTCCTCTTCCTACAGTGATATCCTCAACCCAGGCATCTCCATTGCCACTACATTCCTAAGTTGTTTAAGACATAGTTGTGGCTGCGCGATGGTATCATCTGAACATAGTCATCCCAAATTATGTGAAAACGAGGAATACGTCTGCATTCTTCTTTGACCCAGAGCTTGTCAATTTGTAGGTGTTGATGCAGAGCATTCCACCATTGCCAGTAGTTGGGGGAGGGGGTCTGCTGATTTGCAACCTGATAAAATGAGTCTGATTGGTAGGGCCCATGACAGTCTCAGCCACTACCTCCTTCCCTGTCCAGTGACCACTACTCCTTCCATCACAAGAAGCAAAGCTGCTTCCTTATCGTCACTCCAGTCCAGTCCCTTTACTTCTGGGTTACGCAACCCTTCCAGCAGCTTGGAGGCTGAGCCCAACCTTTTTGGAGGTGGGGCGGTATAAATACCACTGGGACCACCCCCCAACTCCAGTATTCTCAGCCTCCAAGCAGCTGGAGGGTTCCGTAAGCCTAGGGCTTACTGGAGTCCTACCTTTATTTAGTTAATACCTTTACTTAATACTTTTATTTCTTTACTTACATTTCATTTCTTTTCTTTCTGCAGTTTAGTTTTTGGTGAGCTCCTGCACCTTTAAATCCTGCCTGCTCTCTTCTCCCCCCTCCCCTTCTGTTCAGGCCAGGCAGCGGAGGTGAGCGGCGGCCTGCAGCGTCAAGGAGAAATTCTGCCTTCCTGCTCCTGCCAGGAACAGCCCTCGCATGAGTAGAACAGCCTCGGGGAGCACACAGCCATTCTCTGCCTCGCGCCGAAGCCCTCTGGGTGGCTGAGCGCTGGAGGCAAGGCCGCCATTCCGGGTCTCCCGCCGATCCCGTCCCGGAGCTGACGGACGCGGCGGCGAGGATCAGGCTTACCGGTGTCGCGGGGGAACGGCTAAAGCGCCGATCAGCAGAATTCAGCTCAGGACGGCGAAACTGGGAGCTCAGCAAGTTCGTCGGTTAGCCCCGCGGTCCCCCGCTCTGGCTCCACGTGGTGAGGCCTACCACGTGTAGAGCCTGCGGGCTAGGATCGCCGAGCCGGACCCAGGAGTTGCAACATCTCAAACGCAAGTACCTCTGTTGGAGGAAAGGAGCTAATTTTAACTTTAACGTTAATTTTAATTAATTTTAATTTTAATCGTTATTCTTTTCAGTCAGAACTGTTTGGAATTTCCTTTGTTTTTCTTTGGGTCCAAGCTAAGGGGCTGGTTTGTTTCCTCTCCGGGGACAAGTATTTGGAACTGCTATACTCAGGAAGTCCCCAGACCTAGGGCATGGCGACCAAGTCCCGCTGCCCTTCCTGCGGAACACGCAGGGGCACCTCCGCAGAGGCAGGAATCTGCAGGAGCTGCGCCGCAGTGGCGGCTTCAGTCGAGCAGGAAATTAATTTGGCTGTGGCTCTCGCTCCTCAGGGGTCAGGAGACCTCCTAGGAGGGGAGGGAGGGTCCCAGGTCCCTCTTTCTACGCCCTCGGATGTACCTTCTCCTTCCCTACCCCCCCTCCCTGCGGGGGAAGGAGGGTCCGGGGATTTTTTCTCCCCGGACTTCATTCTCTTACTTCATAAGGCCTATTGCTTACGGAAGCAGGGCTTAGGAGCAGTTGAGGCTGGACCGTCGAAGGAAGACAAACCAGCCAGGCTCTTGGGGGCAGGCAATCCAGAACCCACCATACCAACGAAGCGCCCCCGACTGAGTGAGGAGGAGCCCCTGGCATCCCTCTCCCAGGGTACCCCGGAGGAGGCTTACTCGGACAAGGACTTGGACGAAGAGGAGGAGGAGCTGGAAGAAGGAGAGATCCCGGAGAAAGACCAATCCAGGATCATCAGAGTCTTTCGTCGGGAGGAGCTCCCGGCCTTAATTAATGAGTCCCTAAAGGCGCTCAATGTGGTCTCAGATACGCCAGCTGAAGAGGAGGCGTTGGAGGACCCATTGATCCAGGCCATTAGGAGATCCCAGAAGGTCTTTCCGGTCCACAGGGTAGTGCGACAGATGATCCAGGAAGAATGGGACCAGCCGGAATCTAGCCTAAGGGGGACCCGGTCCATGCTGCGCCTATATCCTCTCCCAGAGACAGACAAGTAGCTGCTGAAGTCCCCCAGAGTGGATGCAGCGGTATCAGCAGTTACGAAGAAGACTACTATCCCAGTTGAGGGCAGCACGGCCTTAAGGGATTCTCAGGACAAAAAATTGGATACGCTCCTGAAACAAGCATTTGACGTAAGCGCACTCGCCTTACAGGCCTCTATCTCGGGAGCTTGGGTAGCGCGGGCCTGCTTAAGGTGGTCACAGCAACTTCAGGCGGCGGAGACCCCCGCGGGTGACGCCCGGTCCAACGCCGCTAGGTTGGAATCCGGAGCAGCATACTTGGCGGATAGTCAGTATGACCTCATCAGAAGCCTGGCCAAGAACATGGCCTCGGTGGTTGCAGCCAGGCGTTATTTGTGGTTATGAAATTGGGCAGCGGATGCCTCCTCAAAGGCACGCCTGAGTCAACTCCCCTTTAAGGGGAAGCTGCTGTTTGTTGAGGATTTAGAGAAGCTGGTAAAGGACCTTGGCGAGTCCAAGGGAGGCAGGCTCCCAGAAGACAGACCGAAGCAAAGTCGTCCTCTGCCCCCGATTCGCTCCCAGCCTAGGGACTCTCGGAGGTTCCGCCCAGCCAGATCCAACCCCCCTTCCAGGGGGCGCTTCCCCGCCAGGAGTCAAGGTTTCCGGGGGTTTCGGGGAGCAGGTCGCGGTTTTGGGGCCTCCTCCTTCTCCTCGGCTCCTAGAAAACACCAATGAAGCAATGGGGGGCCAGGGGGAAGAGCGGCCAGTGGGAGGTCACTTAAGGCAGTTCCTTCCCGCCTGGTCCCGGGTCACGTCGGATCAATGGGTACTGGAGGTGATCAGAGAAGGCTACGCTCTCGAATTCACAAAGCAAATACCTCCAGCATTCATCCAATCCCCCAGCGGATCTCCTGCAAAGAGGGCGGCGATAGAGACAACCCTCGCATGGCTAATTGCACTCGGGGCAGTGGTTCCAGTACCACCAGACCAGTTCAGATCGGGTCGATACTCGATTTACTTCGTAGTACCAAAGAAAGAAGGGTCCTTTCGGCCAATCCTGGATTTAAAACAGGTCAACCGCTGTCTCAGGGTACCACATTTCCGCATGGAGACCCTACGATCAGTCATCGCAGCAGTAAGGGGCGGAGAGTTCCTAACGTCCCTCGACTTGACAGAAGCCTACCTGCATATTCCAGTCAGGAAGTCCCACCAACAGTTCCTAAGATTCGCTGTGCTGGGGGGCCACTTTCAATTCCAAGCCCTTCCCTTTGGCCTAGCCACGGCCCCACGGACTTTCACCAAGGTGATGGTGGTAGTAGCAGCCTCCCTCCGGAAGGAGGGAATACTAGTACACCCATACCTAGACGATTGGCTGATCCGGGCAAAGTCGAAAACAGAAAGTCGCTCGGCGACGGACAGAGTGATTCAGGTTCTAGAGGAGTTGGGGTGGGTCATCAACCGAGCGAAGAGCAGGATGACCCCCTCCCAGGACCTCGAATATCTCGGAGCAAGATTCGACACCGGAAGGGGCAGAGTGTTCCTGTCTCGAACGCGATCAAGAGACTTAAGACTGCTAGTCGCGCAGTTTCTGAGCAGATGAAACCCCTCAGCATGGCATTATCTTCAGGTGCTGGGCACGATGGCGGCAGCGATAGAGGTAGTGCCTTGGGCCAGGGCCCACATGCGACCATTACAGCGCACCCTATTGCGTCGGTGGTCCCCGCAACACCATCCCTTCTCAACACAGCTACCGTGCGCGCCGCAGACCAAACGAGCCCTTCGCTGGTGGCAGTGCCCAAGGAATCTGGAACGTGGGTTGCCCCTCGAGCCTCATCTCTGGGTACTGTTGACAATGGATGCCAGTCTCTCAGGCTGGGGGGCTCACTGCGAGGACCAGTTTGTCCAGGGCCGCTGGTCTCCGTTGGAATCTCAATGGCCCATCAACAGACTGGAATTGCGGGCCGTTACCCTAGCGCTCAGAGCGCTCGAGCCCCTAGTGCTGAGAAGAGCAATTCGTGTTCTGTCCGACAACATCACCACGGTAGCTTACATCAACCACCAGGGCGGCACCAGCAGCCCCGCCTTGGAGAAGGAGGCGGAGGTTCTCTTCCAGTGGGCGGAGCTCCGCCTGGAAGCGCTCTCGGCACAACACGTGGCAGGCACGGACAATCTCACGGCCAATTACCTCAGCAGGCACAGGATAGACCACGGAGAGTGGGAGCTGGAGAAGGAGACCTTCGTCCAGATAGTGGCCCGCTGGGGACTCCCAGTCATGGATCTCATGGCAAGATTCACGTCAGCCAAGGTGGACCGGTTCTTCAGTCGGCGGAAGGAAAGAATGTCCGAAGGTCTGGATGCCCTGTCCCAAAAGTGGCCGGCGGAGGGTCTCCTCTACGTGTTCCCCCCCTTGGGTCCTCATCGGGAAGGTCCTCCAGCGGGTAGAGTCGCACCAGGGACTTGTGATCCTCATTGCCCCGGATTGGCTGTGTCGCCCTTGGTATGCGGATCTGGTGAGGTTGCTAGCCGACCGGCCTTGGCGGCTCCCTTGCAAAAGGGGCCTTCTCAGGCAAGGGCTGGTACTGATGCCTCACGTGGAGCGATTCTCGCTTACGGCCTGGCTATTGAAAGGGCGCGTCTCTTGAAGCAAGGTTATTCGGGAGCGGTAATCTCAACGCTGTTGAAGGCGAAGAAACGCTCGACCTGTCTCTCCTATGTAAGGGTCTGGCGCATCTTCGAAGCGTGGTGTGCGGAACAACGAAGGAAACCCCTCTCGGCCTCAGTCCCTGAGGTCCTGGAATTCCTACAAGCCGGTTTTGACAAGGGCCTGGCGCACAGCTCCTTACGAGTCCAACTAGCCGCCATCGCTTGCTATAGAGGTAAGGTCCGCGGCAAGCCCCTAGGGGCCCACGCGGACGTCTCCAGGTTCCTAAAGGCAGTCAGACGCCTGCGTCCGCAACGGAGGTCGGTGATTCCCCCTTGGGATCTCAATCTTGTACTAAATGCAATGGTCGGGGAACCCTTTGAACCGGTAAAGAAGGCTTCCCTGAAGGACTTAACTCTCAAGACAGTCTTTCTGATCGCTATCTGCTCGGCCAGGCGAGTCTCCGAACTGCAAGCGCTGTCCTCCCAACCTCCTTTCCTATCCTTTCTCAGGGACAAGGTAGTCCTACGAACAGTACCTTCCTTCCTGCCCAAGGTCATCTCTCCCTTTCATTTGAACCAGACAGTTACCCTCCCGGCCTTCCCGGCCGAAGACCCGGAAGGTAGGGATAGTAAGCTGCGACGGCTAGACGTCCAGAGGATCTTGAAGCGATACCTCTCCCGCACAGCTCCTTTCCGGAAATCCGAACGGCTGTTCGTCCAGTTCGGAGGACCGCACAAAGGGAAGGCGGCGGCCAAGGCCTCCATCTCCAGGTGGATCAGAGAGGCGATTGCCTCCGCCTACATCCTAAAAGGGAAGCAGGTCCCAGTGGGACTACGGGCGCACTCCACTCGGGCTCAGGCCACCTCGTGGGCAGAATTCAGCCTAGTTCCCCCGTTAGATATTTGTAGAGCGGCGACTTGATCCTCGCTGCATACCTTCACAAAACACTACAGGCTGGACGTACAGAGTGCAGCGGACGCTCGGTTTGGTCTGGCGGTTCTTCAGTCCGGCTTGCCGGATCCCTCCCAGAGTTGAACTGCTCTGATACATCCCAGAAGTAAAGGGACTGGAGTGACGATAAGGAAGAAGCAATTAGATCTTACCTGCTAATTGTTGTTCCTGAAGGAACGACAGTCCAGTCCCTGATCCCACCCGACTCGGCCGGACTTGAAGGCCTATCAGACGAGGGCGGACCGAGCAGGGAACCAGGTCTGGGTGAGGGAGGGCAGAAGAAAGTCACCTCTGGCAGTATCAGGCGTACCTCCTCCCTCCACTGCCTTTCCCCCCTTCTTGTTCCTATGTCCCATTTCCGAAAAAAAAAAAAAAAAAAGGTGGGGGTTTCTGTGTGATTCGTTAATTGCCCCCTAGGGTAGTTAGGTTTTTAGTTGGTTGATTATTCATAGAAATTTGTATAGTTTTGCTTTTGTCATTCGAATACTGGAGTTGGGGGGTGGTCCCAGTGGTATTTATACCGCCCCACCTCCAAAAAGGTTGGGCTCAGCCTCCAAGCTGCTGGAAGGGTTGCGTAACCCAGAAGTAAAGGGACTGGACTGTCGTTCCTTCAGGAACAACAATTAGCAGGTAAGATCTAATTGCTTCTTGTTGAGTCAGTGTCCATTGCTGTCGAAACACCCGTTCTGTAAATAAATGGATATCCATCCTATAGGCCTGCACCTTTAGGTAGGACCACAGCAAGTGGACCAATGGAGCACCATCTTTTCCACATTTGGGACACTGAGGCCTATCCCTCATAGCCCATAACTCTCAAATGGCCTGGAGATAGATAAGCTTGTCAGATCACTCAATATTGCATATCTTGGAGGGAAACCATCACTGTAAATCTAGGAATCTTACCAATAAATTTCCAGAGGTTTTCTCCTGTTAGGGAAATACTAAGATCTGTATTCCATGTCTCTGCCAGGCGATGGCAGGTACTCTTAGAGGCACTAATTGTAAAAGATGTCTGCACCTGATACACTGTTATCCTGCCTGACTCTTTGCAGAGGAAGAAATCCTCTAGATCCATACAAAAATCGCTGGACAAGTTATCCCTATCTAGGCCTTAATATAACTGCAGAGTTGGTAGTAAGATAAGTCACTCTCAACTATTCTAAAACTGAGCACGTAGTTTGGGAAAGGACCACTACTCTCCCTCTGCTGTCAGAACTTGGTCGAGGTATTGCAAGCCCAGCCTTTGCCATTAGTGAAATCAAGGGGAGGATATGCCAGGGGTGAAGTCTGTGTTCCCTTTAATCAGCAAATAAACAGACTGAGATTCTGCATGTCCCAGCCTTCTGCAAATCCAACTCCACGTTTGGCATGTAGCCTGGATAAGAGAACATTTATGTATGTGGGCTGACAGCTTGTTCGCAGGCGCATGTAATACGTATCGGCGTGCCAAAGGAGCAACCAAAATTTTTTTGCAAACCAAATGCATGTATTCTTTGGCTTTTTGACACCGATCTTTCAAGTGGTGGAGCAAGCACGCTAGATTATATGTGCGAAGATCTGGAACCCCAAGTCCCCCTTGACACCACAAACCTTTGAGCACCTGCTGAGCGATTTGGGCTCAATGACCTGACCACAAAAAGCGTGACGGCATGCAAGCCAACTTAGTAAGATCTCTCCTCAAGAGCCAGATGGGCAACATTTGAAACAGATAGAGCCAGCATGGAAAAAATGCTATCTTGAACAAAGTGATTCTACCGCATTTTATAGGTACATTTAAATGTACCTATAAAATGATACAACAATAATGTAAATTTAAAAATGTAGGTCACAATACCTCAATCAATTGTAAAACATATATATTAAACTTAATGAATAATAAATAATAAATATATGTATACAGATACAGCTATGATTACATATATACAAGAATTGTATAACATGTATATTGAATATGGCTTGAAAAACATAGCCCACATAAATAAATGTCATATAAACATGTGAAAACCCAATAAATAGCCAAAAGGAAGTGAATAACTATATGAACATAAATATCGGAGAGAATAACACATACCTGAATGTTCAATGTCTATTTCCTTGAAATCTATATTATGTTCGGAGAGAGTGGATGAGGAATCTTTATAAATATTTATATATAACAAACCTGAACTAAAAAATAAATAAAAGCGCAACAGGACCGATAAATTACTTTTATTTGATATGAATGATATCTAGAATATAGTAACAATTAAAAACTAAATAAAGATTTTGACAGTTTTCTACATTTAACGTAATCCCTTTCACTTTTACAGGTCTTTCCGCTTGACAACTTGTAACCATATGTTTTAGGCCCTGCTGATACAAACGCTGTGATATGTTCATCTGTGGGTATCTCGCTTGTGAACTCACCTAAATAATCACCCAAAGATGGGTTCCAATCTCCCTCTCGACTTAGATATATCGCAGAATCTGTATCATGGTACAGGCAGCGTTCTTGCAAGCTATCTAGAAGATTGTACAACTCTAGACATCCATAAGCTGTTGTAAAACAAGCAGTGAAAACTTTGGTGCTATCCGACAATATGCAGTGGTCTTTCGAATGTCTCCAAGACACCCAGACTGTTTTATCAATAAAATCGCATGATGAAACCTCGAACTCTGGAGACAACAGATATTTAAAGAGATCATCAGGTTCTCTCACAATGCTTGTGGTAGGCAGGTTTGTTCTTTGACCAAACTTGCCCCACAGAATTTAAGAGAGGTTTTGCTGTTTGACGCTTAGCGGGGTTTACATTAATCTGGTCTGCACGCAAACACACTCCCTTCTTTTCTGAAGAAATCAGCTATGTACACATTTTGTTTTTCAGTATCATTGCACTACCGAGGGTAGCCAGAAGCCTCTTGTTTTTGACACAAGTGCATTTTGATGTATTCAGAAAAGAGGCTATCATATTTTTGCTCGAAATGTCAGATTTCAACCACCACATACCCTTTTGCAATGGCTACATTCATCTCCACCGTACATCAAGTCCCCACAAAAGCTCTCTCATCTGTGTGGGCACACATTTCCTTTTGCCGTGTGTCAGCACATGTATGATACAGAGAAAACATAAGCTTACTGCCCAACCGTACAGGTAACACCGGGAAAAAAAGCTTTCGTGGAGGGTATATGTTTGCTTTTATAAATCCAAAGTAATTTGGGGGGGGGCAAATTTGTCATAAATGATTTGTGGATGGCCTATTGGATATTCCTTTGTTTTACTGACAAAAGGGTATAGACTAATAAAATCATAGTAGTGTATTTTTTACCCAGGTCTTGTTTTGTTGTACAGACAAATGGCATTTGTTCTACCCCCAAAAGGGCATCTCGTGGAATCAGAGGTTGTGGTAATGCTGAGTCAGCCAGGAAATCTGCACAGCCCCTGTCATTTTATTTTATTTATTTATTACAGGCTCTTATATACCGCACTATTTTGCCATCTGCTTCCACTCGTGCTCCCATAGACTTATTTATTTAGACAGATTTGTATACCACTTTATCCTTCAATCAAAGTGGTCACATCACATCACAATTGGAGGGTTACATTTAACATGAAGGTAATTAACAATGTTATGACCTTGAACCCCCGGCTTTCCAGGAAAGCTGCGTTCAGCTGTGTTTTGTAATAAAGAGAACCATAGGTTATGGCTATTACAGGATTCTGGTCTTTATCATTATAACAACTCAGACAGCTGTGATGAAGACAACTATTTAATTCAAAAGCTGTTTCTACCCTATCAATCACTGCATAACCATCAAGAAAATAAGACCCCACCTTTTTATCACCCCCTTTCAGAGCATGTGTGATCTATATATTTTCTTTGGTCTCTACATACATCAGCCATTGAATAGAGGGGGATGAATATCTTTGTCTGCCGGTAATAGTTATCCAATGGAATGAGTGCCACAATCTTGGGTTCTAAAAACATTAATCTGAACATAGCCATACATACAGGTGCAAGGGTTATGTACTGGAAAGGGTCTAAACAACTTGTTAGAATTTTTGATACCTCACCCTGCTCTACAACCATCACTTTGTCATTTTCATGATTTCAGCTCAGTAGAGAACACAGACCTGCCACAAAATAGATACATCCTGTTGGCAGCAATAAGCCAACTTGTTTTGCAAATTAAAACTTTTATGCTGATTGTCCTTGTACCATTTTAAAAATTCTTCTTTCTTCAGGCAACATGTTTCCCACACCATGCTCAACATCTGGCATAAGGCCTACATACTTTTGATTTTCCAGACTATTAAAAAAGTACCCTTTGCAGCCTGTAGCTTGTGGAAATTTACTAAGTTTCATAGGAAGGAAATTTAGAGAGTCTATAAAACGGATAGTCAAAGGCTCAATGGTAATCTGTAAAAGTTTACTACCTTCAACCAACAGCCCTGTACTCATCTTTTCCTTTAACAGTTGTTTTAAGAACAAAATATCCGTCATAGGAATTATGAGCTATGAAGGTATAGCCTTTACATTTTTTGTCTCAAAAAATCTGTATAAAGACAAATGCATTTGAGACCCTTGAATTCCCAGTTTCTTTTATCATTTAAGTCCATCGCATATATGTAATTAGGGACATGCCAGCCTGTTTCTTGCATACATTCACAGTCATAAAAAATATAATTTTCAGATGTTTCAGTTTTACCAATAGGGGTCATAAAACATAAGTGGTCGCCATCACCAGTTAAGGGTTCACAGCATCGTTTACAATGCCTACCCTTGCACTTGTGAGTCTTGTGGACAAGAACCTATTTCTGGCACAGTATCTTAGATAAATGCTCTACTTCCCTTTTTCAGTGCCAAATCCGTGCATCTAAACACTCTAGAATGACAACAGAGCTTGCATTTAGGATATCTCTGTTGTACACCAACATTATTCATACATGTTAGTGTCAAACAAAGACACCATCATTTTTATTTATTTATTTAACCTGGTTTTTATACAGCCTTATCCTGAAAACAGGTGCAATTATGATCATTACTGTACGGTTTCTGACAGTAACTACAGACGTTACGCTCCCCGTAGTATTTTCTATCATTGGTTATACCATAGAAATGGTCATCGTGTAACAACAAGAAAACAGTTTTAGGGAACATGGGTCTGTTTGACGTCTTAAAACAAACCCCTAAATTTGTGTAAAGCACAACGCGTATGTTTATTTTTAAATGCTGTACAAATATTGCTACATCATTGAGCATGACTTTTCTATGAACCGGCCACCCCAACTTGTTATGTAGTTTTTTAGGACCTAATAACAGCTCGGCACCTGTCAGATTTTACTAGAGACATGAGCGATGTGGCTACCTGCAAAACACAGGTTATTATCTGTGTTATTCAAGTCTATTAAATACATCCTTTTCTTATGAGTGATTTGGCTAAATGGTATAGTCTTTAAGACTCTACGAGCCCCCCACCCTGATTTCTTATGACAAGTACAACAACACAGAATAAATCACAAACTTGGATTTCTCTGTGACTCTGAAGGAGTTTAGTGATCTGGTCTAAGAAATCATCAGCATCCAATGCTTCTGGATTTAACTTTCTAGAATACAAGGAATTGTGAAAAAGAGATGAGTGTAGATGCACCTGTACATAATCACCGGGTGAAACTCTGCTGCTAACCTCATCCAGAATATGCTGAATATCCTGCCGAACGGCGAACTGAGCCTCAGATAATGATGTTACCCTGTCTAAATTAATAAACCAAAATTCCTCTGACTAAATTACATCATTAAACTTTTCCAATTTACGATCCCACCTTTTCACAAACTGAACATAGATAACTGGTTCTGATTCTGCAGCGGGGCCTAATGCAAGGTTATTTGTTCTATCCTCTGAAACACTGTTATCAAAGACACGGCTTTCACCACACTCTCTGTATTCTGTACCGGCGTGTGTAGATTCGCTGTATGATCTTTTCCTGTTTAGACTTCTCTCCCATAGTCACTGATATTCTAACATTTTCTCAATCTGAAAAAGAAAACATAGGGGCTAGTACTTTTTTCTTTTATAATGGCCTTAAAATTTAGGAGAGGGATAAAGCTGGAATACTTATTTAACAGGAGTTTTTTATACCACTTTATCATTTCAATCAAAGCGGTTTACATTGTAACTCAAACTTGGTAATGTACATTAAACAGGGACATTGACAACTTGGATTTTTCTGAACAATGGAGGGTTAAGTGACTTGCCCAAGGCCACAAGGAATGCTAGTGGGAATTGAACGCTGGTCTTTGGGTTCCCAAGCCAGTGTTCTTAACCATTAGGCTACTCCTCCACTCCTATTACTTAACTATTTTGTTCATCTTTTGGCTTTCGGTAAGGAACTGGCTATTGGTTAGATTGGGCATCTTGTTTTGTAGCAGCTGCTTGGTCTATAATAAAAACAACAAAAAAACCATAAAAACACATAACATACCTTTTAACTTTCTTTGCTGTCTTCGTTTTGTAAAGAGAGAGATTTTATTTGTAGATCCTGGTTTCCAGGCCTGTTTTTAAGAGAAAGCACAAGCAGCATAGATTGATTGCCGGTATGTCCTCTAGCTCTTGTAGGAGTGGAGATCCATCACTTCCCTACAAAAAAGAAAAGCCAGTGTCAATGTGAAATGAACTACCTCTTCTCTAAGACATTTTACAAAAAAAAGACCTCTTACCTCTGCGGATCCTAGTTCTTCCAGCAAACAGGTTGCTTCTGCATCTGCCGCAGCTCTTTGGGGACAAGGGAATGTATCCAGTACCTGTTTGTAGTGATCACATAATGTAAACTGCTTTGATTGAAGGATAAGGTGGTATAGAAAACTGGTTACATAAATAAATAGCATTAGTGCAAGTATGAAATTTATCTGTCAACCACAGAATCAAAGTTCGTGCACGTTGACCCGTGCATTGGAAACCAAGCTGTCATGCTACATTTGCACATGCTAAAAAAAAAATCTGCACCCTGCAAAAAGTGGTGATTACAAACAGGCATATCTAAGACTTGTTGCACTTGTCTTCCATATATGATGCTAGGACAGGTCAGTAACTGAATCATTTTTTTAATGAATATAGATTAAAGCATGTTCTGCATCCTGTATGACTTGATGTAAATTAAATTGATCACTCACTTCCATAAGCTGAAATAGCTGCTTTACACAAAGTCTTTTCTCTCCCCCTCTTCAAATCCATGCTAAAGGCTTACCTCTTTGAGGCCGCATTGAGATCCTAATCCCTGGTTTTCCTTCCCTATTTGAACTCCTTAGTTCTCTTGTATTACTCTGTCTTGAATGTAGGCTCTAAGAGCAGGGACTGTCTTTAGATGTTTGTACAGTGATGCATTCACCTTGTAACGCTATATAAATGATTAATAATTGTAGTAGCTGCTAAATTAACTCTGTCTTCTTCACAAATGTTTGTAGGCAGAAGGCAAGGTTATAAGAACATAAGGAACGCCTATACTGGGTTAGACCAAGGTCCATCAAGTCCAGTATCCTGTTTCCAACAGTGGCCAATCCAGGTCACAAGTACTTGGCAGGTTCCCAAAAGGTGTTAAAGCTTGCTTTTTTAGGACGCCTACTCTCACCATTTGCCAGTTGACACTAAGGGGCTTGTTTATAAAGCTGCGGTAACGGTTTGCGCTCGTTATTGGAGCCGCGGCCCCATTGAAATCAATGGGGCCGTGGCTCCGATAACGATCGCGAACCGCTACCACGACTTTGTAAACAAGCCCCTAAGTCTGCAAGCAGTGATGAAATAAAACTTGGAATGAAATTAGGAGGCCTTGCAGTTGAAGTCGCAGGGCTAAATTTGAAAATATCAATGGTTTGTTTGGATTTGTAAGTCTGTGCTTGGCTGCTGGAATGCATGCTGAGACCAAAAACGATGAGTTGAAGGTCGGCTCACCAAACACTGTTAAACTGCTGCATTGATATATTTTGTTGACTTTTCTGTACATTTTAGGAGCGACACTCAGAACTAGAAACTCTATTTTAAGCAGGTTTGTATTTTATAAAGAGTTGCTGAAGGGCAGATGGCCCTAGGTGCATTTCCCATTTCATCTAGTCCATAGATGTGAAGACAGTATGCTTATGACTTTGCAGGCGTTTGCTTTCTGAGAGTAGACTTAGCTTTTCCATTGGTTTTAGACTGTACATCTCTGAGTTGTGTGCATATGAGTAATTGTGCCAACAGAGAACGTCTATAACCATTTTTTAGCACTTTTTAAACTTGTACAAAAAATGCTTAACTGCCAAATGAATTAGCAAACAATCTGAAATATGGTGAAGACAACTGTGAGTGCTGGTTGAGGTAACCATTTGGCCCACACCCTATGTCTTTCTGCACAGTGACTGTTCGGCTAATATTTGGATTCCTAAAATTCCCTGCCATGTCCTGGGGTCCAGACTTTGAAACAGTTCATGTTTTAGATTGTTGGATTGCACAGCACTAATATTAAAGGGGCGGGAGTTCACTTGTGCAATTAAATTCTTAATCCATCTTCATACAAGTATTTGTTCTTGTTCAGGAGCTACTGGGAATGGCATGACGATCTAGAAGTGCTTTCTTCTGTAGAGAAAATCACCAAGACACCAGACGTGTTCACGAGCATCCAGCTAGATCACACTTGTTCCAGATAGTGCCAGTCCTCAACATTGCTAGTAATGTGCACAATGCTAAATAAAGGCCGGGGGACCCACATGGAGCAGCAGGTACCACTCATTCTAGCCAGACTAGAAGGACCATGCTGGCCTTTATCTGCCATGGTGCACTGTGTACTTTGACATCGAGGAGGGTGGATGACTTATGCATCCATCTGAAACTAAGTATATGTGCATATCGGTCTGCTCACCTCTTCTGTTTGTCAAGGTGAATTCCAGCTAGAATTAGCAAGGCATGCTATTACATGCACAGCAGCATTGTTTGCAGTTAGTCAAACTATAATTATGCCTAATGTCACGTCATGCTGCCCCTCCCTTAATAAACTGCCAGTGGAAACTCCTGCAGCTCTGCTTATGTTTTTAATCCATATGCTTTAGAAATAATAACACGGTATTGTGAAATTGATAGATATGGAATATGTTTAATTCTCCAGGACCAAGCAGGAAGTCAGTCCTCACTTATGGGTGACGTCGGCGCCGACGGAGCCCTCGCGGAGCAATTTTCCCCAGCTTTCAAAGAAAGCCTTTGGGAATTGCAGCGCGCATGCGCGGTCCTCTTCCCGCCCAAGGGTGCCATCTTAGCCAGTCTTCTTTTTTCCGCGGAGCCCTACAGACGTCCCCGTCTTGTCCCCGCGAAAAAGTTGATATTTCTTCATTATTTTATTCTTTTTCCTTCGGTTCGACGCCGGTCTTTTTCCCGCCCGGACTCGCGACGCCGGTCACGAGTCCTCTTCTTTTTTTCGGTTTTTCTGACTTAGTCAGTTCTCGTTTCGGTTTTTCCCTGGCAGCCCGGTCCTTTGACCTCGCCGGGGCCCTTTTTCCCCCGATGGCTGCCAGTGGTTTCAAGCGGTGTGGTCAGTGTGACCGAAATATGTCACTAACTGACACACACGACTTTTGCCTCCGCTGCCTGGGCCCGGATCATGAAGAAATGATCTGTGGGCCCTGCGGCAAAATGTCCTCCAAAGCGTTGAGAAGTCGGCGGCATCAGCGGGATAGGATCTTCGCTGACCCCAGCCATACCCGGACCTTGTCGGAGGCCTCCGCGTCCAAAGGTTCCAGCTCGGACCGTCGCCGGAGTTCCTCCGACAGGGGTTCTCCCTCCGGGGACCGTCGACGTAAGGTGAAACCCGCGAGGGCGGCGTCGGTGGACGCTCCTGGCTCCGCGAGGGCCAGGTCGCATAGCCCCGATAGCCGCCCCGGGTCCTTGGAGAAGGAGCACCTCCCGAAGCGACCTCGCCTGGAGTCGGAGCTGCCTGCTCGGGTAAGTCCTGTGGTCCTCCTGGACCCGCCTCCGTGACAGCCGACGTCGGGCCCGACGCCGTCGGGGCCCGAGTCGGGGGCTGCTGGGTCACCTGAGCTCGGACTCAGGTTGACGGCCTTGGAGAGCAGACTGTCTGCCTTCATGGACCAGCAGCGGGCACTGCTCGCTGGCTTCGCTGGCGTCGCTGCCCCGACCGCCGGGACGTCGACGTCCAAGTCGACCCCGGAGACCGAGCCGATCCTCGAGTCGATGCGAACTCGAGTTGATCCTCGGTCGAGGTCACCCTCGGCCTCCCGTTTGGGACCGAGGTCGCCGACGCCGACTCCCTCGGCGTCGGGGCGGCAGGCGCCGCGCCCTGCCCGGGCCGACCCCACCGAGTCCTCGTCGGAGTCGGTCTGGGAGTCTGAAGAGGAAGAGTTGCCTGATTCTTTCCGGACTCGCTGTGTCCCCTCGGACTCACCGGAGTCCGAACCTTGGAAGCAGTCCCCCCCGGAGGATGCCCGGTTCTCGGACTTCGTCAGGGATATGGCCAAGGCTTTGGCCTTCCCTGCGGACCCCGAGGAGGAGCCTCGAGCCGAAGAGCTCGACGCCCTCCAGTATGACTCTCCCGCAAGGGAACACTTTACTGTACCGGTTCCTCCTATGCTGGAACGACTACTCTTCCGCATGTGGGAGAGTCCGGCCACCTCGCCGGTCCTGAGCAAGCGGGTCGATTCTATCTATCGAGTCCGCAAGAGCCCTGGCTTCCAAAAAGCACAGCTACCACACCATTCCATGGTAGTGGAATCGGCCATGCATCGTCTTAAGAGCCAGAAGATGCACTCCTCGGTGCCTCCTGGCAGGGAGGCCCGTAACCTGGATGGCCTTGGTAAGAAGTGTTTCCAGGGCTCTATGCTTGCGTGTCGTGTCCAGACCTACCAGCTATACATGGGCATGTATCTCCGAGACCTGGCTAAAGAGCTAGCCGGATTCTCCGCTGGTTTGTCCGAGGAACCCTTGCGGAGGTTCCTGGCCTTGTCCACTGGCATTCGGGAATGCTCAAAATTCATGTCCCGAGCAGCCTATGATGGCTTTGAAGCATCGGCTCGAGTGGCCGCAGCCGGCATCGGTGCCCGCCGACAGGCTTGGCTTCAGTCGTCTGACCTTGAGCCCTGGGTGCAGGACAAGTTGGTTGATGTCCCCTGCCAAGGCGAAAACCTCTTTGGCAAGCCCATGGCTGAAAAGGCTGCACAAATTGAGACGGAGACTCTCACCAGGACCAGGCTTTCTAGGAAGACCTCCACCCCTTCCCAGAAAAAGAAGGGCTCGGGAAAAAAGTCCTTTTACCCGAGGAAGGCGGCTGCCTACAAACAATACCCCCATTATCAGGCCCCTGCAGCTCCCCAACAGGGCCAGCAGGCCAAGGGACGGGGTAACGGGTCCTGTAGGCAGCAAGCCCCCAAGCCTGCACCACCAGCCCCTGCTCAGCAGGGTGGGGGTTTTTGACTCCTTAAGCATAGCCTCTCCCCCCCCGCTGGTTCCTCCCAGCACCGGAGGCCGGCTGGTTCACTTCGCCCACAGGTGGTCCAGCATCACCTCAGATGCCTGGGTGCTTCAAGTCGTGCGAGAAGGCTATCTTCTCCACTTCCACCAGGTCCCTCCCTCCTATTTTCCGGGAGAACCTCCACGACCCCCTCTGCACAGGGAATTACTCCTTCAGGAGTTAGCAGGTCTTCTACAGGAACAGGCGGTGGAACCGGTGCCCCACCACCTAAAAGGTCAAGGCTTTTATTCCAGGTATTTTCTAATACCAAAGAGAACAGGAGGCCTCAGACCCATCCTGGACTTGCGCAACCTCAACAAGTTCCTTGTGCGAGAGAAGTTCAAAATGCTTACCCTTGGAATCCTTCTGCCCTACCTCCAGCAGGGAGATTGGCTATGCTCCTTGGATCTAAAGGATGCCTACACGCACATCCTCATCCACCCAAGCCACCGCCAATACCTAAGGTTTGTGGTGGCAGGAAATCATTACCAGTACAGAGTACTGCCCTTTGGCCTGTCCTCCGCACCGCGGGTCTTCACAAAATGTCTCGCGGTGGTGGCGGCCCATCTCCGGCTTCACGGCCTCTATGTCTTTCCGTACCTCGACGACTGGCTCATCAGAGCAGCGTCCGCTCCGGAGGTCACCAACGCCACACGCCGCACGGTGACTCTTCTGCAGTACTTGGGCTTTGTTATAAACTTCGCAAAGTCCACTTTGCTCCCCTCACAGGATCTCGAGTTCATCGGCGCAAGGCTGCACACTCCTCAGGCACGAGCGTACCTACCGCTCGACAGGGCTCAACGGCTCATGGACCTAGCCGACCGTTTTTCGCAGCCAGCCCCTGGTCTCCGCCAGGCGCTTCCTGAGACTACTCGGCCATATGGCTTCCACCGTCCATGTGACCCCCAATGCCCGCCTGAATATGCGGCCTGCTCAATGGTGTCTCCGCCAGCAGTGGCGACAAGCCACAGGCGGCCTAGCAGACCTAGTGCGCGTCTCCGAGCCGCTGATCTCGTCTCTCCGGTGGTGGCTTCAGCAGCCGAACCTGATATTCGGAATGCCTTTCCAGTCACCTCAGCCGGCCCGGGTGCTGACAACAGATGCATCCCTCCTGGGCTGGGGAGCGCATTGCCAAGGGGCACGTACTCAGGGCCTCTGGACCACGTGGGAGTCTGCTCAGCAGATCAACTTCCTGGAGCTCAGGGCGATCCGCCTGGCTCTCAAGGCCTTCTCCCACCTCACCAGTCCGTCCTTGTCCAGACGGACAATCAAGTTGCCATGTTCTACGTGAACAAGCAGGGGGGCACGGACTCCTTCCTCCTCTGCCGGGAGGCACAGAAGCTCTGCTCTTGGGCCGTCAGTCACGGCATTCTCCTCAAGGCAGTTTATCTCCCGGGCCAAGAGAATTACCTGGCGGACAAACTCAGCAGGATCCTCCAGCCGCACGAGTGGCGTCTGGATCCCTTGGTAGTTCAGAAGCTCTTTCTAAAGTGGGGCCTCCCCACGGTGGATCTCTTTGCCAGTCCTCACAACCGGCAACTTCCTTGCTTCTGCTCTCGTCAGCCACACCCCCTTCGGGTTGCGGCGGACGCTTTTCTACTATCATGGTCGGGGAGCCTTCTCTACGCTTTCCCTCCCATCCCGCTAGTCTCTCGGACTCTTTTCAAGGTTCTCCGGGACAAAGCCTTCATGATCCTGGTGGCCCCTCGCTGGCCCAGACAGCCGTGGTTTCCGCTCCTGCTGCAATTAGCGGTGGAGGATCCATTCCCTCTGGGGTTACAACCGGATCTCCTCACTCAGGATCAGGGGTCTCTGCTACACCCCAACCTCAGGTCTCTCAACCTCATGGCCTGGCTGCTGAGAGGGTAGTCCTCGCTCCCCTTCTCCTGCCGGCAGAGGTGGAGGAGGTCGTCCTAGCTTCGCGACAACCTTCTACCCGCAAATGCTACGCCCTTAAATGGCGTCGTTTTTCCGTTTGGTGTACCCGACAGTCTCAGGATCCCTTCTCCTGCCCGGTGTCGGTGGTCTTGCAGTACTTGCTTTACCTCTCTAATCTGGGACTTAAGTCCAACTCCGTCAAGGTTCACCTCAGTGCTCTTTCAGCACATCATGTGCCGGTGGACGGCAGACCTCTCTCCAACGACCCTCTCGTAGCGAGGTTTCTCAGAGGTCTCCTTCTAATTAAACCACCTCTGCGCCCGCCAGCGCCTGACTGGGACCTGAATGTGGTTTTACAGCGGATCACCTGTCCGCCTTTTGAACCTATGGCTACCTGTTCTCTCCGTTTTCTTTCTTAGAAAACACTGTTCTTGATAGCCCTCACTTCCGCTAGACGCGTAAGTGAATTGCAGGCCCTCGTGTCTGATCCCCCTTACACTCTGTTCTACAAAAATAGGGTAGTCCTACGGACTCACCCAAAATTTCTTCCAAAAGTGGTCTCCCCTTTTCATATCAATCAGGAGGTGGTACTTCCAACCTTCTTTCCCAGACCACACTCCAGCCGAGCTGAAACGGTCCTCCATACCCTGGACTGTAGAAGGGCTTTGAACTTCTACCTTGACCGTACGCGGGAGCACCGTAAAGCTGCTCAGCTTTTTGTATCTTTTGACCCCAATAAATTGGGGCTCCCGGTCTCCAAGCGTACACTGTCCATCTGGGTTGCGGACTGTATCACTTGGGCTTATGGGGCAGCCGGACTCTCCTTGGAAGGTCGAGTCACGGCTCATTGCGTTCGGGCAAAGGCCACGTCAGTGGCTTACCTCCGCTCTGTTCCGCTGGCAGACATCTGCCGGGCCGCTACTTGGTCTTCGAGCCAGACTTTTGCGGTCCATTACTGTCTCGAGAGGGAGTCCCGCAGGGACAGTGCTTTCGGACAGGCAGTCCTCCGTAATCTCTTTGAGGTCTGAGCAACTCCTACCCTCCATCCCGGATGTGGGCTACCGGTGGGTAATAATTCAGCGAAGATTCTTTCCTTCTGTGCTGCTGAGCTAGAGGGAGCTCATTTTTGTGCTTAGGGTCTCCGGTAGCCTTAAGCTTGGGAGTCCCATAAGTGAGGACTGACTTCCTGCTTGGTCCTGGAGAAAGCGTAGTTACTCACCTGTAACAGGTGTTCTCCAGGAGCAGCAGGAATCAGTCCTCACAACCCTCCCTCCTCCCCTTGGAGTTGCAATCGTCTGCTTTAGTTTTTTTGCAAATTTTTATGCTGTCTTTTTTAGCTATGTCATCTGACTGGCTAAGATGGCACCCTTGGGCGGGAAGAGGACCGCGCATGCGCGCTGCAATTCCCAAAGGCTTTCTTTGAAAGCTGGGGAAAATTGCTCCGCGAGGGCTCCGTTGGCGCCGACGTCACCCATAAGTGAGGACTGATTCCTGCTGCTCCTGGAGAACACCTGTTACAGGTGAGTAACTACGCTTTCTCATTTCTAGTATTTCTAACCCACCTGTCGGACAGTCCTGTGAACTATGGTCTGTCTGCATGATATACGGTTGTCTAGTTCTCATTTGACTGTCACAGCTGATTTGCTTTTTTTCTTTCTTTCCGCATTTGTCTCCCTTTTTCTCCTTTATTTATTGCACAATTTTTTTTATACCGCCCCTTCCAGTTTTCAGGGGCGGTTTACATGGAACTATAACTCAAAAGGTACATGGAACATGTTTTAAGTTCCTTGTTCAAAATATGTAGTGGTTAAACAAGAACTATTTACATACCAGTGCACACTACTACAAAGGCATAGTGATGGCTGGATTCTCTTAGCTATTTACAATGAGCTAAAGTTGTGGGGATAGGAAATGTTAGGCCATTTGGGGGGTAGGTGAATGGGTAGAATTATTTGATGTGGTGTTGGTGAGGGGAGCATTATAATATTCTGAGAAAAGGTCTCCTTGAGAGCTGCTTCCCCATCTGTCTATCTTTTCCTTCCCTAGTCCCTCGCTGTTCAAGGAAAGCTGTCCTCATCCTTTCATATTGTCTCTCCACTATTTGTTTTTCTTCTTTTGCTGTCTTCCCTTGAGACCTGCCTTTAATAAGAAGATAAGATATGCCATACTGGGTTAGAACAAGGGTCCATCAAGCCCAGTTTGCTGTTTCCAAGGCACAAGTACCTGTCGGGTTCCTAAAAGGTATATAGAGTCCATGCTGCTTGTCCAGTGGGTAAGCAGTGGTTTTCCCCGGTCCTCTTAATGATTTATGGACTTTTCCTCCAAGAACTTGTCCAGACCTCATTTAAACCCAGCTTACAGAAACAGCTTTCACTATATCCTCTGGTAATGAATTCCAGAGTTTGATTACAAGTTAAGTGAAAAAAATATTTCCTCTGATTAGTCTTACATGTGCTATATTAGCTTTGTTGCATGTTCCTTAGTTTTTCTACATTATGAAGGAGTAAACCACCGATCTACATTTTCTTGTTGCATGCCATTCATTATTTTATAGACCTCTATCATAGTTCCCCTCAGCCATCTCTTTTCCAAGTCGATGAGTCCTAATCTTTTAAGAGTTCCCTTATAGGGATATTCTTCCATCCCCTTTACTATATCCTTTTTAAGATATGGTGACCTGAATATTCAATGTGTGGTCATACCATGGAGCAATACAGTGTCATTTATAATATCCTTTTGTTTTATTCTCTATTCCTTTCCTTATGATTCCTAGCTTTCTATTTGCTTTCTTGCTGCCGCTGCACATTGGGCAGAGAGTTTCAACATATTCTTCATGGACAAGCAGGAATGAAGTCCTCGTGTATAGGTGATGTCACCGACGGAGCCGTATGCGGGAATGCTCCCCGGCTTCTATTGGAAGCTTTTGGGAGGCTCCATCACGCCTGCATATCTGTGCTCCCACCTGCCGCAGCACCATCTTCCGCAGTCTTTGTTTTCCACTGAGCCCCACAAACATTAATCGGTCATCCACCAGTAAGCATTTCATTTTCCCCCTTTGGCAGCCTTTTTGTGCAAGTTTAACTTTTCTGCCTGCCGTTGGTAGCATCAGGTCTGTTTATCGCTTTTCTGCCTTCGGTTCTGGTACTTTTTCAGTAACATTTTTCTTATTTTTCCTGTAGCCCAACTGAGCCTCTGAAACCCAGTACAAATTTGTGGTATCAAGGAAGGAGAACTTTTATTGCACACAACTTTTAGCCCAAATGCCCGACACAAGCCATGTTTCGAATCCTCTTCGTCAGGGGAAATTCAGGCGTACTACATCCATAAAAACATGAACAAACAATAAATAGTAACATGTAATTTGTAAAAACATCATAATTAACAAAGATGAAAAACCATATACAAACAACAAATAAACTAAAATCATGATAAAAACATAAAACTCAATAATACAAAGCATTAATAAAAATAAAAATGTTGGAATGCCCAAAAATAAATTGCCATTGGTACGTGTATAACAAATTAATAAATAAATAAAAACATCAGATGTAAACATAAATACACACAATAATATAATCAATGATAAAATATACCCCATGATAACTCATAAAAGAAACAATAAAAGGGGAGTGATAACAAAAAGAATCCTTCAAGTTCATTTGAAAGCAATACCTTACCAACAGGTTCAAAATGATTGTGTAAACTTTATGCTAAAGGGGAGAAGCGAAAGAGAAGAACCGGTATCAAGAACCATTATCAGCAAACGAAGCAGGAGTGATGAAAAACAATAGGTTTTCCAAAAACAGCAAGAGTGATAATAAAAATCTTTTAAATATTAGAATTAATGACTGTCAATATTACATAACTAAATAAAAAAGGTGATTTCAAAACGGTGGGGACAGTGGGCAGGGGAAAATGAAACAAGATAAATCTCAACTCTAATGGACCTTTAAAAACAGACTGCTTACCACCATTTGTATTAAAGAAACCTTAGAATGAATCCACTTCCTTTATTATACAGGTGGTACTTCAAAATAAATGTAATACTAATCAATAGTTTGATTTTTAATGTTTAAACCCCTAGATATTAAAACAGGTTGTATTTATAATGAAAAGTTTTATAACAAAAGCTTTCTCAAAAGTATAGAAACCACAAACAAAGGCTAACCATTTCAATTTGATACATTCCACTGATATACAAACTTTGGAAGCCATGGATCAACTGTAAACCCGAAGAACCCGATAAGAGCCGTAAAGGGAAATCCTTTTTATTAATACATTACCCTTTTCCTTGCAGGATAAAATGTTCGATCGCAGCCACCAAATTGTTTTTTGGAAAACCTTCTCTCATGAAAACAAATGATTCAGAGCGAAGGGGCAGTATTGCTATTGACCATCAAATTGCAGTCAAACTCTTAGAGAACGCCAGCTCATGCGCACTGAAGAAAAAGGAAAGGGAAACCGCGGGAAAACCATAAGACCATTTGATTGGAGGATCTATCATGGACCCTAAAGTTACTGCTTGGGTTAGAAATTGGTTGGGTGGGAGGCGACAGAGAGTACAAGTAAATGGAGCTCACTCTGAGGAGAAGGAAGTTACCAGTGGTGTGCCCCAGGGATCTGTCCTTGGTCCGATTCTTTTTAACATCTTTGTTAGTGATATAGCAGAAGGGCTGTCGGGTAAGGTTTGCCTCTTTGCGGATGATACCAAAATCTGCAATAGAGTAGACATCCAGGAAGGTGTAGATAACATGAGGAGGGATCTAGCTAAGCTTGAAGAATGGTCTAGAATTTGGCAGCTGGGATTTAATGTTAAAAAATGCAAGGTCATGCATTTGGGCTGCAGCAATCCAAGGGAACAATATAGTAAAGGGGGTGAAGTACTTTTGTTCACTAAAGAAGAGCAGGACCTAGGCGTGGTTGTGTCTGATGATCTTAAAGTAGCTAAACAGGTAGAAAAGGCGATGGCAAAAGCTAGAAGGATGCTTGGGTGCATACGGAGAGGAATGGCTAGCAGATAAAAGGAGGTGATAGTGCCTCTGTATAAGTCCTTGTGCGACCTCATTTGGAGTATTGTGTGCAGTTCTGGAGACCGCACCTTCAAAAGGATATAAACAGGATGGAGTCTGTACAGAGGGTGGCTACTAAAATGGTTAGTGGTCTTCATTATAAAGCATATGAGGATAGACTTAAGGATCTTAATATGTACACCTTAGAGGAAAGGCGGGATAGAGGTGATTTGATTGAGATGATTAAATACCTCCATGGCATAAATGTTCAGGGGGAGAGCCTCTTTCAATTGAAAGCAAGTTCTGCTACGAGGGGACATGGGATGAGGGTGAAGGGGGATAGATTCAGGAGTGATATGCGGAAATATTTCTTTACGGAAAGAGTAGTGGATCCGTGGAATAGTCTCCCAGTGGAGGTGGTAGAGATGAGGACAGTAACTGAATTCAAAAAAGCATGGGACCAACACAGAGGATCTCTAAAGGTAAAAAGGGGACTGTTGTAGTTGTTATGGAAGGACAGACTAGATAGGCCATGTGGTCTTTTTCTGTCATCATTTTTCTATGTTTCCCTGCTGCACACTTGCACATATCTTCCTCCTCAGTAAAGGACAATGACACAACATCTGACAGTACTCATCTAAACTTTGCACCCTAGATATGTTATCTTGTCAGCTCCTTATCTAGTCTTGCTCATGACAATTTATCTACATTGCTACCTAAGGTTCTAAATTAACCTGTACCAAATCATCAACAGCTTTGCTATATTGTTACAAATTGTGTCTCAAATATATCTATTTCATCCTTTACTGGTACAACTGTACTAAAAACATTCCTAACTCCCCTAACTTTCACTTCTACTACCTCCAAATACTATTCATTCTTCTCTAATACTCATTCTTTCCAACATATTCCAGAATGGTCCCGTCTAACTTCCACCCATCTACCTTAGGAGAATATTATGATAAGTATAACCCCTATCTGCTTGCCTTCCCTTATGCACTAGCCTCGACCTATAACTCTCCCATTCCAATAATTTACTCCCCCAGACATCTAAACATTCCTCCACACTTTACTTATGCCCATTATAACTCTCACCACCGTCCCTGTAAACTCAAACCTATTATTATAAATCCCAACCTTAAACCTAACTCTCTCTCTAACATATCCCGTCCTCCCCTTAAATGTGCTCTATTCAACGTTCGCTCAGCCAGAAACAAAATCCCCTTACTCGCTGACCTCATTTCTGACTATGACCTTGATATACTCTGCCTTACCGAAACCTGGTTTCATGACTCTGATACGGTCCTTATAAACCAACTATGTCCCAAAGGATACTCAATCAAGTTATGCGACAGGGCACATGGTAGAGGAGGAGGTGTAGCTATTTTATCTAAGTCCTACTTACAACTCTCTACTATTGAATCCACATCTACCTCAGGCTTAGACACCATAACAGTCTCCAACTCCACGCTAGCGCTCCACCTCCTATATCGCGCTCCCCAGTCTGACTCATCCGACCTCTCCACGGTCCTAGACACCGCCTGCTCCCCCCAACCTGCCTCACGCCCTCTCATAATACTAGGTGATTTAAACCTAAACTCCTTAACCCCATCCCAGTCCTCTATCTTCCTCCAGGCAATGAAGTCCCTTCACTTCTCCCAAATTCTTGAACACCCTACTCACTCCAAGGAAACATCCTTGACCTTATATTTATCCCTCTACACTCGCTAATTGCTAATCAGGTTACACATACCATCCAGCCTGTACCCTGGTCTGACCACGCTCTCATCCACTTCTCCTTCCCCTACTCCACTCACAAAAGTCATCTCCCTTCTCAACCTCAAATTACCTGTAGATTTCAACAATTCAATGCAGCTAACTTTCTAGAACAAACAATCCCACATCTTGACTCACTAATTGGTATGAGCTTGAACCTAGAGTCCTACATCTCTAATTGGAATCAAATCCTGTCTGCAGCCTCTCTACTCCCTCCTAGTCAATTTCCCCGAAAACACCTTGGAAGAGCCCCATGGTTCTCCACAAACTTGAAAAACCTCAAAAGAGAACTGAGACGTCTTGAACGTAAATGGAGACGCTCTCAAGACCCTCTAGCACTCACTGCTTACACAGCTAAACTCCAATCATACTGCTCAGAAACTTTTAACCATAAAAAAAACTACAATGAGAAGATTATCCAATGGTCTCTTAATAAACCTAGAGAACTTTTCTCTATTACAAAATCCTTAATAAACGAGCCCTTACAGCAGGACCTGACACCTAAAATTTCTGCACAATCCATAGCCGACCACCTGATCTCCAAATTCCTCCTGCCCTCATCAACCACTAACCTACCGCACCTTACTGATTACTGCACTGATTACTGCACCCAACCTCACCAACCAACCTCTCCAAATTCTTGGAGTGAATTTGACACCCTTTCCCTGGATAACATTTCTAATGTTATTAAAGAACTTAATGCCTCAACCTCCGCTCTTGATCCTTGCCCTGTTCCGTGGATCAAATCTACCAGGAGTTCTCTCAGCCCTTACATTCTACATATTGTACAATCATTCCTCCAGACTGGTTTAGTGCCCTCTCCACTTAAGCGTGCCACTATTCGTCCTATCATAAAAGGGTCAAAACTAGACCCAACTTCTCCTATCTCCTACAGACCCATCTCAAGTATCCCTTTCTTGGCAAAAATAAACTGAAAAAAGTAGTCCAAAACTCAACTTCAGAACTTTATTGATGATTACTCCCCCCTTGACTTATTCCAACATGGTTTCAAAAAAAACCATGGTGTTGAAACCCTCCTCACCTCCCTTCTAGATTCATTATACCTCTACACCCAGAACCCTTCCCAAGGATGCCTCCTCATATTCCTTGACTTATCTGCTGCCTTTGACTCCCTTCCCCACCACCAACTCCTAAACAGACTCTATGATATCGGACTGAGAGGCATAACCCTAAACTGGTTCCGTTCTTATTTGCAGGATAGAACCCAACAAGTTTGTATTGGAAACGATACCTCCCTTCCTTTCACCCTAAAACAGGGTGTCCCTCAAGGATCCAGTCTTTCTGCTCTTCTCTTCAACATTTTCCTTCAGCCTGTCTGCAAGATTTTCCAAAACCATGGCATTCAATACCAGCTATATGCCGATGACATGATGTGCTTCACCCCATTTAACCTCTCAAATCCTAACTTTTCTAAACTAAATGAATGCCTAACCAGTCTTAAATCTTGGCTCTCTCAACATAACCTCATAATCAATCCATCCAAAATTGAGGTTCTTCAGGTATTCTCTAATTCCACATACAGTCCTCCTCCCACCATCACTATTGGCGATCTCACACTCGCCATAAAAAACCAAGTGAAATATCTTGGCATTATCCTTGATCAGTCCCTCTCCTTCAATGAACAAATAAAGAAAACCAGCACTACAATATATGCTAAACTACGTATCCTCAGGAACCTCAAGCCTCTCTTAAACCGTGACTCTTTCCGTACTGTCTGTCAGGCCCTCACAATTCCTTCTCTCGATTACTGCAACCTTATCTATCATGGCCTCCACAAGAATACTATACAGCCACTTCAACTATCCCAAAATACCCTAGCACGGCTTATAACCAACAACCCCAGACGATCCTACATTACTCCAGTTCTCTACGATCTCCACTGGCTCCCTGTTCAACATAGAGTTAAATTCAAGGTGATAACTCTTATTCATAAAATCATAACCAATGAATCAGCTCCATGCCTCTCTTCTCTCCTTTCCTCCTCCACAAACACAAGAACACGCCGCTCTATTACTAAAAATCTTCTCACCATCCCTACATCTAAAAGATATTGCAAGCAAATTACTAATAACAGGGCTTTCTCACTCTATGCCCCATCCTTATGGAATACCCTTCCCCACGACCTGCGGAACTGTTCCAACCACTCTGAGCTCAGGAAGAAATTAAGAACCCTTCTCTTCCTTGAACATTTCTCCCTTCCACCTTAGTAACTAACCCCTATACACTCTCAAATTTGGCCTCTCAAATCATATCTTATAGCCTAGTGTTTTTCCTTGTAAATTCCTATGTAAATAGTTAATCTCTATTTATTTATTGTAATTAGTTCTCTTTCATATTCATTGTAGTTCTCGTTCATATTCATTGTATACCTGTTACCTGTTCCTTGTAAACAGTTGAAACACACTGCCAATTGTTATATGTAAACCGTCTTGACTTGTAGAAAGACGGTATATAAATCTTGTTAAATAAATAGTAGCGGACAGTACATATAGCAACCAATAAGAAAGCAGTACTGAGGGTTGTGGCAATTACAGAGGACATAGCTGGGGGTTGGTGACAGTTGTGGAGAGTAGTTTGCAGGATGGTAAAGTAGTTACAGTGGTGAGTTATTGGGAATGAGGCATTTTGGGGAAGTTTTTAAGAGTAGGGTGGTTGTAAGAGGAGCTATTTCTGGTAGGTGGGGAAATTGCAGGAAATGGTTTTTGGGGGTAGGCCAATTGTAGAGTAGTAGTTTTTGGAAGTGGAGGCAGTTTGGGGGTGGGGGGGACAAATGCAAGGGCATCTGATAAAATGGTTGGCCAGTTGCAGAGGCCATTTTATGGCATTTTACAGGATGGTGGTGCAGGTTTTTTTTGGGGGTGTGTGGGGGGGAGGAGGTTAGGGAGGCAGCTTGTGGGATGGTAAGCCAGGGCTGAGAGAATGTTTCGTAGGGGTAAAAGTAGAGTGCTTGTTCGTAGGTCAGTTGTGAGGGGGTACTTTTGGAGCCAGATACAATTGTGGGGCAGTAATTTTGGGGAACTGAGCAGTTTTTGGGGTGGTGAGACAGACTTAGGGGGCAGATGGTGAGGTGGTAGAACAGTTGTGGAATGAGAGTTTTGAGGGTAGGGCATTTAATGAGCTGGAGCCATTATTGGGAGTATTTTTAAGGGGTGGAACAATTTGTTGGTTGGTAAGACAGTTGAGAGGGAGTGTTTTTCAGGGATGGGGCAATTTGTGGCAGTGGGGCATTTGTGGGGTAATTTTTGGAAATGGGGCAGGGTGGTGCAGTTTCAAGGGGTAATTTTTAGATATGGGACAATTTGTGGGTGATAAGGCAGATGTGATGAGAGATTTTTTGGGGTGGGCAGTTTTCAGGGTGGTGAGGTATTTCCAGGAGGCTATGTTTTGGGATGGGAATTGTTAATGGTGTGGTAGGGCAGTTGTGGGGATGTAGTTTTTGGGGATGGGGCAGTGCAATATGATGAGTCAGTTATGGGGGATACTTTTTCATGGTGGCAGTATTTGATGGGTTGATAGCGCAGTTATGAGGGAGTATTTGGGGGGGCAGAAGCAATGTGTCGGGGGGCAATTTTGGGTGGGGGGGGGGGTTGGGAGAATAGAGAACAGGGAGAATGAGTTTGAAAGGAGCAAATCCCTAACTACTGTGTTTCACTCTATGTAAGTTTCCATGCTTCAGAAGCTGGAACTTCCTGCCCCATAGAAATGCAATGGGTTAGTTCAGTGGGGGGCTTATTTTTCTGTCTTCCCCGGTCACTTTTGATGCACTTTCAAACTAGATGGGGTCATCTACTAAAAGGTGTTAGGCATGGCTTAATTTGTAGACAAAAAGAAGTGAAACTGTGGGTGGGGCTAACCAGGATGGGAGGTTTTTGCAAACTTTTGTTTACAGCATTGGTGAACAAATTATTTGCTTAAGCTAGGCTTGCTGTTTGACTGGTCTAAACTAAAGGTATAACTTACCTGAATAAAGAATGAATATTGCCACTATCTGGATCATTTTCTGGCCTGCCCTGCCCTGCCCTTGGCTCCTCTCATAACATGGCCCACAACTATATGGATAGCATCTGGCCATTTATACAGCCCAGTATTATCTCTGTATATTTTGAAAATGCATTCCTAGCCTAATTATGCCTTTGCCAGCACATGGATAATTGCCTTTCATAGGGCATAATTATTCATTCCTATGGAACACTCCCAGATTCACCAATAAAACTCTTCCAACAGATGCAGAGCGGAAGTAGGGCTTTTCACTTTACAACTCAACATACAAAAAAGGTTCCAATCAAACTCTGGTGCAACATCAGTGACAACACCATCAACTCCCTCCACTGCTGGGGCCGGCCCATCCATTATGTGAGAATGAAGTTTGCGCGAGGCCCTGGCTCCCTCTTCACAGCCATCAGCATGAAGAGCGTTTTCCCTCACGCTGGCGCTGTTACTGTGAAGCATGCAAGTGCCAGAAAACGCCCTTTAACCTTGGAAGGATGTTTTGAGTTTTGGAGAAGATGCCTCGGATAAACCTTTACCACAAAAATCCCTTATACAGACTGAAGATAGTATCGGAGATGTTATGAAACATTGGGAAGAGGTGGTTCATCTCACACAGAAATTAGTCAAAGAACTGCATTCTGTGTATCTTCTCAAATGTTGTAGATCCAAAATCATTCCAAGGCGTTTGCAGATGAATAAGGCACCTGGCCTTTACTTGGATAATGATGGGTTTATTAAATGTTGGAATGTCATTTTAAATGTGTTCCTTAGATTTAATGATTTTATTAATACATCTAATAAAAAGACAGAAACATTAAAGGGAGAGATAAATGATAAATTGTCAGAACTTAAGGGATGTGATTGTAATTTTGAAAAAGTTCAGAAGGATTATGATAGGAATATACAACAATTTAAGAAAGAAGATAAAGATAAGAAAGTTGATAAATTTAGAAGAGATGAAGAAGATTATAGGGTAGGGTATGTTTACCCCTGGTGCAAAAAAGTGCAAACAGACAGATTATTTATTTATTTTTATTTATTATTTTTTTATTTGAACAGCTTTTATATACCGTTGCTTCCAAGGATCAGCAGCGGTATAGATTATGGATTAAGTGTCGGTTAACTATGTTTGATAAGAAAGATAGTTACGTAGAAGAACAAGAGAAACAGATACAGTATAAGCAAAAGAAGAAACGAAGTAGGAGTGAGTCAGCAGAATTTGTAGACGCCTCGGCATCCCTCTTTTCCATGCAGAAGGATAGGAATAAGCTATAGCAAAATAAATATTTTTTCAATGTGGACAAACTATGGAAAGGAGGAGGTCGAGATTCCTCCAAAGGACGGTCTTGGCGTCCCAATCCAGATCTAGGCAGAATATACGATCAGAAGCCATACAGTTAGTACAATGAATTCAGAGGGCGGGGGAGAGGACGGTGGAGAAGAGAGCTCCATCGAGAGAAGATATTAAAAATAGAGGAATGTAATGTCATCAATATTTCTAAATACACACTTACAAAAGATGAAACGTCTTTATTAAATAAAGGCTTGTCATTTGTCCCCATTAAAAAGTATGATCCTTTTGAAACACAGATTTATATAAGTTTTTTTGGAAAGTTAGGATTTGACAATTTTTTACAGGAGATGGAGGAGTTACTACTGATGCCTCCATATTGAGTAAGAAATCCACATGGATTCCTCCGTCACATACAGACTCCCTTATTGAAGCTTTTGAGCTCTCAATAGAGTTAAAGATCTTGCTGTTGCATCAAAACCTACTTTTCATATTTTATCACGAGGAGAAAGAGAGACCATTAAAACATTGCAAAAAAATGATCAGATTATTACTAAACTTGCGGATAAGGGAGGGGTGGTGGTTGTCATGAACAAAGTTTTACATAGGTGAGATTAATAGGCAATTAAAAGACAGGACATTTTATATTAGATTAGATGATGATCCCACTATGAAACTGAAAAGAAGTGTAGATAATCTAATCATTACAGCATACGAAATTGGGTATGTTACTAGTAAAGAGAAAGATTTCTTGCTAGTGGGCACACCAATCACCTTTAGTATTTGTTATACCGAAAATACCTATGCCTATAGTTTCAACCATTGGCTCCTTATTTGAACCCATTTCCCAGTTTTTAGATATATTGTTATGACTTGTCTATGAGATGTGGTCCTTTGTACATGACTCTTCACATGTTTATTGAAAGATTGGGCTCTGTTCAGGGATATACATTTTGTGGTGCTGCCCCTCGCTCAGGTGCTGTTGTACACCTGGTTAAGTTTGCATAATAATAATAAAGACGTTTTCCTACCACGTCCAGACTGAGACTTGCTTTAACCTTTCCCGGAATTCAGTGCGCTTCACAGTAGCAGCCGCCAGTGCTGTTTGGCGGGGGGTCTAGGACTGGAAATGGGCTGTGATAGGGGGGCTAGGACTGGAAATAAGCTGATGGGAGGGTAAGCTGGGATTGGAAATGGGTTGATGGGGGGGGGAAAGCTTGGACTGGAAATGAGCTGATGTGGAGTGTCAAGACTGGAAATGGGCTGATGGGGAGAGCTGGGATAGGACAGAAAATGGCTGATGGGGAGTTTGGACTGTAAATGGCTGATGGGGGTCTAGAACTGGAAATGGACTGATCTGGGGGATCTTGGACTGGAAGTGGGCTGATGGGGGCTGGAAATGGGCTGATGGAGCTAGAATAGGACTGGAAAAGAGCATATGGGGGGCTAGGACTGGAAATGGGCTGATGCGGGGGCATGGGAGAATGGGACTAATAGGGAGCAGATGCTGGGTGGGTCTAGAACTAGAAGGGAGCTGATTTTGTGGGAGGACTAGATGGGGATGGGAAATGAAGATGGAAAGGAGAAAAGATATTTTGTGTGGGAGGAAAGAAAAATCTACGATTGACCGGGTATTGGGAGAGCAAGTGGGGACTGAGAATAGAAGGGTGAAATCTGAGTGAATAATAAAGGAATAAAGAAAGAAATGGGGGAAAGATCAGTATGTTAAAGCAGATATAGAGAGAGAATAGAAATAATTTGGAAGACAGAAGAAAGGACAAATGGACAGCTCGCAGAAGACACTAAGAACCAGAAGAAAGTGACTGGAGCAATTGCAACTGAAAAATAAAATGTCCAAACAAAAGGTAGAAAAATATATTTTATTTTGAATTTATTAACCGGAATATGTCAGCTCTGGGAAATGTGTATCGCTAACATCTTTGCGTTTTTGTTTAGTGCAAGAGGAAATTAATTTATAGTTTTATTTCTCCAGTGTTGTACATTTCATGTTTGGCTTTTGGGGTTCCCAATTTAATTATCGTCTTCCTATTTCTAAATTGTGATCCCTTGTTCTTTATGTGGTGATGGTCTATGTTCTGCATGTATAACTGAGATATTCTGTTCATGTAGTTTCTATTTGACAGTCCCACTTATTCTCTTTCCCCAGTAGGAGATGTACTGGTATTCGCTGAGATGTATTTGTTTAATATTTGCAGTGTTGCCTTTTTGATGGGTAGAGTTTGGTGTTTTGTGAGTTCTGGTAGTGCTGTTATGATACGGTGGGTTTGCTATGGGTTGTAAATGGTCAGTGTTTATAGTATTTCCTAATGGGCTTGGCGGTTGGCACTTGAATATAGTAATGTAGAAATCTGGTAGTCTCTTTATCCAGACACTCATTAAGAGGCATGTTTACTAAAAGCACATGTTAAAATTATGCAAATATTTATACAAATGATGCTGCTTATGCAAAGGAGGCCCCGCAATGAATCTCTGCACATGGCCCTGCACCTCCTTTGGGCCACCCCTGTTCACTGCCAAACATTGTGCATCATAACACAGACACGACACCAGAACCAAGTCAAAGAACTCAACCTGCATCAACTCTACCTATGAAAAATTACCACTGCAGATATTCTAGAGCACCAGTAACCTCCAGTGGGAAAAAGAAGAGGCTGAAGTACTATAGATTCCTACACAGAACCAACATGCTAACAGAATCCCTCACCTCAGCTGCACATGGAAAACACAGACCATCACCTAGTAAAGAATAAAACTACAAATTAGAAAAACAGATGCAGACAACAATTGAAATAGAAACCCCCCAAAACCGACACCGAGTTGTGGAACACTGAAGAAAGAAAGAGAAATGCTTTTCCTTCTCTACTGAACTATACAAAAAAGCACATTTTCAAAACTACACATTTCATTCTCTACAAACTGCCACTCTTTTGTACCTTTGATCATTTTATTTTTCTAGTTGGCTTGGTCCTGGTGTGTCTTTCACTGCTTCTTGTTGGTTTTCTTCTAAGTCCTATTCCAGAATTTCATTTCCATTCTCTGTTTCTTCACACTCCCTGTCTTCATATTTTCTTCCCTACATCTCTCTTTGAAACTGATCCCTCTATTTCATCTTTTTTTCTGTTTCATCTGACTTTTGCTTTACTAGAGATTCATTCCATTCCTTTCTCTCCCTCCTTTAATCTTCAGTCTTCCTCCCTTCACCTTCTTACCAGCTTTCCATTTCCTAACCTTACTTCCCTAGTCCTTCATTCGCCATCTTTCACCTATTTTCTAGTCCCCATTTTCGCATTGTTCTGTATGCATCTCCTCCCCTCCCTCAACTACCACCTTCATCCTCTCATCCCTGAGCACTCCTCTCCTCCTCCAGGCCCTTTCTTATGACTTCCCTCCATCCAGGTTTCCATTGCCACTTTCACCTTCCTCATTTCTAGTCTCTCTCACCACCTTCAAGGAAGACGTGTCCCTTCTTATGGCTCTGACCCACTCTACGACCATCTGTCCTCAACCACCCTCAATCCCTTCCAAGGCTCTTCAAACCTTCTATTTCCCCCCCTGCCCCCCCATATTTCTGCACGTGGTCTCAAAGCCCTACTCATATCCCTCACCCAATCATCTTGTTCCCACTGCCCTCCTATTCTCTGGTCAATTTCTTAGTCCCCAGACTCCCAACTATCTCCCCAGGCAACACCAAGTCCCCAATCATCCACCCTACCCACTCCCTGAGTCCTCACTTACAATCCCACCCATGCCCAGAGTCCCCACTTACATGCCCAATACTGAACCTATATTAAGAATTTTTCTTCTGTTTTTTCACTCTGTCTTAAATTCTCCACTTCAGCCCAGGTTCCTGTTCTCCCACATCCCCAGTGCCCACTTATCTACCTCACTCTCCAATTCACATTTAACCCTTCCTTTCCTCCTCCTTGCCCCATCATCTGATCTCCCTCTCAACCCTCCCCTGGTTATGACTGCTTTTTCTCCACCTCCCACAATATCCATCTTCCTTCTCCCTTCTCATTCCTTTGGAATCTCCTTTTTTAGGCCCTGACCCAAACAGTTGCCGGCATTATTTATTTTATTTTATTTAGACAGTTTTTGTATACCGCCTTATCCTTCAATCAAAGCGGTCACAACACAAGTGGGGGATACATTTTAACGCGTGGTGATATGAGACACATACACTAATACTTACAGGGAACATGGGCAATGGAGGGTTAAGTGGCTTGCCCAAGACCACAAGGAGCATCTGTGGGACTAGAAACCCCAGTCCTTCCGGCCCAAGGTTGCTGTCCTCTAGTGGGATTTGAACCCCCGACCTTCCGGCCTGAAGTACCTTGCCCCAACCACTAGGCTACTCCTTTCAGTAACAGGACCCCTAGTCCTAAAATTTGCCCCTTCTAGTCCCAGCCCCCCTGAACCCCAGTGACAGCCCAGTTCCAGTCCCCATTTCCAATCACAACCTTCCTTCCACCATTAGCCCTCTTCCAGTCCTAGTCCTCTCCAGTCCCCACCACCATCAGCCCATCCCCCTCCCTCAGCCTCAGGCCCAACCTCCCCCATCAGCTTTCACATCTGTCCAACAGCCACCTGCTACTCCCAGCCAGCTATCTCCTCTTTCTCTCCCTGCAGCTGCCGTGGCTGTACTAATGTTTAAAAGAGCCACTTGGGCATTTTTGTTTGCTCCTGTGGCATCGCTGCACTGAAGTTTTACTAAAAATGCCTTGGGCTGGTCTGTTTCAGTCTAGTACAGACACGGGAGCACATGAAAATGCTCCTGGGCTTCCTGAATTACTTCCTCAGCTGAAGTAGCGCTAGAATGCTGTTCCAGCACAAATTAAGCCCTGGAGTTAGGTTTTTGCAGCCAACACTGCAATAGTGCAGACAGAGCTGCAAAGGTCCCACGGTATCTGCTAGGGACATGCACAGCATTCCCCCTGCAGATATTGCACAGAAAATGCAGGCAGCGTGGTCAGGCAGCACATGGTGCAGCTATCACCATCCATTGAGGTGGCATTAGGTGCACCTGCAGTTTTGGTGATTACCGTACGATGTTGACAACCGCAGTAAGGGTGCATTGCAGGCATGCCCACTCTGCCGTAATCCCGCCCAAGCGTGCAGCTTCTGTGTCATCTATAGACATCAGAAAATCGCAGCAATAGCTGCATTTGTCTCATGTTAGCTGCTACTGTGGTGTACTCTTCCCACGCTATAGCCATGTTAGCAACTGATGTACTTTAGTGAATATACCCCTATGTGTCTCTTTACCTGTTCACGTGCCAAGTTTCATCCCCTTGATCAGCCCAAAGTGACTGGGTTAGAAATGGGTTGAGTGGGAGGCGACAAAAGACAAGGGTAAATGGAGTGCACTCTGAGCAGAAGGGCGTCACCAGTGGTGTGATGCAGGGATCTGTCCTTGGTCTGATTCTTTTTAACATCTTGGTTAGTGGAAATACGGGAGAAGGAAGATGGCCGTGGTGCATGAAGATGCTCTCTGAGGAGCTCCACAGCGGTTTTCTTTATCTTGAATTGTTTCTTTTCTTCATGCCTCATGCCACTCACAAATGGAAGGCACTACTGTGGTTGGACCCCCAGGAAGTACCAGGCCGATGATTGCATTCTGGTACTGGGTGGAGTGAATGCTTTGTGTGGCTCGCAGGGGTGGAAGGAGGACTCCTGAAAAGCCCTGAGCATGAGGGTTTTTTAAGCCTGGAGTTCTGATATCCTCCAGCTCAGCCAGCTTGCAAGATTCTGGAGGCCGCAATGAGCAGGGCATCACTGGAGAGCATGGTGGGTCCTTCACAGGCTGAGGAGCCCCTCTGTCCTGGAAAGGAACTCTGGGTTACAGAGGCAGGAGCTGGAGTTGCCGGAGAAGTGGGGGCTGGTCAGGGCCAGTTGGATTTGCCACCAGGAGAGCACTGTTTGCAGACTCCTCTGGTGCAGCAACTGGGAACAGTGGGAGAGCAGATTTCAGCACTGGAGCATCGGGTGGTATTGGTGAGACCTGAAGTTTTTTTATGTGAGATTGTTTGGGAGGCACTTTTTAAACTTGAACAGTCTGGTCAACTGTAGGCTATCTCCAGCCAGTTGGTTAGCTTTGGACATAAGGTTGATGTACATGAGTTACTTTTGAGAGATCTGCCAACAAAAGTTTCTACTTTGGAACAGAGGGTGGATTGTTTCAAGGACTCTGTAATTGCAGTAATGTGACTCTGAAAATGTGCAACGAAAAGCTGAAGCTCTGGAAAACATGTCTAGAGGTAGAAACCTAAGGTTTTTGAATTTCTTAAGGTTCCGTCTTTTTCACCATTGGAACTTTAAGACATTTTTGATTAATATCTTAAATTCCACTGGAATCTATTCGTGTTTATTATTTACCTGTTGATATGCTTTGAGAGGGGGGGGCAGGTTTTAAGTTCATCTCCGGCCCTCTCCTCTGATAACCTGGATTTAACTGTTTTTTTTTGAGCGGTCGGGGTCTGATTCTGGGGTGACTACTACTTTGTTATTCACCCTGGCACTAGACGTTGATCGAGACTGGTTATTAAAAATGTTTTTTCAGTCTCCAGTCAAAGAGTTTATGGGTTCCACTATCAGGATTTTCTCAGATGTTTCCAGGGCTACACAAAAGAGGAGGAAACAATTTTTGGTCCATTAAATATGGGGTGCTTCAGCTGGGGGGATTTTTTTTCTTCATTTCCATTGCAAATGCCTGGTCAAATTGGCTGGGATTAATTATGTTTTTCTAGATCCCCAGCAGTTGTCTACCTTTATTTCTGCTAGGTTGGCAGTCTTCCATCCTGACTCCATCAAGCCCCCCTAGAACAAGCCCTATTATTAGGTAAAGTGAGCCAATTGGCTTTTATTAGTAATTCCTGTCGTCTTTCATATGTATGCTGTGTTTTCCTTTTATTTGGTTCCTTGGAATTGTGTATCCTCTGCGATTTTGGGGACTGGTGGGCGCATTCGATAATGTTTTGTTTCCTCATTATAATCAGTTAGATTTTTTCTTGTATATTCTCAGATGTTGTTCCTTTCTAGCAAGATTAATTTCTTGAATATATGTTAAAATTGTATAAATAACATTTAAAAAAAAATCTTTGTTAATGGTATTGTAGAAGGGCTGTTGGGTAAGGTTTAACTCTTTGCAGATGGTATCAAAATCTTCAGTAAAATAAACATCCAGGAAGGAGTAGATAACATGAGGAGAGATCTAGCTAAGCTGCAACAATGAGCAAGAATTTGGCAGCTAAGATTTTATGCTAAAAACTGCAGGCAGTACGTGAAGTATTTCTTTTCACAAAAGAAGAGCGGGACCTGGGCGTGATTGTTTCTGATGATCTTACAGTGGCTAAACAGGTAGAAAAGGTGACTGAAAGCCAGAAGGATGTTTGAGTACACAGGGAGAAGAATGGCCAGTAAGAAAAAGGACGTGATAATGCCTCTGTATAAGTCTTTGGTGAGAACTAATTTGGAGTATTGTGTGCATTTCTGGAGACCACACCTTCAAAAGGATGTACCGAGGATGGAGTCTGTGCAAAAGGGTGGTATCAAAATAATCAGTGGCCTTCATTATAAGGCATATTGGGACAGACTAAAGGATCTCAATATGTATACTTCAGAGGAAAGGTGGGATAGAGGAGATATGTTTAAATACCTCCATGGCATAAATGCACAGGAGGAGAGCCTCTTTCAAATGAAAGAAAACTCTGCAACAAGTGGGCATAGGATGAAGGTGAAATGAGATAGATTAAGGAGTAATATATGGAAATATTTCTTTGCGGAAAGAGTGGTAGACGTGTGGAATAGTCTCCCAGTGGAGGTAATAGAGACTATAATATCTGAATTCAAGAAAGCATGGGGCAAACACAGAAGATCTCTACAGGACAAAAGGGACTATAGTAATTGATATGGAAGGGCATGAGAGACTCTTGGCAAAATTAAAAATAAATGGGATAGGAAGCAGTGTACTATTGTGGATTGGGAACTGGTTCAAAGGTAGAAAGGAGAGAGTGGGGCTAAATGGCCAATTTTCTCAATGGAGAAAGGTGGAGTACCCCTGGGACCTGTGCTGGGCCCATTAACATATTCATAAATGACCTGGAAATGGGAATAATGAGTGAGTGATTAAATTTGCATATGACACAAAATTATTCAAAGATGTTAAAACACAAGAGGGTTGTGAAAAACTGCAAAACGACCTTGTTGAATGGCAAGACTGGACATCCAAATGGCAGATGAAATTTAATGTGGACAAGTGCAAAGTTTATGCACCTAGGAAAGAACAACCCAAACTATGGTTACACAATGCAAAGTTCCACAATAGGAACCACCACCCAGGAAAAAGATTTAGGTTTCGTTATGAACAATACATTGAGACCTTCCACCCTAGCAGCCTAGAAAGCAACTAGAATGCTAGGAATCATAAGGAAAGGAATGGAGAATAAAAACAAGGATATTATAATGCCTCTGTATTGTTCCATGATGCAACTGCACCTTGAATATTGTCTGCATTTGTGGTCGCCATATCTTAAAAAGGATATAACAGAATTAAAAAGGTACAGAGAAGAGCCACCAAAATGGTAAAGGGGATGGAAGGATGCCCCTATGAGGAAAGGCTTAAAATGTTAGAGCTCTGCAACTTGAAAAAGCTCTCAGTGATGCTGAGAGCTAAACTATCGGTAGTTTAACTACTGGCAGGGTCTCCCAAGATGGACAGGTCTCAGCTGAGGTGCCAGACCAAGACAGACCACCCATCTGGGCAGCAGCAGAATGGGATAGTGTTGACGGCGGCGGAGGATCACATTTTTGTGACAACGGCAACAACACCAAACTTAAACTGCGCGGAAGAAAGGCCCGGCAATCTACTTCTGTATCTTGCCATGAAAACCCAATGGATAGTTACAACAAAACAAATTGTGCTGTGGTGCTGGAAGATGAGACCCCCAGGTCGTAAGGCACTCAACTAGCTACTGGGGAAGAGCTGAAGACTTTTCAGAGTAAAGCCAGCATTTATGATGTGGTTGTATCAAAGCCCTCGGGAAGTCTGACTGCTGATGTAGCTGCGCATGAAATGAGAGTCAGAAGCTGTAAAGATGTCTTACACATTGGAACATGGAATGTACGAAGCATGAACCAAGGGACGTTGGAGGTGGTCAAGAATGAAATGGAATGTGTACAACTTGATCTGTTGGGTGTCAGCGAACTGAAATGGACTGGCATCGGGCACTTTGCATCAGATGATCACATGGTCTACTATGCTGGAAATGAAAGACAAAGAAGAAATGGTGTTGCATTTATAATAAAGAAGAAACTTGCAAGAGCTGTAATGAAATACAATGCAGTCAGCGAACGCTTAATCTCTATTCGTCTACGAGGATTGCCTATCAACACAACTATAATTCAAGTATATGCCCCAACAACAGCTGCAGAAGAGAATGAAATTGAAGAGTTCTATGAACAAGCTGAAATTGACAGAAAATGCAACAGGATATCCTGATAGTCATGGGTGACTGGAACGCAAAAGTTGGCAACAAAGAAGAAGGCAAAGTAGTTGGAAAATATGGACTTGGCAACAGAAATGAAGCTGAAGAAAGACTGATAGAATTCTGCAAGACCAATGATCTATTCATCTCAAACACCTTCTTCCAGCAACACAAGCGGCGACTGTACACATGGACTTCACCCAATGAATTGTATAAAAATCAAATTGACTACATCTGTGGAAGTCAACGATGGAAAAGTTCTATAACATCAACAAAGACAAAACCTGGAGCTGACTGTGGTACAGATCATCAACTACTAGTATGCAAACTCAAGCTAAAGTTGAAAAAGAGCAAACCACTCATGAATGCAGCAAAATATGACCTTGAGAATATACCACTGGAATTTAAAGACTGCCTGCAAAATCGATTTGCTGCTTTAGATACAAATGACAGAGCTCCGGAAGAATTATGGAATGACATCAAGAAGGTTGTGTTGGAAGAAAGCGAGAAGTCTCTACAAAAGGTGAAAAAGCAAAAGCGGCCAAAATGGATGACGGAAGAAACTCTGAAAATTACTCAGAAACGCAGAGAAGTTAAAGCCAGAGGAGAAAGAAAGACAATCGCAGAACTCAACAGAGATTTCCAACGTGCAGCAAGACAGGACAAGGAAAAGTACTACAATGACACTTGCAAGGAAATAGAAGCAGAAACTATTAGAGGAAGAACAAGATCGGCTTTCCTAAAGCTACGAGAGTTAAAGAAAATGTTCCAGCCTCGAATTGGAATGTTACAAGATGCTCAAGGTTCTATGTTGAATGATGCTGAGAAGATCAAGAAAAGGTGGAAGGAATATACAGAGTTTTTATATGATAAAGATCAAGTGGACCAATTGCCGTTTCAACCTGTACCTTATGATCGGGAACCATTGGTGATGAAAGAAGTTGAAGCAGCATTGAAAGCCTTATCAAAGAACAAAGCACCAGGCATTGATAGCATTCCTACAGAAGTATTGCAGCAATCTGATGCAGCTGTTATCATACTTACAAGGCTCTGCCAAGAAATATGGAAGACAACATCATGGCCAACTGACTGGAAAAGATCTGTGTTTATACCAATACTAAAGAAAGGTGATCCAACTGCCTGTGGAAATTATCGCACAATCGCTCTGATCCCACATGCCAGCAAGATTCTACTGAAGATTATTCAAAAGAGACTACAACCATACCTGGAACAAGAACTACCTGAAGTGCAAGCAGGGTTCAGGAAAGGGCGAGGAACGAGAGACATCATTGCGGATGTGAGATGGATCCTTGAAAGACTAAAGAATACCAAAAGGATATCTATTTGTGCTTTATCGACTATAGCAAGGCTTTTGACTGTGTAAACCATGAGAAACTCTGGGCCACATTAAGAAGCATGGGTATACCAGAACACCTGATCGTTCTCTTGCGCAATCTGTACATTGATCAAGAAGCAACAGCTTGAACGGAACTAGGAGAAACAGAATGGTTTAAAATAAGCAAAGGTGTAAGACAAGGCTGCATACTTTCCCCCTACCTGTTTAATTTATATGCAGAACAAATCATTAGAGAAGCAGGATTGTATGAAGACAACAGAGGTGTGAAGATTGGCGGAAGACTCATCAATAACCTTCACTATGCTGTTGATACTACATTACTGGCTGAAAGTGAAGATGATCTGAAACATTTGCTTCTCACAATCAAAGAACATAGTCTCAAAATGGGCCTGCACCTTAATGTAAAGAAGACAAAGATCATGACAACTGGCATAATCAACAGGTTCATCGTTGAATGAGAAGAAATTGAAATCGTGAACAACTTTAACCTACTTGGATCAACTATCAATAAAGAAGCAACAAGTAGTCAACAAATCAAATGACGCATTGCTCTTGGCAGAATGGCTATGAAAGACCTAGATAAGATTCTCAAGAGCAGAGATGTCTCTCTCCATACAAAGATTCGACTTGTTCAAGCCATGGTATTTTCAATAACATCATATGGATGTGAAAGCTGGACAGTGAAAAAGACAGGAAGAAAATTGATGCCTTTGAATTATGATGTTGGCGGCGAATACTGTGTATACCATGGACTGCCCAAAGAACAAACCAGTCGGTACTAGAGGAGATCAAACCAAAGCTTTCTTTAGAAGCTCAGATGACAAGACTTCGACTTTCATACTTTGGACACATCATGCGAAGAGAGAGATCATTAGAGAAAGACATCATGCTTGCAAGATAGAAGGTCAACGCAAAAGAGGAAGGCCAGCAATGAGATGGATCGATACAATAACAGCAGCTACGGGTACCAGTCTGTCAACAATGAGCCGCCTGACTGAAGACAGAACACAATTTAGGATAGCTATCCAGAGGGTCGCCATGAGTCGACTCCGACTCGACGGCACTTAACAACAACAACAACAACTTGAAAAAGAGACAGCTAAATGGAGATATAATAGAGGTCTATAAATTAATGGAGTAGAATAAGTAAACGTTGATAGGTTTACGCCATCCAAAAGTAGAAAGACTAGGGGACACGCAATGAAGCAACAATTCAAGCCAAGTCAAATTCTCTACCCCCACAAGACCAACCCTGAACATCCCCTCTGAACCCTTAGCACCCCACCAAAGCTGGGACAAGTTCAGCATCCCATCGACGAAGCAGATCTCCCAAATAATCACCAAGCTCAACACCAGCACCGCCCTGACAGACCCATGTCCAGTAACATGGATCATATCAGCAAAGGACGAGCTTACCCACATCATCCACAACATAGTGAAAAATTCCCTCACCCTCGGGAAAATGCCAGATGCCTTAAAACTAGCAACTATCTTCCCCATCACAAAGAACACTACATTGAGCAAGGTAAACCTGGCTGCCTTAAGACCTATATCTAGCCTTCCCCTCCTGGCTAAGATCATTGAAAAAACCTGTACAACACCAGCTCCAGGACCACATCGACAACTATGCACCTCTAGACCCACATCAACACGGGTTTCGCCCACAACACAGTGTCGAAACCCTGCTGATATACCTCTTCGATAACCTCCTGCTCAAGACGATAGACAACATCAAAATAGGGGTCGTCATCTTCGACATCATGTCAGCTTTTGACACAGTCGACCACAGCACCCTGCTAGCATGACTCCAAAGTACTGGGCTACACGGCACCACCCTGAACTGGTTTACTTCCTACCTCACTAACAGACAGCTACAAGTCAAATGCAGCCCCATAACCTCCCAACCATTCTTAGCCAAACAAGGAGTACCACAAGGTTCCGCCCTCTCTGCACTGTTATTTAACTTCTACATACACCCCATCTGTGCCGTCATCAGAAAACACAAAATTCAATACGCTATCTACGTTGACGACATAATGATATACACCCCAATCAACGTTGGCAACCCAAACTACTCAAAAATAGCAGACTGCCTACAACAAATGACGAGCTGGCTCCTACAAAACAAATTGACCATAAATTACAACAAAACAGAAGCCCTACTCATAACCAGAAACCCCACCTTCATCTCCCCACCCACCACTGAACTCAACAACACCCATAAATCCGGAAGTAAAATACCTTGGAGTCACCCTTGACGGAGAGCTGAACCTCCAGTCCCACATCAGCAAAACCACCATGAACACCTACCTAAAGATGAGAACCATCAGATGCCTCAAGCCAATTCGCTCCCAAGACCACTTCTGGACTGTTTGTCAAGCCATCATCACACCTATATTGGACTACTGTAATCACATTTACCTTGGACTCCCAAAACAAACACTCCGACCCATGCAGTTAGTGCAGAACACTGCTGCCTGCATAATAACTGGTTCCGCAAAGCAGGATGACATCACCCCTATTATGAACCTCCTATACTGGCTTCCAATCGACTCTCGCATCCGATATAAAACCATACTTAACATCTTCAAAATCAAACAGGGCCTTTCAGCGAACAATCTACTATTCATCATCAGCTTCGACACAAACAACAGACCCAGGAGGAAAGGCACCTCTGACACCATCGCAACCCCCAAGGACTTTACCAAAACAAGGTGAACCACATCAAAGAGAGCAACATCCCTCGCAGTGCCTGCCAGATGGAACTCCCTCCTTGACAACCTAAGATCAACTGTCAACCTGAAGGACTTTAGAAAGTTACTCAAGACCACACTCTACATGGAGCATTATGGCGACAGGGCCGGCCCGTCCATTGAGCAAGAATGTTTTTTGCACAGGGCCCCGCGTTTCAGGGGGCCCCGCGCAAAGAACATTCTGCTTTTTTTCAAAATTAAGTTAAAAAAAAAAAGCTGGCTGCTACCGCTGCCACTGCCGCTGCGGCAGCGGCAGAATGGAGTGTCCCGCGGGGCCTCCTCTGCCCGGCTGAGCTCTCCCTCTGCGATGACTGAGCCCCTCTGTGCTGGCTTTCAGATACGCGAAGGGAGAGTGTCTCCCTCGCGTCTCTGTTAAGCCTGCAGGGGCAGAAGGGAAATTTCCCATCAGCCCCTGCGGGCTTAACAGAGACGCGAGGGAGACACTCTACCTTCGCGTATCTGAAAGCCGGCACAGAGGGGCTCAGCCGTCGCAGAGGGAGGGAGGGAGTCAACCAGGCAGAGGGGGCCCCGCGGGACACTCCATTCTGCTGCTGCTGCGGTGGCTGCGGCAGCGGCAGCGGTAGCAGCCAGCTTTTTTTTGTTTTTTAAATGTTCCTTGAACCGATGAGGGGGGGGTTAGGACTGGTAATGGGCTATGGAGGGGGTTAGGACTTGACTTGAGGTGGGCTGTGGGTTGATGGGGGCTGTCTGGTAATGGGCTATGGGGGGGTTAGGACTGATAATGGGCTTATGGGGGGGCTGGGACAGGAAATGGGCTGTTGGGGAGGCGTTAGGACTTGAGGTGGGCTGATGGGATTAGGACTGGTAATGGGCTGTGGGCTGTTGGAGGGGTTAGAACTGGTAATGGGCTATGGGGGGGTTAAGACTGGTAATGGGCTTTGGGCTGATGGGGGCTGTCTGGTAATGGGCTATTGGGGGGTTAGGACTGATAATGGGCGAGGGGGGGGGCTAGGACAGGAAATGGGCTGATGGGGAGGGGGTAGGACGTGAGGTGGGCTGATGGGGTTAGGACTGGTAATGGGCTGTGGGCTGTCGGGGGGGGGGTTAGAACTGGTAATGGGCTATGGGGGGGGTTAAGACTGGTAATGGGCATTGGGCTGATGGGGGCTGTCTGGTAATGGGCTATGGGGGGGTTAGGACTGATAATGGGCTATGGGGGGGCTAGGACAGGAAAGGGGCTGAGGGGGAGGGGTTAGGACTGGTAATGGGCTGTGGGCTGAGGGGGGCTGTCTGGTAATGGGCTCTGGGGGGGTTAGGACTGATAATGGGCTATGGGGGGCTAGGACAGGAAATGAGCGGATGGGGAGGGGTTAGGACTTGAGGTGGGCTGATGGGATTAGGACTGGTAATGGGCTGTGGGCTTTTGGGGGGGTTAGAACTGGTAATGGGCTATGGGGGTTTAAGACTGGTAATGGGCTTTGGGCTGATGGGGGCTGTCTGGTAATGGGCTATGGTGGGGTTAGGACTGATAATGGGCTATGGGGGGGGGGCTAGGACAGGAAATGGGCTGATGGGGAGGGGTTAGGACTTGAGGTGGGCTGATGGGGTTAGGACTGGTTATGGGCTGTGGGCTGATGGGGGGGGTTAGGACTGGCAATGGGCTATGGGGGGCTGACTGGACATGGGCTGATGGGGGTTAGGACTGGTAATGGGTTATAGGGGGGGGCTTAAACTGAAAACGGGGTGATGGGGGGTTAGGACTGGAAGTGGGTTGATGGGGGGCTAGGACTGGTATTGGGTTGGGGGGTTGCTAGGACTGGAAATGGGCTGATGGGGAGCTAGGACTGGAAATGGGCTGATGCAGGGACTAGAAGGGAATGGATGCTGGGTGAGGCTGGAACTAGAAGGGAGCTGATGTTGGGGGAGGATTAGAATGGGATGGGGCTGGGAGAGTAAAATGGAGAGGGGAAAAATATTTTGTGTGTGAGGGATGAAAAATCTACAATTGGCCGGGTATTGGGAGAGTAAGTGGGGATTTAGGATAGAGGTGTAAATTTTGAGTGGATGAAATAGGAATGAGGAAAGAGCAAAAGGAGAAAGATTAGTATGTTAAAGCAGATGTAGAGAGAGAATGGAAAAAAAATTAGGAGAGAAGAAAGGACAAATGGACAGCAGACGATGGAGAGTTAGCAGAAGACACAAAGAAACCAGAAGAAAGTGGCTGGAGCAATTGCAGCTGAAAAAAAATGCACAAAAGGTAGAAAAATATCTCTTTATTTTGAATTTATTAATTGGAATATATCAGCTCTGGTAAATGTGCATCATTAACGTCTGCGCTTTGTTTAGTACAAGAGCAAATTAATGTATAGTTTTATTTCTACAGTGTTGTACATTCCAAGTTTGGCTTTTGGGATTCCCAGTTTAATTATTGTCGTCCTATTCCTAAATTGTGATTCCTTGTTTGGTGATGGTTTATGTTCTGTTCATGTGTAACTGAGCTGAGGTATTCTGTTTATATAATTCCTATTTGACATTGCCACTTGTTCTCTTTCCCCAGTAGGTCATGTATTGGTATTCTCTGAAATGTATTGGTTTAATATTTGCATGTTTCCTTTTGATAGGTAGGGTATAGTGCTTTGTGAGTCTTGGTAGTGCTGTTAGGATACGGCGGGTTTGCTATGGGTTCTAAATGGGCAGTGTTTGTAGTAGTTCCTAATGTGTCTGGCGGTTGGCACTGGATTATAGTAATGTAGAAATCTTTTAGTCTTTCTTTATTCATACACTCATTAAGAGGCATGTTTACTAGAAGTTAGTATATGGTAACATTATGCAAATAGTTATGCAAATGAGGCCCCTTATGCAAATGAGGCCCCGCACCGAGTCTCCGCACATGGCCCCGCATCCCCCTTGGGCCGCCCCTGTATGGCGACATCACATAAACTGTCCAGAGACCTAAGCCACCCTTTGCTCCTTACACTGCTCTTCCCCACCCTGCAAGTGCCTCCTTCCTCCCCCTCCCTCCTCCAGCCTACCTCTCCTCCCAACTGTTTATAGAACATTGTAAATAGCTCACACTGGATATATTGCATCTATTAATTAATCTACACATGTACTACAAACACTTCTGTCCAACCACTGCATGCCAACACTCTCACCCTTTTAGAAATTTGAATCATTTGAAGTGAAAACCGCTTTGATTTTAGGATAAGGCGGGAAACAACTCTATTTAAATAAATAATAAATAAGCCATTTAAGAGTAATAAGAAAAAATATTTTTTCACTTAACATGTAATCAAACTCTGGAATTGGTTGTTGGAAGATGTAGTAAAAGCTGTTAGCGTAGCTGGCTTTAAAAAAGGTTTTGACAAGTTAAGAACATAATATAAGAAATGCCATACTGGGTCAGACCAAGGTCCATCGAGCCCAGTATCCTGTTTCCAACAATGGCCAATCTAGGTCATAAGTACCTAGCAGTTTCCCCAAAAGACACAGGTTCCTCAATGCTTGTATCGGGTCAAGCAGTGATATCCTGTGTCCCTTTTAATAATGTTTTATGGACCTTTCCTTCAGGAATTTCTCCAACATTTTTTAAACCTGTCTACACTAACAACTTTTGCTACATCCTCCAGTAAAAAATTCCAGAGTTTGATTACACGTGTGAAAAAATATTTTCTCTTATTAGTCTTAAATAGGTTACCCTGTAGCTTCATTGCATGTCCCCTAGTCTTGCTATATTCTGATAACGTAAACAATCGATTACCCATGCCACTCCATTCATTAATTTATAAACCTCTATCATATCTCCCCTCAGCCGTCTCTTTTTCAGGTTGAAGAGCCCTAACCTTTTTAGCCTCTCTTCATAGGAGTATCCTTCCATCCCCTTTTGGTGACTCTTCTCTGTACCTTTTCTAATAACGCTATATCCTGTTTAAGATACGGCAACCAGAATTACACACAATATTCAAGGTGCGGTCGCACCATGGAACGATACAGAGGCATTATAATATCCTTTGCTTTATTTTCCATTCCTTTCCTTATGATTCCTAGCATTCTATTTGCTCTCTTGGCCGCCGCTGCACACTGGGCAGAGGGTTTTAACATGTTATCCACGATGACGCTAAAATCTTTTTCCTGGGTGGTAGTTCCCAATGTGGAACCTTGCATCGTGGAACCATAGTTTTGACCTCTTTTATATAATGCTTTCTAAGTTCCCTCCTAAACATGCTGACATTAACACCATTGGGATCCCTGCTCCAAATAGACCATGCCAACACAGGCACAGCAGCTCCAGCATCAACCGCTCCCACAGTAGCTACTACAATGAGGAAAAACACCACAGATGCCAGCACAGCTCCAAGGGAACGAAGAAGTCTTGGGAGAGGTACCAGCTTGCACTCCCCAACATCCTCCCCCTGCCAGCATCATTACAACAGCAGTGGGGGCGGAGAGTGACAAATCTCTGAGTAGTACACCTATATAGGACACCCAGCCAGCCTTGCTGGACCTGCTGTGCCACTTACTGACACAGCATGATGCAAAGCAGACATCACAGGCACAGTCCACCTTGACCCCACCAATGGCGTCGTTGCCACCACCCAGGATGCCTTCACCACAGAGGTCGCGGATGCTAACAGTCTTCTCTCCAGGCCCATCCATGGACAGTGAAGGGGAAGAAGCAGCTGGCCTGACACCCGTGAGCAGCTCACGCTGGACCTCCAATGAAGGGGAGGCCCTTTCCCAGCTGTCACCAATACCACTGCTACCCCCAGAGTCTCCACCAGAGGACCTGATGTACCAAAGATCCCTCAAGAAGTTATCCACCCATCTGTTGCTATCTTTGGTTGACACGCCAGACCCCAGAAACGAGGTACTTTGCCTGCTAAAATTCTTTGACGCGCACATATCAGTCTCCTCCATCCCACTTCACTGCCTGCTCCTGGAAAATCTCATACGAATCTGGCAGATGCCTGCATCCGATCCAGCCATATCCTGCAGATTAGAGTTGAAATAGAAGTTACTACCCCTCCCCCCCCCCCCAGCTTTGACAAACCGCAGCTGTCTCACCTCTTCATTGTGGTGGAGTCTGCCTTAAAACAGTCGAAGAGCTCCCTCTCCCATTCCAATGCACCTCCCAGGAAGGATCACAAGCTCCTGGACAACTTGGGGAGGAAGACATACCAAACCACTATGCTAAGTGCAGAGATCACATCTCATCAGTTCCATCAAGTGCTGTATCTGGACATGATACTGGACAGCCTCAAGAGAGCAGTCAAGGGCCTTGGCACAAACATCAAGGCCTCCATCCAGCCTCTCTTGGGAGATCTGGGGAAGTGCAGGAAACGCCTGATACGCTCTGCCTTTGACTCTGCAGCTAGGATGGCCGTTACAGCCATCACTTCCAGATGCATGACCTGGCTCCACGTGTCAGGACTTTGCAAAGACACGCACGAATGACTGGCGGATGCCCCCTGTATGGGTGTTTAATCTCTTTGGTGAAAAAGTTAAAGAAACGTTAACCAACCTGAAAGATAGCTGCTCCACCCTCCAAACTCTGGCCTCAAGCACAGCTCCAGCACTCACAATTCGCAAGGCTCCTACCAGCGCAGATCATACTCCTCCTCCAAGCGCTACCAACCATATAGTAAGTGGCAGCCCTAATGGCCCAAGAACCAACAATATCATTCCTACCACCAAAAGCCTTGCCAGAAGGACCACTGGCAGCAGAAACAGTTGCCAACATCATCTGGGAAGGACACCCCCTCCTTTTGACACTGCAACAGACAGGACCCTACCGGAGGAAAGCTGCCTCTCCTTCTTCAAGAAGACCTGGACAAATATCACCACCAACAAGTGGATCCTATAGATCGACACAGGATACCGAATGCAATTCTCTTGAACCCCCACTTCAGCGATCCTGCCCTATCAGCTGCACCCCGGACCACCTTCTCTCCAAAATGGTGGAGGAGATTCAGTCCCTCCTAACAGCTGGAGCTATCGAACAAGTGCCACCAACGCAGATGGGTAAGGGTTCTACTCCAGATACTTTCATTTCCAAGAAATTTGGGGGCCTGCGCCAAATCCTTGACCTGAGGGGCCTTAATAAATTGATCAACAAAGAGCACTTCTGGATGTACTCCCTGGGATCCATCCTGCCTGTACTACAGCCTCACTACTAGCTAGCCTCACTGGACCTGCAGGATTCCTATGCCCACATCCCTATCCACCAAGCGCACAGAAAATTCCTTTGCTTTTGCATCCTGAACCAGCACTACCAGTACAGAGTATTCCCCTTTAGTCTCTCACCAACTCAGAGGGCCTTCATGAAGTGTGCGGTGGTTTCAGTGGCCCACCTAAAGAAATCTGGAATCTGTCTTCCCCTATCTGGATGACTGGCTTGTATCTGAACCCTCCGAGGATGGGGCACAAAGAGCGATACATAAGTCTCCCTGCTGTCCACCCTGAGATTCTTAATCAACTTCAAAAAGTCCTAGCTTCAGCCAGTGTAGATCCTGGGATTCATCGGGGCCTCTCTCTGCACACCACAGGCAAGAACCTTCCTCCTGGGACCAAGGGAAGACATTGTCTTCGTCATCTCCCTCACCCGCTCAGTGGCCATTGCCAGCAATATCTCGGCATGGACACTGCTAAGCTCCTGGGCCACATAGCAGTGATGACCCAAGTGCTTCCCAACATAAGACTGCACATGTGGGACATACAATGGCACCTGATGCGAAACTGGAACCAAAGATTGCAGTGTTTGCAGGATTAACATAGACCAGGAGGCACGGAACTCACTCAACTGGTGGTTGGGCAAGGAGCACCTTACCCAGGGAACAGCCTTCCAAGTCCCCCGGCATATCCTAGCTCTCACCACAGATGCCTCCAAGTTAGGATGGGGGGGCCCCACCTTCACACCCAGGGAACCTGGATGGCGTCAGAGAGTCACTTGCACATCAGTCTTCTGGAACTGTAGGTGATCAGACACACCCTCCAAGCCTTTTCAGACTGGATCCTCGGCAAAATGGTGCTAATCCAAACTGACACCCAAGTCGCCATGTTTTACATCAAAAAGCAAGAGTTCATTGGATCCCTACCCCTATGCAGGCAGGCCCTCTGGACTTGGAATTGGGCCCTAAGCAAGAACTGCTACCTCCAGGCAGTTTACCTACCCAGTGAGATCAACCAGCTGGCGGACAAGCTGAACAGCAAACTACAGCCACACGAATGTCCCTCCAACACAGAAGTCAGAGGTCCTGTTCCGGCACTGGAGCCAGCCTGAGATGGACCTCTTTTTACCTATCCCTCCAACTCCAAATGCCTGAAATTCTGCTCCAGACAACCATCAGGATGGAGAACCGTAGCAGATGCATTCAAACTTCACTTGGGGAATGGCCAGCTCCTCTACGCCTACTCCGCTCATCTCCAGTGATACCGAAAACCATCCACGATCAGGCCACAGTCATCCTCATCGCCCCCTACTGGCTGAGATAGATGTGGTTCTCCTTCCTCCAATGCTTGGCTAATGGACCACCAATCCAGCTATCCTGGCAACTGGACCTCATCACACCAACCTAGCCACACTCGCACTGACTGCCTGGAGATTGAAAGGTCCAAACTGTAGTCCCTGAATCTCACAGTTGAGGTTCAGTTGTTCATCCTCACAGCTGGATGGGACTCCATCAGGCAATCTTACTCAATGAAGTGGAAACTATTTAACACCTGGTGCATGGAAGCAGGCCTCAACCCTTTGTCCTGCCCCCTCCTACAGGTCCTCCAATACCTTACCACCCTCACCCAAGCGGGACTCCAGACCTCCTCCATAAAGGTCCACCTCTCTGCTATTATGCTTTCCACAACTGCATCAAGAATCTCTGCAGCGTGATGTACCCACTCTCCTCAAGATTCATGAAGGGCTAGCCAACCTAAGGCCGCCAGTTTGGAAACCAGTACCCCATGAGATCTGTCCATCATCCTACAACAGCTCATGAGGGACTTCTTTGAACCACTGGTCAACGTGCCCCTCAAATACGTCATGTGGGAAACCCAGTTCCTGATTGCCATCACTTCAGCTAGGTGGGTCAGTGAGCTGCAGGCCTTGGTCGCACACTCGCCATACACTGTCCTCTACTCGGACTGTGACATGCTACGGACACACCCCAAGTTCCAGTCCAAGGTGGTATCCCCTTTCCACATCACCCAAAGCATTGAGATCCTCACCTTATACCCAGAGTTGCAGGCCACCCCGGAGGAACTGTGGGCCCTGGTAATCCACAAAGGTTCCTTAAATATTACCAATTACCAATTGCCAATTAATAGTTCCAGACAACAATTGCTTGGCTACAAAAACTTTTCATTTGACATAGCAAAATAATTATAAATGCAGTCTAGCAAATGTCAGTCTCCGTACACCAGAATTTAAAAGAACTCAGATCACAGTTTCTTGTCAGCAAAAAGTCTGTTTATTTGAACAAGCAAAACTCCATAAGCACAGGAAAAGATCTGTCTTAGGGATCTGAGTGTGGGCAACACTTTCCCCCTACACCCGGTGGGAGAGACAGTGTTGCCCCCGAGTCCTGCAAATGCCTCTTCTTATATCCCTGTTCTCTGTCACAAACTCTGTCCCAAAGTTCCAGTGAATTCTGCTTGAATTACTGACGTCATTGGCCAAACTTGCAAAAGCCAGAGCAAAACTTACAAAAAACTTGCAAGGTCAGAAAGGTTAGAAGAACTTCTGCCAGTGCTCTTCCCTGGGAACCCTCCCATGCTTATCGTTAAACAACAGTTAGTATTTACTGGACACAGCCCCCCTTATCTCTGCCTGAGTCCTGTATTATCTGACACTGTGCTCTTCAGGGTTTCAGAGTATGGCTCAACTGACAGTTTTGTTTTTCTCAGTTTCTCAGCTTCTGGGCCTGTATTCCATTTGACCTGTTTTCCTAGGCCCACATCCTCTTGTACACTTCTGTTCAAAAGTGTGGTTCACCAGGCTCTCCCATACAAGGCCGCAAAATACTCTGTTTCATAACCCACATGCGTGTCTTCTTGTGTCAATCATATGGTCCTGTGTATATTTTCGGGCAGATAAGGGTACAATCCTATAAAGCAAACATATAAAGCAGGCCTGAAATCCAGACTTGGACTGATTACCCCTTCAGAACGCTGCCTGCATACCCTGGACTGTGTGCAGGCACTACACATCTACCTTGAGAAGACCAAGGTGCACTGCAAGGGCCTGTAGCTCTTTGTTTCTTTCGACCAGGGCAGGCCAGGATACCTGTTCATGAAGAGGACCCTCTCCCAGTGGATCTCTGCATGCATTGCCTTCTGCTACTCCCAAGTAGGAGGAGACCCTCCAGCAGCGGTCTACACACACCAGCTACATGCCATGGACACCATCCTGGCAAAACTTGATGCAGTAGCAATACAGCACATCTGCAAGGCCGCGGACTGGTCATCTGCACACAACTTCCAGAGGCAATACTGCCTGGACCAGCTCACCCTGGCTGACAGCTTCTTTGGCCATGCCATCCTGAACGCAAGCACGCCCACAATGCAAGGACCACTAAGGCAGCCATGAGGTTTAGCTGTGGGTAACCCTTCCCCCCAAGCCATGAGGATTTTACATAGTGATCAGCTTGCTAAGAAAAGACATAAAGGTTTCGGTAGGCACCCTTCCCCCCCCCCCCTCCAGGCCTGAGCACAATACCCCCTTGCCCAGAAATCAGCAGACCAGAGTATACCGGTTTGGACAGGTCACCCAGGTACCTTCCCCAGGGGCTACTGATTGGTGGACAGAAAATACCTGAGGCGAATGAGATTGTAGAATGAGTTTTAAAATTGTACTGTATATAAGGCATTGTAGGACGTCCCTCGGGGCTCAGAATTTTTATGGAGACTGCCGGCACTCTGTCTGAGCCTGTGCGCACATTAAAAGATCCTGTTTGCATTCCAGCCTGTCTGTGAGTTTTCCTTCTGTGGGTAAGTGATAGAATAAGAGCTTTTCACAGCGTTTGCTATAACATTTCTGGCGACCCAGATGGGACCCTTTTAAATTAAATAAAAAAGCCTCTCTCATCACACCCACGGTGGGAAGACTACTGCTTTTGCAGTATCGGGCCTCCACCAGTCAGGGACCGGCTCCTCCAGGTGATTAACGGACCTTGGCGCCCCAGGCCACTTTGTGCTCCGGAAGGACACCTTGATTTGTCTGGTCAGTTGGTCCCTGTGGCTGACCCCCCGATTGAAAAACCGGCTGGATAGACTGGCATCCAAACTCTCTCTGATCAGAGGTCTGGTAAGTACTACTGCCTTACTGTTATACTGTTTGGGTAGTTCAGTATTCCTGTATCTGGTAATTCTGGTATCTGGTAATTTCTGTGAACCTGTAGCGGCCTGATCACCCGCAACGAGCAGTCCGAGTAAGGGTCCTAGAGGCCCTGAAACCATTGCTCGTCCAGTCTGTATTTGGTATCTGGTAAATCTGGTAGGAGTAGGGGGGGGGGGGCGCTTGCGAGCGCCAGTAAATGACTGCAGTATAAATTTAACTTTGCCACCTCGGGCCCCTTAAAAGTATTTAAAGCGCTGCCAAAACTTCTTAAAATGACCAAAAACATTAGCACTTGACCCCCTTAAGTGTGCTTCTAGTGTTGGGGGGCTGCTTTTGTGTTGCCATGTGCTTCTAGTGTTGGGGGCTTCCGCTTGTGCTGCCATGTGCTTGTGCTGCCATGTGCTTCTAGTGTTGGGGGCTTCTTTTTGTGCTGCCATGTGCTTGTGCTGCCATGTGCTTCTAGTATTGGGGGCTTCTTTTTGTGCTGCCATGTGCTTGTGCTGCCATGTGCTTCTAGTGTTAAGGGCTTCTTTTTGTGCTGCCATGTGCTTGTGCTGCCATGTGCTTCTAGTGTTGGGGGCTTCTTTTTGTGCTAGTGATCCTGGAGCTCCATCTAGTGGACATTAGAAAAATAGCTAGCTATACTTCTCATATTACTATTATCCTCATGGTAAAAGTTAAATCCTATGCTACAGCTAGAGAAAGTGTGTGTAATGTGTATTTGTAACAGCTGCTACTGAGGAAAGAGAGTGTATGAGTATTCGCTGCTGAGACGTGTCTGTTTTCTGTTTTCCCTCTTTATTTTTCCCTTTGTGGTCCTGTGTGTTTTGCGCAACCAAACTCTGCCTGTTACCTGGATTATATTGTATAGTGTATTCCCAGAAGTGAGATTAGAAAATTTACACTGAACATTGCATTCCTTGAATTGAGATTAGAAGATTTACACTGTAAATTGTGATTTGTAAATTGTGATTAAAGCATGGGGTCCGGAGGCTAAATTGTAGTGAAGGAGCATCCGTACCAGTTTCCCTATATAGATTTATAGCTGGTCCATATAGTTAATGTGCTGTTATGTAGAAACTGTTAGAGTGTCTCTGTAAATGTTAGAGTGTCTCTGTGTTTAGTTGTGACATTAGGGAAAGATTAGGGAAAGAAAGTTTTTGTCCAGACATTAGGTCTTTATATTTCAGGATTGATTTTGATACTCTATCAGTAAAAGGTGAAGTTATTAACAAATCGCCCCTGTGTCCCCAAACAATGAAAATAGCGTTTACTCTATGTAGACTGTTGTACTGGTGTAGCAGTGAAGGAAGACAATTGCTTTGTTTAATGCATATCCAGTTTCATTGCTATGTTTCATGCATGATCAGTGGTCAGGGAACCAGGTTTTTTGGTCATGCCTCTCAGCGATGAGTGGGGGGTGGTTGGAACTGCTGAGATGGTTTGCATAACTACAGAAAGATACTAGGAATGAAACCATTGAAATTGTTTGCATAGCTATAGAAAGATACTGGAAGATCAGGGAGGAGTTTCTTCTTCTAGCAGATGAATGGAGGCCCATTAGAGAGGACAAAAGGACAAATCACCTAGGAGTCTTTCTCCTAGCAAACAAATGGAAACCCATTAAAGAGGACAAAACCCCCCCAATTCACCTAGCCTCACCTAGCCTCCAAACAATCCTCTTGTCATCAATTTTAATTGTAGAGTTTAAGCTTCTAGAACTATGGGGGGTGCCTCCTTTGAGCATCCTCGGATGTCTGACCAGCATCTTGATTGTGTAAGGGTGGGATCAAACAAAGGCTGGTCAAATTACTATTAGCAAAGATGTATGGGGTGGGGAATATCTGTAAGGCAAAGCTCATGTGTAAGAGCTAGCCTGCAAACCATTTGTTACAGCCTATAAAAAGAGAGAGAAAAATCCTTATAAGATTATGAAGAAATAAAGACTTTTTTACTTTTCAGAACTACCCAGGGGGGAGGGTTTAATGAAATTTATCAAGAAAACCTTCTTACTCCAATCAGATAGGCTGCTAGCTGCTATACTTAAAAGACTAATAGTCTTGTGTTTAAATGTTTTAATCTACAGTAAATATTGTTTTTCTTTCATTGCTGGCTGTTCATTGCCAAGTGCCCCTGGATGCTAGATCAAACAAACAAGGCATGAAACTAAGGAAACTGTTTCTATTTTCCTTTGACCTTCAAAGTAGAGGTTAAGAGCTCTGAATAAAAAGGGTAATCCAGCTTGAATTTTTATCTCTGGTACATATATTTGGTTTTGACTGCATATACAAAATTAAAAGTTAAAAGGGATTTTATATACTGTGGCAAGCACCTCACAGAGGGTTTTCAGATCAGTTTGATGCCAGTCTCAGGTATTGTTAGGTTTTAAATTAAATGTGAAAAAGAATATTCTGCATTGAAAATATACAAGGAGAAGTGTTTGCATTCCAGATATCCCCCAACCTTTTCATGCAAAAGTATCAGTTTCATCATTTGAATGCCTGTTTTCTGAACTGTAAGATTTAAGGCAGCTCAGTGCTGATGACTGCTGAACAGGACAGTAACACCATAGGTGCCAATTACACCAGAAAATATGGAAATATTTGTAAAATTATTTAACTTGAGTTGATTGGACAAAAACCAAATTCTGCTTGTCAGCAATGATCCAGGAGAGGTTTGAGAAAAAGAATGAGAGAAAAGAAACAATACTAAGTTTTTTAAACAATTGTTTGATATTCTTAGCAGCCTTGCCAAATAAGGATACATTAGTATGGTATAAAAACATGAAAGGGACCTATGTATGTGATTGGTGGAATGATGCAGGTGATGGGGGAGTGTTGTGAGGAATGAAGTGGGATATTAAGAAGAAGGACTTTGATGGACATTAAACTGATGAAGGTAATTTGAAGTGATGTATCTGGCTAATGAATATGTAAAAAAAAAAAAAAAAAGGAGATGAGCACTTTATTCAACTATGCCGTCTCCAGAATCTTCAATTTAGGAATTCATCTAAGCCCCAACACATACTCAACAATTAGAAATAGACATCTGGAGACAGGCTGGGTGCACCTTGCACCCTGATGAGCTTTGGAAAACCCACACTGGCCATGTGGTACTTCCAGATGCTTTTTGCCTCATTTTGCCCCTGTATGTCCTGGCCAGGCACGCATGGGCAAAAGAGGGATGATTTGATGACAAATTCTCACAAAAATTGGTATAATTCTAAAAAACCCTTGCCAGAAATCGCAGAATATGTGTGTGCAACTTCTCTGATCTATAAACATGTAAAGATCAGACAAGGGCATAATGGAATATTTCTTACCTGCAAAGGAATCTCCAGTGGTAAAGAGACAGAGAGACAAAGAGTTTATCAGACTGAGAGACATAGTTGACACCATATGAGATAGTTATGATCTTAAGTAAATATGGATGAAATTAAGTTTATATCATTGTGAAATCTAATCCAGCATATTTAGTTTTTTTTTTTCATTCAATATTGGTGCTGCTTTTCTGAATAAGGCCTGGAGCCATGTCACCAATTGCAATCCAGAGAGTCCAGCAGAGGGAATTGGCCAGAGTCCAGATGGAACAGACCATCCTAAGAACTCAGAACTACCCACCGCTGAAATGTGTGAAGGAGTCCCTATCTGGATCAGTGTGTCACATTGAAAAAGGGCCAAGATATTGTAGCAGCAGATAAGCATGCAATAAATAAAACCAGAAGTCATTTCAAGGATCCAAGCCAGTTTAATGTGCACATGGCTCGAGCAATAATCAAATTCAAAATGGCTGAGCCCTGGTTTCTAGCAAAACAACAACTTTTATACTGTTCTTCTCCATTCTAGACATAGGCAAACTTTTCATTGGTCCCAGTACCCCTCTCACCCATCTATTGGTCCCGGTACTGATATGATTATCCAATTATGTTTCTCAAGTGGGCTCTGCTCCTGCTCTCCCGCCTTCTACTCCCCAATACAATGGCCAGTTCACCAACTTGTTACATCTCTCTTACCAAGGCCACTGAGCTAGTTAATACGTGCAGGAAAGCAGGGTTCTGTGATACGTCTGTCAGCAGTTCTTATAGCTGCCTCATCATTATCTTTGTTCATTTAAACATATTTTTCTGTATTTTTCCATGCTTGTCTAAGCTAATTCAATTATTCTACTAAAATCCTAAGTCTACAGCAGCATATTGGGGGATGTGCAATTCCTTTGGGCCTCTCCATATGCTTCATTTACAGGTCAAGCTAGTTGGGCCTGTCTGTATACCTTAGACATTATGGATCACAGGCCTTCGCCCACCACATTCCCCCCTTTGATTAATCTCACCCTATTACTTAATAAGGTGTGAGAATTAAATCACTTCAAGTAATTATACCATGGTTGGAGGGTTCCGACTATACACAGGAGGACTGGTTTGGTATAATGCCATTATCTGAGTTGCGATTTTCCGCTCTACTGTACTTTCAATAGTTCTGTGCATACAACTCATACAACATGGGATTATACATGGTAATAGGAAAATAACAGCAACAATTAGTAATACTAGCATAAGGAAAGTTTTAAGTCCTCCTAGCCAAGAGAAAAGATTAGCAAACCAGTTAGGTAGTCTTAGTGGGTGCCAAGTCTGTACCGGCACATAAGCTTGTTTACGCATGTTTTCAGCAATTTCTTCAACTACTTGACCTTTATCATCTATTTTCAAACAACAATTGGTTAGATTTAGCTCCACCTTCAGCTGCCAACTGCCACCTTCAGCTGCCAATACTCCACCTTCAGCTGCCAACAGGTAATCAAGTGCTAAACGGTTCTGGTATATGGCAGTATGCATCTGGGTGCTTTGTCTAGCTAAAAGTGTTAGAGCTTGGCTAGTTTCATTAGTTATTATTTCAACTACTGCTTGTAAGCGGATAATACGATTAATCATATAGATTGGGGTTCTATATCCATACATTCCATCATCATTCCAAGTGGCAGGTCCATAATATGCAATTATTCGTTCTGGTGGCCAGTCTTCACCATCCCATTTCTGCCACTCACCTATCTGTAAAGGTGCTCTCTTTTTTTCTTACAGCTCTTTTGTGTCTATGGTTAGTAGTATACTGGGTATCCTAATTGTTCTCCATGATCTGTAGATAGGAGAAAGAAAGAAGGTCTGATGGTCCCTAAGGCACATGCTCCTCCCCAGTGTGGTGGGAGTCGGGCATATGCTCTGTTTCCACAGATCCAGTACAGGCCAGGCGGGGCTTGCCAAGCATGAGGTCTGGCGAGATTGGTCCACAAGGGAGCAAGCTCAGGAAATCTAGTTAATGGGATAGGGGGTTCAGGTTCTTTAATTCCTGACCACCAAGACGTCTTTTTGGTGGTGTCATTATAGAATTTCTGGTTAAGACAGACCAGCTGTCCTACCTGCTGGTTGAACTGGGGTCCAGTTCTGGCATAGCAAAGACGTCCAATAATTGAGTGCGCTAACACCCATTCACTGGTTGTCTTGTGGAGATCAGTTTGATTATAAGTCATAGAGTAGTTCAACTCTTGGGCTTCCCATGGCCATTGGTCACCCATTTGTGTCCCTCCACAAAAATAACAATCTGAAATCTTTAGACTGGACACAACTGCTCCAGCTAATTCTAGAAATAAGTTCTGGGGAGGATGAGGAATTTCAAATTTATTTACATGCATAGCTTCATAGAAAGTGTCATGGATGTGGTATTTGGATGACTTATAGGTTTGGGTGTTCAGTCTTATATACACAATAGTTCCAGGATCTACTGCTCCACCTGCAATACGTAAACCAAACTTATATCCTGTCTTCCATACACTAGGATTACGTATCAATAACTGCACAGGGTTACAGGCACCTTTCTGACACTTATCATTTGTCTTTGGCTTAGTTAGGGTAGCCATTCGATTATCTTTACTACTTTCTGTTATACCTGCATTCCATGTAGCATAGAAAACACATTCCCAGTTTGGGCAATAGTAATCTGCCGCTGGTGCAGTACTATAGGCCGATCCCTTCTTACCTGTACACTTTCCCCATCCTTTGGCACCTTCTGGACACATGTACTTATGATTTTTATTTATTTATTTTATTCACATTTATATACCGCATCTTCCAAAAGTTCAGTTGCGGTTTACAGTTAACAATAATTAACAAATCAAGTTTGTTTTACATGGAACATTGAAATATAACAGAACTTATTTACAAGGAACATCATATAAAATATAGAACAAACAATGTGGTATAATACCGAACAGTGTGAAAACTATATACAAGTTATATATGCATATATATACATGGATTACTTGGGGGAGGTCAAAGGATCATTATTGGAGAGTGATCATTACGATATGCTTTTTCCCAGGTACCACACTTAGATCAACTATCTCTGTTTATAACATCACATGCATCAAAACTTAAACTAGCAGGTTTACTGGGATCTTTGAGTGGTCGGGTAGCATTAATTAAAGGCCCATCTGCATCCTTCCATCTTATTTCCAACGTGTAATAGGATGGATTCTGATGCGGATTAAAGCAAACTTTAGTTTTGCCTTTAATACAAACATTCAGTTCAGTAGTATTATCAACACATCTGGTTACTATACCAGTACAGGTATAGTAAGAATGATAAAGCAAAGTCTGAGTTACTTTCATTCCAGTCCGAGTGGAAGTAATGCAAGCAGTGCATAGAGGCAAAGCATAAGTCAGTTCAAAGTCTCCTAAGCAGGCAACCAGAGCAAAATAAAAGCAAAGAAACATGTTGATTGGAGTTCTTCTGTATCCTCAGCTTGAAATCTTGACACGACGTCCTCTTCTTCGTCCCGCTCGCTAATAAAGCAATTCTAACTGGCACTGAGTGTTGATTGAAGATCTTCCGGATGTGATGAATACATCAACCAACTTATCAGTCTTAGCTGGCTGGTAATGTTATCACAGTCACTGTAGTATCAAAGTATCAAAGTGCTGGTGTGCAAAATCACACAAGGTAAACAAACTTTTGCTGCATGGAAAAACAGCAATCCTCTTCGAAAGACTTGGCTACTGCAAGGCACTGTGGTTTGCTGAGATGATCTCAGGAAGTGTCTAGGATGCTGGTTGCCGTCTCAGGGTGATTCGCAAAGGTACATCAGGGTGCTGCTCTGCTGTCCACTGCTCAGGTTCTGGATTAGCTGCGGGCTTGACTCTGCTGTGGTGGATCCAGGAATCGATCTCCGCTACCTTTACTGCAGTTGGGGTAGACAGGATGACGATATATGGTCCCTTCCAATGGGGTTCCAACGGTGTCTTCTTCCAGTCTTTGATCCACACCGAGGTTCCAGGCTTGTAGGGATGCAGGGGTTCAGACAAATGGATGGGTAATCGATCTTGTACCCAGGTATGAAGACTCTGCAAAACAGAACTGAAAACCAATAGTGCTTGTCTAATAATATCAGATCCTATCTGTCTCATATCTCCTTTTATTTCCTATACAATAGGCAGGGGTTGCCCATACAGAATCTCAAAAAGGGGGAAACTCCTGAAGACTTAGCAGGGGCTAAGTATACTAAGAAGGGTTATAGGAAGAACTTGGGGTTACTTCAGGTAAACCTCTTGGCAAAGTTTGGACAACTGAGTTCAGGGTTTTATTCATACATTCTACTTTCCTAAATTCTGAAATCTGTAGGCAGACCACACTTAATGGACTTGCTTCCTGAGATTATCCATCCTCATTATTTGTACAGGGCCCCATATGCATGCAAGGTTGTGAGGGCATACTTAGAATCTGGGTACACATTTAAACAGGGCCCCTTTCCTATTGTTAGTGCTCTAGTGAGGGCTATCAGTTTAGCTTTCTGTGGTGAAGTTTCTGGAGTCAGGGCTGAGGATTCAACTACCAAATCAGGGGTCACCACTGCATATCTAGCACAACAATGTCCATTGATGATGAAACTGCTCTCAGCCACAAAGAAAGTCTGTTCAGGGTTCTCCAGAGGGACATCAGTCAAATCCAGGTGGCTTGAGAATACAGTGTCCATAATTTCTAAACAGTCATAATCAGGGGGTTAAGACCAACTGGTAACAACATAACAGGATTCAAAGCTTGACTGACCTTCAATTGGGGCTACATACTCTGTGACACCCAAGAAGGCTCTCACTTGCCTCCTGATGGTTGAAGTAGGAATACTGCATACAGCTTCTTTTCATTCTGGTCCCAGGCGTCGAATTCCGCTGGACAACTGGAATCCTAGGTGTTTAACTTGTTGGACATAATTGCAGGTTTTGGGTTTACAGTCATTTGCATTTCTCCCTCTTCTCGGCCCCAAAAGTGGAATAGGGCATTCAGGCATATACAGGAACTGGTACATTATTATTTTTTATTATTTTTTCCTAGTTCACACATGCGGTTCTGCAGAAAAGGTCATCATTCGACTAAAATATCAGCAAAAAGATCTGTTCTCTTTTTCCATCTTACAATTTTTACTTTCTCTGTCCCTCTTCAACAATCCACATATTTTCTGATCAACTTTCATTTAACTTTCTGTTCATTAGTTCAATCAAGTCCTAAAACTTCTCAGTGTATAATGCAGTTTTTTTAGTTCTAAACAAGTCTGGTCAGCTGACTTTCACTTCTGGTCCAGAGGGGGTGGACATTCCCCTGTTGCGGAGGTGGCTAGCAAACTACTTGGGAATCTGTAGGGAGGGCCCCCTTCCTCCCCCCTTCAAGCACTCTGAACGAAGCAGGATAGGGCAGGCAGAAAGCACAATCCATCATGCTTATTGCAACGCATTCCAAACAGGAACAATTTAAATACAGTTCTTAAAAATATTTAAAAAACTATTATTTTTGCAACATGTTATAACATCTCAGATGAATTTATCTCAAAAGCCAATATTGTAAAGGTCAGTGTAGCTAACTGATTTGTTCATTAGTAACCAGCACAGAGGGGAAGCATGCATTCAAATGACTTATACTCATTCATAAAAGGTTGGTGCAAACACTCCACAAGAGAAACTTTTTTTTTTTAAACTTTTGGTTAAACAGAGCTAGTGAAACCAGAGAAAAAACTAATTATAAATTCATCACGCTTCGATTAAATGAAGAGACTTTTCAAATCGGGAGTCCCTTTTCATTCCTAGGAGAAATCTCCTGCAGTCTCCAGCTGTCTCTCCAGAACTTTTTTTTTTTCTTTCTGCAGGCTATGTGGAAGCCACACCCCTCGGCTCGCTGGGGGCTTAACTGTGCTCAGGAAAAAAGGACTTCTCATTCACACACACAGAGAGATGCCAGAAAAAAACAATTTCTAATAATTACTTTGTAGGTCAGAGGAAAAACAAAGAACAATTTACTCAGTTTCTTTATCATTTCCTATTTGAATCATAAAACACAGGGCAAAGCTAAGCCCACAAATATATTATACCTATCTGACCGGAATAACTAATCTTACCCTACACACTATAACTGAACTAAACCCGTCACCTCCTGGATAGTAACAGCAATATAACAGGCTCAATTGACTTAGAAATGCAGACAGAGCAGAGAATATAACTAAAAACTGTTTGCGGAGCTCCGATGATTAATACAACCTTCAAAACTAAAATTCTGACTAAATATTCCTATTGAATGGTACACAATACATGACCACAGCAGGAGGAACATTACTATCAGAACAAAGTGAATAAAAACAGGTAGAAACAGGTATATTGTCCTGATTAGTCCAGCAGCAGATCGTTGAAAAACATGCCTGCATAGGGTTAAATAGCACCAAACATTCTCCTGCACAGACACGCCCCTTGTCAGCCTCAACACTGTATTTGTAGGAAAAGCCGACTAAATGAGACATGCTCCTGATTTTTCGAGTCAAGCGATAGATTGTCATAAATTACCCAACAGAATATAATCTTACATTATACTAGAAGGGGAACCCGTGATTTCAACAGATACCAAACAAACAAAGACACATAGAATGACGAACATGCTAGCAACGTATCCCAGGATGCAATTAAATTCTGTCTATTCTGACTAGTCTCAAGCAAGTTTCAAATACAAGAAGGCGGGGGTTTCTCCTTGCTTCTCTTACGCAAGGGTACTCGGCCCGTCTTGAGAGCTCTCTTACCAAGTTCCAAGTTCTCGAGATTACAAGTTACAAATTTCAAATTCGTACCAAAGGTTCACAAGTTTCAAACTGCAGTTTTAACTCATCTGTCTAGACAGGTTTTCAAAACTATACTTACGGATCCGGTCACCGATACCTCACCAGCTTCTGAGTTGGATCCTGGACTCCCCCGGGTCGGAGGTGTTGTTCCAGCTGGAACCAGTGCCTGCCGAGGCCAGGCAGAACTCCCTCCGATACAAGAGGATCAGTGGGCCCAGGGAATTCCTCTGCGTCGGATTGGCATGGTTCCAACCGGTCCAAACCTCAAGGCAAATTACGTGGATTTATTCACTTGAACACTATCCACTACTCGCACTTCCAGGCCAACGCACCAAGAATGTAGCAGCAGATAAGCATGCAATAAATAAAACCAGAAGTCATTTCAAGGATCCAAGCCAGTTTAATGTGCACATGGCTCGAGCAATAATCAAATTCAAAATGGCTGAGCCCTGGTTTCTAGCAAAACAACAACTTTTATACTGTTCTTCTCCATTCTAGACATAGGCAAACTTTTCATTGGTCCCAGTACCCCTCTCACCCATCTATTGGTCCCGGTACTGATATGATTATCCAATTATGTTTCTCAAGTGGGCTCTGCTCCTGCTCTCCCTCCTTCTACTCCCCAATACAATGGCCAGTTCACCAACTTGTTACATCTCTCTTACCAAGGCCACTGAGCTAGTTAATACGTGCAGGAAAGCAGGGTTCTGTGATATGTCTGTCAGCAGTTCTTATAGCTGCCTCATCATTATCTTTGTTCATTTAAACATATTTTTCTGTATTTTTCCATGCTTGTCTAAGCTAATTCAATTATTCTACTAAAATCCTAAGTCTACAGCAGCATATTGGGGGATGTGCAATTCCTTTGGGCCTCTCCATATGCTTCATTTACAAGTCAAGCTAGTTGGGCCTGTCTGTATACCTTAGACATTATGGATCACAGGCCTTCGCCCACCACAATATCTGCCTATGAGAATGAGAGGTTCAAATTTTGAGAGAAACAGAACTTAAACTTCAGAGAAAGGTGAAGCACACTGCGAGGTCCTGGGAAACTGCTGAGGGCAGGACCACATTATCTGAGAATGGGAAGAGGACTATTGGACTGACTGGGGGTTTTGGGGGGCTTTTGTGAATGATTGTATTGTTATCCTTTTAATATTGTTTTCTTAGAAAGTAACTGAAATCTACAAGCCATTTCGGCTTCAGCAATTGCAATACCCACACCAGCTCAAGTTTTGCTGTACTATTCTCAGAGCTTTCTTTATCACATTAAGCACTGCTGCTTTTGATATACTTTCATGTTATGTGTTTTCAATATTATTGAGTTGCTGCAAGAAAATGATGTTACAATGTATGTTGTCTCTAGGGAACAGTACCAGAGGCTGCTTTTCTGATGCCCCCTATCTGTCTCAAATGGTTGTTGTCCATTGCCCTTAGTGGGATTACCTTTGTCCCATTCACAAGAAAAGGAAAAGAAAAATTGGTGAATGAAGGGAAATTGGCTGATAGGTATGTCTAGTATGGCTGCATCCTTGCCTGAGGCTGTAATGCATTATGATGTCACGAAAAAAACATGTGGGCTAAGAAAATGAGTACCCAGAGCCCAGCACAACAAGAGTAAAGCCAGGGGGAACCATACTCTGAACAGAAGTGCACAGAGAATGGACCCAGCTAAGAAAAGACATGCCAGGCCTGAACAGATTGAACAGGCCTGAGCAAGCTGGGCAAGCCTGGATAAGTTAAACAGGCCAAACAAAGCTGGTGATACAAAGTGCTTATGAGCCCTGAAGACTACAGTGCCAGTGATTAATGAAACAAAGGGGATGGCAGGGTGTAGCCAGAATGACTCAACACTAGCAAGAATAAAAGCCATTAATATGTTAATAAGGGTGGATCCCAGGGAAAGAGGCCTCTGCAGACCCTACAACCTTTTACAGACAGTACAGCAACTTTTGCACACGGAACAAAACTTTTGTGCAGGAGTTGCTACAGAGGGTATAGGGTATGTGTTGTTTTAAACTCACTGACGCAAGTGTTTCCATTGAACACTCTATCCAAGACCTATGTGATCTAGTTAATCATATTACTGACCCGTCCATGGGTCTTGGGTGGTTTATGAAGTGGTTCAGTTGGCTGGGGGGACTAAAAATCCTAGTGGTAGGGGTTCTTTTTATTTTACTGCTATGTGCCATTCTGCCATGTTGTATCCCCATTCTTTACCGCTTCATTACCACCACCCTTGATACCCTGGTAGAACGCAAGGCGGCTACCACTGTCATGGCCCTGACCCAATACACCCCTCTGCGGCTTGCCTCCAGTAATACTGCCCTCTACCGCCCCTAGCGGTTGAGGTCTCACTTAAAAAGGGGGGGAGTGAGGCAGCCATGAGGTTTAGCTGTGGGTAACCCTTCCCCCCCAAGCCATGCGGATTTTACATAGTGATCAGCTTGCTAAGAAAAGACATAAAGGTTTCAGTAGGCACCCTTCCCCCCCCCCCCTCCAGGCCTGAGCACAATACCCCCTTGCCCAGAAATCAGCAGACCAGAGTATACCGGTTTGGACAGGTCACCCAGGTACCTTCCCCAGGGGCTACTGATTGGTGGACAGAAAATACCTGAGGCGAATGAGATTGTAGAATGAGTTTTAAAATTGTACTGTATATAAGGCATTGTAGGACGTCCCTCGGGGCTCAGAATTTTTATGGAGACTGCCTGTGTGCACATTAAAAGATCCTGTTTGCATTCCAGCCTGTCTGTGAGTTTTCCTTCTGTGGGTGAGTGATAGAATAAGAGCTTTTCACAGCGTTTGCTATAACACCACTGACAGACTAATTCCAGCCCAGCGCAGCACTGCCTCCTGGACTCGACCACAAGCTATTGCTGCTGCTGTTGTTGATATTGTTATCAAAGAGCCTACTCTGTTCTTGTTGTACTGTTTCTTAGAACTGTAGTGTCTGAGCTGATCACTCGTTACTCATGGTTACAAGTTCACCGTAGATGTCTGTTACTCAGTTGCTGAAATAAACTCCTGTTTTGCAGCCTTATGGTGTCCTTTATCTGGCTTCATCTACCCACAGTGGCACTTACATCCACAGCTTGGGAGTTGCTAGTTGTGGCTGATGCATCCTGCTTGTTAATGGAGAAAGTGGGGTTACTTACAGTACCTGTAACGGAGGTTCTCTATGGACAGCAGGATAAGTCAGACCCAGTCCAGGCTTGGTAACCACAAAGAGCCTTTATTAACAATTCTTGATGGGTACAATTTATTTATTTATTTATTTTATTTATGTATTGAACATTTGTATCCCGCTGCTTCCAGCGATCAGCAGCGGTTTCTATACATGATTAAGGGTGGCTGTACAGGCCAGGATTTAGCAAAATATACATTGTGATTGGGAGAGAAAGTTAAGAACACAGCAAACTTTGGGTTAGAGATTACACTGATTTACAGATTACAGATTACACTTGATTGCTGGTAATACTCTATATAAGATACAGAATTGCTGGGAATACTTTACACAGGATACAGAATTTACATATTTACTGAATGCGTATCTCAAAGCGGGCTTACAAGGGCAGGGTGACTTTCCGTAACATGTTGGACAATTGGTAGTGGGATACAATGCCTAGGCTACATTGTAATGCGTTTGGAAGAGGTGAGTCTTAAGCTTTTTCCTGAAGTCCTTCAAATCACTGTTTGCTTGCAACTCACATGGCAACCGGTTCCATAGTAGTGGAGCTGTAAGTGAGAATGCTCTGTTACTCGTAAACGCTTTAACAGTTCTCCAGCACTTTGGGACACAGAGGGTATTGAGGTTTACTGTTCTTCTACTCCTGTTGGGAGGTTGATTGGTGTTAAGGCTGTTGAGGTATGAGGGTGCTAAATTATGAATGAGTTTGAATGTAGTGACTATCATTTTGTATTGGACGCGGGCCGCAATGGGGAGCCAATGTAGCTCAATTAGTACAGGTGTAATGTGATCAGCGAGGCATTTTTGCATGATGATTCTGGCAGCAACATTTTGTGCCATTTTCAGAATGTTTATAGTTTTCTTTGGCAATCCTTGAAGTATGGCGTTGCAATAGTCTAGATGAGGAATGATGAGAGCTTGCGCGACAGACCTGGTCGGCATGCTCAATGATGTTACGCAGTGGTTGCAAGACTCTTAATTTGTGGAAGATGGCCCGATTGGTAATTCGGAGATGTTTGTCCATATTTAGGTTGCTGTCCAGCATCACTCCTAGATATTTTATTTCGGTCTTTATGTTGTATACGTTATTGTTCATGGTGACTGTAGTTGGGGGATTGAAGTCCGGTTTCCTGGAGATGCACATCACTTCTGTTTTTTTATGGTTTATGAACATGTTATTGCGTTGCAACCAGTTTTGCAGTTCGAATAGGCATTTTTCAAGCTTGTTGAGGTTTTGGTTGTTTACGTCTAGTTGGGCATATAGCATTAGGTCATCTGACATCTTCACAGGGGTGTAAACGCAAAGCCTCACACTACACAGGCCGTGTTTTGGCTTATGCCTTCTTAAAAACATTAAAAACAATTAAAAGCAAAATCATAAATATAAAACATATGATAAAATAAAAATCACTAACATAAACAAACATCCCTATCACATATATAAATAAGAATAGCATAGCAATAAATAAATAAATAATGGTAAAAGGTAAAAACAGACACACATTCAAAATATTAAAACAAAATAAATTACACAGGTACACTACCAAAAAACTGCCTCCAGTTTTGCAACTGATTCCTATAGGTTTTGGGGTGCTGAATCCAGGAAAAATAGCCAAAATGTTCCATCACGTCACGTTTTCTTGCAAAATTAGATTTCTTACCCATATAAGGAATGTTCACATAATTTCTTTTAGCCGACTGCAGTTTATTTTCTTGGCCCAAAATAGAGGTTGTAATGGTTAACTAACTAGAAACACTCCCTCATGATATTTTAGAGTGTTTTGTATTCATTTTATACATTAACAGGACAATTGGGAGGCGGGGGGCTAAATCCAGTACTCGTGCTGGCGCTTGTTCTTTCCTGTTCGCCTCGCCTCGTTCGCTCGCTCAAACACGGTGGCTGCGACATGAACGTTCCTGTCAAATTTCAGTTTCTTGCAAGTTCATTATTACCTTTTGTTTGCTCAGTCGTAATCCAGCTTTATTCCGAAGTGGTTCACTACAGTTGTAGTTTGCAGTGCTGTGTATTTGTGATGGCTCACAGAGCCAGAGGTTGCGTCAACTCTCCGGACAGTTTTTGTTTTATTTGTGGGGAATATACCGTGAAAAAGCGGCAGAGGAACATTTCTGCATTTATTAAAAAAGTATATTTCGCCTATTTCGGTTTGAAGTTAGGCGATCAAGACAAACCGTGGGCTCCTCACAAAGTGGTGCAAGACATGTGAGGAAGATCTACGCTTATGGATGAAAGGTAAAAAACAAGCATTTCGTTTCGGAATACCTATGATGTGGCGTGAACAAAGAGACCACAGCAGTGACTGCTATTTTTGCTCTTGCATTGTGAAGGGATACAACTTAAAAAATAAGAACGTAATAAGTTACCCCAACTTTCCCTCAGCAATTAGGCCTATGCCTCATAGCAACGAAGTACCTGTGCCTGAACCACCAAAATCTTTGGATCATATTTGTGTGGACGGTTCTGATCATGATGAGACTCATCAGATGGCTTTTCCCGATGAGTCCAGTACTTCCGAGTTTGAAACTGAACCAGATCCGAAACCTGAACTTTTCTCTCAAGCTGAATTGAATGATTTAGTCCGGGATTTAGGACTCCCAAAAGATGCTGCCCAACTGCTAGGTTCTCAGCTTAAACAGAAAAATCTATTGTCACCAGGAACAACTTTTTATTGGTACCGCAACCGCGAGACACAATTTTTGAAGTATTTCAGCAAAGAGGAAGATTTGGTATTTTGCAACGATATATACGGAGTGATGGAAAAGTTTAAACTCAAGTATGATCCTGCTGCATGGCGGCTGTTCATTGATTCGTCAAAAGACAGCATAAAAGGTGTTCTTCTTCATATGGCAACACATTCGCTTCAGTTCCTATTGCTCACTCTGTTATTCTCCAAGAAAAATACGAGAATTTGGCCCTGATTCTTCAGAAGATTCGTTATGATGAACATAAGTGGATGATTTGTGGAGACTTTAAAATTCTATCCATGCTATTAGGGCAGCAATCCGGTTTCACCAAATATCCCTGCTTCCTTTGCTTGTGGGATAGCCGGGCCCGCGACCTACACTGGGGGAAAAAAGACTGGCCAATTCGGGAGTATTTGAGACCCGGTGAGAAAAATGTTCTTCATGAGAGCTTGGTACCTCGTGATAAAATTCTATTACCACCTCTCCACATTAAGTTGGGTCTCATTAAGCAATTCATCAAGTCCCTTCCAAAAGATGGTGAGTGCTTTCGGTACCTTTGCTCAAAGTTCCCCCGACTTTCTGAAGCAAAGCTAAAGGAAGGAGTGTTTGTTGGCCCTGATATAAGGAAACTCATTTCAGATGGAGCATTTGCTGAAACGATGTCTGAGAAGGAAAAAGAAGCCTGGGATTCCTTCAAGGATGTTGTTCTCAAATTCTTGGGGAACAGGCGGGATGAGAACTATAAGGATATTGTTGCCAGGATGCTCAATGCCTTCAAAGAACAAGGCTGTAACATGAGCCTGAAAGTCCATTTCTTGCACTCCCATGTGAACTACTTTCCCGAAAACTTGGGGGCGTACAGTGAAGAACAAGGTGAAAGGTTTCACCAGGACATCAAGGACGCAGAGAGAAGGTACCAAGGAAGATGGAACACCACTATGATGGCTGATTTCTGCTGGTTGCTGCTGCGGGAAACCCCAGATGAAAAATACGCCAAGCAGCGCACCAAGAGAAGCATTTGGGGGAAGAAGAAACGGGCCCACCAGGAGATTGATTGACCCAAGAATGACTTTAAAATCTAAACTGTGTTGACAAATATCGTGTTTTTCAGGGCCGGATTTACCTATACGCCATGTACGCCATGGCGTAGGGCCCACAGCTGGCAAGGGCCCACAAAAATGGAAGAAGTTAGCTTTTTTTTTTTTAATAAAATTTTAAAAAAAAACCTGCTGGCTGCCGCCGCGGGGCCCCCTCTGCTGCCGCGGCAGCATGGACTGACCCGCGGGGGCCCCCTCTGCAAGCTCGATCCGTCGATCCGTCCCTCCCTCCCTCCCTCCGTGCAGGCTGTGACAGGCGTGAAGGGAGCGTGTCTCCCTCGCGTCTGTTAAGCCCGCAGGGGCTGATGGGTTTCCCATCAGCCCCTGCGGGCTTAACAGAGACGCGAGGGAGACACGCTCCCTTCGCGCCTGTCACAGCCTGCACGGAGGGAGGGAGGGACGGATCGACGGATCGAGCTTGCAGAGGGGGCCCCCGCGGGTCAGTCCATGCTGCCGCAGCAGCAGAGGGGGCCCCGCGGCAGCAGCCAGCATGTTTTTTTTTTTAAATTAAATTTTGCTTTAGGCCGACGGGGGGGGGGGGGGGGTAGGACTGGTAATGGGCTATTGGGGCTGGGGCTGGGACTGGAAATGGGCTGGGGGGGTTAAGGCTGGAGGTGGGCTGATGAGGTTAGGACTGGTAATGGGCTGTGGGCTGTTGGGGGGGGTTTAGAACTGGTAATGGGCTTTGGGGGGGCTAGGACTGGAAATGGGCTGGGGGGTTAAGACTGGAGGTGGGCTGATGGGGGTTAGGACTGGTAATGGGCTGTGGGCTGTTGGGGGGGTTAGAATTGGTAATGGGCTTTGGGGGGGGGTTAAGACGGGTAATGGGCTGTGGGCTGTTGGGGGGGTTAGAACTGGTAATGGGCTTTGGGGGGGGTAAATACAGGTAATGGGCTGTGGGCTGATGGGGTATGTCTGGTAATGGGCTATGGGTGGGCTATGACTGGAAAGGGGCTGGGGGGTTAAGACTGGAGGTGGGCTGATGGGGTTAGGACTGGTAATGGGCTGTGGGCTGATGGGGGGGGTTAGGACTGGCAATGGGCTATGGGGGGCTGACTGGAAATGGGTTGATGGGGTTAGGACTGGAAGTGGGCTGATGGGGGGTTAGGACTGGTAATGGGTTATAGGGGGGGATAAACTGAAAAAGGGGTGATGGAGGGTTAGGACAGTAAGTGGGTTGATGGGGGGCTAGGACTGGTATTGGGTTGGGGGGTTCCTAGGACTGGAAATGGGCTGATGGGTGGCTAGGACTGGAAATGGGCTGATGCAGGGACTAGAAGGGAATGGATGCTGGGTGAGGCTGGAACTAGAAGGGAGCTGATGTTGGGGGAGGATTAGAATGGGATGGGGCTGGAGGAGTAAAATGGAGAAGGGAAAAATATTTTGTGTGGGAGGGATAAAAAATCTACAATTGGCCGGGTATTGGGAGAGTAAGTGGGGATTGAGGATGGAGGGGTAAAATTTGAGTGGATGAAATAGGAATGAGGAAAGAGCAAAAGGAGAAAGATTAGTATGTTAAAGCAGATGTAGAGAGAGAATGGAAAAAAACTAGAAGAGAGAAGAAAGGACAAATGGACAGCAGACGATGGAGAGTTAGCAGAAGACACAAAGAAACCAGAAGAAAGTGGCTGGAGCAATTGCAGCTGAAAAAAATGCACAAAAGGTAGAAAAATATCTCTTTATTTTGAATTTATTAATTGGAATATGTCAGCTCTGGTAAATGTGCATCATTAACGTCTGCGCTTTGTTTAGTACAAGAGCAAATTAATGTATAGTTTTATTTCTACAGTGTTGTACATTCCAAGTTTGGCTTTTGGGATTCCCAGTTTAATTATTGTCTTCCTGTTTCTAAATTGTGATTACTTGTTTGGTGATGGTCTATGTTCTGCATGTGTAACTGAGCTGAGGTGTTCTGTTTATATAATTCCTATTTGACATTGCCACTTGTTCTCTTTCCCCAGTAGGTCATGTATTGTTGTTCTCTGAAATGTATTGGTTTAATATTTGCAGTGTTGCCTTTTGATTGGTAGAGTATGGTGCTTTGTGAGTCCTGGTAGTGCTGTTAGGATACGGCGGGTTTGCTATGGGTTCTAAATGGGCAGTGTTTGTAGTAGTTCCTAATGTGTCTGGCAGTTGGCACTGGATTATGTAGAAATCTTTTAGTCTTTCTTTATCCATACACTCATTAAGAGGCACGTTTACTAAAAGTTAGTATATGGTAACATTATGCAAATATTTATGCAAATGAGGCCCCTTATGCAAATGAGGCCCCGCACCCCCCTTGGGCCGCCCCTGCTGGGGGCCCACAATTTTTGTTGGCGTAGGGCCTCACTCAAGGTAAATCCGGCCCTGGTGTTTTTACTAAACTTTGAAATAAAAATTTGCTAGTTATTACCACAGTGTCGGATCTCATTTATTAGAATTTTATTTTCACACCATCGGGTGTTTGTCTTCATGTATTGCAATGGTGCGGTTTGCGTTTTCTATTCTTACATACATACCTGTACAACATTTTTTGCACATTTCTTTGCTTTGCTTTGTGTCTAACCTCGCTCTTATATGCTCAATGTTTGTGCACATGTATGTGGCTGTTTTAAGTGCAGACAATTTTGCTACCATCACAGTGTGTTTTGTTGACATTACTCTATTCTTATGTGCTGCCTTGTTACAATTTTCTTTATTATTATTTGAATAACTGCTAAACAATTAGTATAAAGAATTCATCCAAGAAACTTTTATCTCGATCGCACTCAATCTGAAACGTTCACCTCAAACTGCTAACCCAATGTAGCAAAAAATCTGTACGTGATGGAGCAAATTGGTTACCAGATTTGGATTCAGCGCACCAAAAAACGTAAAAATCAATCGAAACATTAGAGGCAGTTTAAAAAAAATTTTTTTTAGTGTACCTGTGTTATCATTGTGACCAAACTGAAGAACAAGGGATGTGACATGCAAGGAATAGATCAGAAACACAAGCATCTATTGTTACAAACCAAGGATTATGTTCTCTTGGATAAAACCCCATCACATATTGTTTGCAAGCTAAAGGGAGAGAACTATACTGTATAACAAGACATGTATAAATGAAGCAGAAGTGGCTTAGAACAGGCAGAACTGTGATGTATCCATTCAGCATGGTGTTGGCCAACAGTGAAATTGCTAGAAACTAAAACCTTGAATGTTGGAGCATTAACAATTATAAAAAAGGGTGTAATAAACAATAATAATTTTTGTCACAATAACAGACACCTCAGTGAAACCAAGGTTTTTCTTTATTTTTCAATCTTACAAAAAGGGGTGTCCAAATATCATATTTTTTTGATAAGTGAGCACACTTTGACATACAAACAGTTCCATATTTATTACATCCATTTCTCCTACAAATTCCTCCTCTATTATTCTATTGGTGCAGGTATTACTAATCTCTTACCCATTAGTGATCTTTATTTAGGTCATGTTAATTTCCACCTCTGTTTACTTCTCTTAATCCTTGCCCTTTTTACCTCTCTTCCCTTATTTACCTTATTCCTTTTATGGTTGTATGACCGGTCACATGATTTCTCAGAAATCCCCCTTCCTTGCTGTCTAGGGTCTTAACTTTAATGTTCCTTTAACTTGCGTTAAGTTTTGTTTCTCAGTTTCCAGGTCCTTTACAAAATCAGCAATTTTTTATCAACATGACATTATCTAAAAGACATGGGAAGGGGTGCACCTACTCCTGCCATATTGCTGGGCAGAATAGATGGACCACGCTGGTCTTTATCTGCCGTCATTTACTATGTTACTATGTAACATGACTCAGTGTTCCTTCTGTCCTTGAGCTTTTAATTCTACTTATTGTTACTTATGTGCTATAGCCAGGGCTGGCCCGCCAATTGAGCAAGAATGTTTTTTGCACAGAGCCCCGCGTTTCAGGGGGCCCTGCGCAAAAAACATTCTGCATCAGCCCAGGTAGATAAAAAAAACAAACAAACGGCTGCTGCTGTCGCTGTGGCAGCGGCAGAATCAAGCGTCCTGTGGGGCCCCCCCTGCCTGGCAGAGCCTTCCCTGCAGCATCAGCTCCCTCAGCATCGGCTTTCAGAGCCGCAAAGGGAGAGCTTCTCTGACCTCTCGCGGCTCTGTTAAGCCTGCCGGGCTGATGGGAAATCCCATTAGCCCCGGCGGGATTAACAGAGCCGCGAGAGAGGGAAAACTCTCCCTTCGTGGCTCTGAAAAGATCGTGCTTTGGGAGCTGTTGCTGCAGGGAGGGCTCTGCCGGGCAGGGGGGGCCCCGCGGGACGCTTGATTCTGCCGCTGCCACAGCGGCAGTTGGTTTGTTTGTTTTTTAATCTACCTGGGCTGATGAGAGGGAGGGGTTTAGGACTGGTAATGGGCTATGGGGGGTCTAACACTGGAAGTAGGCTGATGGGGGGGGGGGGGTTAGGACTAGTAATGGGCTATGGGGGGGCTAAGACTGGAAATGGGCTGATGGGGGGGGTAGGACTGGTAATGTGCTATGAGGGGGGACTAGGACTGGAAATGGGCTGATGGGGGTTAGGACTGGAAATGGGCTATGGGGGGGTCTAACACTGGAAGTAGGCTGATGGGGGGTAGGACTAATAATGGGCTATGGGGGGGGACTAGGACTGGTAATGGGCTTTGGGGAGGGGGTTAGGACTGGAAGTGGGCTTTGGGGAGGGGGTTAGGACTGGAAGTGGGCTAGGAAGGGCTAAGACTGGAAGTGGGCTGATGGGGGATTAGGACTGGAAGTGGGCTGATGGGGACTTAGGACTGGTAATGGGCTATGGGGGGCCTAGGACTGGTAATGGGCTGGGGAGTTCTAGGATTGGAAATGGGCTGAGTGGAAAGGGGGGCTTAAACTGCAAATAGCTGATGGGGACGGGGGATTGGAATGGAAATGGGCTGTTAGGGGAGGTAGCTATGACTGGAAGTGGGCTGATGGGGGGTTAGGACTAGTAATGGGCTCTGGGGGCTAGGACTGGTAATGGGCTATGGGGGGCTAGGACTGGTACTGGGCTGGGGGGGTTGCTAGGACTGGAAATGGGCTGAGTGGAAGGGAGGCTTGAACTGCAAATAGCTGATGGGGAGGGGGGCTTGGCCTGGAAATGGGCTGTGAGGGGAGGGAGCTAGGACTGGAAATGGGCTGATGGGGGGACTAAGACTGGAAATGGGCTGATGGGGGGTTTAGGACTAGTAATGGGCTATGGGGGTGCTAGAACTGGAAATGGACTGATGGGGGGGGGTTAGGACTGGTAATGGGCGATGGGGGGACTAAGACTGAAAATGGGGTGATGGGGGGTTAGGACTGGAAGTGGGCTGATCGGGGGCTTAGGACTGGTAGTGGGTTATGGGGGGGGTTTAGGACTGGCAGTGGGCTATGGGGGGGGCTAGGACTGGTAATCAGCTTGGGGGTTGCTAGGACTGGAAATGGGCTGAGTGGAAGGGGGCCTTGAACTGCAAATAGCTGATAGGGTGGTGGCTTGGAATCGAAATGAGCTGAGTGGAAGGGGGGCTTGAACTGCAAATAGCTGATGGGGGGCTTGGAATGGAAATGGGCTGAGTGTGGGGGGGCTAGGACAGGAAATGGGCTGATGGAGGGGCTAGGATAGGACTGGAAATGGGCTGTTGGGGAGTGCTAAAATTGGAAATGGGCTGTGGTGGGGGCTTGGATTGAAATGGACTCATGGAGGGGCTAGAACTGGAAGTAGAATCATGGGGGGCTTGGATTGGAAATGGGCTGAATGGAGGGGAGCTAGGATTTGACATGGACTGATGGGACTAGGAAAGGACTAGAAATGGGCTGATGGGGGGCTGGTATTGGAAATGAGCTGATGGAGGGACTCGGATAGGACTGGAATTGGATGGGGGAGCTAGGACTGGAAATGGGCTGACGGTGGGGCTAGGATAGGATTGGAAATGGGCTTATGGGGGGGGGGGCTAGGACTGGAAATGGGCTGATGCAGGGACTAGAAGGGAGCAGATGCTGGGTGTGGCTGGAACTAGAAGGGAGCTGATGTTGGGGGAGGATTAGAATGGGTTGGAGCTGGGAGAGTGAAATGGAGAGGGAAAAAATATTTTGTGTGGGAGGGAAGACAAATCTACAATTGGCCGGATGTTGGGAGAGTAAGTGGGGATTGAGGATGGAGGGGTAAAATTTGAGTGGATGAAATAGGAATGAGGAAAGAGCAAAAGGAGAAAGTTTAGTATGTTAAAGCAGATGTAGAGAGAGAATGGAAAAAAACTAGAAGAGAGAAGAAAGGACAAATGGACAGCAGACGATGGAGAGTTGCCACTTGTTCTCTTTCCCCAGTATTCTCTGAAATGTATTGGTTTAATATTTGCAGTGTTGCCTTTTGATAGGTAGGGTTTGGTGCTTTGTGAGTCCTGGTAGTGCTGTTAGGATATGGCGGGTTTGCTATGGGTTCTAAATGGGCAGGTTTGTAGTAGTTCCTAATGTGCCTGGCGGTTGGCACTGGATTATAGTAACGTAAACATCTTTTAGACTTTCTTTATCCATACACTCATTAAGAGGCATGTTTACTAAAAGTTAGTGTATGGTAACATTATGCAAATATTTATGCAAATGAGGCCCCGCACTGAGTCTCCGCACATGGTCCCGCACCCCCCTTGGGCCGCCCCTCCCTGTTGATTGCATGTGGAGGCACCCATTAGTGATAACCAGTAATAAATACAAGGAAAAAGAGAAATGACCACCTCTGCTCTGGTTGTTTCTGGTCCAGCGCTGGGTTTTTGTGCTCTAGTGATGCGGCTACACTAGGACGGTGGTCTTTCTCAGGATGAGACACAATTGCTCTGTTCATTCCTGAAAAGTCTTTCATTACACAGGTACACTACCAAAAAACTGCCTCCAGTTTTGCAACTGATTCCTATAGATTTTGGGGTGCTGAATCCAGGAAAAACAGCCAAAATGTTCCATCACGTCACGTTTTCTTGCAAAATTAGATTTCTTACCCATATAAGGAATGTTCACATAATTTCTTTTTAGCCGACTGCAGTTTATTTTCTTGGCCCAAAATAGAGGTTGTAATGGTTAACTAACTAGAAACACTCCCTCATGATATTTTAGAGTGTTTTGTATTCATTTTATACATTAACAGGACAATTGGGAGGCGGGGGGCTAAATCCAGTACTCACGCTGGCGCATGTTCTTTCCTGTTCGCCTCGCCTCGTTCGTTCGCTCGCTCAAACATGGTGGTTGCGACATGAACGTTCCTGTCAAATTTCAGTTTCTTGCAAGTTCATTATTACCTTTTGTTTGCTCAGTCGTAATCCAGCTTTATTCCGAAGTGGTTCACTACAGTTGTAGTTTGCAGTGCTGTGTATTTGTGATGGCTCACAGAGCCAGAGGTTGCGTCAACTCTCCGGACAGTTTTTGTTTTATTTGTGGGGAATATACCGTGAAAAAGCGGCAGAGGAACATTTCTGCATTTATTAAAAAAGTATATTTCGCCTATTTCGGTTTGAAGTTAGGCGATCAAGACAAACCGTGGGCTCCTCACAAAGTGTGCAAGACATGTGAGGAAGATCTACGCTTATGGATGAAAGGTAAAAAACAAGCATTTCGTTTCGGAATACCTATGATGTGGCGTGAACAAAGAGACCACAGCAGTGACTGCTATTTTTGCTCTTGCATTGTGAAGGGATACAACTTAAAAAATAAGAACGTAATAAGTTACCCCAACCTTCCCTCAGCAATTAGGCCTATGCCTCATAGCAACGAAGTACCTATGCCTGAACCACCAAAATCTTTGGATCATATTTGTGTGGACGGTTCTGATCATGATGAGACTCATCAGATGGCTTTTCCCGATGAGTCCAGCACTTCCGAGTTTGAAACTGAACCAGATCCGAAACCTGAACTTTTCTCTCAAGCTGAATTGAATGATTTAGTCCGGGATTTAGGACTCCCAAAAGATGCTGCCCAACTGCTAGGTTCTCGGCTTAAACAGAAAAATCTATTGTCACCAGGAACAACTTTTTATTGGTACCGCAACCGCGAGACACAATTTTTGAAGTATTTCAGCAAAGAGGAAGATTTGGTATTTTGCAACGATATATACGGAGTGATGGAAAAGATTAAACTCAAGTATGATCCTGCTAAATGGCGGCTGTTCATTGATTCGTCAAAAGACAGCATAAAAGGTGTTCTTCTTCATAATGGCAACACATTCGCTTCAGTTCCTATTGCTCACTCTGTTATTCTCCAAGAAAAATACGAGAATTTGGCCCTGATTCTTCAGAAGATTCGTTATGATGAGCATAAGTGGATGATTTGTGGAGACTTTAAAATTCTATCCATGCTATTAGGGCAGCAATCCGGTTTCACCAAATATCCCTGCTTCCTTTGCTTGTGGGATAGCCGGGCCCGCGACCTACACTGGGGGAAAAAAGACTGGCCAATTCGGGAGTATTTGAGACCCGGTGAGAAAAATGTTCTTCATGAGAGCTTGGTACCTCGTGATAAAATTCTATTACCACCTCTCCACATTAAGTTGGGTCTCATTAAGCAATTCATCAAGTCCCTTCCAAAAGATGGTGAGTGCTTTCGGTACCTTTGCTCAAAGTTCCCCCGACTTTCTGAAGCAAAGCTAAAGGAAGGAGTGTTTGTTGGCCCTGATATAAGGAAACTCATTTCAGATGGAGCATTCGCTGAAATGATGTCTGAGAAGGAAAAAAAAGCCTGGGATTCCTTCAAGGATGTTGTTCTCAAATTCTTGCGGAACAGGCGGGATGAGAACTATAAGGATATTGTTGCCAGGATGCTCAATGCCTTCAAAGAACAAGGCTGTAACATGAGCCTGAAAGTCCATTTCTTGCACGCCCATGTGAACTACTTTCCGGAAAACATGGGGGCGTACAGTGAAGAACAAGGTGAAAGGTTTCACCGGGACATCAAGGACGCAGAGAGAAGGTACCAAGGAAGATGGAACACCACTATGATGGCTGATTTCTGCTGGTTGCTGCTGCGGGAAACCCCAGATGAAAAATACGCCAAGCAGCGCACCAAGAGAAGCATTCGGGGGAAGAAGAAACGGGCCCACCAGGAGATTGATTGACCCAAGAATGACTTTAAAATCTAAACTGTGTTGACAAATATCGTGTTTTTACTAAACTTTAAAATAAAAATTTGCTAGTTATTACCACAGTGTCGGATCTCATTTATTAGAATTTTATTTTCACACCATCGGGTGTTTGTCTTCATGTATTGCAATGGTGCGGTTTGCGTTTTCTATTCTTACATACATACCTGTACAACATTTTTTGCACATTTCTTTGCTTTGCTTTGTGTCTAACCTCGCTCTTATATGCTCAATGTTTGTGCACATGTATGTGGCTGTTTTAAGTGCAGACAATTTTGCTACCATCACAGTGTGTTTTGTTGACATTATTCTTATGTGCTGCCTTGTTACAATTTTCTTTATTCTTATTTGAATAACTACTAAACAATTAGTATAAAGAATTCATCCAAGAAACTTATCTCGATCGCACTCAATCTGAAACGTTCACCTCAAACTGCTAACCCAATGTAGCAAAAAAATCTATACGTGATGGAGCAAATTGGTTACCAGATTTGGATTCAGCGCACCAAAAAACGTAAAAATCAATCGAAACATTATTGGCAGTTTAAAAAATTTTTTTTTTAGTGTACCTGTGTTATCTGTAGTGTCTGCTTTGGGAAATGTGGCTCTGGGTTAGAAATAGGGACCCCCCCCCCCCCCTCGATTCCGGCGGCGGGTTTGGGGGCTGGGTGTGCAGCAGCTGCAGGCCAGAGGTCCGCCGCCCTAGGCAGTCGCCTAAATGGTGGGCGGCGGTGCTGGGAAGAAGTGCTCTGATCGGTTTCGTTTCTTCGGTATAGTGTAGTGTGCTTGGCGCCGCCTTCCTGAATATAGCGACGAGCAGCAGCGCGCAGTGCGGAAATGAGAGAAGAGAGAGTGCGAAACTGCAGGCGGTGATGTGAAGTGGCAGCTGATGGGGCAAGGGGGGAAGCACAGCGAGGTGCCGCAGCAGGAGGAGGAGGAATGTCTACCCAAGAAAATCGCCGAGGACATGGTGCAAAGTCACCACGGTAAGAGAGAGAGAGAGACACACACACGCCGCCGTCCCTCTCGGCCAACAGGAGACCCGGGGTGGGGTGGGGTGGGGTGGGGTGGGGGGGGGGCACCAGCTGCACTCTCGCAGCCTCTTAGGGAGAGAGAGTGGGGGCCACGTCCTGACCGCTGCCCCGCTCTAGCATCGCGCATCCCGAAATCGGGGTCCTTTGCTTTCCTTGTTTTCCACACTTAAAAAGAGTAACGAAAAGGAGGCGGTGTCTTGTGCATTTGTAGACCGTCTTGCGAAAACTAGTCTAGAAATACCTTGAGGTGCTCCGGTAAGAAGTGACCCCCTTACTTTCCGGCTGGCTCCTCCTTTCACTAACACGGCTATCATCAGGCTGCTGCGCTCAGCGACCCGTCGGGCATCCCGCAGCCTCCCGCTTTACACTGCGGTGCATCCGGCTCTGGGCTGAGCTTCAATCGCAGCCTCTCGGGTCTGCCCCTGAGCTCCTACAGCACGGAACTGAGCCACAGCCTGCGATTAAGCAACTTCTTGCTAATCAAACATGTTAGAACATAAGATATGCCATACTGGGTCAGACCAAGGTCCATCAAGCCCAGTATCCTCTTTACAACAGTGGCCAATCCACATCACAAGTACCTAGCACTTTCCCCAAAAGACACAGGTCCAACAATGTTTGTATTCAGTCAAGCAGTGATATCCCAGGTCCCTTTTAAGCTTTATGGACCTTTCCTTCAGGAACTTTTCCAAACCTTTTTTAAACCCAACTACATTAACTGCTTTTACTACATCCTCCGGTAACAAATTCCAGTTTGATTACATGTTGAATGAAAAAACGTTTTCTCTTATTAGTCTTACAGCCAGGTTACCCTGTAGCTTCATTGCATGTCCCCTAGTCTTTCTATATTCTGATAACGTAAACAATCGATCTACATTTACCTGTTCTCCCAGGACAAGCACGATGAGTCAGCCACAAGTGGTGACGTCATCCGACGGCGCCATAGACGGAAGTACTCTCAGTAGCCCAGAAGACTTTAGCCTTCTGGGCCTGACCAGTAGCGCCACCTCCCGATCCGCCCCTAGCTGGCCAGTCTTTGTCTTCCGCCTTGCCAGCAAGACATTTTTTTATTTTACTCTCAAGATCTCTCAATCTAATCAAGAATTACCTCCAAATAATGAAGAAACCGGGTTTTAAAAAGTGCCGTTCCACTCCATTCATTAATTTATAGACTTCTATTATATCTCCCCTCAGCCGTCTCTTTTCCAGGTTAAAGAGCCCTAACCTTTATAGCCTTTCTTCATAGGAGTATCCTTCCATCCCCTTTACCATTTTGGTGGCTCTTCTCTGAACCTTTTCTAAAATCGCTATATCCTTTTTAAGATACGGCGACCAGAATTGCACACAATATTCAAGGTGCGGTCTCACCATGGAACGATATAGAGGCATTATAATATCTTTTGTTTTATTTTCCATTCCTTTCCTTATGATACCTGGCATTCTATTTGCTCTCTTGGCTGCCGCTGCACACTGGGTGGAGGGTTTCAACGTGCTATCCACAATAACGCCTAAATCTTTTTCCTGGATGGTGGTGCCTAATATTGCATCGTGTAGTCTTTTGTCTAATATATTTTCCCTTATTTTCAAACTTTTGCAGCTTCTCACTAAATCTCCTCTGCCTCCCCACACCCCTTCTTCAGAACTCTGCTTTTCTGGCATATCCTTTTTATCGGTGCCCTTCTCTTCCACTACGAATTCCCTCCCGCATTGATGCACTGGATGCCTGGAATACACTGCCCGAGTCAGTACATCGGGCTCCATCCAGGTTGAAAACCCAAATATTGGGGGCTGCTTTTGGATCCTGATTGCCTTATTCTTCTCTGTGCACCCATCTGTATTTTAATCATTCCCCTTATGAATGCCCTAGTCCCCCATTGATCACTTTGTCTATCTTAGCAGACTGTAAGTCCTGTGAGGCAGGGTCTGTCTTATGTGTATGCCTAGTAGTTGTATGTAAATAAGTAGTAGTAGTATTTTAATGTAGTATTTTAATACATTTCAGCTCAATGTTTATGGTTTACATACATGTGCACTAATACAAACCTAAAATGCCTTCTCTTTATTGATGCATATCCAAATTCCATTCAGCAATAATAAACATACAATTAAAATGGAAGGAAAGACCCCAAGAGGTATCCAACCATAATAATTTTATCTGGTGCATTTCTGGTGTGTCTGGTCCATTCTCTCTGATGCTGTCAGCCTTTTGCTATAGCTGTGTCTGGGAGTATAGAGTTGCACCCACAGAGCTTTCTCACATTCACGTCCTCGTTCAGCATGTGGCATCTCTGTGATGTTCTGATGATTGGTGCATGAGTTAGATTTGTGATTATGATATTATGTGCTCAAGTAGGAGATGTTCTTATAATCTTTCCAAATGCTGATACCACCTTAAGGCTGGGATAAAAATGAGAGGGAAATAGGATGAATGATTTTGTGTTTCAGCAAGACTGATTCTTGCTGATATCATCCTTGTAGAATTTCTCAGTCTTATTTGTCCCATCTAATTTTATTTAAATCCACTGATTGGTAGAACCAGGTTGATGACAGAAGCCTCCTTTCTTAGCTGGGTGTCTAGGGGAGGGGGAGTTAGTAGGGTATATGGCACAGATTAACACACAGTAACTATCTCCTTGTTAACTCTAAGCCGTAGTCTCTGCCCACCCCACATAGCTAAGGCATATTCTCCAGCCCATTCCACGTGAAGGCCAAGATAGTTACTGCACATGAACTGCTAATGCAGCACTTAACCCGGCACCTTCACAAGTAAACGGGATCCTTACTCTGTGCCATATACCCTGTGGGTGGAGAGAAGGGGAAGGAAGCTGGAGACCTGCTATCTTTTATTTCATCATCATCTGGGGTCATGTGAATTTTCAGTTGCTAAAATAGGGTCATATGGGCTATTTGGAAAGCACTAAATTAAGAACTTTCCTCTGAATTAATTGAGTGGGAAAATACTGGGAGTTCTCCCAAACAGTTCATGCTGAAGTTTTGCAGGACTTTTGATAGTTCCTCACCAGTCTATGGTATCGGAAGCAGCCATCAAGCACAACAAATCTAAGCTCCAGGTGACTGCATCCCCAGGCAAGAACCCTAAAGTGTTAAGCACAATGGGGAATAGAGTGTACCAGAGTGTTATGCTTTCTGTAAAGACAGTGGTTCGTCGACTGCTGATTTTACTTTACCATCATGCATTGTGGAACCAGCTCTGGAACCAGCAAGAGCAATTGTATATAAATCTTCAAGTCCACGTACCACCTTGTCTGATCCATGCACATTGCTTACGATCATCCTGAACATTTTCAGCAGTTTTATCCAAGAGACGGTGCCCACCTTATTCAATCCGCCAGCGTGTCAGTCATCTCAGATGTATTTCCAGCATGAGAACGTAAACAGCAAGTACTACTTTAGCTCCCTCTGGGAAATCGAATTCCATCTTTTGACTACCCACCACTATGGAGCAAAATTCTTCAGTTCAGGGAGACATGAAAAGACTGATGCATACAAGAAACTTTGAATCACTCCCTCCAAAAAAGGGACCCACCATCTCCCCAAGCATCCCCTGGGAATACCAGATGTTGGCAAAATAGATTGCAGCACTTCTACAGAACTATAGCAATCAAAAGAGTTCCAGGTTGTTCCCAACTCCCAAGAACTCAGGGGGTCTCTGACCAATTCTGGATGTGCACAACCTTCACATTTAAAAAAAGAAAAGTTAAAAATGAACAACTTCACCACAATATTGCCATGGCTGGATTAGAATGATTGGCTTGCTTCCTTGGATCTGAAAGATAACTGTACCCACATACCCATCATAGTAACATAGTATATGACGGCAGATAAAGACCAGTATAATCCATTTAGTCTGCCCAGCAAGGAGGCAAGAGTAGGTGCGCCCGCTGCTCCATGCCTTTGTTTAGGGGTGTACCCACTGCCCCGTGCAGATCACCTCCACCTAAAGCACCAGAAATATATTAAATTCCAATATTAAAACCAACACTTATAATACAAAGTTCTACCCTTTGGCCTCTCCGCAGCGCCCGGAGTATTCACAGTGGTAGTACTCAGCTCCACAGGAACAGGGCATCTTATTTTTCCCTGCCTGGATGCCTGGCTGGTATCTGCTGCCTCAAAAGGAGTCCAAAGATCCCTTCAGGAAACCATATTGCTCCTCAGGCCTTTTTAATCAGTCGGGCAAAATCCAACCTAGAGACAGTGCAGTCCATGCTATACATTGACGCAGAAATCAACACAAAACAGGCAAAATCTTTCCTCTCAAAATACATGGCTTCCATGATAGTACAGCATTACCTTGTCCTTCAGGTCCTAAGGCACATGTTGGCCATTGTCCTTATTTTACCTCTTGCCAGGCTTCACATGCAGCCACTGCAGTGGCAGCTCAAAAGACACTGGAAGTAGTGTCATCAACCCCTCACCGAAAGATTGCCTGTATTAGTCAGTTCAGCAATCTCTAACATGGATGAATCCCAACAACCTTATGGTGGATCACCCCTTCACAGCCCCACCATCCTCAGCAGTTCTGACAACCAGTGTATTCACGCAGGGATGGGGGGGACATCATCTCCACTTAAACACTCAAGGATTATGGAACCAGTGTGAAAGATCACAACATATCAACCTTCTCAAACTCATATTTAATGCCTTACGAGCCTTCAAAGCATGGCTTTAAGGGGAAGGTAGTGATAACAGGCAACCATGTTATATTTTATGTCAACAAACAGGGTGTGTGTCAAGTTGTCAGCCCCCCTGTCTGAAAGTGGCAAGAATTTGACAATTAGCTACCTGTCTCCGGATTACCCTGCGAGTTGTTTATCTTCTGGGCAACAAAATCAGTCAGCGGCTGGACCCCCACGAGTGGTCTCTCAACCTGAAAGTCTCACACCAGCTCTTCCAGACTTGGAGACTCCCACAAGTGGATCTATTTGCTATAGCAGAGAACTTTAAATGTGCTCTTTTCAGCTCCATCTGACCCAGTCCAACCCGCATAGCACATGATGCTTTTGCAATTTCTTAGACCATAGGTCACCTGTTTGCTTTTCCTCCATTTTCTCTCATCTCAAGAGTGTTGCAGAACGTGTGAAAGGATAAGGTTCAGATCATTCTAATAATCCCTCGCTGGCTCTGGAAAATCTGTTTTCCTAGACTACTCACCCTTACCTCGGCCCCACCAAGGTTTCTGGGGTGATCTCCAACACTTCTCATCCAGAAGGAAGGCACGATACATAAGAATCCACTGTGTCTCCGATAGCATGGAAATTAATAGACTGTCTGTCTCCAGTGAGGTGAAAAACATTACTATGGCCTCTAGAAGCCCATCAACCTGGAAATCATACCAAATACAATGGGTTTGTTTTGTCCAGTGAGCACACACATATAAGCAAAATCCTTTTACTTGCCTGACTACACAAGTAATCTGATATCTTTTTCATCTGTCTATATCAGGTCTTAAGACTTCTTCAGTAAGTATCCACCTTGCTGCCATAGCTGCCTATCATCGCATCAACGGGAAATCACTTTCCACTGATCATGGCCTAAACCTTGAAACCAGTGGAATTTATTTATTTATTTGTTTGTTTTTATATACCGCACTTTTCAAGATCAGTGTGGTTTACATATATCATGAAGAGTAAACAATTTACATAGAACAGGAAAATACTTAGAACCATGGAACAGGTATTATACAGTATAAGAACAGACAGCAAAACATTAAATGTTAAACAGGGAAATGAACCTGGAAAGTGCAAGGAGGAGAACTAAAAGCAAGCTGGACAGTAGAGTCATATCAGACCACCTCTAAAACCATCACTTCTTGCTGTTTTTACTTGGCTCATGAAGAGCCCATCTGGACCCTTAGGTCTGGCTTCGCTGAAACATCTCACATGGGAAACTATTTTCTTGCTGTTACCTTGGCAAGAAGAATAGGTAAGCTTTAGGCTCTGGTACATTACCCACCCTACATTCAGTTCTGCTACAATAGACTAGCGCTTGAGCACATCCTAAATTCATCCCAAAGATCTAGAGGTCCAGTGACTTTCCCTTCTAATGCAACTACAGGTAACACAGAAGCTTCATTACATGCATTGGACTGCAGGGGGTGCTCTTCTTTACTATCTTAATGCCACAAAGGACGTAAGGAAATCATCTCAACTTTTCATCTTATAACCTGAATAATCTTGGTATACCAGCCTCAAAAAGGACTTTGTCCATCTGGGTTGTAGAGTGCATCAACTTCTGCTACATTCAGGCTAATCTGCAATCCTCAGACACGATTCGCCCACACCAACTCAGCGAAAACAACCTCTCTATTGCCAGCTTGGGATGCAGCTTTTGGGGCTAGCAATCCTCAAAAACCTATTTGCATAGTATCTCTGAGCCATTCTGTACCTCCACCCTTACTACACTCTGGCCAAGGAAGGAAAAAGACACATCCCTTCACTCTGGATTCACCAGAGGTTTGGCTGCATTTCTGTTCCTTTCTGACGAGAAAGCAAAATAACTTTGCATGGAAATGAAGCCACACTTACCCTGCCACCTTCTCCATGAAAAACAGAAGAAAGCCAAAAGGACTTATAATTCTCCACACAGTAATGTAAAATTCCTCATGTTTTATTAGTACACTTTTGTGCGGAATTCCCCCATCATAAAGCTAACTCCTCATCTAGACCAGAGTTTGCCACTGCCTTTTCCCTCCTTAGCTCTCTTGCTGCACTCACAGCTCTCTCCCCGACATCCAAGCTTTTGCTGTCCCCATTTCTCTCTCCCTCTAACTTCTGCTGCTGTCTGTCCCTAAGGTCTACCCCACCTTACCTGCTTTCTGTCTCCCCCTGCATCTACCCTTATCTCTACCTTACCCCTCCTTCATTCTTCCAAGACACATACCTCCAGCCTACTTTCTCCCCATCACCCAGGCATACAACCAGCTCCATCTCTCACTCTCAACCACCCCACAGCTCACCATTTAGCCCATCTCTGGACCCTCTGCCACTCACCCCCTCGGCCCAATTGCGGTGGCAGCAGCATTGTAAATGCAGCCACTTCACTCACGCGGCTGTGCTATACTTCCAACGCTGGCATCACCTGTTTTAAAAAGGTTAACAGAGGTGCTTCCTGATTCTTGTTAGGGACAGGAAGTGCTTTGGTTGACCTTTTTGAAGCTTACCAATGCCTGCATCAGAAGTGTAGCACAGCTGCAGGCAGTGAGGTAGATTCGGGCACCCTTAAAACTTGTGTGCTCTGAGCCTCCTTGCTGCTTGCCAATGTTGGTACCTGTGCAGAATTCTGCACAAACTCTATGCTGTGCAGTTGCAGAGAAGTCAGACGTATCTCACCTGGGGGAGGGCATTGAGCACACAGGATTTGTCTGAGACTTTACCAGAAGTGTGACTGCATGTCCATGCTGTCTATGGAGAACCCCCATTATAGGCAAGCAACTTTAAGTGCATATGAAATTTTTATAAAGACATCCAGGAGCACTTCAACACTGCCTCCACTTTTTTATGTGGCTAGATTTAGTGTGCATATTGACTTAAGTGGATATAATTTAGCTGCTGCAAGGAGGAGATTTAGGGGTAGGTTTACTAAACCGTTTTAATGTGCGCTTTGCGATGTTATCGCGCGATAAGGTACCTTATCGCGCAATAATGGCGCTTTATCAGGCACAGAGGTTCCTTAGCGCGCGATAACGCGCACAGCGGCGCAAATGAGCGCTGAAGGTGGAGAAAGGCTCCCGGAGGGCGGAGGAAGGCTCCCCAGGGGCAGAGAGAAAGGGTCAATGGGTGGAGAGTGGGAGGGGAGAGGCTCCCCACACACTAACGCTGTGAAATCCGAGGCTCAAACCTAATGCCAGTGAAAACCTGGCATTAGAGCTGATTTAAAGGGAAAAGAAACCATTTCTATCAGCAATGTATAGCAAAACCAGGGAAACCTACAAAACGTGATAAGTGTGATACATATGCACGGAACAAAAGGGCAAATAAACAGTGAAAATGAACAGAAGAAAATGTAAAAATAAAATAAACAAGCTGGGCAATAGTGATCTCAATGGGAAACATTAAATAACACTCCCAAGAAAGCACCAAAAAAAGGATATGAATTTTGGAAGGGTCCATGCTCCGTCCCCATACAAGGTGAATGAGCCCACAGTGAAATTGCGCTGTGCAGGGTTGTCCTCTCCATCGGACAGGTTTCCTATGGCATGCACATGTGCGACAACAGCAGGGCGGGCATGTCGGAATGGCCAACTGGACAGATGCTTGAAAATGGGATACAGAGGGCTGCAGGTGGCACATTCTGTGGTGCAGCTGGGGCACAGTGCGGACTAGGCAGATGCCTAGGTGGCACTTAGGAATGCTGAAACTGAACAGCAGCCAGACAACAACTGATGAGGGCCCAACATGGGCGCGAGTGTGTTTATCACAGTGTCACAGGGGATAGTACCCAGCAGGTACCCCCAAGGGCACAGAACATTGGCAGGCGGTGTTGGGGGGGGAAGCGTGGATGTCTATGCAGGCACCCCTACCCCAGAACACGCACCATAGGCAGCCACCTACCTGCACACTGGATGGCCAGAGACTGCGCACCACCAGCACCACCAGCAGAAGGGCATGTCAGCATGGTGGCAGAGGGGTACTGGTGGTGGAGGGGGGCAGTGGCAGCTGCCCAGAGCAGACCATGGCCTAGCCCTGTGTAGGTGGGTGCCGTGCACTGCAACAGACAGGCCCTGCTGGACGAACAGTCATAGTATCACCAGGGAATGCACTGTCTCTGTGGCAACACGGTGGTGCAGTGTGTTCAGAGGCAGAAGGTCACAGGTTCAAGTCCCAGCTGTGGTTCCTGCCAACCCAGTCCCCATATTTTACCCACTACTAAAACGTGCTAATACAGACAAAACCTTTATTGCAGATGACGTAAACATGCCCAAAACACCTACATTTTACCCTACAGATAACAGACACCATAAACAGGCGCATTACCTAGAGCAGAGTCTCCCAAATGCAATCCTGGAGGGCCAAACACCATTCAGGTTCCATGCTGCCTCTAATAAAGATGCCTGTGCTGCATTTCTATGCGCCGCCCCCCATGGTATGCAGATGTATCTCATGCATATTCATGAGGGACAGAATGAAAACCCGAACAGTGTTTGGCACACCAGGACTGGAGTTGGGAACCTCTGCCATAAAGCAGCAGCCAACAGGGGCAGACACACCCACACCCACAGGCTCCATTATCCAATGCCTCCTGGAGAGGCAGGACTTTGGGCTCTGCGTGCATCTCCCAATACTAGCACTTGCATACCTTAGCAATGCCACCCTAAACCTGGGAATACGGTACACAGCTATCAAAAGGTTGCTATGATTACTGGCAGATAGCAATTCCGAAGTTAAGTACAATTTTCTGATTGAACTGCATCATGGCAACTTTTCTGATGTCTGTGGAGTGTGCTACAGGTCTTGTGTCGGACAGTGTTTACCACCCTGGGGAGTGACCCCAACAGTATTGCGTACCATAGCCATGCCTGCACTGTGCCCAGGACTGGAGCGGTGGCCAGGGCTGCCAAACACCTCTATAGTTGTACAATGCTGGCATAGGTGTGTGAGTGTTGTGATGCAGCAGACCAGCAGGGTCGGAAAAGAAATGTTTTAAAGGTAGAAAAAAAAGGCGCACAAACTGCAATATTCACAGGAGCCTGGTAGGGGGAGCAGGAGAGAGTTCTGGATGACTAAGGAGCCACACCCTGCAGGGTGTAGCCTGGAACCAGCCAGCCTTCAATCAAAAAGAACAGGAACTCCTCTTAAAGGAAGTCAGGAGGACAGAGAGAGGAAGGAGTATGGGAGAAGCAGCTGGGACAGCCAGAATCCAAGGTGCCAAAAGAACCAAGAAGGCAGAGAATACAGGAGGAGCAGTTGGAGTGGTGAGAGCTTTGAAGGACCTGACTGGAAAGGCAGCAGAAACCTGGTTACGCTTCCAGAAGCTGCAGAGACCAGAGAATCTACAGGTGCTACAAACATTGCTCAACTCAACAAAAGAGGTACAGAGAAATTACATTGTGATTGCTGTGGTCATAACCCAGATCATAGGGTGAATGCAAGGCAGAATATACATAGCAGTAGGCCTCAAGCCTCAGCTCCATTGAATAGGCCGGAGTTACAAAGTAACAGACAGCTCACAGTAGACAGCCTTTGGATAAAGCAAGAATCATAAGCTCCTGGTAAAAGCTCCTCTGTTCAGAAAAGAAGGTTTGGAAAGTTTTTAGAGAATGGGAAACTTTTAAATAAGCCTACTTGTCAAGAGGTATGTGAAAACTCCCAGAGAAGAGAGAGTCAGTCACACTACATGCATGCTCCTGGCCGACGGCCCCTGCTAGACTCCCAGCATTGGAAACTCATTCAGCAGTTGACTGAGAAACCTAGCTGTACCTCACCGATAGCTGCTAACCATAGCACAGACAGTTCAGCTGAGGAAGCAATGCAAGTGGAAGAAGAAGTCTTCCCCATTGAAGGAATGGATTGTAGTTTTTGCACCAGAGGCAGCTTAGAATGCTTGAGTGACTAGTAAGCATTGAAAGCCGGTGTGAATTTGAATACTTATTTTTGTTATAAGCTTGCTGTGAAATGAACAGTTTTTCTGTTGAACCCGAGTTGAGTTTCTAACCTGAAGTAAAGGACATTTCTGTTTATGTTTGAACCTGATCCGTTGGAACCTTTTGTGCATATCAGGGAAATAAAGCCTTTAAATTCCCTCCACTCGATGACCTATTTGTTCCTGGGGTACCTTTGGTATTGTAAGGACGCTACCGGGGCTCGCCAACCTCGGGCCCTAATAAGACAGACTTACCAAGCCCCACCTTTATTATATTCATGTCCAACCTGCCCTACCTACTACTAACCACTAGGGCGGCGTTGTGACAGTGTGTGTCTGTCTATCCAGTGTGTGGTGGCTGCAAACACCCTCCACAGCCCACACTGCCAGCACTGTTGCCAGTATTGGCCTGCCAATGTGCATAATGAGGAGCAAGGTACCATGGGTATAGCCCGGACAGGGTGGCCTGGCCAGGATGCATCTGCATAGGGCAATGGCTGGGACATTGTAGTGCCCGGCCACCCCCTGCACAGACAGGGTGGACACAGCATGTCCTGGTGGGAGATCACTGTCACCCTGACTGAGCAGTGACCACGGCATGTATAGGTTCCCCCATAGTGCTATATAGTATTTCTCTCATGTGAAATTTATGGGTTCCCTTTTGGGGCCCAATCACTGACTTATCTCCTTGGGGTGTATGCTGACATCCCAGTTCTGGGTGCACACATCTCCTCCAGAAACATGCACTATGGACTAGCTAGCAGACTGTCTGCAGCTAGTATTTTTTATTTTTTTTTATTTACATTCTCTTATATACCGCGCTATTCTGCATCAGTGCGGTTTACATTGAACAAACTGAAATTACATTGAACAGGACATTATAACTTGGAGATAACTATTTTACAGGAACATGGGCTATGGAGGGTTAAGTGGCTTGCCCAAGACCACAAGGAGCACCTGTGGGACTAGAAACCTCAGTCCTTCCGGCCCAAGGTTGCTGTCCTCTAGTGGGATTTGAACCCCCGACCTTCCGGCCTGAAGTACCTTGCCCCAACCACTAGGCCACTCCTCCACTCCATGTGTCTTGCTGGAACACCTTGCAGGGTGCAGCGGCTGGAGGCTTGCTGCAGGAGAATATCAGATAGTGGTGGGGCACAGCTGAGCATTTTCAGGCCTACTGTCTGTCTGCTATTGCTTTATGGATGTGTACAAAGCTGCATTGACTGCCCTGTAGGGTGTCTATTCCCCAGCAGGACTGGGGTTGATGGTCCCCTCTACTACCACCATTGCAGGGAGGTAGAATGTGGATCTGTTGGTGGGAGACCCTGTTTCCCACCCTCAGGCCCAGAGGGTGGGTTGGGTGGTGGTACATAATCCACCTATGGGTCCATAAGGGCTAAACCTGACTGAGAAATACAGATGTATCCAAGGTGTGTCTGCAGGAACTACCTATCTCACACACTAACACTGCTGGGGACCTGCAGCATGGCCTATTGCTGCCATGGAAGGTGCTGTGGACCTGGTGCTGGGCGCCCCACCTCACCCTCAGGGTGAGCACAGTACCCGCACAGTGTGACGGTGTGTAGCTGCTCTGTGCCAGTAACACACACAGTCAGTTCCCCCTACCAGGCCGAGGTGCTGTGGGGGTGCATACCCCATCTTGTGATCATCTGTAGACTGCTGATTTGCAAGTGCAGTGCATCATGGGTACGGGTGGGTTAACCCTATCCTGGTGATCACAGCAGACTGTTTGTGTGGTGACGTGCAGTCCTTCTGCAGCCAGCCAGGGGTTTGTTAGCAGCTGTAGCCCACTGGTTACTTCACTGCCTGTGGAGCCAGAAGTCATGGGTTCCAACCCACAGTGGGGTTATTTGATAGGGCTGTTCAAATCATTGTCTATTTTTAATGTACATTAGTGCTGCCAGCAAAAACACCCTCAGAGTACTGTAACCATAAGGTGCCTCAGAAGGCGCCTTATAGGGCGCCCCTATAAGGCGCCTTATAGGGGCGCTCTATAGGGTGCCCTATAAAGCGCCTTCTGAGGCACTTTATGGTTACAGTCCGTATAAGGTGCCTTTATAAGGTGTCCTATGGAGCGGACAGTGCACTTTATAATGTGCCCTGTGGAGTGCCTTATAGGGTGCCTTATGCGGCACCTTAGGTTACGGCACGTGAGGGTGTGTTTGCTAGCAGCAATAATTAACATACAAATAAAATGCCTCAAGAAGCAATACTTACATGTCAAAGCTGATGCCTCAGCCAGCCTTATGCATTAGGCACACTGGGGGATCGAACTCATGACCCCTGTATCATCAGTCAGTGTATTAACCATTGTGCTACACCTCTGTTTCTATGTTTGCATGTCTGCGCGCCTACTTAGGATTACCGCGCATTAACATGCTTAGTGGCATTTCGCCTGATAATGTGCGCAGCAGCGCGCGTTATCACGCGATAATCCCGTTTTGCTACTTTAGGACTGAAACGCTCACTCCTTTTATGGCAGCCTGCACACTATCGCCGGGTGCACGTTAAGACGGTTTAGTAAACATACCCCTTAGTCTCTAGGATTTGTGCTGTTAACTTCAAAAACTAAACACACAGACCCTATATCATTCCCAATATTTTTTATCAATTCATATCTGCAGTTGTGAAATCACTTCTTAAATCCATACATAGAGTACAAGTCTTTAACTAAACTATTATCCCACAACTTGTACAACATCAAAGTCTTCCTTCACTAGATCAGCCCTTTCTGCCTCCCATCTTTAGCTTTGTGTCCTGCTGCTGATTTAGCCAGCATTAACTAATGTTCTGTTCACATGAATGCTAAACACATTACATTTTATAGGATTTTGACTGGGCTGTGATACTGCAGTGTGTGGCCGTAGTTTAATTTTAAGGCTGTGTAAGTTCTGTGCAATAGCTTAAGTTTCATCTTTTAAATTTCACCTTTAAGAACAACATAAGATATGCCATACTAGGTCACCAAGGTCCATCAAGCCCAGTATCCTGTTTCTAACAGTGGCCAATCCAGGTCACAAGTACCTGGCAGGTTCCCAAAGAGGCACACAGGTTCCACAATGCTGGTCTGTGGCAAGCAGTGGAAGTCCCGGTTCCCCTTTAGTGATCATCACCCATCATTATTTTTATTGAATGCTCAGAACTGCCATATTAGATTATTCTCTTCTATGGACCAAGTGCTTTGAAGAATTCTACAGTAATTATTCACATCCACCTTAAAGGACCTACTGCAAGTAAGCTGGAGATGCTTTTATGTAGTTTGGGAATTTCCAGGTGACTTGGTCTGAATACTAGGCTTCCTTATTGGTGTGACTCAACATGATGCTTGTTGTTAAGTGCCGTCGAGTCGGAGTCGACTCATGGCGACCCTCTGGATAGCTATCCTAAATTGTGTTCTGTCTTCAGTCAGGCGGCTCATTGTTGACAGACTGGTACCCGTAGCTGCTGTTATTGTATCGATCCATCTCATTGCTGGCCTTCCTCTTTTTTGCGTTGACCTTCTATCTTGCCAAGCATGATGTCTTTCTCTAATGATCTCTCTCTTCGCATGATGTGTCCAAAGTATGAAAGTCGAAATCTTGTCATCTGAGCTTCTAAAGAAAGCTTAGGTTTGATCTCCTCTAGTACCGACTAGTTTGTTCTTCGGGCAGTCCATGGTATACACAGTATTCGCCGCCAGCACCATAATTCAAAGGCATCAATTTTCTTCCTGTCTGTCTTTTTCACTGTCCAGCTTTCACAGCCATATGATGTTATTGAAAATACCATGGCTTGAACAAGTCGAATCTTTGTATGGAGAGAGACATCTCTGCTCTTGAGAATCTTATCTAGGTCTTTCATAGCCATTCTGCCAAGAGCAATGCGTCGTTTGATTTCTTGTCTGCTTGTTGCTTCTTTATTGATAGTTGATCCAAGTAGGTTAAAGTTGTTCACAATTTCAATTTCTTCTCCTTCAACGATGAACCTGTTGATTATGCCAGTTGTCATGATCTTTGTCTTCTTTACATTAAGGTGCAGGCCCATTTTGAGACTATGTTCTTTGATTGTGAGAAGCAAATGTTTCAGATCATCTTCACTTTCAGCCAGTAATGTAGTATCATCAGCATAGCGAAGGTTGTTGATGAGTCTTCCACCAATCTTCACACCTCTGTTGTCTTCATACAATCCTGCTGCTCTGATGATTTGTTCTGCATATAAATTAAACAGGTAGGGGGAAAGTATGCAGCCTTGTCTTACACCTTTGCTTATCTTAAACCATTCTGTTTCTCCTTGTTCCGTTCAAACTGTTGCTTCTTGATCAATGTACAGATTGCGCAAGAGAACGATCAGGTGTTCTGGTATACCCATGCTTCTTAATGTGGCCCAGAGTTTCTCATGGTTTACATAGTCAAAAGCCTTGCTATAGTCGATAAAGCACAAATAGATATCCTTTTGGTATTCTTTAGTCTTTTCAAGGATCCATCTCACATCCGCAATGATGTTTGTCGTTCCTCGCCTTTTCCTGAACCCTGCTTGAACTTAGTAGTTCTTGTTCCAGGTATGGTTGTAGTCTCTTTTGAATAATCTTCAGTAGAATCTTGCTGGCATGTGGGATCAGAGCGATTGTTCGATAATTTCCACAGTCAGTTGGATCACCTTTCTTTAGTATTGGTATAAACACAGATCTTTTCCAGTCAGTTGGCCATGATGTTGTCTTCCATATTTCTTGGCAGAGCCTTGTAAGTATGGTAACAGCTGCATCAGATTGCTGCAATACTTCTATAGGAATGCTATCAATGCCTGGTGCTTTGTTCTTTGATAAGGCTTTCAATGCTGCTTCAACTTCTTCTTTCATCACCAATGGTTCCCGATCATAAGGTACAGGTTGAAACGGCTTTTGGTCCACTTGATCTTTATCATATAAAAACTCTGTATATTCCTTCCACCTTTTCTTGATCTTCTCAGCATCATTCAACATAGAACCTTGAGCATCTTGTAACATTCCAATTCGAGGCTGGAACATTTTCTTTAACTCTCGTAGCTTTAGGAAAGCCGATCTTGTTCTTCTTCTAATAGTTTCTGCTTCTATTTCCTTGCAAGTGTCATTGTAGTACTTTTCCTTGTCCTGTCTTGCTGCACGTTGGAAATCTCTGAGTTCTGCGATTGTCTTTCTTTCTCCACTGGCTTTAGCTTCTCTGTGTTTCTGGGCAATTTTCAGAGTTTCTTCCGTCATCCATTTTGGCCGCTTTTGCTTTTTCACCTTTTGTAGAGACTTCTCGCTTTCTTCCAACACAACCTTCTTGATGTCATTCCATAACTCTTCTGGAGCTCTGTCATTTGTATCTAAGCAGCAAATCGATTTTGAAGGCAGTCTTTAAATTCCAGTGGTATATTCTCAAGGTCATATTTTGCAGCATTCATGAGTGGTTTGCTCTTTTTCAACTTTAGCTTGAGTTTGCATACTAGTAGTTGATGATCTGTACCACAGTCAGTTCCAGGTTTTGTCTTTGTTGATGTTATAGAACTTTTCCATCGTTGACTTCCACAGATGTAGTCAATTTGATTTTTATACAGTCCATTGGGTGAAGTCCATGTGTACAGTCACCGCTTGTGTTGCTGGATGAATGTGTTTGAGATGAATAGATCATTGGTCTTGCAGAATTCTATCAGTCTTTCTCCAGCTTCATTTCTTTTGCCAAGTCCATATTTTCCAACTACTTTGCCTTCTTCTTTGTTGCCAACTTTTGCGTTCCAGTCACCCATGACTATCAGGATATCCTGTTTGCATGTTCTGTCAATTTCAGCTTGTACTTGTTCACAGAACTCTTCAATTTCATTCTCTTCTGCAGCTGTTGTTGGGGCATATACTTGAATTATAGTTGTGTTGATAGGCAATCCTCGTAGACGAATAGAGATTAAGCGTTCGCTGACTGCATTGTATTTCATTACAGTTCTTGCAAGTTTCTTCTTTATTATAAATGCAACACCATTTCTTTTTTGTCTTTCATTTCCAGCATAGTAGACCATGTGATCATCTGATGCAAAGTGCCCGATGCTAGTCCATTTCAGTTCGCTGACACCCAACAGATCAAGTTGTACACGTTCCATTTCATTCTTGACCACCTCCAAAGTCCCTTGGTTCATGCTTTGTACATTCCATGTTCCAATGTGTAAGACATCTTTACTGCTTCTGACTCTCATTTCATACGCAGCTACATCAGCAGTCAGACTTCCCGAGGGCTTTGACCCAACCACATCATAAATGCTGGCTTTATTCTGAAAAGTCTTCAGCTCTTCCCCAGTAGCTAGTTGAGTGCCTTCTGACCTGGGGGTCTCATCTTCCAGCACCATAGCACAATTTGTTTTTTTGTAACTATCCATTGGGTTTTCATGGCAAGATACAGAAGTAGATTGCCGGGCCTTTCTTCCGCGCAGTTTAAGTTTGGTTTTGTTGCCGTTGTCACAAAAATGTGATCCTCCGCCGTCAACACTATCCCATTCTGCTGCCGCCCAGATGGGTGGTTTGTCTTGGTCTGGCACCTCAGCTGAGACCTGTCCATCTTGGGAGATCCTGCCAGTAGTTAAACTACCGATAGTTTAGCTCTCAGCATCACTGATGCGCGCAAGCCCTCACAGCACGACAAGCTGCAAACCAAGTGAGAGTGATGCTTCTTATGGATGTATAACTTCAAAGTGCACAGTTACTTGTGACCTGCAGGTTTTGCAGCAGTTTTCAGAGAGAGTGTGCAGGTATTTTTGTTGTAGAAATTGCTTAAGAAGGAGGGGCTTTATAGTCAGTGGTGGCCACTAGCCGTCGCCGCAGAACTGAAGATCTGAATATCCAGTGCCAGGGCTATATCCAGCCCCCAGCATTAAATATCTGAGTCAGCTGGAGAGTGGCAGTGCTAACTGGGCAGGGGGGTGATATTCAGCTGCTGCCCAGTTAGCTTCGGTGGTGAAAATTAGGCCACTGTTTAAGATGCCAAACCAAGTAACATGTACAGGAAATCAGTAAGGAGTAAGAAGCGCTGAAATGTAGGCAGAGCGCTGGAGCTGGTGTGAAGATTATCCAAGGATGTTTAAAAAAAAAAACACAACATTTCCAGTCAGTGAATGTCTCTTACTTCTTCATTGGTTTCAGGTAAATCAAACTCCCTCTGCAGAAGGATTCCTGTACCTGTGGCCGCTCTAGCAGCTCTAGCAGCACTTGTTGTGGGTTTGATTATCACTGTAATAGTCTTGGCAGGTGAGTGACGTATACCGGAACATTTTCTTTGCATGGTACTTCCGGGTTTCTGGGGTAGAAATACAGCACCGATTAATGGGTTAACTCATATGTTACAAGGAAAAAGAATATTCCTGGGGCTTCAATTTTTTTTTTTTTTTTTCAAGTTTCAAAATCTTTATTTTAAAAAAAAATAAGGAATTACAATCAAGTCCACATTAAGGGAGAGCGGAAAGCAATTAAGATACACAAATCAAGAACATTATTTCAAAGAAAAACTGGCCCCCGAGCCAAAACACAATAACCCTATTACATAGATAGGAAGAGAGACAATTTTCTTAAACACTTTCTTTCCCAAGCAAGAATGAATTCAATTGGTCAGCTTCCATAAAAACATACTTAACCTGGTCATACAACACTATACATTTACAAGGATACTTTAACAAAAAAGAGGGTGAGGAGAAAGGTTTGGTGGCTCAATCATTAGACGTTTCCGCTTTTTTGGAATCTTCTACCGATGAGATTACCAAACGGGCTACGCTGGTGGTATCATTTATGTCTTTAGCTGATAAGAATTTGGTTATGCGTTCATATTTTCCTAAGAAGGATAAATTGTTTTGTGTATTTACTGTGCAGGTATTTCCTGATGTTTCTAGAACTACTCAGGATAGACGTAAAGGCTTTTTGGCGTTGAAATCTCGCACCCTGGCAATTGGGGCCTCTTTTTTGTTAAAGTATCCTGGGGCTTCAATTTTAAAAGTTATGTCATTAGACTACAGGCCAGATCTCTAGACTAGACTAAGCCTTTACTCTTCTGTCCAGCTTTGGAGATGCTCCCTTCAGAGGAAACTGGGTGAGAGGGAAGGTTGTCTCGATTATAGGAGTGAGATGCTCTACCTTTTACTAGTTTTGGAGGTCCCAGTTCCCCTTTCTACCTTGCCCTACTGTCACATTTAGGAAACTCCAAACTACTACTAGAAACATTGATTTAATTTAGGAATTAGCCATTTCTGGGCATGTAAATAATTTTAAGATAAGCATTACGCACTTAAATTAGCCAAATTACAAGAGTACTTTTTTCTCCTGAAAAAAAAAATGGAGGACACAGAGTAGGGCAGTTGCAAAACATGGGTCTTGGCATTGACTGGGTAAATGTTGTTGTTAATAATTAGGCCTTTGATGCTTCGGTTCCTGTGGTACTTTCTCTCTAGCCATCTTTAGGTTATCGCCATGTTTCTTGTCCCTGTAACTCAACCTTCTTTAAACCTCTTCTGATGTTACCTGTGGTTACGTGCTTTAAGGTGTTGGCCACCCTCACACTCATTCATTCTCATGACAAACTGGTCACTATAACATTTTCCCCACTTGATGACATGAACCTGCATTACTGAGCAGCAAGAGGGTTAACGAAACTGACAGAAGCAACAGTCTGAACAAGCCTGAATGTCCAATGCCAAACATTTAAACAGTTTGGGAGGAGCAGCCTAGTGGTTAGGGCAGCAGCCTTGGACCAGAAAGACCAAGGTTCAAATCCTATTGGTAGTCCTTGTGGCCTTGGGCAAGTCACTTAACCCTCCTCTTTCTTAGGTATAAACTTAGATTGTAAGCCCTCTGGGGACAGGGAAATGCTGACTGTAACTTACCTTAAGGTCTACATAGTAACATAGTATATGGTGGCAGATAAAAACCAACTTGGTCCATCTTGTCTGCCCAGCAAGGTGGCATGAGCAGGTCACCCCTCCTCATGCCTTTGATTAGGGGTGTACCCACTGCTCCGTGCAGGTCACCGCTATTTGTTGTTGATTTATAAGAGATAGTTATGTTTTCTATAAAGGGATCCACTGTGTCTGTCCCATGCCATTTTGAATTCTGCCACTGTATTTGACCCCACCACTTCCATCAGGAGGACATGCCAAACATCCACTACCTTTTCAGTGAAAAAGTATTTCCTGACGTGCCTTTCAGTTTACCCCCTTGCAGCTTCATGTTATGCCCTCTAGTTTTAGTTTCCCCATCTTTGAAAAAAAGGTCTGTTCATTCATAATACTCTTTAAGAATTTAAAGGTCTGAATCATATCTCCCCTGTCCCTCATCTCCTCTGGCGTGTACATAGTCTTCAAGTCTCTTCTCATACATCTTATGACACAGGCTCCAAATAATTTCGGTCACTTTCCTCTGAACCGTTAACAGTCTTTTTATATGCTTTGTGAGATTTGGTCTCCAAAGCTGAACACAATATTACAAGTGAGGCTTCACCAATGACTTGTACAGTGGCATTAGTACCTCTTCCTTTCTGATGGTAATTCCTCTCTGTATGCAACCCAACATCCTTCTGACTTTTTGCCACTGCCTGGTCACACTGTTTCGCCACCTTGAGATCCTCAGAAACAATCACATCAAGGTCCTTCTCCTGGTCCATGCACACCAACCTCTTGCCCCATATTGCATACAATTCCCTTGGATTTCTGCTTCCCAAGTGCATGACACTGCACTTCTTCACATTAAATCTTAACTGCCAAGCATTAGACCATTCTTCCAGCTTTTGTAGATCTTTCCTCATGTTATCTACTCCCTCAGGAGAGTCCATTCTGTTGCAAATTTTCATGTCATCTGCAAAAAGACAGACTTTTCCATTCAGTCCTCCAGCAATATCACTCACAAATACATTGAACAATACCGATCCCAGGAGTGATCTCTGGGGAACACTACTAATCACCTTTTCATCCGAGTGAGTTCCATTTACCATCACTTTCTGTCGTCTGTCAGTCAACCAATTTCTGATCCAGTTTACCATCTTGGGACCCATTCCCAAGCTGTTTAGTTTATTGATAAGCCTCCAATATGGAATAGTATCAAAAGTTTTGCTGAAATCTAGGTAGATCACATCCATCGCATGCCCTTGATCTAGTTCTCTGGTCACCCAGTCAAAGAACTCAAATCACATTTGTTTGGCATGATTGTTCTTGGGTAAAACCATGTTGCTTCGGATCATGCAACCTATTGGTTTTTAGAAAGTCAACGATTTTCTCTTTCAGGAGCACCTCCATTACTTTTCCCGCTACCAAGGTAAGGCTTAGTGGCCTGTAGTTTGTCACTTCTTCCCTATTACCACTTTTGTGAAGAGCTACCACATCAGCCATTCTCCAGTACTGAGGAACCTCTCCTGTTTCCAAGGATCTGTTAAAAACATCCTTTAACGGCCCTGCAAGAACCTCTCTGAGCTCTTTCAGTATCCTAGGACGTATCCCATCCGGTCCAATGGCCTTGTCCACTTTCAGTTTTGCCAGCTGTTCAAACACATCTTCTGAGAATGGTGTAGTATCTACTCCATTCCTTTCTGTATATTTGTAAATCACAGTTGGTCCTTCTCCAGGATTTTCTTTAGTAAAAACAGAACAAATATTTGTTTAGCATTTTGGCTTTTTTCAATGTCACTTTCCATGAATCCGTTCTGGACACTTTTGAGTCCTGCAATTCCACCTCTGATCTTCCTCTTCTCCCGAATATACTTGAAAAAGGTTTTGTCACCACATTTCACATCTTTAGCCATGTTTTCTTTTGTCTTTGATTTTGCTATCCTTATTTCTCTTTTTTGTCTCTTTTTAGCTTTATCCTGTATTCTTTTCTGTGTTCCTCTATTTGCGAACTTCTGAATTTTGTGAGCCCTTCGGGGACAAGGGAATAAAAAGTACCTGTTAGTATATACATGTAAACCGCTCTGATGCATACGTAAAGGGCGATATATCAAATGCCTAACCATAACCATAAAGCTGTTTTTTGCCTTTATTTGTGCAGCCATTTCTTTGGAGAACCATTTGGTTTCCTTTACCTCTTATCTTTAGTTACTTTCCTTACATATTTATTTATTTAACAATTTCTCTATACCACCTTTTCATTTAATCAAGACGGTCTACAGTAACTTTAACTTTTACAAAGAACTTGCAATTTTGCAGTAACATCGTAACTTCGAAAAACTTAAACAGTCTCTTTTAAGCATCAACTCTACTCTTCCTTCAGGCATTTGGCCGTTTTACTGAAGTTGGCGTTTTTGAAGTCTTGGACTTTGAGCTTGCTATGACTGGACTGTGCCTTGGCTTTTATCTCAAACCACATCGTGTAATCACTGCTGCTCATATGGGCACCCACCCAAATATTCAACACGCTATCTCCATTGGTGAGTACTAAATGCAGCATCGAGCTTTCCCTGGTCAGTTCCATCACCATTTGTCTAGGTGATGCATCTTGGAAGGCATCCGCAGTTTTTTGTTGTTGTAATATTTCTTTCCAGATTTGCAGAAGGAATACTCCAATCCACATCAGATAGATTACAGTCACCCAATATGATCACGTCCCCCTTCATGGGTACCTTTGCAATATCAATAATCAAGTGTCTATCCATTTCTTCAGTTTGAGTTAGAGACCTGTAGACTACACCAGAATGGATGGTAGTGCCATCTCTTTCCAACACAATTCACGGCGCTGTTTCTTTTCCCCACATCCCCTGCATTTCAGCAGCTTTAATATTGCTTTTGACATATATACGGTTACTTCTCTCCTTTTCTGCCTTCTCTGTCTCTTCTAAATAGATTATAGTCAGATATGGCTGTATCCAATTCATGCAATTCGTTAAACCATGTTTCTGTAATGGCCACAGTGTCCAAGTCCATTTCCACCATTAGAGCTGCCAGATCAGGAACTTTGTTGGCTAAGCTGTGAGCATTTGTGCTCATTGTTTTCCAACATTTGTTGACTGGCTTGCCTGTATTTTGCATTGATTTTGTTTTATACGCCTCTTCCCACTTGCTATTGATGTGTGGGTTAATAGTGTCGCTGTTTCCAATATTATGTTTTTTCTGGGAGTGACATCCTGAATTTCTTGTTTTCCATCTGTCACCACCTTTCCCTAGTTTAAATGCCTGTCCACATGCTACCTGAATTTTTCTGTTAGGATCGTTTTCCTTGCAACAGAGAGAGATGTAGTCCATCAACACGGTATAGCCTCTTGTTCCATTTCCCCAGTCGCCTATATATCTAAATCCTCGTTTGCACCAGGTTTTGAGCCATGTATTGAAGTTGTTTATGTGATGCAACCTTTCTGCCCCCTTACCAATAACAGGTAGAACTTCTCAGAATGCTATAGTGTTAACACTGGGTTTGAGTTTCTCTCCCAGTGTCTTGGAAGTCCCTTTGAACTGTAGAGGCAGTTTCTAGCCAGGTCATTTGTACCCAGGTAGATGACAACATCAATTTTGAAGAGCTCACTTTCTGCACTAACTATGACAACAATTTGGTTCATATTCCTATAAAATAATCAATGATTGACCCAAGTTATGTTTATATATACCCCTTTTGTAACACTATTAATGCTCAAGCCTAGTTAATGTTAATGGATACTCCAAGTTCAATATTCCTGTTATAACATAATCAATACGTTTGTTATAATGTAAACCACTTTGACTATATAATAAAGCAGTATTAAAAAAACATTAAATAAAATAAATACCAGAGCCAGAACAAAAATTATTGGGTCACAGACCAGAGACTTGATGAAGAGAGTGTAGTCCAATAAAAAGATATAATTTATGACTTTCTTGTTGACTTTTATCTGCACATATCCAAGTGGACTAAGATGACAACTCATTTTTTGCTTGGATGACGGACTGAAATGTTCAGCATGTGGAGAGAAAGATGAGCTGTACTAATCTTTACATTGCTTGTATTAGAATGTAAACCTTAAGAGAGTCAGAGCTGAAAATGTTGGACACTTCATATCAACACCATGCACTTCCAATATATTCTCCTTGGGTGAATCTCTTCATAAATGCAATCAACAAATCCTAGTAAATAAGTAGATAGCGAAGTATTGATCAGATGGTAGGAACACTCAAGCAAGTCACAGTGATAATTTATATTTCCATTAAATGATTATTAGGCATTGAAAGGCAGAAAGGTGATAAAACTTGATGAAATTATTCCAGCAAGAGGTGGTTAAACAGTTGAATCAATCATGCAGTGAGTTTAGTTTTCCTTTGCTTTCCTTTTATATCTTCTAAAATGTAGGAACTTTGGCATGTTAATGATGGTGCTTGAAGACTTAATAAAAGGTGAAGATTATGATCAGACTAGGAAATATTTTAGATAAGGGAATTCATGTGGGCATGGTTCCTTTTAAGGTGCATGGGAACATTGTGCTGCCTCCCACCCCTCTCTTGCTGCCGCTGATTCCGACAATGGGATGGCCTGCTGCTTCTGACCCCCCCCCCTCCCCACCCCCAGCACAACTGCCTGTCTAGAGGGGATGTCTGAAGCAGCAGGCTATGTGCTTCAACACACAGCCTGCTGCCCACCTAATGGACAAGCTGCCACTGCATGGGAGGCCACCAACACCCATCTCCCCATTGCTTGTGTTCAACTACTTCATGATTCGAACTATGAGTGGTCTCATATTCTTTGAAATGGCTGCAGGCCTCCTGCACACCTTAGAAATAACGCTTTACATGCAAATCTTAAACCAGAAGATGGTCTCAGTATGTTCTTATTTATATGCTTATTAAGGAAAATAAAGAGGGTACCTGATGCTGTGAACAACTTGCAAGTTAATAAGATTTCGGTTTATGCTTTTGAATTTTAATCTTTGTACAAATTCAGTGATTATGAGGGTATATTATATTTTGGTCTTGAATAACTGGCTTAATAGTATATCTTATTTTGATTTCAACTTGCTCTCAAACATATTTCCTCTCTTTGGTTTGAAAATTTTTGAAGCTAGCAAAGTTTAAAAAACAAAAAAAACCCTGAAGCTTATCCAGAGGGAAAGAGGGAACCTTTGATTAATTAGCTGGAGTGCTGATGCTCCCTCATACACTGATGCTGTGGAAGAAGATGTTGTAAAATCTGATACAGAGATAGTGTCTGAAAGGTGGACTTATTTTCTCATTTACAGTTAAACCAAAGGATACCAGAGATCACACAGCCTCTCCTCCTCCAGATCCCTGTCCAGATGGCTGGATCTGGTTCAGAAGGAAATGTTATTCTTTCTCCAAGGACACAGGAGATTGGGACACAGCCCAGAGATCCTGCACCTCTCAGAATTCCTCCCTTGCGTACATCGAGAACCTGCAGGAACTGGTAAGTGTGGTGGATCCTACACCAGTGTGGGAAGGAACTGTAATTATCCCAGGCTAAGGTTACTGCTTCTGGTATTGAGAAGCATCCCTTGGGGAAGGAGATGTGTGTCCTGCACAGCCTCAGCTGGAAATGAGCAAACTGGATTCACAGCTCTTCAGTCCTTAATTCCTGTAGATGCCATCTGGACAGGGGAGAAGCAAGCATGTATTTATTTATTTGTAAAACATTGACATTCCACCTTCCTGATAATATCATACAAAGTGTTTCACAATAGTAATAACAAAGATGGGTTCTGCAAAATGTAGAGAAAAGAAGCTGAATGATTGCCTGATGGCAGCTAGATGAGAACGGAATTTGTGTTCCGTTCAGCTCCCATCAGGGAACCATCATGCAAGACAGTGAAGTACTGCATCCTGCCTCTTTGATATGAGTCAGATTAAGAGTAATAAGACCAGAAGCTGTATAGGGCTGAATGAGCAGCATAAGTTACTGTCTTATCCCTTTTAAACAGGTCCAGCTGTGGCTTTAATATCAGAGTTCCCATAGAACATCTAAATCGTCTATGGAAAAACTCGGAGAGAGAATGTTTTTCTGCATGGACAAGCAGGATATAATCAGCCACACATATGGGTGTTGTCATCCTTGACTATGCCAGGTCAGACTTGCTGTCCCATAGCCAAAATTTAGAAAACTCTTCTGAGCATATGCAAGAGAACCCCTCCCATGTGCCTGTTGCTCCTCCCTTTCAATCTGTTTCATTCGCCTACCAAGCAGGACAGAATTTGCTCTCCTTCTCCCTTCTTCTATAATTTAAAGTTATTCTCTTACTCATTTTCTTTATTTTTGCTTAATATTTTCCAATGAAGCTCAGCTACATGGAACTGCAACTCCCAAGGGGGCAGAAACTAGCTATCCGTGGGATGTTTTTCTGTGAAAGAGAATATTTTCAATGATTACCATTCCTACAGGGACTAACTAAATAGCCCTAGGAGACTTTGTCATGAAAAAGAAATGAGACCCCATGTAAAGCAAATTTTTATAGAGTTCCACGGGTAATCGAAGAAACTACAGACTGGTGAGCTCGACATCAGAACTGGGCAAAATGGTAGAAACCATTATAAAGAATAAAATTACTGAACATGTAGATAGTCATGATTTAATGGGACAAAGACAATATGGAGTTAGCCAAGGAAAGTCTTGTCTTAATAATCTGTGTTAATTTTTTTTTGAAGGTGTGAAGAAACAAGTAGTCCAAGTTGAACAGGTTGATTGTAGTGTATCTGGATTTTCGGAAAACCTTTGACAAGGTCCCCTATGAGAGACTCCTGCTCCAGCTGTCAACGGAGCCTCCGGTCCCCCTGGGCTCTGCCATGGGCCTGTTAACACAGGAGGAGGATCCTCCTGAACCTAACCTCCCTACTCCTCACAGTCTGGCGGCTAAACAGGTCTCCCTAGCCTTTCTGGCCCTTCCAGAGGAGGTCGAGGAAATCCTCCTCACTTCGAGGAAGGACTCCACTAGGCGGGCTTACACCTTTAAGTGGAAATGCTTCTCCATCTGGTGCTCGTAACACCAGATTGACCCCTTCTCATGTCCAGTTCAGTGGGTTCTTCAGTATCTCCTCCACCTCTCAAGGGGAAGACTGAAGTCGAACTTTGTCAGAGTTCATTTGAGTGCCATCTCGGCTAATCATCTCTCTGTCAGGGGAAAACCTCTCTGAGGGCAGCTGTTGGTCTCCCGCTTCATGCAGGGCCTTCTGCTATCCAAACCGCCCATCCATCCCCCTCCGGTGGAGTGGGACTTAAACGTGGTGCTCACGCAGCTCACCCGCCCACCTTTCCAGCTGATGGCTACGTGTTCACTCCAGCACTTAACCTGAAAGGTAGCCTTCCTGGTGGCACTGACCTCAGCCCGCCGAGTCAGTGAGCTCCAGGCGCTCATGACTGGCACCCCCATACACCAGATTTTATCGGAACAGGGTGGTCCTCCATTCCCACCCTAAATTCCTACCCAAGTTCGTTTCAGACTTCCATCTCAACCAAGAGATAGTCCTGCCGACTTTCTTCCTGAGGCCTCACACCGACCAGGCGTCGACAGCTCTCCATACCTTTGACTGCAAACGGGCCCTCACCTTCTATTTGCAGCGTATCCAGACTCATTGCAAGTCTGACAGACTTTTCGTGACCTGTGATCCCAGTAGACAGGGGCAAGCAGTCACCAAGCGCACCCTCTCAGTTTGGGTGGCGGACTGCATCACATTCACCCATGCGAGGGCAGGCATCCTTCTGGATTGTCGAGTTACCGCACACGGGGTCCGAGCCAAAGTGGCCTTGGTGTCCTTGCTGTGCTCTGTGCCCCTGTTGGACATCTGCCGGGCGGCGACCTGGTCTTCCACGAACACCTTTGCTGCCCACTACTGTCTGGAGAGGGAGTCCCACTGGGACAGTACCTTGGGCCAGGCTGTTCTCCGTAATCTGTGTGGGGTATAAGCAACTCCTGCCCTCCGACCTTTCTTCATGGCTACCGAGGGCTTTGCCCAGAGGACCCGAAGACTCTGGCTCCTTCGGGCTTCTGCTTCTGCTTACAGCCTCGAGGAGGCATTTTCTTTTTGGTTACGGGCTCGGTAGCCTGTAGCTAGGGAGTCCCATAAGTGAGGACTGACTTCATGCTTGTTCCTGGAGAAAGCGTAGTTGCTCACCTGTTACAGGTGTTCTCCAGGGACAGCAGGAATCTGTCCTCACTACCTTCCTGCCTCCCCTGATGAGTTGCTGAATTTTTGTCCTTCCCTTGCCATCTGCTTGGTAGGGCTCGAGCTAAGGGAGCTGACTGAGCAAGATGGCACCCTTGGGCGGGAAGAGGACCATGCATGCGTGGTAGCAATCCCAAAGGCTTGCTTTGAAAGCTGGGGAATTGCTCCACGTGGGCTCCGTTGGTGCCGACATCACCCATAAGTGAGGACTGATTCCTGCTATCCCTGGAGAACACCTGTTACAGGTGAGTAACTACACTTTCTGTCCCCCTTCACCTCTGGAGGCTGCATCAACAGTTGCTGCCCAGAGGTCTGTTCCCACCAAAGAGAGGTTGTGTCCCCCCCCCCGCCCCCCCCCCAGCAGACATCTTATGGACCATGGATGGCTTCTCCACACAGCCCTTCCCTTCAGGCAGGAGTTGGTAATGTTGGTACCAGGGACCCCAATCTGAAAAACTTTGCATGGTGAATAAAGAAAGAAAAAAGGCAGAGCATGGGGGGTTCGGAGATCCTGTTTCAGCCTGGGAAACCCACACATAGCTAGATGTAAAACCGGGATGTTTAAACCTAGTCCCCAAGTCCTTACTACACTCTTATTTGGGAGGCACCACCTCAGCTTCCCCTCCCCCACTGAGGGGAGGATAACAAAAAGATGGTAAGGAAACACATAGGAGACTAAGCGGATCAGGATCCAAAAGCAGACTCAGAGGTGAGTTTGAGCCTGGATTTGAAAAGGGACAGAGATGAAGCCTGACGCACAGACTCGGGTAGTTTGAGACGTAAGGAGCAGCAAGGTGGAAGGATCGAAGTCTGGAGTTGGCATTAGATGAGAAGGGCACAGATAGAAGGGATCTGCCAGAAGAGCGGAGCACCCGAGGAGGGTGTAGGGAGAGGTAAGAGAGGAAAGATAGTGAGCAGCAGCAGAATGAGTGCACTTTATAGGTCAGTAGGAGAAGTTTGAACTGCATACGGAAACTGATAGGGATCCAAAGAAATGACTTAAGAAGGAGGGTTTATATGAGCATGTAGAGGATGGCGGAAGGTTAGTCACGCAACTGAGTTTTGAACAGATTCAAGGAGAGAGAGATGATTCAGAGGGAGATTAGCAAGGAGGAGGTTGCAATTGTCTAGATGGGAATTGACTAAAGAGTGGATAAGAGTCTTAGGGGCTTGTTTACAAAGCCGCGGTAGCGATTCGCGATCGTTATCAATGGGGCCGCGGCTCCGATAACGATCGCGAACCGCTACCACGGCTTTGTAAACAAGCCCCTTAGTAGTGTGTGTAGAAAGGAATGGACGAATTTTGCCAATGTTAGCTAAAACCTGTCTTTTTTTTTTTTTATCTGTTGGATATGTGCAGAGAAAGAGAGTAGAGTCAAAGATGATCACAAGGTTGTGAGCTGAGGAAATAGGGAGGAGTGTAGTATTATCCACAGAAATAGAGAAGGGAGGAAGGGGAGGAGGTAGGTTTAGGGGGAATGATAGAGAGCTCAGTTTTGGCCATGTTCAGTTTCAGATTGTGGCAAGACATCCAGGCAACAATGTCGGATAAGCAGGCCTGGATTGTTTTAGAGATTTCAGGCACAGAAAGGTAGATTTGAGAGTCATCAGCATAAAGATGGTTCTGAATACCACGAGAGAAAATAAGTACATCAAGGGACAGAGTGTAGAGAGAGAAAAGGAAAGGTACCAAGACAGACCCCAGGGTACACAAACTGAAAGCAGGATGGCGCTAGAGTAGGAACCACCAGGACAGACACTAAAAGAGCGATGGGAGAAATGAGAAGAAAATCAGGACAGAATGGAGCCCCTAAGTCCAAGCAAGGACAGGGTACCGAGGAGAAGGTGGCGATCAACAGGGTCAAAAGCAACAAAAAGGTCAAGGAGGATGAGAATTGAGTAGAGGCCTTTGGATTTGGCAAGCAACAAGTTGCTGAAGACTTTGGCAAGAGCTGTTTCTGTGGAATGTAGAGTATGAAAGCCAGATTGCAGTGAGTCCAGAAGGGCTTGAGAGGAAATAAAGTCAAGATAGCAACAGTGAACAGCTCATTCAAGTAGTTTTGAAGCAAAGGGGAGGGCAGAGAAAGGTCGACAACTGGAAGGACAGATGGGATCTAGAGAAGGCTTTTTGAGGAAAGGTGTAACCACAGAATATTTGAAGGCCACAGGAACAGTTGTAATGGAAAGTGAAAGGTCAAGGATTTGACAGATGGAAGGGATAGTGGCAGAAGAAATAGAGCTTAGAAGATGGGAGGGGATGGAATCAGAGGAGCAGGTAGTCAGTTTGGAGGAGGAGAGAAGACTACAGGGCCACTAACTCAACCCATAAGTCCCTCCGTCTGACACTCCCATCCAACCAGTTCTAGTGTGCTAAACATGGAGGAAACTGACTCTCCCCCCAATTTGAGATCCAACGTCTAAGCCTTTCCAACTTTAAATGGGAGAATGAAATGAGGCCATTCCCTTCCCCATGGGCCAATTCACAAAAGGACTCCAATATAACTGTGCACTGGTAACCTTGTCTCTTCATGCGATGCCATTGTCATGCGCTCAAACTGGGATCTGCACTCTACCTCCTATGTAGCGGGAAACAACACTGAATAGAATAACCCATTGATGACGGCAAGTACAGGAAGAACCAAACCCGTATCACTGCTCCCAGACCAGAACTGGGCCAGACTCAATTTATTCTGTGGATAAAGGAGTCCCCCAGTAGTGTGAGGAGCAGCCTGGCAACAAGAGAGCAGGGCTTGAACCTCATGGGCACTCCTTGTGGCCTTGGATAAGTCGCTTAACCCTCTATTCTACAAGTGATGGGGAAAAAAACAATTAGACCAGCCAGGCACACTGACCTCCCTACATCAAGCTCCCACTCCTGTGTCCCTGGCATTTTCTCACAACAGTGGCTTCTTGGACAAGCATCAAGTAAGTCCCCCTCCAATCTCCATAGAGATGGATTGCTGCATGATACATATTGCCATGGAGGGCAGGATAGTGGCAACGTTGCATACAAAGGCACTTGTGCATCATCGCTAAGAGTATGTAGGCTTAGCAGTAGGGGCCTTCACAGTACACTGCTCTGACTCCTTCAGCCAGCTCAACCTGCCTTCCAGTGAAGGCAACTAAGTTCATCAGAACATTAACCATAACTATGTACAGAATCAAGCTTTAACAGAAGTCTCGCTGCAGACCTATTTCCCAACAGATGATGTGGCCGGGGGGAATGATCACACAGACCTAATTCCCTGCAAAGGATGTGACTTCAAAAGAACTGTCCCATGCCAGACCAGTTCCATCCGCCCAGGCTGGGGCGCTAGGAGGCACCCTTGTATCCCACTGCTCCTCCTTCCTAACCATCTGCAGCAGCTCCCTCGGGCAGTGGCTTAGGGTCTGGACAACCAGAGAGCTATCAAGAGCCACCACTAGACTGATCTTTGTCTCATTCATGCCATTCACAGTTTGTAGTTGCCGAATACTGGAATAATTGGGCACCTTGCGTTACAAGTGCCAACCTGCCCTCTCTCAGCTATAAATGCTGCAGACATTCTTCCACATTCTCTCTTTCCCAAAGAGATGACCTGCTGCCTGTTGACTCAGCAAACTTTGTATTGTGCCCAAAATGCCAATCCGCTCCTCCCTCCCAAACAAAAGAAAGAAAAAGGGGAGGGGGAAGAACCTTCAGCACCTATGTTCCCCTAGCACGGCCACAGCATTCAACCCAAAGCTACGTCCAGTGGAGAGACTTCTCTTACCAGATGCTTTGTCATTTCGATATATCTCCTTTGGTCATGTCCAGGCCCAGCCCAATCAGTTGGTCCTCATCTCAAAGCAAAGGCAACACTGGTCTCCAGCCCTACAGTAGGTCCACCAAGAGGATGCAAAAAGATCTCGTGGAAACTTCCATACATGTTTTCAATCAACTTCAAGTATGGGCCATGCCATGGTGTGAGCCAAAGCCTCCTCATATCATGCCTTTGTGGGCCGTATTGCCCAGTTGCTCTTAGGCTTTCCATCATGAGATGCTCTGTGAAATGGGATGCACTCAACCCAACAGCCTCATGCAGCTGCATTGGTCCAGGCTGTACTTTGGCTGAGTCTCAGGAATCCATTATGTGTATGGATTCAAACTTCTCCTATTGACCTATAAGTGCACTCATTCTGCTGCTCCTCACTACCTTTCCTCTCTTATCTCTCCCTACACTCTTCCTTGGGAAATCCACTCCTTTGGCAGATCTCTTATATCTATGCCCTTGTCTTCTATTGCTGACTCCAGACTTCGATCTTTCAACCTTGCTGTTCCTGATACTTGGAACAAACTACGTGAGTCTATGTCCGACTTCATCTCGGGCCCTTTTCAAATCCAGGCTGAAAACTCACCTCTTCAAGGCCGCTTTTGGATTCTGATCTGCTAAGTCTTACCATTCCCTTGGATGTGTCCTTTTCCTCAGCTTTTGTGTTGTCCGTCTTAGCTAGATTGTAAGCTCTGATCAGCAGGGACAGTCTTTAACGTGTCTGTACAGCACTGCGTGTGCTTTGTGCTATACATATGATTAGTAGTAGTAGTACGGATTCTTGAAAGGACATTCCTGGGGTCAGTCCACTCAGTACTTTGCTGCTCCAACTCCACGGGTGAGTGGTGGATGTCACACATCCTCCCCCACATCACCACCTCAAACATGTTTCATATTCTGAACTGCAGAAGTGAAGCCTTTTTGACACAATGCAAGTACCACAGTGAGCATTAGCAGTGAATTTGATGGACTGGGGTCATACTCTACATGCAGGAGGGAGGTTCATGACTGCTTGGGTATGCACAATGCTACACCTTTTGGGGAATTAACCCCACCTCATCCCTCTCAACCTCACCTCCCAAATCCAATCCTATAGTCCTGTGCTGTCCTGCAACTGCAACAAAGTAACCTGCATGCAGACATACAGGGGCTCAGTCTCATGGGCTCCCTCCCTGACTCAGTAACCCACTTTATTTCTTCTTTTTTATTTTATTTTTTTATAGGGAGGCACATAAGGCGTTCCTCCCCATCATAACTAGAACTTACAGAAGAAGTGGGTCAGACCAGCAACAGTTATCACATCAGGCAGTGGTCTCGGAAGTGGCAATGAAAAAGGCTGAGCTTTCCAAAACACAGCTCCATACACCTCCAGAAGAGGAACACCATGGTCTTTTTTTGTCCCAAACCGTGGGTTGTTTCCCCTCCACATCCACCCAAAGACCTCTCCTTGGTATACCCTCCCGGAGACGGCACAACAGAGTGAAAAGAACCCTCATTGCCCTGAACAACCACCAGCATCAAGGATCCTCCAGATCGCACATGTAACTAACGACCGGCTATGGTCACTGTGCATGTCACTATACCTATTTCCCTCTGAGGGGGTCACCCTTAGTGACCACCCTTCTGGATACTCCTAGAATACTGTCTTAGGCTTCAACTCACCACAGCATGGTTCCCTGGGTACAAGGGCCCTCTATTAGTCCCAACACCTCAACCCTGGCACTTGCAGCTTGGGATTTATCCATCTGTGTGACTAATTATATCCTGCTTGTCCATGGAGAACTATAGTTACAGGTAAGCAACCTTACTTTCTCTCCACTATTCCTCACTAATAATTGTTAATCACTTCAGTTGAGTTTCTTGATATAGTGCTTATTGGTAATAACAGCAAACTTCATTTTCCTAAGGATTTCATGAAGGAGCATAAAGGTTTGATCGATTGTTGGATAGGTCTGAGTAGAGAGCAAGGGCAGCCGTGGAAATGGACAGATGGATCTGAATTCAATAACCTGTAAGTTTTTCATTCTTCCCCATTCATTGAAACCAGTGGCAGCTTTCATTTATGGCCTTTGCTCTAGTTTCAGAGTCTGTGTTACCTTTACTTTGGAACTTCACATAAATACAAAGTACCTGTGAACGTTAGCACCTGATTTCTATCTGGGTTGATTTTTTTTTTTTAAATAAAAATAAATGCAGCTAGACTAGAAAATATGTTCTATGTAGCTGTTTCAATCTCATCCATAATTCATCCACAGGAACAATTTACCTAAATGTGGCTAAGTATTATGGAGCACCTAGTGCATGTTAGCTAAACTGAGAAACTCAAAGAATGAAAATCTATTGTTTAAAACAGCTGTCACCTGGCAGGACCAAAAGACACTATTGTTATGCAGCAATTTTACCTGAGAAAAAAGCTAAAATAACTTTCTTTTTCATGTTTTCACATTTTTACTTTCTTTGTTTTCCCTTCGGCAAGTTTTCAGTACGTAATCTCTCATTTGTTTTGTCCTTTGAAGTTATACTAATACTCCTTTGCAATGATTTTTATGTCTTTTCTTGCAGATTTAACATTTTGCAGAATTCAAACTGTGTCTATCTGAATAAGGATAGTGTCAAGAGTGCTGGATGCAACACAAAGCGAAGGTGGATTTGCAAGAAACCTGTGCAGTCGCATTTTTTTTCTTATATTATTTCAAATGTATACTAAGAAAAAATAAATGTATAAGAAAAAACATCATAACCATACAGTAAATGATACCAATAATTATACAAAAAAAATACAGATAGTCCACATCAAGAAAGTGAACTACCAAACAATGTCAAAGAATAGAAAGAAAAAAGAGTGCCACTTGATTCTTGTAAATAGAAAACTCCATTTAACTAATCTTTGAGCTAAACAGGCAAAAAAAAAACATAGGAAAAAAATAAAATTAAATTTTACTCTCCAGAAATTCTTACAATAGTTCTGCCTCCTGAAAAATATACTTCCGGCCTTGAAACACTATGGGGTATGTTTACTAAACCATCTTAATGTGAACTCTGCCACGTTATCGTGTGATAAGGTACCTTATCGCGCAATAATGGCGCTTTATCGAGCGCAGAGGTACCTTAGCACGCGATAACGCGCACAGCGGCGCAAATGAGCACTGAGGGAGGAGAAAGGCTCCCAGAGGGCGGAGGAAGGCTCCCCAGGGACGGAGAGAGAGGGTCAGTGGGCGGAGAGTGGGAGGGGAGAGGCTCCTTGCACACTAACGCTGTGAAATCCGAGGCTGAAAACTAACACCAGTGAAACCCTGGCGTTAGAGCTGATTTAAAGGGAAAATAAACCATTTCCGTCAGCAATGTACAGCAAAACCAGGGAAACCTACAAAACGTGATAAGTGTGATACATGTGCACGGAACAAAAGGGCAAATAAACAGTGAAAATGAACAGAAGAAAATGTAAAAACAAAATAACCAAGCTGGGCAATAGTGATATCAATGGGAAACATCAAAAAACACTCCCAAGAAAGCTCCAAAAAAAAGATATGAATTTTGGAAGGGTCTATGCTCCGTCCCCATACAAGGTGAATGAGCCCACAGTGAAATTGCACTGAGCAGGGTTTCCCTCTCCATTGGACAAGTTTCCTATGGTGTGCACATCGTCCACAACAGCAGGGCGGGCATGTCGGAATGGGCAACTGGACAGATGCTGGAAAAGGGGACACAGAGGGCTGCAGGCGGCACATGCTGTGCTGCAGCTGGGCCACGGTGCAGACAAGGGTGATGCCTAGGTGGCCCATAGGAATGCTGAAACAGTAGAGCAGCCAGACATGGGCACGAGTGTGATTCCCAATGTGTCACATGGGATAGTACCCAGCAGGTACCCCCAAGGGCACAGAACATTGGCAGGCAGTGCTGGGGGGAAGCGTGGACAGCTATGCAGGCACCCCTACCCCAGAACATGCACCATAGGCAGCTGCCTACCTGCACACTGGATGGCCTGAGACTGCGCACCACCAGCAGAAGGGCATGTCAGCATGGTGGCAGAGGGGTATTGGTGGTGGAGGGGGCAGTGACAGCTGCCCAGAGCAGACCATGGCCTTGCCCTGTGTAGGTGGGTGCCATGCACTGCAACAGACAGGCCCTGCCGGATGAACAGTCATGGTATCACCAGGGAATGCACTGTCTCTGTGGCAACACGGTGGTGCAGTGCACACAACCAGTGTGTTCAGAAGAAGAAGGTCACAGGTTCAAGTCCCAGCTGTGGTTCCTGCCATCCCAGTCCCCATATTTTACTCACTACTAAAACGTGCTAATACAGACAGAACCTTTATTGCAGATGACGTAAACATGCCCATTTTACCCTACAGAGCACAGACACCATAAACATGCGCATTACCTAGAGCAGAGTCTCCCAAATGCAGTCCTGGAGGGCCAAGCACCATTCAGATTCCATGCTGCCTCTAATAAAGATGCCTGTGCTGCATTTCTATGCGCCGCCCCCATGGTATGCAGATGTATCTCATGCATATTCATGAGGGACAGCATGAAAACCCGAACAGTGTTTGGCACACCAGGACTGGAGTTGGGAACCTCTGCCCTAAGCAGCAGCCAACAGGGGCAGACACACCCTGACCCACAGGCTCCAGTATCCAATGCCCCCTGGACAGGCAGGACGTTGGGCCCTGCGTGCATCTCCCAATACTAGCACCTGCATACCTTAGCAATGCCACCCTAAACCTGGGAATACGGTACACAGCTATCAAAAGGTTGCTATGATTACTGGTAGATAGCAATTCGAAGTTAAGTACAATTTTCTGATTGAGCTGTATCATAGCAACCTTTCTGATGTCTGTGGAGTGTGCTACAGGTCTTGTGTCTGACAGTGTTTACCACCTAGGGAGTGACCCTAACAGCATTGCGTACCATAGCCATGCCTGCACTGTGCCCAGGACTGGTGCGGTGGCCAGGGCTACCAAACACCTCTATAGTTGTACAATGCTGGCATAGCTGTGGGAGTGTGTGTCTGTCTATCCAGTGTGTGGTGGTGGCTGCAGACACCCTCCACAGCCCACACTGCCAACACTGTTGCCAGTATTGGCCTGCCAATGTGCATAATGAGGAGCAAGGTATAGTGGGTATAGCCCGGACAGGGTGGCCTGGCCAGGATGCATCGGCACGTGGCATAGGGCAATGGCTGGGACATTGTAGTGCCCGGCCACCACCTGTACAGACAGGGTGGCCACAGCATGTCCTGCTGGGAGATCACTCTCACCCTGACTGAGCAGTGACCACGGCATGGCTAGGTTCCCCCATAGTGCTATGTAGTATTTTTCTCATGTAATATTTATGGGTTCCCTTTTGGGGCCCAATCACTGACTTATCTGCTTGGTGTGTATGCTGACATCCCAGTTCTGGGTGCATGCATCTCCTCCAGGAACATGCACTATGGACTAGCTAGCAGACTGTCTGCAGCTAGTATGTGTCTTGCTGGAACACCTTGCAGGGTGCAGCATCTGGAGGCTTGCTGTAGGAGAATGTCAGATAGTGGTGGGACGCAGCTGATCATTTCCAGGCCTAATGTCTGTCTGCTATTGCTTTATTGATGTGTACAGAGCTGCATTGACTGCCCTGTAGGCTGTCTGTTCCCCAGCAGGACTGGGGTTGATGGTCCCCTCTATTGCCACCATCGCAGGGAGGTAGAATGTGGATCTGTTGATGGGAGACCCTGTTTCCCACCCTCAGCCCCAGAAGGTGGGTTGGGTGGTGGTACATAATCCGCCTATGGGTCCATAAGGGCTAAACATGACTGAGAAATACAGATGTATCCAAGGTGTGTCTGCAGAAACTACCTATCTCACACACTAGCACCGCCTGGGGACCTGCAGCATGGCCTATTTCTGTCATGAAAGGTGCTGTGGACCTGGTGCTGGGCGCCCCACCTCACTCTCAGGGTGAGCACAGTACCCGCACAATGTGACGGTGTGTAGCTACTCTTTGCCAGTAACACACACGGTCAGTTCCCCCCACCAGGCCTAGGTGCTGTGGGGGTGCATACCCCATCTTGTGATCATCTGTAGAGTGCTGATTTGCATGTGCAGTGCATCATGGGTACGGGTGGGTTAACCCTATCCTGGTTAACACAGCAGACTGTTTGTGTGGTGACGTGCAGTCCTTCTGCAGCTAGCCAGGGGTTTGTTAGCAGTTATAGAGCTGTAGCCCAATGGTTACTTCATTGCCTGTGAAGCCACAGGTCATGGGTTCAAACCCACGGTGGGGTTATTTGATAGGGCTGTCTGAAGCACTGTCTATTTTTAATGTACATTAGTGCTGCCAGCAAAAACACCCTCAGAGTACTGTAACCATAAGGCGCTTGATAGGGTGCCCTATAAAGCGCCTTATGAGGCACCTTATGGTTACAGTACTTATAAGGTGTCCTATGGAGCGCCTTATAGGTTGCCCTATAGGGGACATTATAGGGTGCCTTGGCGGACAGTGCACTTTATAATGTGCCCTATGGAGTGCCTTATAGGGTGCTTTATGCGGCACCTTAGGTTACGGCACCTGAGGGTGTGTTTGCTAGCAGCAATAATTAACATACAAATAAAATGCCTCAAGATGCAATACTTACATGTAAAAGCTGATGCCTCAGCCAGCCATGCATTAGGCACACTGAGGGATCAAACTCATGACCCCTGTATCATCAGTCAGTGTATTAACCATTGTGCTACACCTCTGGTTCTATGTTTGCATGTCTGCGCGCCTACTTAGGATTACCGCGCGTTAACGTGCTTAGTGGTGTTTCACCCGATAATGTGCACAGCGCACGTTATCGCGCGATAATCCTGTTTTGCTACTTTAAGACCAAAACGCCCACTCCTTTTATGGCAGCCTGCACACTATCGCCGGGCGCACATTAGGACTGCTTAGTAAACATACCCCTATATAACATTTACAGGGAAATTTTAGATGAAAAGTCGCACCTAAAGCCAGCACTCGAGGACGAATCTCAATAAAGGACTTACTCCGCTTTTGAGTTACCCTAGAAACATCAGGGAACACCTGAATAGTTTGCCCACAGAATTTCTCATTTTTCTTAAGAAAATGTGCCCGCAAAACGTTATCCTTATCCATATCGAACAAAAAAGAAACCAAAAGCGTAGCCCTGCAGAAAATATCAGTTTCAGATTCAATGAAATCAGAAATATCTAATGAAAGAGGAGTCAAAACTTCCCAAGAAACACCAGGTTCATCACAATCCCCGCCCCCCCCCCCCCCCTTTTCAAGCCTCCCTGGGGGCAGAGAGAATAACTTAGAAATTTTTAATGAGTCAGCATCTTCAAGCAATAATATGTCTTTAAAATACTTCCGTAAAAGAATGATAGGAGATAAGTAATGTGTTTTTGGAATATTCAAAAAACGTAAGTTACAAGACCGTAAAGAATTTTCCAAAAACTCATCCTGACGATGCAAACAAACAGAATCATAGGACATTTTAGCACAAAAATCATTCTGTGCCACAAACTTAGATTCTTGAGTATCTACCCGTTTCTCTAGCATTAAAAGTTTTTCTTCATGGTCAGCAAACTTCAATACTGTCTCCTTAGGAGAAATCAGATACTTTTTTCAAAGAGACTGCCAATGTGGACTCCATACGAGACACTATTGACCAGATATCTCTCAGGGAAACATCTAGAGGAGGAACATGGGGTACAGAAAGAGAGGGTAACTCAATCACAGATGGTAAAGGAGACATTAATGATAAATTTGAATCAAGTTTCAAAAAAGAAAAAGACAGCAAAGTTACACCTGGGTCAGCCTTCTCCGTGGAAACCACCGGGGACACTTCACCAGGCTTTTGTTGAAGCTGAGAGATGGGTGGAGATAAACCCTGTTCGCTTGGGGAGGACAAGGAGGAGGAGGTACTCACAGCTGACATGTTCAAACGATTGTCCCCTGAGGACGAAGCCTCAGCTAACGCCTTGCCCACCACAACATGAGCATCCATTGGACCAATGGATTTAACCACTTTCGGAAGAACAGTTGGTAGGTACTTCTTCCTCCGTTTCCCCATTCCAGGAGAAAAAGCCGCCTTACGCCTATGTGCGCCAAAGGGGCGCGACCTGCCCCTTTGGTCACGCCGCTTCAGGCATGCACCCGAGGGACGCCTGTGACCGCGTCCCGGGGTGGGGCTAGAGATTTTATAGCCCATAGCAGCTGATCCAATCAGTGCAGCACCTCAGCAGGAACCAACCGAAGCACACAGCAGGTACAGGAAAAAGCAAACACTTCCGCGTAGTCGCATTTTTAGGAGGCGCATGGAAGGGACTTTGCAAACACACATATGCAGCTGCCTTTACCTCCCTCTCAGGGCTCTGTGCTCTCCTACTTGTGACTTACACAATGTGTCCTGTGCTTTCCCTCCTAAGATCCAGGGTAACAAGCAAAAGAGCTTCCACCTTGGGGCAGGGCTATGCTGTACTGATGAGACCCAAACAGGTTGAAATGTGTGCTGCTTTCTGGAGCTGCCCGTTGCCACCAGTGTCTCCCCTCTCAAAACCTGCAGCAACAGCAGTGGTTGCAAACAATCCCCATGGGGCTTACCTTTAAACTTCAGCATCACGGGGCCATTTGCTTCCGCCTCCCCCGATGCCAAAACAGGAAGCTAGTGTTGGAGGGGGTGGCAGCAACTGGCCCCATTGCACTGAAGTTTAAAGGTGGGGCAGTTTGCGGCCATTGCGGGTCCTGAAGAGGGGTGGAAGTAGGTGCTGTGGGGGGGTGCAAGGGATGAGGCTCAGCTATGGTGCCTCGTCTCCTTGCACCAACTGACAGACTGCATTGGTTTTTCTTCACTGTGGATTACAGCTCCACCCACAGATGATTCAGTGCTGGTTTTACTGGAACTTGAAAGCATGGAAAGTTTAAGCTGCTGAAACCTACAAATGGTGATTTAGACAGCTCTATAACCTGCAAATGCAGTTGTGTGCATTTGAGTCCATGATGACTCCTGGCGACCCAGCAGCTCCTGTGTCTTGGCAGTGTCAACGGAAGTAGATTGCCAGGCCTTTCTTCCGAGGCAATGGAGGGTTAAGTGACTTGCCCAAGGCCACAAGGAATGCTAGTGGGAGTCAAACGCTGGTCTCCTGGTTGCCCAGTGCTCTAACCACTAGGCTGCTACTCCACTCTGGTCTATAATCTGGTTGTTTGTAAAGTCCCTTTTATGCTCTTCTTGTGTAATAAATGTCATGTGCACAAATCCTGTAAAAAACTTCTCTCACTTTATCCTTTTCCCTCCATTGATTATAAAATGAGGCTTTGAATTTGAGAACCAAACTTCACACTTTTGTGGCTACAAATATAGTAACATAGGGGCATGTTTACTAAACCGTCCTAATGTGCGCCACGCGCATTAGCGTGCGATAAGGTACCTTAGCGTGCAAGAATGGCGCATTAGCGTGCGATAAGGTACCTTATCGCACGCTAATGCGCGCGGCGGCGAAAATGTGCGCCGAAGGAGGAGAAAGGCATCGGGAGGGCGGAGGAAGGTCCGTACAAGGCTCCCCAGGGGCGGACAGAAGAGGTCAAGGGGAGGAGAGTGGGAGGGGAGAGGCTCCCCGCACACGAGCGCTGTGAAATACCTGGCTGAAAAATACCGCGATTGAAAACCTCGCGCTAGAGAGCATTTAAAGGGAAAATAAACCATTTCCGTCAGCAATGTACCTCAAAACCAGGGAAACCTACAAAAAGTGATGTATGATACATGTGCACAGAACAAAAGGGCAAATAAACATTGAAAATGACCCCAAAAAAATATAAAAAAACCATAACCAAGTTGGGCAACAGTGATATTAATGGGAAACATCAAAAAACACTCTTGAGAAAGCTCCAAAAAAAGATATGAAGTTTGGAAAGGTCTACGCTCCGTCCCCATACAAGGTGAATGATCCCACAGAAATAGCACTGATCAGGGTGGGCAAGTCGGAACAGGCAACTGGACAGATGCCGGAAAAGGGGACGCAGAGGGCTGCAGGTGGCACATGCTGTGGTGCAGCTGAGCCACAGTGTGGACTAGGGTGATGCCTAGATGGCCCATAGGAATGCTGAAACTGTACAGCAGCCAGACAGCAACTGATGAGGGCCCAACATGCGCACGAGTGTATTTCCCACAGTGTCACTGGGGATAGTACCCAGCAGGTACCCCCAAGGGCACAGAACATTGGCAGGCGGTGCTTGGGGGATGCGTGGACAGATGCAGGCACCCCTACCCCAGAACCCGCACCATAGGCAGCCGCCTACCTGCACACTGCATGGCCTGAGACTGCGCACCACCAGCAGAAGGGCATGTCAGCATAGTGGCAGAGGGGTACTGATGGTGGAGGGGGCAGTGGCAGCTGCCCACAGCAGTCCAGGCCCAGTCCTGTGTAGGTGGGTGCCATCCACTGCAACAGACAGGCTCTGTCGGATGTACAGTCATGGACTCCCCAGGGAATGTACTAGATCTGTGGCAACACGGTGGTGCAGTGCACACAGACGGTGTGTTCAAGAGCAGAAGGTCACAGGTTCAAGTCCCAGCTGTGGCTCCTGCCAACCCACTCCCCATATTTTACCCATGAAGAAAACATGGTAGTAAAGACTGAAACCTTTATTGCTGAGAACATAAGCATGGGTCAAACACCTATATTTTACCCTACACAGCACACACACCATAAAAATTTGCATTACCTACAGCCGAGTCCCCCAAATGCAGTCCTGGAGTGCCACAAATCAATCAGGTTATATGCTGTTTCCAATATAAGGACATGTCAGCATGGTGGCGGAGGGGTACTGGTGGTGGAGGGGGCACTGGCTGCTGGCCACAGCAGACAGTGGCCTAGCCCTGTGCAGGCGGGTGCCGTCCACTGCAACAGACAGACTCTGGACTCCCCAGGGAATATACCATATCTGTGGGAACACAGTGGTGCAGTGCACACAGACAGTGTGTTCAAAAGCAGAAGGTCACCGGTTCAAGTCCCAGCTGTGGCTCCTGCCAAACCAGTCCCCTTATTTTACCCATGAAGAAAACATGGTAGTAAAGACTGAACCTGTATTGCTGAGAACAGAAACATGCCTCAAATGCATATATTTTACCCCATAGAGCACAAACACCATAAACATGTGCAGTACCTAGAGCAGAGTCCCCCAACGGCAGTCCTGGAGTGCCAAGCACCATTCAGGTTCCGTGCTGTTTCCAATACATATGTCTGTGCTGCATCTCCATGCACCGCCCCACACTGCTAGCACTGTTGCCAGTATCGGCCTGCCAATGTGCATAATGAGGAGCAAGGTACTGTGAGTATAGCCCGGATAGGGCGGCCTGTGTAGGATGCATCTGCACAGGGCATAGGGCAATGGCTGGGACATTGTAGTGCCCGGCCACCACCTGCACAGACAGGGTGGCCACAGCATGTCCTGCTGGGAGGTCACTCTCACCCTGACTGAGCAGTGACCACGGCATGGCTAGGTTCTACCATAGTGCTATATAGAATATCTGTCAAGTGATATATATGGGCTCCCTTTTCTGGGGCCCAAACACTGACATATCTGCCTGGTGGGTGTGCTCACATCCAAGTTTTGGGTGCACACATCCCCTCCGGTAACATGCACTATGGACTAGTTAGCAGATTGTCTGCAGTTGGTATATGTGTATGGCTGGTGCAGGGTGCAGCAGCTGGGGACTCACTGTGCTTGCTGCTGGAAAATGTCAGATGGTGGTGGGGCAGCTGGGCATTTCAGGCCCTACTGTCTGTCTGCTATTGAAGTATGGATGTGTACAGAACTGCATGGAGTACCCCTAGGTTGTCTGTACCCCAGCCGGACTGAGGTTGATGGTCCCCTCTGCCACCACCATTGCAGGGATATAGAATGTGGATCCGTTGTTTGGGGATCCTGAGTTCCAGAGGGCAGGTTCAGTAGTACGACACACTCCGCCTATGGGTCCAAACAGCACCTTTCCTCCCCCCACCCGCAAATATATCATGTGGCCATGGCACCCACACAGGATGTGCACTATTCCATGGGCATCATAGTCCACAAGGCCCAGACGTGACTGGGATATACAGATGGGGACAGGTGTATCATAGGTGTGTCTGATGGGACCACCTATCACACACTGGCACTAATGGGGACCTGCAGTATAGCCTATCTCAGCTAGGACAGGTGCTGTGGACATGGTGCTGGGCGCCCCACCTCACCCTCAGGGTGAGCACAGGACCTGCACACTGGGACGGCCTGTAGCTACTCTGTACCAGTAACACACACGGTCAGTACCCCCTACCAGGCCTAGGTGCTGTGGGGGTGCATACCCCATCTTCAGATCATCTGTAGACTGCTGCTTTTGCATGTGCAGTGCATCATGGGTGCGGGAGGACTAACCCTACCCTGGTAACCGCAGCACACAGTCTGCAGAAGTTATTTTGTAGCCAGACAGACATCTCTTTACAGTTATAGAGCTGTAGCCCACTGGTGACTGCACTGCCTGTGGAGCCAGAGGTTGGTGGTTTTAATCCACAGTGGGTGTATTTATTTAATTTACTTTATTTATTTACATTCCCCCATATACCGCGCTATTCTGCACCATTGCGGTTTACATTGCACAAACTGGACATACATTGAACAGGGCATTATAACTTGGAGATAACTAATTTACAGGGTACATGGGGGGCTGTCTGGGGAAGTTTGTGTGTAATTTCAAGTAGTACAGCCAGCAGAAACACCCTCACAGTGCTGTAACCTTAAGGTGCCTTATAAGGTGCCTTATAAGGTGCCTTATGGGGCACCTGAAGATTACAGCACTGTGAGGGTGTTTTAGCTGGCACTACTAATTTAAATTAAAAAACCTGCCACAGGCAGCCCTCGTAAATAACCCCACTGTGGATTCAAACCCACAACCTCTGGCTCCACAGGCAGCGAGGTAACCTGTGAGCCACAGCTCTATAGCTGAGAACAGATGCCTGGCTGGCTACAGAAGGAATCCTGCAGACTGTGTGCTGCGGTTACCAGGGTAGGGTTGATCCATTCGTAACCATGCTGCGCTGCACATGACGTTTATAGCACGGTGAGGGTGTTTCACCTGGCAGCATTGCTGTAACGTAGAAAGGAGACTGCCTCAGGTAACACTGTTGTAACGTAAGAAGACATATGCCTCACGCAGCACTGATGTACATTAAAAAGCACTATGCCTCATTCAGCATTGCTGTATAATAAAGTGTAATGCCTGAGACAAGTAATCATTAACCCCACTGGGGGATTGAACTCATGACCCCTGGTTCAGCAATCCATGTATTAACCATTGTGCTACACCTCTGTTGCAATGTTTGCAGGTCAGCACACCTACTTCAGGTTTCCATGCGTTAACATGCGCAGTGCTGCCATCAAAAGCAGTACTGTAACCTTTCGGTGCCTCATAGGGTGCCCCATACAGCAGCTTCTAAGGCTCCCTATGGGCAACATTATAGGGTGCCTTGGCAGACAGTGCACTTTATGATATGCCCTCTGGAGTGCCTTCTGTGGCACCTTATGTTACGGCACTTTGAAGGTGTGTTTGCTGGCAGCACAGATTTAGATAAAACTGGCACATGCCTCCGACAGCGCTGGGTAAAAGTATTATTCTTCATCTGGCTCACTCTGGAATCGAACACATGATCCCTGTATTATCAATCAGTGTATTATCCCTTGTACTACACCTCTGCTACTCTGCTTGCACATCAGCGCACCTACTTCAGGTTTCCATGCATTAACATGCGCAGTGCTGCCATCAAACACAGTACTGTGACCTTATAGTGCTTCATAGGGCGCCCCATACAGCACTTTCTGAGGCTCCCTATGGGCAACATTATAGGGTGCCTTGCAGACAGTGCACTTTAAAATGTGCCCTCTGGGGTACCTTATGAGGCGCCTTATGCAGCACCTTATGTTACAACACTTTGAGGGTGTGTTTGCTGGCAGCACTAATTAAAATAAAAATAAAATGCCTTCTAATGCAATATTACCCATAACAGGTAATGCCTCAGCCAGCCTTCTTCATTAGGCACAGTGGGGGATTGAACCCATGACTCCTGCATTATCGGTCAGTGTCTTAACCATTGTGCTACACTGCTGTTCCTCCTTGCATGTCAGCGCACCTACTTAAGATTTTCATGCATTAAAATGCACAGTGCTGCCATCAAAAACAGTGCTGTGACCTTGCGGTGCCTCATACGGCACCCTATAAAGCGCCCTATAAGCAACATTGTAGGGTGCCTGGGTGGACAGTGCACTTTATAATATGCCCTCTGGAGTGCCTTATAGGCCGGCTGATGCGGCACCTTATGTTACAGCACTTTGAGAGTGTGTTTGCTAGCAGCAGTAATTAACATAAAATTAAAATGCCTCATAATGCAATATTACACATGTAGTGCCTCAGCCAGCCTTATTCATTGGGCACAGTGGGGAATTGAACCCATGACCCCTGCACCATCAGTCAGTGTCTTAACATTATGCTACACTGCTGTTGCTGTTTATACGTCAGCACACCTACTTCAGCTTACCATACGTTAACATGTGCAGTGCTGCCATCACAGTAACCTTGCCGTGCCTCATAGGGCACCCTATATGGCGCCCTATAGGCCACCCTTTAGGCAACATTGTAGGGTGCCTTGGCGGACAGTGCACTTTAACATGTGCCCTCTGGGGTACCTTATGGGGCGCCTTATGTTACAGCGCTTTGAGAGTGCGTTTGCTAGCAGCAGCAGTAGTTAAAATAAAATTAAAATGCCTCAGAATGCAATATTACCCATAACAGGTAATGCCTCAGCCAGCCTTATTCATTGGGCACAGTGGGGGATTGAACCCATGATCCCTGCACCATCAGTCAGTGTCTTAACCATTGTACTGTGGCTCTGTTCCTCTGTTTGCACATCAGCGTGCCTGCTTATGCTTCCCGTGCACGTTTCTCGTGTGCTAATGTGCACGGCGCACATTAGCGCACAATAATCCCGGTTTGCTTTTTTAAGACTGAAACGCCCACTCCTTATATGGCATCCTGCACACTAGCGCCGGGCGCACATTAGGACGGTTTAGTAAACATACCCCATAGTATATGACAGCAGATAAAGACCAGTATGTTCCATCTAGTCTGCCCAGCAAGGTAGTAAGAATAGGTGCACGTGCCGCTCCGTGTAGGCCACCCCTATTTTCTGAAATATAAGAGAGAGTTATGTTTGTTTTGATTTTATCCTGTTGCTATAGAGGGATCCACTGTGTCTGTCCCATGCCATCTTGAATTCTGTCACTGTATTTTCCCCACCACTTCCATCGGGAGGGCATTCCAAGCATCCACCACCCTTTCAGTGAAAAAGTATTTCCTGACATTGCCTTTCAGTTTATCCCTTTGCAGCTTCATGTTATACCCTCTAGTTTTACAGCTTCCCCATCTTTGGAAGAGGTTTGTTTGTTCACTAATACCCTTTAAATATTTAAAAGTCTAAATCATATCTCCTCTGTTCCTCCTGTCCTCTAGAGTGTACATATTTAGGTATTCAAGTCTCTTCTCATACATCTTCTCACACAGGCTCCAAATCATTTTGGTCGCCTTCCTCTGAACCGTTTCCAGTCTTTTTATATCCTTTGCAAGATATGGTCTCCAAAACTGAACACAATATTCCAAGTGAGGTCTCACCAGCGATTTGTACAGTGGCATTAGTACCTCTTCCTTTCTGCTGGTAATTCCTCTCTGAATGCACCCCAGCATCCTTCGGCTTTTGCCACTGCCTTGTGACATTGTTTCACCATCTTGAGATCCTCAGAAAAAATCACTCTGGTCCTTTTCCTGGTCTGTGCACAGCAACCTCTCGCCCCAAGACACTGTACTTTTTTATATTAAATTTTAACCGCCAAGCATTAGATCATTCTTCCAGCTTTTGTAGATCTTTCCTTATGTTATCCACTCCTTCAGGGGTGTCCACTTTGTTGCAGATTTTCTTTTCATCTGCAGAAACAGACTTTTCTATTCAATCCTTCAGCAATATCACTCACAAATACATAGCACAGTACTGGTCCCAGGACCAAACCTTGGGGTACACTGCTAATCACATTCCTTTCTTCCGAAGGAGTTCCATTCAACTTCATCTTCTGTTTGTCAGTCAACCAATTTCTGATCCACTTCACCACCTTGGGACCCATCACCATGGTATTTAGTTTATTGATAAGCCTCCTATAAGGAACATTATCAAAGGCTTTGCTGAAATCTAGATAGATCACATCCATCGCATGCCCTTGATCTAGTTCTCTGTTCAACCAGTCAAAGAACTCAATTGAATTTGTTTGGCAATATTGTCCTTTGATAAAACCATGTTGCCTGAGATCATGCAACCTGTTGGTTTCAAGAAAGTCTACTATTCGCTTTTTCAGGAGCTCCATTACGTTTCCCACCACAGAGGTAAGGCTTACTGGCCTGTAGTTTGTCACTTCTTTCCTATTACCACTTTTATGAAGAGGTACTACATCAGCCCTTCTCCAGTCCTGGGGAATGTCTCCTGTCTCCAAGGATCTATTAAAAACATCCTTTAATGGCCTGTAAGAACCTCTCTGAGCTCTTTCAGTATCCTGGGATGTATCCCAGCCAGTCCCATGGCCTTGTCCCCTTTCAGTTTTGCAAGCTGTTCTAACACATCATCTTCTGTGAATGGTGTGGTATCTACTCCATTCCCATTTGTATATTTGTCAACCATAGGTGGTCCTTCTCCAGGTCTTTAGTAAAAATAGAACAGAAGTATTTGTTTAATATTTTTGCTTTTTCAATCTCACTTTCCACAAATCCGTTCCCAGCACTGTTGAGTCCTACAATTCCACCTCAGATTTTCCTCCTCTCCCGAATATACCTGAAAAAAGTTTTGTCACCACACTTCATATCTTTAGCCATCTTTTCTTCTGCCTTGGATTTTACTATCCTTATTTCTCTTTTTTGTCTCATTTAGTTTATCCTGTATTCTTTTCTCCATTCTTCAGTTTGTGAACTTCTGAATTTTGTGAAAACTGTGTTTTTTGCCTTTATTTGTGCAGCCACTTCTTTGGAGAACCAAATAGGTTTCCTTTTTTCTTTTGTTTTTATTTACTTTCCTTAAATATGCATCTATGGCTGCTTTTATTGCTTCCTTTAGTTTAGCCCACTGCAATTCCATTTCCCTTACCTCTTCCCACCCTACCAACTCCTCCTTCAGGCACTTGGCCATTTCACTTAAGTCAGTGCTTTTGAAGTCTAGGACTTTGAGCTCGCTGTGATTGGACTCCACCTTGGCTTTTATCTCAAACCACACCATGTGATGATCGCTGCTGCTCACATGGGCACCCACCCTGATATTTAGCACACTATCTCTGTTTGGTGAGTACTAAATCAAGCATCAAACTTTCCCTGGTTTCCTGGTCGGTTCCATCACCATTTGTTTAATGCATCTTGCAAGGCATCCACAATATTTTTACTTCTTTCCAAATTTGCAGGAGGAATACTCCAATCCACATCGGGTAGATTAAAGTCACCCAATATGATCATTTCCCCCTTCATGGCTATCTTTGCAATGTCAATAATCAATTCGCTATCCATTTCTTCAGTTGTTGAGTTGGAGGCCTGTAAACCACACCTGTATGGATGACAGTGCCATCGCCTCTTTCCAACACAATCCACAGTGCTTCTTCTTTTCCCCACATCCCCTGCATTTTAGCAGCTTTAATATTGCTTTTGACATATAGGGCTACGCCTCCTCCTTTTCTATCCTCTGTCTCTTCTAGATAGATTATAGCCAGCTATGGCTATATCCTATTCATGCGACTCATTAAACCATGTTTCTGTAATGGCCACAATGTCCAAGTCCATTTCCACCATTAGGGCTTCTAGGTCGAGAACTTTGTTGGCTAGGCTGCAAGCATTTGTGTTCATTGCTTTCCAGCATTTGTTGACTGGCTTGTCTGTATTTTGCATGGTTTTTGTTTGTTGTGTGGGTTAATACTGCAACTGCTTCCAATGTTATGTTTTTGCTGGGAGTGACGTCCTGAACTTGTTGTTTTCCATCCATCGCCTCCTTTCCCTAGTTTAAATGCCTGTCTACATAATGCCTGAATTTTTCACTTAGAATCCTTTCTCCTGCAACAGAGAAATGTAGTCCATCAACACAGTTTAGCCTCTTGTTGTTCCATCTGTTTCTCCGGGAACAAGCAGGAAGTTGGCCTTCACATATGGGTGACATCGGCACTGACGGAGCCCGTGCAGAGCAAATCGCCAGCTTTCAAAGAAAGCCTTTGGGATTGCTTCCACGCATGCATGGCCCCCTTCCCATCCAAGGGTGCCATCTTGCTCAGTCTCCTTTTTTCCATGGAGCCCTACAGACGTTGTCTGCTATCCCCCGGAAAAAGTTGATTTTTCTCAAGTTTCTAACTCGTTTTCTGGTTCTGCACCAGTACTCTTCCCGCCCGCTGACCTCGGTACCTCGGTGTCAGGGTCGGTACCTTTTTAGTTTAATTTTCCTTTTTGACGCTTTGCGCCTTTTTTCCACCGCTGGCAGCCTGAAGGGTCTTCGAACTTGCTTGGTTTCTTTTTTCCCCTATGGCGACCAGCGGCTTTTAAAAGTGTGATCGGTGTGCTAAGATAGTGACCTTAACCAACACACATGACTGCTGTCTCCGGTGCCTTGGCCCGGATCACAACCCGGCGGTCTGTGGCCTCTGTAAAAAGATGTCCACAAAGGCCCCAAAGAGCCGCCAGCAGCAGCATGACAAACCTTTTCCAGAATCCCCAATGCCTCTGAAGGCCAGGACCTCGTCTGAGGCATTGACATCTTGGGAGGAGCATTCTGAGCCAGAGCATCGTTGGAGTTCCTCAGAAAGGGGGTCTCCCTTGAGGGAACCAAAGAATAAGAAAAAACCCTCTAAGGTGGCGTCGTTGGATGGTTCTGACCCACCGGGGGCCTCCTGGGCCCGGTTCCACAGCCCCAGGCGTCCACTCGAGGCATCTTAGAGGGAGCGACCAGCCAAGGTCCCCCCAGAAGGATCCAGCTATGGACTGACCTTGGCTGTCTGAGACTGTCCTCGTCAAGGACTCCCCTCAGGGCGAATTGGTGTCAGGCCCGAGTCCCTCTGTGCCCATACCGAAGGCTGCAGAGCCATCTGGCCTGGAGTCCAGAATGGCATTCTTGGAGCGCAGCTTGTCTGCCTTCCTGTACCAGCAGCGGGCGCTGAAGTCCGGTACATCTGGTTCCTCCGCCCAGACCACCAGGCGCTCGAATTAAAGACATTCCCGGAGGCCGAGCCAATTCTCTAGGTCCTGCGACCCTGAGTCCAACAGGGTATCCTCCTGAGGATGATGTTCCTGCCAGGCCAGGACAACCTACTGGCCGACAGGGTTCTCCAGCCGCAGGAGTGGCAGCTGGATCCCAGGGTAGCCGGGAAGCTTTTCCGGCTCTGGGGGAGCCCATGATGGACCAGTTCATCAGTCCAGACAACTTTCAGTTGTCTCGCTTCTGCTCTCAAGAGGCCCACCCTTCCAGGGTGGCTATGGATGCTTTTCTGGTCTCATGGTCGGAGGGCCTCATGTACGCATTCCCTCCGATGCCGCTGATTGCCAAGACCTTGTTCAGGACTCTCCGCGACAGGCTCTCACTCATCTTGATAGCTCCCCGGTGGCCCAAGCAGCAGTGGTTCCTGCTGCTTCGGCACTTGGCAGTGGAGGCCCCCATCCCTTTTTGCACCACCCCAGGACTCAAGATGGGGGCTGTCTTCTGCACCCCAACTTGGGGTCCCTTTCGCTGACAGCCTGGCTCCTGAGAGGGTAACTTTGGCCCCTCTCAACCTTTCCATTGAGGTGGAAGATGTTCTGCTGGCTTCTCGCAAGGCTCTACTAGGAAGGTGCATGCCCTCAAATGGCGCAGGTTCTCTGTTTGGTGCACCGAGCATGGGCTGATTCCTTCTCCTGCCCGGTGGCTCTGGTGTTGCAATATCTAATCCACCTTTCTCATTCTGGGCTCAAGTCTAACTCCATCGGAGTGCACCTTAGTGCCCTAATGGTGGATGGTAAGCCCCTCTCAGCCCAACCCCTGTTGAACCGCTTCCCTCGGGTCCTGCTCTTATCAAAACCCCCAGTTCACCCTCCAGTAGCCAAATGTGACCTCAATGTTGTATTGGGGCAACTCACTTGCCCTCCCTTCGAGCCTCTGACTACATGCCACCTTTGTTACCTCTCTTGGAAGGTGGTTTTCCTGGTTGTGCTCACTTCCGCTTGCAGAGTTAGCGAGCTCCAAGCCCTTGTGGTAGAGGCGCCCTATACCAGGTTCTATAAGAACATGGTGGTGCTCTGCGTGCACCCCAAATTCCTGCTGAAGGTAGTCTCCCCCTTCCATCTCAACCAGGAGGTGGTGCTCTCTACCTTCTTTCCGAGACTTCACTCCAGTTGGGCAGAGATGGTCCTTCTCATCCTGGACTATAAGAGGGCCTTGTCCTTCTATATCCAACACACTCAGGGCCACCACAAAGCTTCTCCGCTTTTCATCTCTTATGACCCCAGTAGGCTGGGGGAGGCGATGACCAAGTGCACGCTGTCCACATGTGTTGCAGACTGTATCGCCCTCGCTTATGAGCAGGCGAGGCTCCCGCTGTAAAGCCGCATCACGGCGCACCATGGTCGGGCCATGGCAGCCTCTGTGGTGAACTTGCACTCTGTCCCGATGGCAGACATCTGCCAGGTCTTCTGGTCTCATTCCATATTTTTGCAGCCCATTACTACCTGTCCCAACTGGACAGTGCCTTCAGCCAGGCTGCGCTCTGTAACCCTTTTGGGGTCTAGGCAACTCCTACCCTCCAACCCTTCTGTGTTCAGGCTACTGGAGTGCTGGTATCATCGGACACAGAGGCCATTCTGTGGTCTATCACACAGACTGAATTGCTGCTGCTTGTGGCTCCCCACAAGGGAGTCCTGTTTCGCTATGGGCTTTCTGTAGCCTCTAGCTGGGGAGTCCCATATGTGATGACTGACTTCCTGCTTATTCCCATAGAAAGCATAGTTACTCACCTGTAACAGATGTTTCTCGGGGACAGCAGGAATCAGTCCTCACAACCCTCCCTCCTCCCCTTGGAGTTGCTCCTTTACCATCTTTTATTTTTGCCGTCTTTTACCTATATCATCTGACTGAGCAAGATGGCACCCTTGGGTGGGAAGGTGACCACGCATGCATGGTGGCATCTCCCAAAGGCTTTCTTTGAAAGCTGGGGGGATGCTTCCGTGAGGGCTCCGTCGGTGCCGACATTACCCATATGTGAGGACTGATTCCTGCTGTCCCCGGAGAACATCTGTTACAGGTGAGTAACTATGCTTTTCTACCCAGGGGTGTAGTGTCAGTAGTGCACAATGGAATGGCCTACTCTGTGCTGATGTTGCCCTGATGTTCCCAATGCTCGATCCTTGTGAAGAAGGAGAAAAGTGTCTGCTGCAGCCTTTTTAGATTTCCTCCTCTTTGCAGAGATGCTGAAAATAAATCCCATCCCAAAGGTGCTGCTTGCTCGCCACACCACTGAACCCTTTGTATGTGAAGGATTTGGTTGTATCTCTCCCTTCCTTGGGTCCCTGCCTCAAATCTTCCTTCCCCTGCTATGCCCCTTGTGCCCCACTGCCTCAAGCCTCTGCTGCCCCCAGACCTTCTGCGTCGGCCTGCCTCCCTTCAGCTCTTGACTCCAGATCAAGTTAATTTTTCATCCCTCCTTTGGGGGGAGGGGGAAGGGTCTGATTCACGCCATATGTGCAGATCCAGGAGGCTCTGCTGGGGTCAAAGATAGTGCATTGTATGGGAGGGAGCAAGACTACTATACTGCTGAGGTGGAAAGAGTGAGAGGGGGGGGGGTGCGTGCTGTGTTTTGCTTAGGAAGTTTGACAGTGTCATCCCTCTTTCATCACCGAACAACTACCCATCAACTACCGTATCAAATTTAAACTTCTCTTTCAATGCTGTTCGCTCTGGTAATCCCCCTTTCCTCCATAAGTTAATTCCCTATATACCTCCACACGTCTTTTGTTCAGCTACACAGCATCTTCTAGTTATGCCAGATCTGTTCTGCCCACTTCCCTTCTTAAAGGGTTCCTCCCCCTACTATGTGAAACTCGCTCCCTCTTGTTCTTCGAAGTCAACCTTCCTTCACCTGTATCAAATCTCTTCTTAAAAGCTACTTTTTCACTCCAGCTTTTCTATCTGCAAACTTAATCATAATTGTTGATGCCACCTTCTTTAGCCGGTACGCCTGTGGCCGCGACTGAGCAATCTAGCTTATTCACGTTTGTCCTGTGCTATACACTACCTCTCCTCCTTTCCTTTTGTGGTTTGTGCTTATGAATATGCCACTAATTTTGTAACCTAGGCCTCCTTCCTTTTCTGCTGTCTTTATCACGCCCTTTTAATCCTTTGTTTCATTTTAATTTTTTAATTGTAAACTGCCTAGATATTATTTATAATAGGCAGTTTCTCCATGAACAAGCAGGAAATAAGTTCTCACGTATGGGTGATGTCACTGATGGAGCCCCTCATGGAACGCTCCCCAGCTTCTAAAGGAAGCCTTTGGGAGGTATACCGTGTATGCATGCCTGCCTTCCTGCCTGCTGCAGCGCCATGTTCTCCAGTTGTCTTTTTTTCTGCAGAGCCCCTAGGACATGTTCCTGCAGTCCAGAAAAAAGTTTGCTTTTCTGGTCTGTGTGGGCTGTTTTTTTTTTTTTTCGTTTTCCTTGCCACTTGTCATTGACTGAGTCTCACCGACTTAGGTTTCCCTTTTTATTTTTCTCGCTTTTAGCGTCTTTTACCCCTTTGTGGTTATTTCCTGCTCACGGCAGCTCTCCAGTTTAACTTGGCAGAGGTGGTATTTTTAAAAAATGCACCAAGTGTGGCAAGACTCTTTCAGCCACTGATAGCCACAGCTGATGCTTACAATGCCTTGGATCTGATCATCAGCCATCATCTTGTGAGCTCTGCTTGCAGATGACATGCCAAGGACTGAAGGGTCAGGAAAAACAGGAGTTGTCCCTCTTCGGCTCATCAGATTCAGCATACTCTGCTCCAACTCAGTCGTCAATGCCTGCCAAGGTTCCTGAGGCATGCAAGGGGAAAGAGCTAGTGTCCAGTCAGAGCCAAAAGGCCCATGAGAAAATCCGGGTCCAGCATCACTGCATCCCTCCTCAGTGCGATGTGGAGAGTGATGGCCAGGAGTGACCAGCCAAGTTTGCCCGGTGGGAGGAATCGACCCGGACAGCAGAGTTGATCCTCATTGCACAGGAGGGCAGCCAAATGTCTTCCAATGCATCAGTTATCATAGAGTTCTTGTCTGAGGTGTCAACGTCTGTATTCGTGACTGGCATCAGCCCTCTTGTAGGTGATGGTTCTTGAAGAACATCTTCAAACTCACTTGGTGGCAGTTTTAGCCTTACAGAACACAGGCTTTGCAGCACCAAGAGCATTGTCACTGCACTCTGTCCAGCTCTTTCTAGAGACCCATGCCCTGCCCAACAAGGTAAGGACATTGGGTGGGAGATCAGAATTAACACCAGTTCCCATGGTGATCTTCCTGTCCAGCATGTCAGAATCCGAGGCCCAGGGGCACCGACGTCAATCCTTTCCCAAGCTGAGGAACAGGCAAGTGGGGGAGACCTGGTGCTACTTCAACTTCCTCTTAGAATCTGAATCGAAATGGGAAACCGAGGAGGAATCTATGGCTTCGGACCTCCAGTCTGCCCAAACGCCTCCCACTGAGCGATGCAAGTTCCTCCCAGAGGATACATCCTTCCAGGACATAGGGATATGGCCAAGGCCATCTCCTTTTCTCTGGAATCTGAGGAGAAACTGAGGGCAGGGGAACTGGCACTACTCCAGTACCTCTTGGCCCCCAGGGAATTGGCGACTTTCCAATGCACCATGTCCTGCAGAAGTTGCTGCTGCAATTGTGGAAAACACCCCTTCCGTTCCAGTCGTCAGTCATATTCCAGGTCCAGAAGACCCTGGGCTTCAAAAAGCCTCAGTTACCACACAACTCCATTGTGGTTGAGTCAGCACTGAAGCAGGTTAAAAGCACCAAGACTTGATCTTCGGTGCCCCAGGCCACAAGACTTGAACCCTGGACTCCATTGGGAGAAAATGCTATCAAGGTTCCATGTTGGTTTCCAGGGTCCTGGCCTACCAGACCTATATGAACATGCTCCTCAAGGATATCATGCTAGACCTGGTGAGACGTTTTGGAGCCTGGTGGCCATGGCAAATACTTCTCAAAATTCATGATGTGTGGTGCATATGATGCCTTCATGTCCTCAGATAGGGTAGGAGCAGTTAGCATCACTGCTAGCTGGCTGGCGTGGCTGCAGTCCTCCAATCTAGAACAGTGGGTCCAGGACAAGATCGCCAGTGTCCCCTGCTGAGGGGAGAATCTCTTTGGGAAGCTGGTAGAGAAAATGTCAGACGAGCTCAGGAAGGAGCATGTGACTTTCTCTTGAGGCTCTCCAGTAAAACCATGGAACCTATGTGGAAGAAACATCAGGCTTATACCAGCACAAGTGCATGTAGTACTCGACCCCAGCTGCACGCACAGCCCAAGGTGCAGACCACCACCCCCTCCCCCGCCAGCTGTGGAGGCAAAAGATCCCAAAGGCACAATCCTACTACTACTATTGAACATTTGTATAGTGCTACAAGACATACGCAGCGCTGCACAGACACATGTAAAAGACAGTCCCTGCACATCAGAGCTTACAATCTAGTCAAGACAGACAACACAGTAACTGTAGACATGGGATACATCTCAGGGGAATGGTAAGAAAACACAAAGGAGATCAGGTGAGTCAAGATCCGAAGGCAGCAGTGAATAGGTGAGGTTTCAGCCTGGATTTGAAAAGGGTCAGAGAAAGTGCCTGAGGTACAAATTCAGGTAGTTTGTTCAAGCATAAGGGAGCAGCAAGGTGAAAGGAGCATAGTCTGGAGTTAAATCGCTTCTATCTGTGCCCTTCTCTTTTATTATCAGATGAGCGGAGCTCCCGAGGAGTCGAGGGAGAGATAAGAGAGGAAAGATAGTGAGGAGCTGCAACAAATGGTTGAACAGATTGAAGGGGAGAGAGATGATTCAGAGGGAGACCAGCAAGGAGTAGGTTACAGTAGTCTAGAAGGGAGGTGATTAAAGAGTGCATAAATGTCTTAGTAGTGTGTTTAGAAAGGAATGGGTGAGTTTTGTTGTTGTAGAGAAAGAAACGGCAGGTTTTAGCAATCAGTTGGATGTGTATTGTGGTGAAGAGCGCCCTCCTGAGGAAATGGGAGACTGAAGGAAATCCTGAAATGCAGCAGGATTTACACAGGATTTACAATCCTAAAAGGAAAAAAAAGCCCTCTTCTGGTGAGCTGAGAATGGAGACCAGCCTAGGGGAGGAGTTGAGCAGTGCTGATTGGGCACACCCAGGGGTTGGACGGGGTGTGTCTGAAAAAGAATCCCTTTATGAAGTGGGGAATGACGCTGCTAAACAGATGACCAAGCAGACCAAGGGGAAGCAGAAGCAGAATAGCTGTGAGAAACAGAAAAGCCATGAGCAGAGGACCAGGAAGCAGTTTGGCTGCACGTCTGAGCCTGGTAGCAACAGAGGACCTGCAAGGATCTTAACAAGTGCTTGGAAAGGAAGTCCTGCAAGAAGTGGATGAAGCCCTGGTTTAGAGTCTTGGGGAAAGGCAGAGCCCTCATGGATACAGTTTGGACCAGAGAGACCCAGAAGCACTCACAGCTACAAAGCTTTTGAGCTACCTAAAAGGAGAGGAGCCTGGCAGAAAGACAGCAGTTTCTATAGGAGCCTGGATAGAGAAGATAAAGTCCCATCTCCTATATTTAAGGCTGTTTTAAAAGATCCCAATTGTTACCCTGAGTTATTCAAGCCAAGAGCTGAAGGGAGAAAAACTCAGTGTTGGCTGACAACTGTTTGTCAGGAACTGAACAGGCTGAATTGCTCCTTCAGGACTTTAAAGAGTTCTTAGAATTGAAAGCAGGCAGACAGTCAAAGCTGAATGAGGACAATAGTTCTGTGCAGTCATAAGATTTTATGCAAGTGGAAAATGCCTTACCTTTGATAAACTCTGACGATAATAGCATGGACTGTTCAATATGCTGTAAGGAAATAGAATAACAAAGCTTGCTGTACCTTGTATGAAAAGAATACAAAGTGGCAGTTTCTGCTGCCGTGCTCTGAAAACCTAATTGTTTGCACCTGAGTTTGAGTTCACACTGTGAATGGAACAGTGATTGCATGAGGCTGCAATATATGTAAGTCACCTCTTGAGGCAGAGCTGAGTTAAGCTCCATAGAAGAAAAGCTGATCTCACTTTACGTTGTCTTATATTCCTGAGTTTCTTCTGTTACCATTTAAAGCACCATTTATGTTCATGTATCTGAATTTTGATGCGCTGGAGGAATCTCCCCAACACGAATAAAACATTCTTGCAAAAGCCTTACCGTCTCTGGCGCAACTACATTTATCAGTGAGAGAAAGGAGAATAAAACTACATCTCCCATCATTCCAAGGGAATAGTTTTAATCCATTCCTCACGGGACAATAGGCCACTCCTGTCCGTTAGCCCTAGGGCGGGGGCAGGAGCGTTGCAGTATGGAGAAGGAGAGAGAGATGTCAAAGACGACCCCAAGTTTGCGAGCTGCGAAGACGGGGAGGAGTAGAAATTTATCCACAGAGACTGAGAAAGGAGGAAGGGGAGAGAAGAGTTTAGGGGGGAAAATAAGAAGCTCCGTTTTGGCCATGTTCAATTTCAAGCGGCAGTGAGACATCCAAGCAGCAATGTCAGAAAGGCAGGCAGAGATCCTGGCCTGGATTTCCAGAGAGATTTCAGGTGTAGAGAGGTAGATTTGGGAGCCATCAGCATAAAGATGAGTGCACAAAGGGACTGGATATAGGGAGAGAAAAGGAGTGGACCCAAAACAGATCCTTGGGGTACAGCAACTGAGAGCAGGATTGAAGCAGAAGAGGATCCACCAGAACAAATGCCGAAAGAGCAATGGGAGAGATGAGAACCAGGATAGCACAGAGCCCTTAAAGCCAAGCGAGTCCAAGGTATCGAGGAGAAGGTTATGGTCAACAGTGCCAAAAGCAGCAGAAAGGTCAAGAAGGTTGAGGATTGAGTAAAGGCCCTTGGATTTTGCCAGGAACAAATCACTCAGATTTTGGCAAGAGCCATTTCGGTAGAATGTAAAGGACAAAGGTTAGATTGAAGAGGATCCCGAGGAGCTTGAGAGGAGAGATTTGAGGCAATGGTAGTGAACTGTACTTTCAAGTGATTTAGAAAGGAAGAGGAGGAGGGAGATGGGTTGATAGTGAGAAGGTAAAGTCTAGTGAGGGTTTCTTGAGGAGAGAAGTGACTACAGCATGTTTGAAGGCTGCAGGGAAAGTTGCAGTGGAGAACTCTCCACTGCAACCCACCCCACATCCCAAGTTGTGGGGCGGGCCTTTGATGGGTTCCTAAGCATATCCAGCTGGCTGGTGGGGTACCCCCACATGTAGGAGGGAGGCTCATCCACTTCGCCCACCTGTGGCCCCTTGTCATCTTGGACGCCTGGGTGCTGCACATCCTCCAAAGCAGATACCGACTGCACTTCACCCAGCTGCTGCCCCATATGTTCCCGGGGAATACCCCATCGATGCCACGCATTGGAGCCTGCTGCACAAAGAAGTCTCCACTCTGCTATACATCTTAGCCGTTGAGCCAGTCTTCCCAGCTAGGCTAGTCAGGGCTTCTATTCCAGATACTTTCTGGCTCCCAAAAAGACTGGTGGGTTCCAGCCCATCCTGGACCTGCGAAACCTCATCTGATTTCTGATGTGCGGTGGGGCTAGGGATGATGTTCCTTTATCTTAGGAGTGAAGGAGTGGCCTAGTGGTTGGGGCCAATGTTCCCTCTAATTTTCTGTAGGCTGTGTGCGCATAAAATATCAGCTGTGCAGCTTTTGAAGGAAGGTTAAATTTTTGTGCGCCACATAACGACACTCGGAGTTATATACTTTAAAATTTGACTATACGTCAGAATACAGTATGTACACCACATTGATTGCACTAGAAAATATTGTAGAACTTGTGAAAACCATAAATACACAACAACTTTTAAATTTTAAGACGTCTGTGTTGTTTTCTATCAGAATCAGAACCGTAATTTTTGTGCGCTCTTTTGTAAAGTATGTGCGCTCACTCGGCGAGGTGTGTGCGCGCGCACACGCGCACAGCTTAGAGGGAACAGTGGTTGGGGCAAGGTACTTCAGGCTGGAAGGTCAGAGCTTCAAATCCCACTAGAGGACATCAACCTTGGGCCGGAAGGACTGGGGTTTCTAGTCCCACAGGTGCTCCTTGTGGTCTTGGGCAAGCCACTTAACCCTCCATAGCCCATGTTCCCTGTAAAATAGTTATCTCCAAGTTATAATGTCCTGTTCAATGTAATTTCAGTTTGTTCAATGTAAACCACACTGATGCACAATAGCGTGGTATATAAGAGAATGTAAATAAATAAATCTTCTAAAGGGCAATTGGCTATGTTCCTTGGATCTGAAGGATGCATATACACATATCCCCACAGTCACAGACAGTGGGCAGCCAGCACTTTCAGTACAGTATGCTTCCCTTTGGGCTGGCCTCAGTCCCATGGATCTTCACAAAGTGCTTGGTAGTCATAGTCACCTTCAAACATAAGAACATAAGATATGCCATACTGGGTCAGACCAAGGTCCATCAAGCCCAGTATCCTGTTTCCAACAGTGGCCAATCTAGGTCATACGTACTGTGATGAGGTGAGTGCAGCCCAGCTAGGGAAAACTGAAAAAAAGAAGGATTTTTTTTTCATTGCGGGGGATGGGAGCACAAAATCCTAGGCTCCATACTAGAACCACTGAAAGAAACCTAGAGGGCAGAGCTAAGGGTAAACCAATCACAGACCACAGGACAACCCTGCAGAGGAGTAGGAGGTCCAAGTGGGAGGAGCTAGGAAGGGAGTTGCCCAGCTCAACAGTTAACAGAGGGAAAGCAAACAAAAGAGAGAAGCACAGTTTGAGTTTGGAGGGAGCTGTGAGCAGAAGGTCCAGGAGGAGTGCAAGAGCAAGCACCAGTGGCAGCTGCAGTTCAAGGCCTAGCCCAGGTTCAAGTCCAATTCCCAGGAGGCACAGACAGGAGAGATCTGGGGCCAAGCTGTGGAGAACCTTTGCAGCCAAGGAGAGCAGCAAATGGAGGAACCATTATAAAGGCAGCCAAGAAAGGTACGCAGGGAATGAGCAGTGCCAGCAGGATAGTTCTTGCTCTGACTCAGAGGAGACTTTCATACACCTGAAGCCTCAGCACAGCAAGAAGTATCTCAGGAGGGAAGTTAAGCAGGAGACACACACAAGAGACCGGCTTGGAGAAGCCAAGGCCAGGCAGTGTGAGAGACTGTTTAACATTGTGAAGACTCTTAAGGAAAAGACACCAGAGCACTTCCAGAAAGCACCCAGCTGTAACTCAATTGAGAGCATGGAGGTAGGCCCTGAAGAAAATGTTATTGAGTCAGAGGTCTCTGAGATGGAATGTGAGCTGTACACCAAAATACAATAGTAATGGGAGCTAGAAAACAGTGAAATATAAAAAGGAAGCTGTTGCAAGTTAAAGGCAGTTTCAAGAGTTGGAAGAGAAGAGTAACCCTGAAGAAAAGAGGTTAGGAATCTCTCTCTTAGGAAGCTAAAACTGCAGAACTTCAGTGAAGGCCCAAACAGCTAAAACTGTTTGTGTGGGTGTGGCAACAGCTGGTTGGAAGCTAAGGACCCATTCACTGTGAAGAGTTTTACAAATGCTTTTGTTTTGTAATGTCAAGCAATTGCAGTGAAGAACAGAAACTGCTGTAAGTTTTGTTCCAGGTTACATTGTTTGGACATTTTGATTTTGGAGAAATTATCCTGTATTTCTTTTGTCTGGAAAAAGTGCTTAAAGAATTTTTATGTTCATCACTTGCCAACTTTGGAAACCGAATAAAAATTTCCTGTGCGCTTTGAATAACCACTTGGCTCTTCTTATTGACACAACTACAACCCTCGAAGGGATACAGATGGCCAGCCGTCCCTACTAGGCAACCGCCTGGTAGGGGCGCGAGCGTCACAGTACCTAGCAGTTTCCCCAAAAGACACAGGTTCCACAATGCTTGTACTGGGTCAAGCATTGATATCCTGGGTCCCTTCTTAATAATGGTTTATGGACCTTTCCTCCAAGAACTTGTCCAAACCTTTTTTTAAACCCAACTACACTAACAGCCTTTACTACATCCTCCGGTAACAAATTCCAAAGTTTGATTACACGTTGAGTGAAAATTTTTTTTTCTTTTATTAGTCTTAAATAGTTTACCCTGTAGCTTCATTGCATGTCCCCTAATCTTTCTATATTCTGATAACGTAAACAATCAATCTACGTTTACCCTTTCCACTCCATTCATTAATTTATAGACTTCTATGATATCTCCCCTCAGCTGTCTCTTTTCCAGGTTAAAGAGCCCTAGCCTTTTTAGCCTTTCTTCATAGGAGTATCCTTCCATCCCCTTTACCATTTTGGTGGCTCTTCTCTGAACCTTTTCTAATAACACTATATCCTTTTTAAGATACGGCGACCAGAATTGCACACAATATTCAAGGTGCGGTCTCACCATAGAATGATATAGAGGCATTATAATATCTCTTGTTTTATTTTCCATTGCTTTCCTTATGATACCTAGCATGCTATTTGCTCTCTTGGCTGCCGCTGCACACTGGGCCGAGGGTTTTAACATTATCCACAATGACGCCTAAATCTTTTTCCTGGGTGGTGGTTCCTAATGTGGAACCTTGCATTGTGTAGCCATAGTTTGGATTGTTCTTCCCTAGGTGCATAACTTTGCACTTGTCGACATTAAATTTCATCTCCCATTTTGATGCCCAATCTTCCAATTTATCAAGATCGTCTTGCAATTTTCCACAGTCCTCTTGGGTTTTAACAACTTTAAATAGTTTTGTGTCATCTGCAAATTTGATAACCTCACTCGTTGTTCCCTTTTCCAGGTCATTTATGAATATGTCAAAAAGCAGCGGACCCAGCACAGATTCCCTGGGGTACACCACTATTCACCTTTCTCCATTGGGAAAATTGGCCATTTAGCCCTACCCTCTGCTTTCTATCTTTTAACCAGTTCCTGATCCACAACAGTACACTGCCTCCTATCCCATGACTCTTTAGTTTTGCCAAAAGTCTCTGATGAGGGACCTTGTCAAAGGCTTTCTGAAAGTCCAACCGACTCACCTTTGCCCACCTGTTTATTCACACCTTCAAAAAAACATAACAGATTAGTAAGACAAGATCTTCCTTGTCTAAAACCATGTTAGCTGTCTCCCATTAGGTCATGACTATCTACATGCTGAGTAATTTTATTCTTTATGATGGTTTCTACCATTTTTCCTGGTACTGACGTGAGGCTCACCAGTCTGTAGTTATCCCGGATCACCCCTGGAACCCTTTTTAAAAATTGGCGTTACATTGGCAATCCTCCAATCTTCAGGAATTACAGATGTTTTTAATGAAAGTTCACAGATTACTAATAGTAGGTCTGCAATCTCATATTTCAGTTCTTTCAACACTCTTGGATGTATACCATCCAGCCCAGGTGATTTGCTACTCTTCAGTTTATCTAATAGTTGTAATACATCTTCCCGATGTATCTATATTTCCTTCAATTCTTCCTTTCCTTTAAATACCACTTCAGTCATGGGTAAAATCCCTACATCTTCCTCAGTAAAGACCGAAGCAAAGAATTCATTCAGTCTCTTCGCTATTGCCTTGTAGCCTCTTAGTGCCCCTTTAACCCCTCTATCATCTAATGGCCCAACTGACTCACAGTTTTTTTGCTACGAATGTACTTGAAAAAGTCTTTATTTCGCGTTTTTGCTTCCGCAGCAAGCTTCTTCTCAAATTCTCCCTTTGCCTGCCTTATCAATAACTTGCATTTGACTTGTCAGTGCTTGTGCTGTTTCCAGGTTTCGTCGTTTGGCTCTTTTATCCATTTCCTGAAAGATGCTTTTTTGGCAGCAGCCTCTTTGTCCTCACCTTTAAACCATGCTGGCAGTATTTTGGACTTCCTTCCACTTTTCTTAAAGCGTGGAATACAGCTGGTCTGGGCTTCCAAGATAGTATTTTTCAACAACACCCAAGCTTGATGTAAGTCTTTAACCTTTGCAACTGCTCCTTTTAGTTTTTTCTTAACTATTTTCCTCATTTTATCATTGTCTCCCTTTCGAAAGTTAAAAGGTAATACTGTGGATTTCCTTACTATCCCTCCTCCACTAATTAAATCAAATGTGATCATGCTATGATCACTATTGCCAAGCAGCCCCAAGACCCTTATCTCTTGCACTAGATCTGATGTTCCACTAAGGACTAGGTCCAATATGGCTTCCCCTCTGGTCGGTTCATGAACCAGCTGCTCCAAGAAGCAGTCATTTATTTCATCTAGGAACTTGATCTCCCTAGCATGTCTTGCCGTGACACTGACCCAGTCGATACCGGGGTAATTGAAATCACCCATTATTATTACTGTGCTGTAGCTTTTGTTAGCTTCCTTGATTTCTTTGAGCATTTCATCATCCATTTGTTCATTCTGGCCAGGCGGTCGATAGTACACCCCCACTGCCATCATCTTCCCCTTTTTACATGGAATTTCAATCCATAGGGATTCTACAGCAAATTTTGTTTCCTGCAGAACTTTAATCCTTTCTGACTCAGTGCCCTTTCTAACATAGAGTGCAACCCCTCCACTAATTTGATCAGCTCTATCATTACGGTATAGTTTGTACCCAGGTATCACAGTGTCCCACTGGTTGTCCTCCTTCCACCATGTCTCTGAGATTCCAATCATATCTAAACTCTCATTTAGTGGGCGTGGACCTCTTCGTCTTCCTGTACTTGGACGACTAGCTTATCAAAGGTCCCATGCGGATGGCATCAGGCAGTCTGCCAAGCTCACCATTCAGGTGCTTGAGCAACTGGGCTTCGTGGTCAACTACCTGAGCTCCCACCTCCAGCCCACGCAACAGATGTAGTTCATTTGGGCCATCCTCGGCACCACTCAGTGCGGGTCTTTCTACCGATGGATCACATGTAGTAGCTCATCGAAGTGGTGGGCGATGTGCAGTGCCAGCGCTACACAATAACCTGCGGGATGTTGAGTCCTCGGTCACATGGCTGCCACATTGCATGTCACCCTTCAGGCCTGTCTCTTCATGCAACAGGTACAGTGAACCTTAAACATGCAATGGAAGCAGGCAATGGGTCGCCTTCGGGACAGAGTCATGGTCACTGCGTCCCTGGTGCAATCCCTCGACAGGTGGCTCGAGCCAGGGAATCTGCTGAAAGGCCTATTGTTTCAATAAGCAGCCCCTTGCAAGATGGTCATGATGGACATGTCCAAGCTTGGCAGGGGAGCACACCTGGATGGTCTGTACAACCAGGTAGCAAGCACAAGGCACACAGAGCACAAAAAGGTGTGAAAGTTCTTCTGTGCACACTGTATTATGCTTTGTGATGTGTCCTTATCACTTTTCGGTAATTGGTTGGCATGAAACAATCCAAAGAGTTCTCAGCAAATCAGGAGGTGGTCTACAGGCATCTTTCCTACAAAGAATCTATAGTAAGACGTCATGCAGAAGAAACAGTATGTAGTTTCTGGGCATAGGTACAAGTGTCCAAGGGCAGTCAAATCATCTATAGATAAGGGCTGGAGAAGCAAGTGTTCTTGCATGTGGGCAGTGAATAAGCCAGGAACAATGGGCTTCAGTATGCACACATGTAAACACTTGGCATGCAGTTGCTTGAAGGTCAGGTCTAAGACTGGAAACACAGCAAAGTTGTGTGGAGATCTGGTCTCTACAAAGTTTTTCTTGCAGCAGGAAACCATCTTGTTAAGTCAGGTTTGGTTCAAGCTTCAGCATCTGGGCAGGCCAAAGATCTGCAACCTTAGAATTGCAGGGGTATCAGCCCTACATCTCCTCCCCCCCCCCCCCCCACTTGTAAGATGGAGTATTCTACAAGGGAGTATATTCCGTCATCCAAAACCTAACTAGCATTACTACTGTGCAGGTCAGAACCAAATGGCACATGGTTGACTAAAGCATAAAAATTGGATAATACTTCAAGCACAATAGATGCATTAAAGCAAAACTACATGACGAATAATACTGTGAATACACACAAGCAGTAAAAGAAGATAAAATGAAATGACATAGATACAATCAAGTCAACTTAACTTCAAACTCAAGAGTGTACTTAAACATAGTAACATAGAAACATGATGACAGAAAAAGACCACAAGGCCCATCTAGTCTGTCCTTCCATAACAACAACTACAACAGTCCACTTTTTACCTTTAGAGATCCTCTGTGTTGGTCCCATGCTTTTTTGAATTCAGTTACTGTCCTCATCTCTACCACCTCCACTGGGAGACTATTCCACGGATCCACTACTCTTTCCGTAAAGAAATATTTCCGCATATCACTCCTGAATCTATCTCCCTTCACCCTCATCCCATAGTAACATAGTAAATGATGGCAGATAAAGACCAGCATGGTCCATCCAGTCTGCCGAGCAATACGGTTAGATGGTTCAGTTTATTTTGTTTTTATCCTGTTGCTGTAAAGGGATCCGCTGTGCTTGCCCCATGCTGTTTTGAATTCCGTCACCGTGTTTGCAAGGAGTATATAGGTAATACAATATAATGCGTTAGAGTAACTCCAAATTGAATACTTAAGTGTAACAATAAGTAAAATGTGGAGATGTGTTAGTAAAATAAACCCATGCTATCTATGATAAATGAGACAACTCAATTAAGAGTAATGGATAACTGAAAAGAAAATGGTGACACTGTTCAAAGATGTGGTGTTCCATCAAATCCTGCAAGCGCAAGGTAGTTGGTATAAGTCCAGAATGTGTAATGCAACGTAGAGTAAGAATCTGTCTTTGTTGATACAAGGAAATGGATCATCAAAAGAAGGACAAGAACAGGCACAATGACAGAAATAAAATCAGTCTGTAAAATGTCCACATCACGTGAATCAAAGTTCTAAACAGCAATTTCAAGGCTTTCTTGGTCAATAGTGTGAGAGTCCTTATAATCCAGTAGATAGTTCAAGGCTTCATTGAAGATAATCTTATGACCTCAAAACACATCCAGCATCTGGATCGCTGTACAGACAGGATCTGAATCTAGATAAAACAGGGAAACTCCAACAACATTAACATGAGAGTTCTTGGGAACATCAATCAAACAATCATTGCAAGGTAGACAAACTCTGTTATTGATGTCATTTATTCATGGCGACCATGAGTTCACTCAGAGGGGTACTAACTAGCCAAACATTATTTACAACAGCAACTATTGTTTCAGAAAACTCATTGTACTTAGACATGGTAACTTTGCATTTCTCTTTCACATTTTCACTAGACAAACCACCAAGAGGTGCAGAAGTGTCCTTCAGGAAAGGTTTACCTGGGCACAACCAATGAATGTCAGTACGTTGGCACATGCCTAAATTAGGTACAAGATATTGTTGTAGATCATCATGGTGGTAAGCGAAATACTCAGGAGTGTCAACACACAGATAAAGGTCCTCAGATCAGGCTTCAGTAATAAGGTCTGTGGGTACCAGTTATGGAGGAATATGTCCTTGTATCAAGTTACCACAGCTATTATCTAGTTCCCTAAACAAATCATAAATAAGTTCATGTATTGGTTGCATGAAAATACGCTCATCATTTAAGAGATCTTTAAGCATAGTTAATTCTGCTGTGGTCAGGGCAACCTGCTTAGAATGAAGATTAACCATAGTGACAGTATTGCGTAAGGTCTTACCATGGGCCTTTAACTGACTTTGTTGTGAATGAATCTGGGTTCTGATATCTTTCATATCAGCTTTTAACTCTTGAATATTACCCTGGAGTTTACTAAGAGATACAGCATTAGCAATAGACATGGAGGAAGCAAATAAGGAGCCCAGAGTGGTGAACAGTACATCAACAGCAAGTCCTATAAGTCTTTTCTGTCTAGTGTTTTCTGGTTGTATGAGTTGGATCATAATCTTTTCCAACTGGCTCAAAATATTCTGCACGTTTGCAGTGGTATGATCCATGTGTGCTTTTAACAACTGTTGTGTGTTGTGCGTGGAGCAGAAATATTATTTTTTCTGTAAGACACATTGAGGATTCAGTGACACAAAGACTTTCTGTGTGACAGTCAGACTGTGTGATCAGGAATCCAGGTATATCCTGCAGCACAATGCTAGAAAGCAGACTAGGCTCAATCAATCTGCAACTTCATATCCTGCTAACAGCAGAATCAGGAACAGGTCCTTCAAGGTTCGGTTCTCCATCTGTAAAATAAAAAGAAAACAGGCTATTCTGTTTCAAGGTTAGTATCACTCACTTTGTCAAGGGGTTCGTCACGAAGGAGCTTACTGGGATGACACGGTCAAAGCTGATTAATGTGGACCCATTTAAGGGAGCCTTCACCCACAATACCTGTCTTCATTTGGATTTGATAAGCAACAGGGGAGGCTTTATCCACGATAGGAAATGGACCATTCCAGCTAGGTAGACATTTATAGTCTTTGATCTTATTCTTCCCAAAATTGTAGTAGAGTACCTTATCGCCAATCTGGTATTCTTTAGAGGTAGTCATCAAATCATAGTAGACTTTCCTACCTCTAGCAGCAGTGTCCCAATTCTTTTGGGCAAAGGCAAAAGCACTTTGCAAGTGTTGTCTTAAGTGGGTGGGCAACATATTCATGAGAAGTTGTAGCACAGGTGAGGTTCACATCATTTTTCCTGTAAAGAAGAGGAAGGGGTAAAACCATGTCACTACCTGTCATCATCTCAAAAGGCAACACACCAGTAGAGTGATGACAAGTGGCTCTGATAGCCATCAGGACCAAAGGCAACTTGATGTCCCAGACCTTCCCAGAAGAAGAGACGTATTTCTTCAAGATACTGATAATGGTTTTATTTGTTCTCTCCAGCTGTCCAGAGGATTGTGGTTGATAAGCAATGTGGACTTTGGCTTTCTCTCCCAGCAACTTCAACAGATGCTTGATGACTTGTCCCATGAAGTAGGAATCCTGGTCTGATTCCACTTGCATAGGTAGGCCCCACCTGCTGAAAACATGGTTTAACAACATGGTGGCTGTGGTTTCAGTGGTACGGTTGTGTGCTGGGATACACTCGACCTACTTGGTGAATAAGCAGGTAAATGTCAGCATGTATTTATTGCCACAAGAGGACGGGTACTGGGCTGATCCAATCAATCTGAAGATGAGACCCCAAGGCATGGTCAGATCTTTGTTTCTCAAAGGTGCTCTATGAAAAGGAGCTGCGGGTTGGTATACAATTGGACATCTTGGTACATATGGGGCCAGTAGGCCACATGTTTCAACAGGTTATAGGTTACTCTGTCACCTCTATGGCCGGCACAAGGCTCATCATGCGCGTGTTGCAACATAACTCCACGGAAGGCCTGAGGTACCACCCATTACACAATACCATGCTTACTCGTACAAGTCAACAGGTCTTTTTGGAGATGAAACATGTCCTTGGAGATGTAGAGGATCCTTAGTTCCTCATTATCCTGACAGTAATTCAAGGTTAACGGGTGTTCCTGTGGGTTTTGCAGAAAAGAGTAGAAATGTCTAAGAGTAGGATCTTGTTTCTGGGCTTGCATGAGATCGAGATCCGTGATCTCGCTACACCACTGAACCACAGTTGGAGTGGTTGGTGATTGGGCTTGTCACCTGGTAACTACCTTAACAGTTCTGAGCCCCTTTGTCACGGGGGCTTCCAATTGCCAGAGGTAGGTCTCCAGAGATAGCGCCTTCCTTGGCAAGCTGATCAGTGAGATCATTTCCAATTTTGTCAGGATTGTCAGCACAGGTGTGACCTTTCACCTTCTTCCAATAAACTGCCGTGTTTGACAGGTTTCCCTTTGGAATTTAGCATATTGGTGGATTTCCAAATGGTTAAGTGGGAAACCAAGTTCTGTCGGACATAATCTGGGTCAGTACAGATGGTTAAGATGCGGACCCCTCCCCGAGCAGCGGACTGGAGGGCCACCAATGCTGCAGCTAGCTCAGCATATTGATTAGTTTTGGAACCCAGATGGTACTCTAAGGGTTCACAAGGGTGATTCTGGTTCCAAACCACACCTATACCTGCTACCAGATCATGGTCAGGCTCTCGATGGTAAGCACAACCATCCACATACACTTTGGGGTAGTCTTTACAGATGTTCTCATCATAAGGATGAAGACAAGATAGCTTGGGTGCAATTGACTCCATCTCAGGGTATAAATTACCCACTAATGGTTTGGTGGCTGTGCAGTTCAGCCAGGCCCTGTGTGGTAGCTTTTTTGCGGTTTTGAGCATACCTTACCTCTAGAGACCATCCCTGAAAGGCTAAGGTCCAAGAAACAATGCAGCTGTTAGACATTTGTCTTGATGTGATCTGATCGCTGCCTAGGAGCTTGATGGGTTGGTGATGGGTCTCGACAACCAGCCTCTCACTTTGGATATAACTGCAGAAATATTGGAGGGCCCAGATGGTGGACAACAAAGACTTCTCACAGACACAGTATTTCTTCTCCACTTCCATTAAAGCTTTGCTGGCGTAAGCAATAACTTTCTTATCTGTGTCATGCATTTGATACAGAATAGCATTCATAGAGTGACTGGTGAAATCTAGTTCCACAAAGAATTCTCTGCCACTCTCAGGATAGGTGAGACAGGGAGCTTGACTCAAGGCAGCTTTCAGCTCATTTAAGGCCACCTCTTGGTCAGGACTCCACGCCCAAGGTTCATCTCTTTTAAGGAGTTTGACCGGAGTTTGGGAAATCTCCGCATATTGATCCACAAGTTGATGGGAATAATTGCAGATACCCAGGAAAGAGTGCAGCTCACTCAGATTGGTTGGGCATTTGAGTTGTTGCAAGGCCATAATTCGTTTCCTTTGAGGCCACAGCCCATCAGCAGAAACGTCATATCTCAAATAGTTGAGGGATTTCTGGCATCGTTGGCCCTTTGATAAGAACAGCTTTGCTTCCTCAGCTTTCAGTTGCTGGAAGACATGCTCCATTTCTTGTAAATGGTCAGAGAAACTGGTGCTCTTCACTAGAATGTCATTTACATACACAAGAGTGCCTCTAACTTCAGCATCAGGCAAAGCCTTATACAGGAAAATATTGAAGTGTGCTAGTGCATTCAGACACCCAAACAGTGTCCAATTACAGGTGTATTGTCACCTACCAAAGTAAAGGCCAGCTTATGTTGATCCTCCAGATGGACAGGGATAGTCCAAAACCCTGAGGTCAGATCCAGGCTTGTAAAGTACTTTGCACCCTTGATGGGTGGCTAAGTTCTGCTTTAGATGTGACATGGGCCATCTGGACAGGGGTACCTTCTTGTTAAGCTGGCAATAGTCCAGTTCTGGCTCTGCTGAGTGAAATGCTGTTTCCCAGAGTGCTGCTTAGACCCAGATGACTGGTTATTCTGGGGTGGCCTGGGAAGATTCTGTGAAACAGAAGGAGAAGAGTCACTTTCCAAAGAAAAAGTGGATTTTACAGCACTAACACACTGTTTCGGTTCCTTAGCTTTGCTTTGCTACCACTGTTATCCCGAGTGCTAGCAAAAGCTTCAAAAATCCTCTCACCATGTTCTAACAAGCGTGAAAGGGTTTTTAAATTTTATTTTATTTATTTGTTACAGTTTTCTATACCACCCCTTCCAGAGATCAGGGGCGGTTTACAGATAACTAACGTGTTACATAAAGAGAAAATTAAAAATAAAATCTGTTTTAACACATTTCCATTACAAATACAAATAACTACTTGCAAAGAAAAGTCTTCATGGGAAACAAATTGAGTGTATATCGCACAAAAAGAAAAAAGCCAAGAAATCATTTTCCCCAGTAAAGACACAAGTTCACTATATCTGAGGCAGGCCACACACAAAATGACACAATCGATCCTAAATCACACCAAAGGAAAAAAGGACAAATGATTGCCAGAAACAGCAAGTTAACCAACAAAAAACGGGTACAAAGTTATTTTCCTTGAGCAGAATCCTGTAAGGCATGCTGAGCTGATGCAAAGGCAGTTAACTGACTAGGTTCAATAATCACATATCTCACCGATCTATATTTATTTAGCTGTATTTATATCCCGCTTTTCACCAGGTCAAAGCGGTCAATTGGGGGATACATTTTAACATGAGGGGATATGAGACACATACACTAATACTTACAGGGAACATGGGCAATGGAGGGTTAAGTGGCTTGCCCAAGACCACAAGGAGTGCCTACAGGACTAGAAATCCAGTCCCTCCGGCCTAAGATTGCTGTCCCCAGGTGGGACTTGAACCCCCGGCCCTCCGGCCTGAAGTACCTTGTCCTAACCACTAGACCACTCCTCCCTCTATCTTATAAAACATTTACATGGATATTTTAGGAAGTACAAAGCTCCTAGCTGCCACACATCAGGTTGTAGCAGCAAAAATTCCCTTTTGTGCCATTGTGTCTCATGAGAGACATCCGGGTAAATCCCGATAGGGCAAAGGTCACCAGGAGAGTCGCAGGAATGGCACTAGCAGAATCAGAAGACTGCAAAACAGTCAAAATATCCAAAACATCCATTGCAACACCCTGGACCTGCGATGACTCCTGGCGAACCCGTCCCGTAGGCAAATAATAAATCTTAGACACAGAAGGGATTGACCTTCAAAATCTCTACCAAATACCTTTTAAACATGTCATGAGATGATACTAAAGGTACTTTAGGAAAATTTATAATATGTAAATTAGACTGTCTCACTGTATTTTCTAAATTGTCTATTTTACTGCAGAGAAGAGAATTGTCCTTAACCAACAGTTATTCAGACGACAATCTTCCCCAACTGCTCTTCATACTTCAAAAAGAGTCTTTTAAGTTCTTGAATGTCTTCCTTTGCCTTGACAACCCACTGGTCTAAAGTAGAAACTATAGATGAAAGGGAATCAATAGTCGGGACCAAGGCTGCCCCTAAGTCAGAAATTGCCTGTTAAATAGCCTCCAATGAAAAAATATCAGGACACCTCAATGAGAAGGTAGGCTGCAGAGAAACCGCTGACAACTGAGCTGCTGGAACACTGGAGCTCCAAACTCCCACCTCCAAAGATGAAGAATCCACCGCTGAAGTCGGGCTCACCGCTGCCAAATTCTGTTCCCTTTGCCCTACCAATACTGCCAGATGGTCACCCTTGAGGTGGTGAAATGCTGACACTCTCCATACTAGAGTCAGATGCTTGAGCCAGACCTGCTGAGGACGTTGACGGCTGGGTAGGGGAACCTGCTGCTCTGGGTTGAAAGAGATATCTGAGCCGGAGGCCAGACCTGGGCTCCCAGCCACAAGTCCCAACCTCAATGGCTGCCCTCCGGAGACCACTTGCTGCATATCTGAGTGGAGCAGGTAAGGCAATATAGTAGAAACAACACCAGCAGGGGAAGGGCTGGGCTGCAAGGTGACATTTGCTCGTGCCTTTTTCTTGCATTTCCCCATCGAAGCTTTGCAATCTAGCAACTATCCGCCATCTTGGACCACTTCATGAAAGGGGTTTGTGACGCGTGTCGGCCAGATGAGCCTTAGTGGACGGAGGGAGAGTCTGATAAAACAGATCACAGAACTCTTGGTGATGCTCCAGTGTTTCTTAGGGAAGATCACTCTGAAAGAAGGTCTGCCTAAGTTTGTAGGCAAACTCTCTAGGTGGTTCATCTTTCCCACAAGTCATATTATATGCTGCCTGTTTGGTATGTGGTAGGCGAAGGCCTATGATCTATGCGAATTGAACTAAACAGACAGGCCTAAGCAGCTTGATCTGTAAATGAAGCCTGTAGTTAGGCCCAGAGGAATGAAAACCCCCCTGAATGATGACACCGTAGAATTGAAACTTAACTGAACACAATTTAGTATAGCTAAGCAGAATCGAAACTTAGAAAATATAGAAAAACAAGTCTAATTGGTACTGATAAGAGAGCACAGCTTCTATAGAATTAATTAACTCTGCAGAAAGCAAGGTTACAGTGCCCTGCTTTCCCACATGTTTTAGCAAGCCAGTGACCTTGGAGGAGAGAAGTATCGAAAGTCTAAGAACTGTCCATTGTAATGAGGACTGAAAGGGGGGCAACCAGGTGCTGAGCCCAGATCAAGGTCCTCATTGGATAGCTACGTAGTGGTACCGGGACCAATAGATGGGTGAGAGGGGTTACTGGGACCAATGAAAAGTTTGCCTATGTCTAGAATGGAGAAGAACGGTATAAAAGTTGTTGTTTTGCTAGAAACCATTGCTCAGCCATTTTGAATTTGATTATTGCTTGAGCCTGTGCACATTAAACTGCCTTGGATCCTTGAAACGACTCCTGGTTTTATTTATTCCATGCTTATCTGCTGCTACAGTTCATCTTTCCCACAAGTCATATTATATGCTGCCTGTTTGGTAATGATCACATCAGGATATAGCCTATAATGTTGTTTAGTGCTTTTTCAAAGGTGGTGAGATTACACTTCTCACCTTCTGCCATGTTCAGGATAAACTGCTGACAAGGTACATCAAAAGACCATGGGAGATACCAAACCATGTCTTCTTCCCTGGTAACTCCTAGAGCCTTACAGACTTCTTTGACTGCAGCTAAATGTTCATTTATGGTTACACAACCATTTTTCTCAGGATGTGACCATATATGCAGAGATTTAATAATCTGAAGCTGGGCCACAGGGGTAAGAACATTTCTATTTTTTATTTTTGCTGGACCCAGGAGCGTAGAGAATTTTGTTTGCCTTCAGCTCCCTCTTGTGGCCAATGTTGGTACAGTTTTCTATCACTAGGAGGACTTCCCTGTCCCTTAACCTCTCTCTAAGGGGAGGGGTCAAACAAAGGGTGTCTCCGCAGCTCATGCACTGATGCGAGAGAACACACTTTATCCTGGAAAAGCTGTCTTTCTTTTCTGGGCAGATTTTCCACTGGCAAACAGTTCTCATCTACCACTTGGGGATATCCCAAGAATGGGGAGAAGCCAGGAGAGACAGAATGGTGTCTGTCCTCTGGCTCACCACTCTGTTTGTTTTCAGTTAGCATATGAGTTTAACTATCATTTCTCAAGATGTGAATCTCTTGATTTACTCTCTATATATCCTGTTCATATTTAAGCCATGTGGCTGCCAGCTCCATTTGGAGTCTAGTGCTTTTCTCTCTTGCAAAATTCAGAGCAGTTTCTGTTGCATTTAACAAGGCAATTAGAGCATTCTCTCTCTGCTTGTACAAAGCCATTTCATTTTGGAACTTTACATTTTCCTCTGTCAGCTCTGTTCTATAAGCTGTCAGGAATTGAATTTCTCTCAAATTCTCAGCATTCCGCTCTCTGAAAGCAGTAAACCTGATCCAACAAATCCTGCCATTGCAAACACCACCCAGCTGTGGGTAGTCGGGGAGAAAAGGCCATTGGATGCCTTCCCTGCCTCAGCCTGAATCTCAGTGATCTGCTGCTGTAAATCAGACTTTTACAGCTTGAAGTTTCCCACTCTGGCAGTTATAGTCTGTAGCTGACCCTGGGCTGTCATTAGATCAGCTTCAAGCAGTTCAGATATGTCTTGCATGTGAAATTCTCCTGCAATTTATTCTTAAAGATATGCAGGACAAATGCATGTTCAGCAATTACATCCACAGTTGGTTTAGCCTTATGAGCAATTAGCTGGTCTAAAACCTCGCTGAAAAATCCATCAGAGCTGACAAGCTCATGCGGATCAGTTTTAAGGCACTTAGAAATTTACACAGTGTTGTCTGCAATTTGGTCTTGTGGCCAACATAAGGTGGCAAGTCTCTGTAGTGCAAGGCATTCTTATCAATCACGGCTGCTGCGTGAGCCATCATTAACTATAATCAATAGCTCATAAGAACATAAGAAATGCCATACTGGGTCAGACCAAGGTCCATCAAGCCCAGTATCCTGTTTCCAACAGTGGCCAATTTAGGTCATACGTACCTAGCAGTTTCCCCAAAAGACACAGGTTCCACAATGCTTTTATTGGGTCAAGCATTGATATCCTGGGTCCCTTCTTAATAATGGTTTATGGACCTTTCCTCTAGGAATTTGTCCAAACTTTTTTTAAACCCAGCTACACTAACAGCCTTTACTACATCCTCCGGTAACAAATTCCAGAGTTTGATTACACGTTGAGTGAAGAAATATTTTCTTTTATTAGTCTTAAATAGTTTACCCTGTAGCTTCATTGCATGTCCCCTAGTCTTTCTATATTCTGATAACATAAACAATCAATCTATGTTTACCTGTTCCACTCTGTTCATTAATTTATAGACTTCTATCATATCTCCCCTCAGCCGTCTCATAGGTGGTTGAGCCCCCATCCGGAACATAGGTGGTTGAGCCCCCCTCTGGAACACGGGTGGTTTTGCCCCCCTCTGGAACACGGGTGGTTTTGCCCCCATCCGGAACACAGGTGGCTGAACCCCCCTCTGGAAGATAGGTGGCTGAACCCCCCTCTGGAACATGGGTGGTTGAGCCTCCCTCTGGAACATTGGTGGTTGAGCCCCCATCCGGAACATAGGTGGTTGAGCCTCCCTCTGGAACATGGGTGGCTGAACCCCCCTCTGGAACATGGGTGGTTGAGCCCCCCTCTGGAACATGGGTAATTGAGCCCCCCTCTGGAACATGGGTGGATGAGCCCCCCTCTGGAACATGGGTGGCTGAGCCCCCCTCTGGAACATGGGTGGATGAGCCCCCCTCTGGAACATGCTCAATGTCTGTAAGAGCAAAACACAGGAATAGCTCCTGAAGAATTACTCTAGTTCTGTAAAACGTAACTCATTCAGATTTACTCATCCCTTGGAAGAGCGCCCATCTGTGGGAATTATTAGTAGCAAACAAAGATAAGTTATGCTCTCTGTTATGTCCAGGGGAAATTAGCTACTAATACCCAGCCCGAAGTTCTATGAGTGTACTGGCAATAAGCCATGAAAGAGCCTCGTCTGTAAATATATATAATGTTTATTATGGGAAGCAAGATAGAAAAATATACAGATATATAGTTATAGATATATAATTAGAAATATGAGTTAGCAAGTTATAGCAGCACAATGATTACAGTTAGACAAAGTGATAAATTACTGATTAGTAATCAGAGGTCACTGATTTGTAACAGGAGATCTATTATCTATTTGAAGTCTGTCCCTCCAGCCCTCAGATGAAAACACAGAGACAGACCGGTATGCAAACAGATGCTGTTTATTGTGCACACAGTCTCAGGCAGAGCCGGCACCCTGAACAAAATGATCTGAGAGAGCGAGGTGAGGTTAGCCTGCTACTTTTATACATTCTTACTCTGCCAAAAGTCACAGTTCTATTGGTTCCGACACCCTTTTCCTTGCCCAATGGTAACTTTCAATCTTCCCTGCCCAATGGAAATGAAACTTAAACATAGCCCAGCCTCTCCATTATGGCGCTTCCGGTGTTAGAACTAAGGGGGATCTGCCTCATTCCCCCCTTTGATTCTTCTTACCTTCCAAAGACCGGGGTAAGAAGTAAATCACTGCTAAACAGAGTCAGTTAATTCATGCTGGGAGAGGGGCTGGTAGTTCCACATGGCCATTACTTGGGCTGCGGTTTTATGCTCCACCGTGTTCTCAATGGTGGAGGTAATAAATCGGCTGAGGATAGGGATACAACATGGCAGGATGGCACATAGCAGTAAAATAAGAAGGACCCCTACCACTAGGGTTTTTAGTCCCCCTAGCCAACTGAACCACTTCATAAACCACCCAGGACCCATGGACGGGTCAGTAATATGATTAACTAGATCATGTAGGTCTTGGATAGAGTGTTCAATGGAAACACTTGCGTCAGTGAGGTTAAAACAACACATACCCTCAAATTCCTCACAGCCATGATTTAGCTGCAGGAGCAAAAAATCAATGGTCATCCTGTTCTGCAGAATCGCCGCCCGCAGACCGATTCATAGTGGCTAGGATGGTTGAGGTGAGATTAATGGATTTGGCCAAGGAACACGCAACATGGCTTACTTGCATAGGGTTGTGCAAAGCTAACCCGGGTGCTCCTACAATGGATATTGCCAGTCCTAGAGCTGTCTGATCACTATAAGGTTCCACATTAGAGTTACAGGTAGGAGGCATAGGTTTTGATCTAGGATAGCGCGACTGGGAATTAACCTTACTAGGGGTATGAGAGAAAGCAGCAGTAGTAAGTCTGCCAATAGTGCAAGGACCTCCAGTAGCGTTTATAGGAACATAAGTATAAGCAGTTTTACCACATAACAGAAACCATCCTGGAGGCAGAGCCTGCGGGGAAGCAAGATGGCAGCTTAATAGGAGAGCGCTGATATCCCCTGGCTTGATTCCTGGAAAATAGTGCAACACCCCCAGTTGTTTCTCTGGAAAACCCCTTGTCTAAGTGTCTGAAGGTGTATGGGTCATGGCAGGGGGGAAACCAACCAAATTGGACTTTGCCGCACCGCTCAACTCGGGTTCCAAGAGAGCGAAGTCGGACCCTCTCTTTCCACAGAAGATGGCCGCCACACGTGAGTCGGAGGAGGGCATGAGAGAGCTGCTAGGGGAAATCCGAGCAGTAAAGGAGTTGGTGATGGCAAACGGGGACGCGCTGGTAAGAGTGCAGTCGGAGCTATGTGACATGAAGGCGCGGTTTAAAGATCTTTCCGAACGCATGGATAAAGCAGATAATGTGATCGTGGCACACACAGAGCAGCTGAAATTTCTGCATAAGGCATGCAAGCGGATGGAGCGCCTGGAGTTACAGGTCGAAGACCTTAGTAATAGGAACCGGAGGAATAATATTAGACTGGTGGGCCTGCCGGAGGGAGCTGAGGGCCCTGATCTTTTTGCTTTCTTGGGGAGGCTGTTACCTGTCCTGCTCAAGGTGAATTTTTCTGGGCAGCTTGATATTGAGAGAGCCCACAGAGTGCCATCGCAGCAGTCAGTGAATGGGAAGACTTCACGGCCGATAATCTTTTGCTTACTCCGCCATCAGCAAGCCATTCAAATTATGTCCACGGCAAAAAGGCAAGCTGTGTGGGAGTACGAGGGGAGCAAGATCTCATTTTTTCCTGATGTGTGCAAAATTACAGCGGATAAAAGGAGGCAGTTCCTGGCTTTGCGGCCACGCCTACAGGCGAGATACGGACTCTTTTATCCCGCCCGACTCAAGATCACGTTTAATAACTGCTCCAAGTCTTATGATGACCCGGCTGAAGTTTTAAAGTTCCTGGAAGAGCATGAAGCTTTGCAAATGCAGTGACTCTTGACTTTAATTGACTTTAATTACTGCTTACACATGGTCGACCCCCACTCCTGTTTTCTCCCGCTAAAGTTGGCGGTTGTAGATTCAGGAGGAGAAGGGTTCATGTTTCTTGCTGGTACATGTATCTCCTCCGTGGTTTTTGTTTAAAGGGAGGTTGAGTAGGGTTTCTGTTATGGGAAATAATGTGTGTAAAGTGTGAAGGGAATTTTCTGGCTTTGTGTGTTATAGCTCCCCCTTTCTGACCCTTGTGGCGGCAAGGTGGTAACATGGGGAAAGTGGGTGGAATTGTGGGTAATGTTTAGCGAGGGTGTGGTGGCTTATCAGTACTGTTGGGGATATGTTGTACTATTTTTTTCTTTTATGTATTATTTGTAGTTAAGGGGGTATCGGGCGGCCTCTTGTGAACCTGCGCTGGCTCACCCAGTTAGTAGTTTCTGCAGTGCAGGGTTAATAATGACACCTTACAAACCTCAGATAGGAACTAGCCTGAGGCTGACATTGCGCTATCAAATGATCCTAAGAGCAGGGGCTCTCCAGTATGTACAGTTAAATGCCTCCTCTTAAAGTATTGTCCCTGAATGTAAAGGGTATCAATCATCCTGTAAAACGTAAAAAGATTCTTGCTTATTGTTTGAAGCAAGGAGCGGATATTGTGATGTTGCAGGAAACGCATCTTACATCTGCAGAGACGGCGAACTGGCTATGGGCAAATATAGTTTGGCGTCTCATGCCCCAGCGGTAGGGAAGAAAAATGGGGTGGCTATTTTGGTCAAAGGCCCAGAGGGCTCAATTCCACATGATCAGAGCTGACCTCGAAGGGAGGTGGGCTAGTGTTCAGGTATCCATAGATCAAAGACAATTAGTGCTAATTAATGTCTATGCGCCAAACTGCGACAGTCCCAAATTTTTTCAAGGCCTGGCGGAACTGATCCTGGAGTATTCCTCTTCCTCCATTGTGTTTGGAGGGGACTTCAACATGGTCCTGGACCCGCTGGTCGATTCCCAGCCCTGCAGGAAGGCCAGAAGGTGCAGAGCTCTGGAGGTTCTTGAGTCTATCATGGCGGAAAGGGGTATGGTGGATATATGGAGGGTGCTGCATCCTGCTGAGAAAGACTTCACTTTTTTCTCATATCCACATGAGTCCTATTCGCGGATTGATTTTTTTTCTCGTGTCTAGGTCTTTGGTTAAAGACATTCCTAGAGCGGAGATCTTAAGTACCCATATTTCAGATCATGCCGCAATAATAATAGATCTGGACTTTTTGAAGACTCCAGTCACAACCGGAGGCTGGTTCTTTCCGAGACACTTGCTGGCTGATGATGATTTTAAACAATCTGTCCGGCAAGCTATAAAGGATTTTTTTGATATCAATCGGCCAGAGGACACATCGATATGGGCCTGGTGGGAAGCATTCAAGGCGTCCATTAGAGCGAGGGTCACCAGCTATAGCATTGCTGCCAAGAAGAAGGCGAAGGAGGAAATGAAGTCCCTGGACCAGCAGATCAGGGCTGGCGAGAGATTATTGCACCGACACTTCAGCTCCTTGGTTTTAGCCCGGTTGCAGAAACTAAGATTCCAATATAACGCTGTACTTAGTAAAGAAATTGAGCAGACCATTTTTGCCCAGAAGGCACGGTATCATACGGAGATGAATAAGGCGGGCAAGCTTTTGGCTGCTAGTCTGAAGCCGAAGAGAGAGAAATCGCATGTTTCCATAGTGGGCGAGCGAAATCTCCGTATGACTGGAAACTCTGAGATACTGGAGTCGTTCAGGAAATTCTATAACTCCCTGTATACTTCAGAGGTGGAATGGATATCCCAAGCATGACAGAATGGCTGAAGCAGATCAAGCATCCGACGCTGGGTCCCGAACAGGCCGCTGGGCTGGAAAGAGCTTTGGGGCAGAAGGAACTTGAGGATGTGCTTTCAGGATTGAAAGGGGGCAAGGCGGCTGGCCCGGATGGTATTCCGACAGAATTATACCAGATGTTTGCAAAAGAAATCTCCCCCTTTCTGTTGATATACTATCAGCAACTTCAAGTACAGAGTACCATCCCTGGTGCCTTCGCTGAGGCTACAGTGATTGTGCTAGAGAAGCCTGGGAAAGACCCAGAACTGGTGGATAGCTACAGGCCCATTTCGCTGTTGAATGCAGATTACAAGTTATATGCAGCTATCCTGGCTAACCGTTTAAATAAAATACTGCATCTACTCATACATCCGGATCAATGTGGATTTGTGTCTGGGAGGTCTACAGCAGATAATGCTCGATTAATGTGTAATAGTCTTGGGTTAACAGAACAAGCTGAAGCGCCTTTTATTGGTCTGTCGTTGGATGCAGAGAAGGCTTTTGATAGGCTGGAATGGCCTTTTCTATTTCTTGTTGTGGATTGGTTTGGGATCCCAGAGAGGTTCATGGATATGATCCGTGTAATGTATGCTCATCCAGTTGCAAGGATCTTCGTCAATCAAGAGCTGTCCAGAACTTTCTCCTTGCACAGGGGTACTCGGCAAGGATGCCCGATGTCTCCCCTATTGTTTAACTTGGCTCTGGAGCTGCTTGCCTTGCTCGTCCGACAGTCGGTGGATATCAAGGGCATAGAGATAGCTGATCTGCATATCAAACTATCAGCTTACGCAGATGACCTTCTGTTTTTTCTGAGTCCCACATCTGTTTCTCCTCTGCTCCAAGTGATTGACCAATATGCCCGTTTCTCTGGTTGTAAAGTGAACTGGACAAAATCAGTGGCCTTTCCTCTTAATAGGCTGGCTCATAGCAATTTGGTGCAGCAATACTCGTTTCAATGGGAGCAAGCGGCCATAAAATATCTGGGGGTTCAGTTTTCGACCCCGTTGGACGAGACGGTGCAGCTGAACGCGGAGAAGATAAAAGAGATCGCCCGGTCTTTTACTATGAAGTGATCTCCTCTGCATATCACTTGGTGGGGCCGGATGGAGTCGATCAAGATGGTCTTAGTGCCCAAGATAAATTATATCCTCGGAATGATACCTATCTTATTCCCAGCAGCTGTGCATAAGAAGGTTGAGCGTACTTTGTGTGCCTTTCTCTGGAATGGGAAGACACCTAGGATCGCACTGAAGAAATTGAAGGCAAACGAGCAATGGAGGGGTGCAATTTCCAGATTTTCAGTGGTACCATCTCGCTGCGCTTTTGAAACAAGGAGGCCTGTGGGGGGTTGAGGTCGCTCCTTTGCAAAAACCAATTTGGCTGACTCTCGAAGAACGTCTGATGCACCCGTGTCCTGTTAAGTTATACATGGGTATGAGATGCCCTGATGCTTCTAAAGTGGGCAGGGTAGTTGGAGCTACGCAGCAAGCGTTTCAAAGTTTCCTACCTCTTATTGTAAAGGAGAATCCGCTCTCGCTTCATCTTCCTCTTTGGCATAATCCAGTCCTTAAAATTAATAAAGTATCCTTTGCGTGGATGACCTGGCAGCGCTGCGGCATTTGGACGGTGGGCCAACTGATTGTGGGAGACAGATGGAAGTCCTTCACTATGCTGCAGGAGGAGTCTAAGCTACCTTCTAAATGTTTCTTTCAGTATCTTCAACTTCGACATTGTTTAGCCCAGCTGAAGATTAGGCCCCGAGAGTTTGCGGAGACCTGGGGGCTGCAAAGGATTATAGCGGATCTGTAGGGTATATTCGTAGCACAAAAATAAGTTAGACTCTGTTGTTGTCTAGGGGAGATAGCTACTAATATACAGCCTAAAGTTCGGTGAGTTATTCTGGCAATGAGCCACGAAAGAAGTCTGGTCTGCAGATATATATTAGACTTTATTATAGGCAACCAGGTGGAAAAATATACACACATATATATATGATTAGAAACATGAGGTAAAAATTTGTTATGGTGCAGATGTACACTTGGACAACGTAATAGATCACTGATTAGTAATCAGACGTCACTGATTCGCTCTGCACTGAGGAAAAGTAAGAAATATATTGCTAACCCCTTTGCCCATCCGGAGGAGGAGAGATAAGTCAGTACCTTAGTTTTGGACACTCAGGAACAATGCAGTCCAAGAAGGCAGCTCCTAGCTAATGCGGGCTCTAGCCTCGTCAGGCGAGCCGCAGTAAGTCCAAACCGGAGGTATCTGTGAAAGTCTTATCTCAGACCTGTGGAGGACGGCCTAGCCCACACTCAGTGGCCGTCTTGCGGAAGGGTCAGGTCGCAGGAATCAGGTACGCAGTGCACAGCAGAGAGGAACCAGTGCAGGAGTCTGTATAACAGGTGGGAAAAGCCCCCAATTCTCTCTCTCTCTATTACTTACTACTACTTACTACTAAAGTTTCCAGCGCAGAATGCATTATTCTGTGTGAGAATCCTTCGTCATAGGTCCGATGATTGGTTGGCACCAGGCAGTCTGAGGTGTTCTCAGCGAATCAGGAGGTAGATGATGAGCAGCTTCTTGCAAACAAAGAAGCCATAGTCAGAAGTCTGGCAGAGGCAACAGTATGTAACTTCTGGGCATGTACAAGTGTCCAAGGCCAGCCACGGACAATAGCTTCTGTCTGCATGCTTAGAAACGCTGATCCAGCAGTTGCTTGGAGGACAGGCTTATAGCTGAACACAGCAAAAGTGAAGTGAAGAATCCATCTTGTCTGTGCAGTTTGGTTCAGGCCTGAGTTGCTGAGCAGGCCGGAGATTTGCATGTAGAATTGCAGGGGTACCAGCCCTACAGATCTAAGTTTGCGGGGAGGGGGCATATCCAGTATCTATGCACTTTTCAGAAATTTCAACTCGGGGCAGCCAAGGGGCCTGTGGAAGATTTGGGAAGACGAAACGGACTGGAGCCTGCCTCCAAAAGCTTGGAATCACATGTGGGGTCCCATTGTTCGTTCATCCAGATCAGCTGCACTCACGCAATCCATGTATTTTTTTGCTCATAGGGCATATAACGCCAATTAAGTTGGCTAAATGGAATACAGAGAGGACACTCCAGTGTTGGTCATGCCAAGACGCTCCAGGCACAATGAGACACATGTTTTTGGAGTGCCCCTGCATTCAGGGTTTTTGGCGTCCCGTATGGGAAAGGATTCAGAGGGTGGTGGGTTTTTCTTCTCCCCTGTCCTGGCGCATAATAGTACTACGGTCATTGGCAGAGATTCCAGGGATAGACAAAGAGCATTTTTCGTGCAGAACTTTGTTAGCTGTTGCCATAAAATAAATTTTATTTTTCTGGAAGAATCCTTCAAAGCTACAGTGGGGTAGATGGTGGAACCAAGTATGTCTCTATAGTAGATACGAAAAAGCTTATGAAAAATCCAACTTTCTGATTGGGCAGGGGAAAATGAAGGATAGGTGGGCTGCCCTGGATCGTTATTCAAATGTTACGATATGTTAGTAGACAGTTATAAGAGGTTTGTGAGGTGTCGAAGTGGGTTGGGGTTTCTTAATGTGTTTCAAAAGTTTTCTTTTGGTTTTTTTTTTGTTTGTTGTTATAATTGGCTATAATAAGGTTTATGGTGATGTTGAGCGGGGGTGTAATTGTCTGTAACGTGTAAAACCTTTAATAAAGATAAATTTAAAAAAAAAAAAAAAAACATCCTAAGGGAAGATACATTTCTGAGTAAGTATAAGATACTTCAGTAATAGACTTGCATGATAATACAGTGTTTGACACATTAAAAACCCCTCTAGTGGCATTTACAAAAAGGAAGCAATCTGTAGCATTAAGTATGGAGACAACCTGCAAGGAGAAAGGGACCCTGTTAAAGTAGACTGAGGTAGGACTAGTAATTCCAATGTGATAGAAGAAGGTAGAGAAATAAACATTGGGCTGAGTGCAGGTTAAATCGGCAAGTATAGTAAAATTCTGCATTTCACACAGATTAGAGGGTACAGCAATGAGACATGTTAATAAGAAAGCTCCAGCTTGTAATGAGCTGCGCATACAAATGTTTGACATATTTAAGGCAGTTTGGGCAAGTAGTATTGCCGTATTAACAGTTCTTGAGCTGGACCGAAAGTGGCACCACATGAGTGATAGAAGGAAAGTCGATGTGATCCTACCCATGATGGTCCGGAAGCAGGAGGGGCGGTCTGGGTCGAAGAGGAGATCAGCTGAGGCAGTACACACGTACATTCTCAAAATTCTACAGTACCATAGTCCTGTCAGCTTCTGGTGGTGACAGGAGTAGGGCTGGAGTACTTCAGTTGCCTGAGGACGGTTGGTCTCTGGGCGGAGATGTCATTGTCAATTTCAGACACAGGGGGTGATCTGGAGACACAGTCGAAGTCCAAGGCGGAGCTGGAGCAGGTGCGGCAGTCTTGACACGAGTATGGTGGATCCACGGGACTACTTCAGCCACTTTGACAGCAGTGGGGGTAGCGAGGAGAACAGTATACGGGCCTCTCCACTGCGGAGTCAATGGATCTTTCTTCCACTCCTTAACCCAAACACAAGTACCAGGCTGATGTGGATGGAGGGGTTCAGTCAAGTTGATCGGCAGTCTGTCCTGGACCCAGTGGTGTATCTCCTGTAAGGTAGAACTGAGAGCCAACGGTTCCTGTCTAGTTATTTCAGATCCTATCTGGGTCAAATCACCTATCACACCCTGCACTATAGGAGCTGGGCGACCATATAGGGCTTCAAATGGGGAGATATTAATACCCTTCCGCAGAGCTGAGCGTATGCGGAGTAGAGCTACCGGCAGTAGTTGAGACCATTTCAGGGAGGTCTCCTGACACATTTTTGCTAGTTGGGATTTTAAGGTGCAGTTCATACGCTCCACTTTCCCTGAACTCTGGGGTCGGTAGGCTGTATGGAGTTTCCATTCTATCTGAAGGGATCTAGCTACTTGCTGTACTATTTGGGCTACAAATGCAGGGCCATTGTCTGAACCTATAACTACAGGGAGACCGAACCGGGGAATGATTTCATGCAACAGTATCTTGGTAACTTCCCGGGATTTTTCTGTCCTAACAGGAAATGCTTCTACCCACCCCGTGAAGGTACAGACTAGTACTAACAGATACCTATACCCATTGGCTCGGGGCATTTCTGAAAAGTCAATTTGGATATTTCCCATGGGTGTGACACCATATGACTGGACCCCAGGGGGTTGGTGGGGACCCTGGCAGGCATTGTTTCTAGCACACGTGGTACACTGCCTAACTGTTGCTGCTACCATGGATGAAAGACAGGAAATAAAGAAGTGTGGGCGGAGGGCAGTTTCCATGGCCGTCTTGCCAAAATGTGTAGCCTGATAGAAGGAAGACAGGAAAGCCGGGGCTAAACTTTCTGGGATTACTATCAGGGAGGTGTTCTCCTTACTAGGCAGTCTCAACCATCTGTCAGGATGTAGTACTGCTCCCTCCTTCTGTCAGAAAAAGTCCTTTTCCTGAGTAGAGTACCGGGGGGCCCAGTAACTTAACGGGACAGGGAACAGGGGGGCCTGCAGGCCAGGGGGTTCTGTTAATTGCAAGAAGGGTGCCGAGGCAACCCGCTTTGCTTCCAGGTCTGCTCGCCGGTTGCCTTTTACTACCTCACTATTCCCCTTCTGATGGCTCCTGCAGTGCATGACTACAACTGCCTTAGGACGCCAAAGAGCTTCCAGCAAGGCTAGCATCCGGGGACCGTTCTTTATCTCGGAACCGGCTGCAGTAATTAACCCTCTCTCCTTGTACAGGGCACCATGGGCATGGAGGGTGGCAAATGCATATCTGGAGTCTGTGTTTACATTCAGGCTTAGGTCTGCTCCCAGGGTCAGGGCACGGGTAAGGGCAATGAGTTCTGCTTTTTGCGCCGAAGTTCCAGTGGGTAGGGGTTGGGCGTCAACCGTTGCTTCTGCCGTCACCACCGCATACCCGGCACACCTGCGACCTTCAACCATGAAGCTACTGCCATCTACAAAGTAAGTCTTATCTGGATTGCTCAAGGGCACATATGTCAGGTCCGGGCGACTGGAGAATACTGTGTCCATTACCTCCAGACAATCGTGATCAAGTGGTCCCGGGCTGATTGGTAGAAAAGTGGCAGGATTTAGAGCTTGACTGGTTGTGATCTGTACTCTGGGATTTCCCCATAACATGTTCTGATATTTTAACATTCGGGAACTGGTGAACCAGTAACTCCCTTTGTGCTCCAACAGGGTTTGGACTGAGTGTGGGACGATAACTAGGAGATTCTGGCCCATTGATAATTTATCAGATTCTTCCACTAACAGTGCAGTTGCAGCTATCGCTCTCAAACAGGGTGGCCATCCTTTTGCCACCGGGTCCAACTGTTTTGACAGGTATGCTATTGGGCGTGGCCAGGATCCCAGGTGTTGGGTCAGGACTCCTAGAGCTGTTCCTGCTGCTTCATGCACATAAAGAGTGAAAGGTTTGGTCACATCTGGAAGACCTAAGGCTGGTGAAGACAGTAAAGCTCGCTTCAACTGCTGGAAAGCCTCCAGTTGGCAGGGTCCCCATTCAAGGGGACTTTTCTCCGAGCCTTTTGTGGACTCATACAGAGGCTTTGCAATCTTGGCGAAATTGGGGATCCAGATACAGCAGTATCCTGCTGCTCCGAGGAAGGCGCGCACTTGTTTTCGGATTGTTGGCATGAGGATCCAGCATACAGCCTCCTTCCTTTCGCTTTCCAACCGGCAGCTTCCCTTCGCAAGGTGGAAACCCAGGTACTTCCCTTCGCAAGGTGGAAATCCAGTTGACATAATTGGGCCTTACTCCTCGAGACTCGGTATCCAGCCTTATAAAGAAGTTGTAAGAGTTCCGTAGTTGCCTGTATGCATTCAGCCTCTGAGTCGGCTGCAACCAGCAGATCATCGACATACTGTAGGAGTACCCGTCTCCCTGATTCCCCAAGGGGAAAAGCAGCAAGGTCTTTGGCCAGAGCAGTACTGAAAATGGTGGGGGCATTCTTGAATCCTTGCGGCAGCCGAGTCCACGTAATCTGAGACTTGCTGCCAGTAGTAGGATCTTTTTTTTCAAAGGCAAACAGGTGTTGGCTCTCAGGGGCCAGCCGTAGACAGAAGAAGGCATCCTTCAGATCCAGAATTGAGAAATGGGTGGCCGTTGCAGGGATGAGATCCAGTAAGGTATAAGGATTGGGCACCACTGGATGCAGAGTTAGAACAGCTTCATTGACTCGGCGCAGATCTTGGACCGGTCGGTAATCTGATGTACCTGGTTTGCAGACTGGTAACAGAGGAGTATTCCAAGCTGACTGGCAGGGCCGCAGGATGCCGTGCTGGTGATGGATTCCTTCCACTGCAGCCCAGGGCAGCAGATACTGCTTTACATGCACTGGAGTTGCTCCTGGTTTCAAGACAACACAAACTGGGGGTATGTTGGTGGCGAGTCCTGGGGGATTCCCTTCTGCCCAGACTCTGGGGGAAACTGACTGCCATCGAAGTTGAGTGGCGCTGGTTGGTCCGGGCCTTTCTTCAAACAACCGCCATTCTTCTTCCCGGGGGACGGACAATACCAAAACTGACGGGCCCAGGCTGGGTATTTCAAGCTCCACCTGTCCCTTTGGCCCAAACGATATCTGGGCCTGGAGCTTCGGCAGGATGTCCCGCCCCAGCAGGGGTATGGGATACTCAGGCATATACAAGAACTGGTGGGTGATGGTCCGTCCCCCCAACTGGCATGTACGGTTTTGCAGGAAGGATCACTGGGCTCGATTTCCCGTCGCTCCCACAACTGTCATGGTCCTGGCGGAAACCAGGGCCACCTGCCGGGTGACAACTGAGTGTTCTGCTCCTGTATCAACCATGAATTGCATTTCTTGGTCCCCTAGGTTGATCTTGACCATAGGCTCCTGGGGACCTAGTAGAAACTTGGAGCCCTGTCTGGCCTAGTAATCATCAGAGTCATAATGTTCCATGGTCGCAAGGCCCTCAAAGGCTAGCTCTGGTGGAGGTGGGTAGGTCTCATATGGATATGGTGTAGGCCGTTTCTGGTCTCGGCCTCGGGTGAAGGCTCTCGCACCTCTGGTGGACGGAAGTTGACCTCTCTTCAGGTTGCGATTTGGGCATTCATTCTTCCAATGTCCTTCTTCCTTACAATAGGCACATTGATTTTTGCCTAATGGTGGTCGAGTACCTCCTTGACCGCATCCCTGTTCTCTGCTCCCATCCCTGGCCCATGCCGGAGCAGGTGTTCGCTCGGCTAGGGCGGCTGCCAGGAAATCTGCCTTCTTTTTCATCCGACGCTTGGATTCCCTCCTCAGCTCCTGGTCACGATTCACAAAAACCTTCTGTGCAACTTCCATTAACTGTGCTGTGTTCATGCCCGCAAACCCTTCTAACTTTTGCAACTTCCGTCTGATGTCACTCTGAGCTTGCGCCACAAAGGCAGTATTAATCATGCAGAGATTCTCAGGAGTTGCCGGGTCATAGGGGGTGTACAGCTGGTATGCCTCCATCAGTCGCTCGTAAAAAGCTGCAGGGCTCTCATCTGGGGACTGGAGAGTCTCGGCAACTTTGCTGATGTTCATGGCCCACTGCCCCCCTTTCTTAAGTCCTTCGAGTAGGGCAGTTCGGAAACGGGAGAGGGCTCGTGCTCCAGCGGGGGTATTTGGATCCCACTGTGGGTCTTCATTCGGGAAATCCGCTACTGCCTCCTGCTGGGGATTGATTCCTCCAGCATCCACAGGATTAGCTTCTAGCCACTTGATGGTTGCTTGTACAATGCGAGCTCGGTCTTCCGTGCTGAACAGGGTGGAAAGCAGCTGTTGGCAGTCCGCCCAGGTAGGTTGGTGTGTCTGCATAATGCTGGTCATGAGGTCTGTCAGCTCCTGGGGTTTCTCAGTGTATGAGGCATAATGGGTCTTCCAATTCAGAAGATCAGTGGTGGAGAAGGGCACATATATCAGACTGGGAGGTCCCACTGCCACCTGTCCTTCCGCATCGATGATGGGCAATCCCTGCACTTGGCGGAGAGGCATATGAAAGACATCAGTCTCCAGGATCCGCTTTCTCAGGTTCTGGTATCCGGACCGCAGGTGGCCTTGCAGCGGGGTGGAGACTTTAGGTTCCGGTTGTGAGGAGGGGGCAGGTGTGGTCGTTCCTGTAGATATACTAGGGGTTGGGCCTGAGGAAGCGGAGGAAATCTGACTTGATTCATGTGATCTGTGGGCATGGGAGGAGTCATAACTATGGCCAGGAGGACCAAGGGAGGTGTCAGTGTCGGCTGTGTTCCCCAGGTGTGCTGATCAGGGAAGAACTGGGGGGTCTCCTGGGGTATCTGCCGGTACCATATGTACAACTGGGAGCGAGTCCTGTAGCGGGGCCGTAGGTATTGGAGGATAGACAAGGGTGGGGGGGTCGAACCAGAAGCTCAGGAGAATCCCGCCCACTATGAATAGGAGCGGGCAAGGCAGGTGTTGCCTTCTTTCAACCCTTGGCTGCAGCCACCATGATTCTACACTGGTCTTCATGGCAGCGCTGCAGCCATTTTGGCTTTTTCTGACATGCGGCCAACCAGGAGTCTATATAGGGGAACTGATCTGGGTGTTCTTTTGTGACAATCTGATGGACTAGGAATACAATAGAGGTATCAGTAGTGCCTTCAGGCGGCCATGCTCGCACTAAAGTGGGCCACTCCCACTCACACAGTACAACTAGTCTGGGGGCAGTGAGTCTAACTCCATAGTCACCCCCAAAGGCAGTTTTAAAATGGCTTAGCATGCATTTCAGCGGAGTCCTATTCTTGGATCCACTAGACCCCATACTGTAATTTATTCCTGATCCGTATGCAACACTCGTGTTTATAACACAGAACGAGACAACAGGCAGGGACACAGACAGACAGACAGACAGACATATATATATATATATATATATATATATATATATATATATACCCTCACTTGGTTTGCAGCTTGTCGTGCTGTGAGGGCTTGCGTGCATCAGTGATGCTGAGAGCTAAACTATCGGTAGTTTAACTACTGGCAGGGTCTCCCAAGATGGACAGGTCTCAGCTGAGGTGCCAGACCAAGACAAACCACCCATCTGGGCAGCAGCAGAATGGGATAGTGTTGACAGCGGAGGATCACATTTTTGTGACAACGGCAACACCACCAAACTTAAACTGCACGGAAGAAAGGCCCGGCAATCTACTTCTGTATCTTGCCATGAAAACCCAATGGATAGTTACAACAAAACAAATTGTGCTATGGTGCTGGAAGATGAGACCCCCAGGTTGGAAGGCACTCAACTAGCTACTGGGGAAGAGCTGAAGACTTTTCAGAGTAAAGCCAGCATTTATGATGTAGTTGGATCAAAGCCCTTGGGAAGTCTGACTGCTGATGTAGCTGTGCATGAAATGAGAGTCAGAAGCTGTAAAGATGTCTTACGCATTGGAACATGGAACGTACGAAGCATGAACCAAGGGACGTTGGAGGTGGTCAAGAATGAAATAGAACGTGTACAACTTGATCTGTTGGGTGTCAGCGAACTGAAATGGACTGGCATCGGGCACTTTGCATCAGATGATCACATGGTCTACTATGCTGGAAATGAAAGGCAAAGAAGAAATGGTGTTGCATTTATAATAAAGAAGAAACCTGCAAGAACTGTAATGAAATACAATGCAGACACAGTCCAAGACGTGAGGATAGTGGAAGACAATTTTATTCACTCACAAACCTAGGCAACCCGACACAGGCCGTGTTTCGTAACCTTCGTCAGGGGTTGTAAGGTAAATTACTATAAACATAGAAACATATTATATTAAAATTAAAGGAACAAACAAATTCATCTAGCAACACATAAAAACATAATAAAAACAAAATGATAAAAAATATATAATAATAATAATAAAATATAAATTATAACAGTGTTGGAACGCTATAAGTATAGACAAATTAAAAACTAAATACATATAGACACATAAAATCAGTGTAACAAGCATAAAATGAACCTTTATCTGTATCGGTCATGATATAGTAATAACTAGTAAACACAACAAATAAGTGAGACAAGCAGAGAGATAAAGAGTGGACCTCTAAACAGACTAATTATAGTATAATAATAACATATAAATATATAATTATACATTAAAAAAGATAATTTAAATAATAATTAAAAATAATCACAATAAATTAATAATGATAAAAAATGATAGAAGAATATTTTAGAACAAAAATATATTTTTCTTTTAGATTCCCTTGCTCCACACGGTTTGAATATGGAACGAGATTTTTCTGTTTTTTTTGTAATAATATTTTATAATCATATTAATCAATTCATTTATTTATTCATTTTTATTATTATATATTTTTTCAGTTTTTCTGGTTATTATTATTATTTATTACTGTACAATTTTAATATATATTGGAACCCCCCTTTATATTTATATTTTTATATATACTTTTACGTGTATATGTGTGTACAAATTAGACTATAACATATATATAATTTTTATATATTTTTTAATTATGTATGTGCTATATATAAAAATATTTTATAGATATATAATTTTTTAAATAATTTTTACAAATATGGTACAACATTTTATTTTCAATCTATTTAGTTGTTTTTAATTGGTCATTTAATTTGAGGTTCTCCCTCCAATTCCCCATTGTTCCTTTTATAGAAATTCATAGAAGTGACATAGATGGTATTCTAATATTTTATTCATTCAGAGTGAAATTTGATCGATAAGTAAAGAAGGTATATCCACAGACAATAGTATTCAGAACAATGCTACTTTACTTTGCTCCTCCCCCTCTACAAAATTAAAAGTATTTATAGCGCATGTGCAGGGGCATTCTCAGCTTAGATGATTGCAGATTGAAGCGGCTTGTAGGAGTCCCTTTAAATCGTTTTACCTCGGACAAAATCTTCAAGCGGTAAACTATTTCTAGAGGTCAGATCTTGCTTTTTAATATACACACATTAGCACTTTAGTAAAGTTATCACATCTGGGTTTCAATATAAGTCGATAAATATATATATTCTATAGGAGTCACTTACTGCCGTTCTTAAAACTTTAAGAAATAGAATTGAAGTTCAAATAATAAATGATGGTCCTAAGAACGGAGTCCCCCTTGATTTTTAAATTGGGGTTTGAAAATCCTTTAATAAAAAGGGCGATTTGTTTGGTAATTTTTATGAAATATATCATTTTGCCTTTGTCTAGCGTTTACATTTTCCCGCCCGACTAGCGGATGAAGGCGCATGCGCCGGCGTATTTGAAGACAAGACAAGTGAGTTTCGTTTTGCTCCCCTCAGAAGGCCATGCGAGCATTCGCACCTTATTGCCAGATTTCACACATTTGGTCCCCTTTTAGAAGATGGTTGTCCACTTGTTCTACTTTTTCAGTTTTAACGATATACGTGGTATGGAAGCTGGCTTTTATATCTAAGAATTTGGATTTTTTTTATATTACAAATCATCCTATGATATACATTATTTGTTTTTTGTTTAAAACCTATATACATTCTTCCTAAGTGTACATAAGAGAATTATATATATATTAGTTTTATTATTTAGATTTTTATGAAATAGCTTTTAATTGGTTATTTATTTAAAGATAATGGATCGGCCCTTTATAAGAACAAATTCTTTCTTTCACAATTTTATGACTATATGATGGTTTATTTAATGTATGTTTTTAATTTATTTATTTATTTAATTTTAATTTAAGGCCAATTTTATTAACATAATTTTATAATTATAATTAGTTTTAGGTTATTTTAGTATAATTTAATAATCTTTAGTAATATTGTATTTTATATTATTTATTATACTATATATTTATAATTCTCCTTTTAATTGATCAAATATTTATGATTTAGATTTTATATCTGTGATGATTTGTAATTGTTTTTAGATATATTTCTCTCCCCATTGAGATATATATATATATGTATCAGATTAACTAGGTTTGTTCGCTCCTGCTGCACGCTCTCTTATTTTATCCATTTCATTCAATTCTTGTGGTTTTATATACATAAATTGATAATTCTGGTAGTATTAATTTAATATTCTTCTATCATTTTTTATCATTTTTTTATCATTATTAATTCACTGTGATTATTTTTAATTATTATTTAAATTATCTTCTTTAATGTATAATTATATATTTATATGTTATTATTATACTATAATTAGTCTGTTTAGAGGTCCACTCTTTATCTCTCTGCTTGTCTCACTTATTTGTTGTGTTTACTAGTTATTACTATATCATGACCGATACACATAAAGGTTCATTTTATGCTTGTTACACTGATTTTATGTGTCTATATGTATTTAATTTTTAATTTGTCTATACTTATAGCGTTCCAACACTGTTATAATTTATATTTTATTTATTATTATTATTATTATTATTATTATATATTTTTTATCATTTTGTTTTTATTATGTTTTTATGTGTTGCTAGATGAATTTGTTTGTTCCTTTAATTTTAATATAATATGTTTCTATGTTTATAGTAATTTACCTTACAACCCCTGACGAAGGTTACGAAACACGGCCTGTGTCGGGTTGCCTAGGTTTGTGAGTGAATAAAATTGTCTTCCACTATCCTCACGTCTTGGACTGTGTCTGCATTGTATTTCATTACAGTTCTTGCAGGTTTCTTCTTTATTATAAATGCAACACCATTTCTTCTTTGCCTTTCATTTCCAGCATAGTAGACCATGTGATCATCTGATGCAAAGTGCCCGATGCCAGTCCATTTCAGTTCGCTGACACCCAACAGATCAAGTTGTACACGTTCTATTTCATTCTTGACCACCTCCAACGTCCCTTGGTTCATGCTTCGTACGTTCCATGTTCCAATGCGTAAGACATCTTTACAGCTTCTGACTCTCATTTCATGCACAGCTACATCAGCAGTCAGACTTCCCAAGGGCTTTGATCCAACTACATCATAAATGCTGGCTTTACTCTGAAAAGTCTTCAGCTCTTCCCCAGTAGCTAGCTAGCATTCTTCAAGGACCCGGGGCGTACAGAAGGCGGTGTCACCAAGCCAGTCCGCAACATGCCGAGCTTGACAAGCTAAGGCATAAGCCCGCAGGTCTGGGAATCCCATCCCCCCTTCACGCCACTTTCCCAACAGCTGGATCCACGGGATGCGCGCCCTACCCCCCTTCCAGAGAAAGGAATGGAAGCAGGCCTCAATACGGCACAGATCTTTGCGGAGCAACCATACTGGCAGAGTCTGGAGCCAATAAAGGAGTCGGGGCAGTACCACCATCTGTACCGCCGCCACCTTGCTGGAAAGGGACAATGGGAGGGAGCCCCACGCCCGCAGCTGCATTTGCAATCTCCTCAGGGTACGGTCCAGATTTCGGCCATATAACCGAGCGGGATGGCTGGGCAAGACAATTCCTAGATATATAAACTCGTCTGTCGCCCATTTGAGCGGGAACTCTCCAGTCCACGCACCTCGCAGAGTGCCCAGTACGTCAAGGGCCTCCGATTTCTCCTTGTTGATGCGCAATCCCGCCACTCTCCCAAACCTTTCAAATTCCGACATCAGACCCCGCAGGGACCGCTCTGGGGCGAGCAAGTGAACAAGTAGATCGTCGGCAAAGGCAGAGAGCTTGAATTCCTGTGTCCCGATTTGTATTCCGGATATCGCTCTGGAGGCCTCGATAGTCCTTATCAAGGGGTCAAGGGAAAGGATGAACAACAAGGGGGAGAGAGGACATCCCTGCCGTGTCCCTCGGCCTAAGTCAAAGGCCTCCGAGGCGACACCATTACAAACCACCCCCGCCATCGGTTGAGCATAGAGACTCCTTACCATCCGACAGAAGTGGGCACCAAGGCCATATTTTGGCAGAAGAGCCCACAAATATTCCCAGTTCACCCGGTCGAAGGCCTTTTCGGCATCGAAACTAACCAACAAAGAAGGTAGTTGGCGATAGTGCACCCACTCCATGGAGACCAGAATTTTCCTCAAATTCCGCACAGCATAGCGGCCCTTAACAAAGCCCACCTGCAAGTCGTGTACAAGGTGGTCCAACACATCTGCCAGCCGAGTAGCCAAGACTTTGGCTAACAATTTCAGGTCGAAGTTAAGCAATGATATAGGTCGATAGGAGCCGGCCGCTAAGGGATCTTTACCGGGCTTAGGGATCAACACAATATGGGCGTGATTATTCCCCCAGCGAAAGGCCCCCCGCTCAGTACGACGGTCGAAGACCGCCAACAACGCTGGGTTCACGGCTTCCCCTAAAATCTTGTAAAATTCAGCGCCCAAGCCATCTGGGCCAGGCGACTTATAGCAACAGGCCGACGAGATTACCGACTGGATCTCCTGAGCTGTCAGGGGTTGTTCCAAAGCCTCTCGTTGGTCCGCAGTAAGTTGGGGGAGGTCAAGTCCCTCCAAATAGTCACGGAGTTCGGCCTCTGGTACACTCTCGGTCTCATAAAGAGATTGAAAAAAGGTCTGAAAAAGTTGTGCGATTTCTCCATTCTCTCTGCGGAGTCTGCCCGTGTCATCTCGCAAGGCCGCCACCAAGCGGGAGCCCCTTTGTCCCCGTAGACACCGGGCGAGCAACCTGCCCGTTTTATCTCCATGACAGTACATTTGGTATCGATAGTAAAGGAGGGATTTCTTGGCCCGTTGGTGGATTAACTCATTTAAGTCCACTTGAGCTTCCCATAGCCGTTTTTTATTCGCCGCTAGTGGGGCACGAGCGCATAGCCGGCGCAGGCCCACAACCCGCCTTTCCAGGCGTATGATCCGGTCAGCGATCATCCAGCGTTTGCGAGCCGCAAAGCCAATAATATCGCCATGTAGCACCACTTTCGCCGTCTCCCAGACCAATTCTGGGTCCCCCTCATGGCACCGATGATCATTCAAAAATTCTTGCCAGCGCTGGCGAAGGAAGTGGTGGAACTGGGCATCATGATAGAGGTCGAGTGGGAAACGCCAGAGCCGAGACCCAGGAGATTGTGTTTCTCCCCAATGTAGCTCCAACCACACCCATGCGTGGTTGGAGATTTCTAGTGGACCAATCTGAGTCTCTCCCACCCGGCCCAGGGATCCCCCCAAGAGCAGAATGTAATCAATACGGGCACTCGAGCCGTGTGCCCGGGATTGGTGGGTGTAGTCCCTCTCAAGGGGATGAAGCAGTCTCCAGGGGTCCACCAAGTCTAACCGTCTCCGAAATCTCTGTAACATACGGGTCGTAGGGATCCTATCCCGGTTCTCCCCCTCCGTCGAGGTATCCAACTCGACATCCAGGATGCCATTGAAATCACCCCCCAAAAGCAAGGGGCAGTCGGGGAGCTGCTCGACTTGGGAGGCCAAGTCACAGAAAAAATTGGAGGTGGGCGTGTTCGGCCCGTAGAGGTTTCCGATTGTCAGTAACTTCCCTTCAAGGTAGCCATGCAGAAGCAAATATCTGCCCATATCATCTGCTTTAAAGGTGGTCAGCGAGAAGGTGGAACAAGATCGCAATGCCCCCCTTTCGCCCATTTGCAGGAGAGCCCCAAACCTGACCCACCCATGAGCGGCATAATTTATCGTGTTCTTCAGCTGTCTGGTGGGTTTCTTGTAGGAGGGCGATGTCGCACTTTTGGCGGGCAAGGGCTTGCAGGACCTTATATCGCTTGATCGGGTTCCCCAGCCCGCAGACATTCCAAGTGATAATCTTCAAAGGCACTAGGCAGTGTCAAAGATCCACCAAAGGTCAAACTTCGCATATAGCAGAGAGGTCCTCCCAGCCTGGGACCCCCCGCTCTCAGGATTTTTGAGGGTGCAGTACCACGGAGTTAGCCGTAAGAGCCCAGTCACCCCCCCCTCCCCCCCCCCCACCTTTCCCCCCCCACCTTTCCCCCCCCTCTCCCCCCCCTCTCCCCCCCCTCCCCAATCCCCACCTCCGCCCCCCCTCCCCATCCCCCCCAAATCCTACCAGTCCACCTACCCGGTCGGACAACTTCCACTGACATTCGGGGTAACCCCTCCCTTGGTCCTCCCGTCCCACCCCTATACTAACGGTCCCCCCCTCCCGGTGCCCCTCATAAAGACCCGCCATTGCCTATTCCTATAGAGGATCTCCCATTGACGGCCAAACTCTGCCAATTCCCCTCAACCCACCCAATCTCGAAATGCAGGAAGCCGGGCGACTCTACCCGGTTCTCTGCCGGTCTCTCCCCCCCCCCCCCCCCCAGCTGTGTCCAACTCCATAGGGGCTGGAGGGGCATCTCATGGCCTACTGTCCAGGGTATCGTGGGGGGTTCTCCTGGTAGTACATTCTTGACCCCGCCCCGCCATGGGGTGGGGGCGGGCCCCATCTCCACCCCACATTCGGGGGGGAGGGGGACCGCCCACCCCCCCACCGGTGATAAGCTGACCGCCCTTCTCCCACCCTAGCCCCCCCGGTGCATGGGCCGGCCAGGCAGGCATCGCCAAGGCGAAATTATACAAGCCTCAGTCTCCCCCAAAAGAAACGCATGCACATTGGCTAAGGCACGTAGCTGGAATTGTAGCCCCCCTCCCCCTGAACCCCCACCAGCCGGAGGGGACGTCGGCGAGTTTCAGATCAGCCCTGTGGACGCTGTTCCCCCCCCCCCCCGTCTGGACGCAATCACCCCCCCCCCTGACCCCACCCCCATGAGCAGGCCAGGGGGCCGACCATCATCCCCCAGTTTTCCGGTCCTACGTAGTCACTAAGCTTACGGGAGGGGGGGGGAGGGAAGAGGAAAGGGAGGGGGAGAGGAGAGGAGAACAGCCTAACTATGATGATCACTCCAGTGTTGTAGAGGTCTCGGCCCTACCCCAGGTGAACCCTTCCTGCACACTTATCAACAATTGCATTCATTAACTGAAACAAAATAACCTTATAAACCCAACAGCATTGATTCAAAGTAACCCTGCTGAGGCTACATACTGCTGCTTTGTAGCCATGTTCTCGGTGCAGATACATTGAGCTACCCATAGGAGGAATTCCACAGGGTTCAATATAATTCTGGAGCCCAGTCCAAGGAAGTCCAAGGCCGAGAGAAAATTAAGAGATAAAAAATATAAAAAATAAATTAATTAATTAAAAGAAAATATTAAAGAAGAAAAAAAATGGGAAAGGGCAGAAGCTTGAACCCAACATACGAATCAGGAACTGGCAAACTAAAGAAAGAAAGAAATTGTAAAAATAGTATACAAATAGTAAAAATAATGAACAAACAAAGCTCCGGATCTTGGCCCTCAGTCTAGCCGCTACAAGGCGGTCTGCGGCAGCCTAAGGTCCTCTTAGTTGAGCGCTAGAGTCCCGTTCTACACAGAGTGTCGGCCCTCAGGAAGAGTCTTGATTTGGGATGTTGAGGGAGTCCAAGAATGTAGCTGCTTCGGCCGGCGTCGCTAGGAGTTTAGCACGGCCCTGGTGTTCAACCCGCAAGCAGGCAGGGTATAACAGTGAGAAGCGTATCCCTTTAGCGAAGAGCTGCGCGCAGACTGATGAAAAGGCACGCCGCTGCTGACTTACTAGGACTGAGTAATCCTGAAATACAAGAATTTGTTCAGCAGACGTTTGTTGGGGTACCCTGCGGCTGCGAGCAAGTCGCAGAACTTCCTCCTTCTGCCGGTATTCCTGGAACCGGGCGATGACTGCTCGGGGTCGCTGTGCCTGCTCTCTGCGGGGTCCCAACCTGTGCACGCGGTCTAGTTTCACCCGGCTTCCTTCGGCACCTCCAACAAGCTGGTCGAGCCAGGATTGCAGATGGTTGAAGAGGGCTCCATCCCCCACGGATTCGGAGATCCCCACAAATCGTAAGTTTTTGCGGCGTCCCCTATTCTCTAAATCGTCGAGCTTTTCACTCTGCTGCTTAACAATGGATTCGAGGGCAGCCACCTTAGCCGTGAGGGAGTGTTGGGTGTCCTCGACCTCAGCTATACGCGTCTCCGCCTGTTCCATTCGTCCGGCAAATTCAGAGAAGTTTTGGTTAAGGGTTTGCAGGCTCCCCGCGAGGTCTTGAAATCGAGCCTCCAGTGCCCGCACTACCGCCGTGCTCACCTCAGCCACCAGGTCAGAGCCATCTCCAGACTTCGGGCTAGTGGGTGCCCCTTCGGCCATTTTGGCCTCTGTTGCACGTGGCTTCTCTCTCCTGAGAGATTTCGTTGCCATCGGGTTATCGCTCTTGGACAGCCTCTCTTCAATCCCAGAACTGCTGAACTTGAAGCTCTCACCAAGGCGGTCTGTTGGGTCGGCACTAGCAAAAGCAATCGGCGGTGTGGGAGCGGGTTTTTAGCAGATTTGTGGGGTAACTACCCGGAGCTGGTCAGAACACGTCTGGTCAGCTCATTGCCAGACCGGAAGTCGTTACGCTTTATTTTATTCCTAGCCTTAGTTGGTTTAGTTTGTAAGGTGGTGCGGGAGTTGGGTGTCGTGTTGGGTGGTATCACGTTGAATTGTGGTGTGGCTGTGTTGATATGAGTGAGTGTAAAGAGTGTAGGGACAGAGAATGTTACATAGACGTACAATGGGTACAATGACCAATGGGTGTAGTATGGTCGGATTTGATTGTGGATAACATCAGACAATGAAATTGCAAAGCAAAGGTATATTATAATCAGATATCTTATGAGCCACATTGTGGTATTGAGACTGAGGGAGTCACCTGTTAGAGCTATTGAGTGAGGGTTCTTGTCTGCTCGGTTGCCCCAGCTGGTCCGGGCTTCCGATACTTATCTCGTAGAAGATTCGAAATAAAAGTTGTTCGCTTGGGGAGGAGACTTATTCCCTGTTATTTGTGGAATTAGATCCTTAAAACAGTCAGAGTGAGGGTAATTTGTAAAGGGCAAATTACCATTGGTGGGTTGAATTCTGACTAATGTTGTCTGGGAGATTTGTAAATTAACCCTCAGGGAGTATAGCAAGAGAGAGATTACAAATGGGGATATTCTTGTCATAGAATTAAGTATCTACTGTTATGCACATAGGGTCTAAAAAGTAGGGAGAAATTACCAACAACTATGGAGAGATTACCAACTTACATTCCAGTGCGACCCGAAACGAGATGCAGACGCTGTGATAAGTTCAGTCTGTTATGTCCTCGTATTGTAGGGTTTTATCCTGAGTTTGGCTATATTCAAAAAGGAGTCTGAGATTTCCGGCGAGCTCGACCTGTGGAGGGAGCTCAAGCCTTGATGGATGAAATGCTGTCGTGTTATCAAGTCGGTTTGGGGAGTCTAAATCTTCAATTTCAATTTCCAAATTTAATTATTATCTTCCTATTTCTAAACTGTGATCTCTTGTTCTTTGTGTGGTAATGGTCTATATTTTGCATGTGTAACCGAGCTGAGGTATTCTGTTCATGTAGTTTCTATTTGTCAGTGCCACTTGTTCTCTTTCCCCCAGTGAGATATATTGGTATTCTCTGAGATGTATTGGTTTAATATTTGCAGTGTTGCCTTTTTATAGGTAGGGTTTGGTGCTTTATGAGTCCTGGTAGTACAGTTATGATATGGTGGATTTGCTATGGGTTCTAAATAGTCCGTGTTTATAGTACTTCCTAATGTGCCTGGCAGTTGGCACTGGAATGCGGTAATATAGAAATCTGGTAGTCTTTCTTTATCCAGACACTCATTAAGAAGCATGCTTACTAAAAGCGCATGTTAACATTTGTGTAAATATTTGCATAATGAGGCTCTTTATGCAAATGAGACCCCACAATGAATCTCCGCGCATGTCCCTGCACCCCCCCCCCCCCTTGGGCCGCCCCTGATCCAAACAACCCAGGGAAACCTGCATCCAAGCAGACTATTTCTTCCTGGATTGCAGACTATATTTCTTTTTGTTATGTTCAGGCGGGTCGCACCCCTCCCGGATGGGTGGGTCCCCACCAACTCTGAACTACAGCAACTACTGTTGCCAATTTGGTGGCTGTTCCTCCTCAAGATATCTGCAAAGCCATTACTTGGTCTCCTCTTCACACCTTTGCAAAGCACTACAGCCTTCATCACTCTTCAGCAGCTGACCTTGCTTTTGGTCATGCTGCCCTACAGAATCTCTTTGCTTAATTGCTTCCACCTCCCAGTTTTTCATTGGGCTGCAACTGTTATCAGACTTTCAGGCGGCCCTCAGTTCTGGATTCACCTTGGAGTGTGCCTGCATCACCCCATGAATACTGAGAAAACTTTGTTTCTTATCTGTAACAGGAGTTCTCTGTATTCAGCAGAGGTATGCAGCCACACTCACCTGCCCCACCATCCCCGCAAAAAGACCAAACAAACAAAGGAGAACAGATAGTCACTACCAAGGTAAAGAATACGCAGAAATATACCCAACGATCAATCTGCAGTACCAACCGTGCAGAGTTCTTCGCCTGCATAGCCAGTTCCCTCCTGTCATCCTGTCCCTGCTATTTTGTCTACTTCTGTGTTCTCATTAACTGCCTTCAGCACTGCGCTCACCTACTATGACACTGATTGGAGAGGATGCAGGACATGCGGCCGGTGGGAATGTGAATGCATGCTCAGAAGTCCAAAGGACTTCTGTGAGCTAAGGGAGAGTCACCGAGACAGCGCCTTGGAGTGTGGCTGCATACCCCCACTGAATATGGAGAACCTCTGTTACAGATAAGGAACAATGCTTTCCATTAGCAGCCAATCCAGGTCACAGGTATCTAGTGGGATCCCACCAAAATTAGCAAGATTCTACTACTACCACTGAACATTTGTATAGTGCTACAAGACGTACGCAGCGCTCGCCTGATTCCACCTTCACACCCGTCTGATTGTTCACCCTAGTTCCTCTGCAATAGGCAGAGGAAGGACAGGGGAGATATGATACAGACCTTTAAAAATGAAAGGATATTAATGAACAAACAAGAAGGGGAAGCTGTAAAATTAAAGGGCATAAAATGAAGCTGCAACTTAAAAGCAACATCAGGAAATACTTTTTCACTGAAAGGGTGATGGATGCTGGGAATGCCCTCCCAACAGATGGTGGGGGCAAATACAGTGATGGAATGCAAAATGGTATGGGATCCCTTTATAACAAGAGTATGAAATCAAAGCAAACTTATTTTAGTTTGGTGGTATATGAAATTTTAATAAGCTAAAGGCAGTTTACAATAAAACAATAAAAGCACAACAGAAACAGAACTCCACTAAAATAGCAAAGTCAGGCACATAAGGAAAAGAGGGTAGGCAGGGGGGACACTTACAGGCAGTTGCGTGGAACAGATGGGTCTTCAGAGTGGATTTAAATCGGAGATAGGAGGTTCAAAGTGAAGATTAGGGGGGACATCATTGCAGAGTTTAGCGGCCTCAAAAACGAAGGCAGCATGTCTAGTAGATTCAAGTCTAGCCTGAGAAGTAGAAGGCAAATGTAAACAATTTCTGTGAAGAGACCAAAGGACACAATGGGGGTGTGAAGTAAGATGTTAGAAGTGAGATGGAGGGAGGGGGGAGGGAGCTGATTGAAAAGCCTTATGAACCAGAAGTGTAATTCCCTGGGTGCTTTTGTTTCTCAGCTGCCTCTCCCATTGGCTTTGCTGTCTGCCTCCTGATATGCAAATGTGGCCATGTTAGTTCTGCCAGAGGTGATGTCCTGTTTCTCCATGGACCGCAGGATTGCGTCAGCCACACTTGGTGTCGTCCTCCGGGCGGCGCCAGGTTCGGAAGTGCTCTCAAGTTTCTCAGGTAGCCCACCTCCCGGTTCCGCCCCCTAGCCTGGCCAGTTCTTCTTCTTCCGCCTTGCCAGCAAAACGGATCTGCTCTCTCTCTCATCACTTTGACATAGAAAACACGAAGATTTCAGTGATACTCACTCAGAAGGAAATGCCCAAATCGGGGTCGAGGAAATGCCCCTGCGGGAAGAAGCTGCGCAACACAGATGTCGATCTGTGCGCCCTCTGCCAAGTCGGGGGACCCTCCGGCCTGGAGCGGCATCCTCCAACAGCTTCGGCAGCAGCCTCCAAGGCCCAGGATGTGCTCCTTTGGGCCTCCATCCCCGGCCCCACGACTGGATTCGCAGCGCTGCCTGTCCCGGGCCCCAGCTATGACATCCGCTTCTTCGGCCACGCGGCGCCTCCACAGACTGAAGATGGCGCCGTGGGTGAGTGCTTCTCTTCCCTTTAATGTTAGTTCTGCCAGAGGTGATGTCCTGTTTCTCCCTTTTAACAGTTTTCCCCTGTGGCATGAGCCTAAGGAGCGCAACAAAGGAGCATGTCATGCAATCCTTCCAGCTCTACCTGCCCCTTCTGCTATTCTTGGACACTATCATTGCCTTCAGCCTGTCTCCCTAGAAACATAGAAATATGACGACAGAAAAAAAACACATGGCCTATCTAGTCTGTCCTTCCATAACAACTACAACAGTCCCCTTTTTCCTTTAGAGATCCTCTGTGTTTGTCCAATGCTTCTTTGAATTCAGTTACTGTCCTCATCTCTACCACCTCCACTGGGAGACTATTCCACGGATCCACCACTCTTTCCGTAAAGAAATATTTCCGCATATCACTCCTGAATCTATCTCCCTTCACCCTCATCCCATGTCCCCTCTTAGCAGAACTTGCTTTCAATTGAAAGAGGCTCTCTCCCTGAACATTTATGCCACGGAGATATTTAAACATCTCAATCATATCACCTCTATCCCGCCTTTCCTCTAAGGTGTACATATTAAGATCCTTCAATCTGTCCTCATATGCTTTATAATGAAGACCACTAATCATCTTAGTAGCCACCCTCTGCACCGACTCCATCCTGTTCACATCCTTTTGAATGTGCGGTCTCCAGAATTGCACATTATACTCCAAATGAGGTCGCACCAAAGACTTATACAGAGGCATTATCACCTCCTTTTTTCTGCTAGCCATTCCTCTCCGTATGCACCCAAGCATCCTTCTAGCTTTTGCCATTGCCTTTTCTACCTGTTTAGCTACTTCAAGATCATCAGACACAACCACACCGATGTCCCGCTCTTCTTTACTGGACAAAAGTACTTCACCCCCTATACTATATTGCTCCCTTGGATTGCTGCAGCCCAAATGCATGACCTTACATTTTTTAACATTAAATCCCAGCTGCCAGATTCTAGACCATTCTTCAAGCTTACCTAGATCCCTCCTCATGTTATCTACACCTTCCTGGGTGTCTACTTTATTGCAGATGTTGGTATCATCCGCAAAGAGGCAAACCTTACCCGACAGCCCTTCCGCTATATCACTAACAAAGATGTTAAAAACAATTGGACCAAGGACAGATCCCTGGGGCACACCACTGGTAACATCCTTCTCCTCAGAGTGAGCTCCATTTACTTGCACTCTTTGTCACCTCCCACCCAACCAATTTCTAACCCAAGCAGTAACTTTAGGGTCCATCCCTAGGGTGCTCAGTTTGTTTATAAGTCACCTGTGAGGAACAGTGTCAAAGGCTTTACTGAAATCTAAATACACCACATTTAGGGCTCTCCCTCAATCCAACTCCCTGGTCACCCAGTCAAAGAAATCAATCAGATTTGTTTGACAAGACCTGCCTCTGGTGAAACCATGCTGCCTCGGATCCTGTAATCCGCTGGACTCCACAAACCTCACTATTTTCTCTTTTAGCAGCATTTCCAATAATTTACTCACCACCAAAGTTAAACTAACCGGCCTGTAGTTTTCAACCACATCTTTACTTCCGCTTTTGTGTAAATGGCACCACATAAGCCTCTCTCCAGTCCTTTGGCACCACTCCCGACTCCAACGAGGCATTGAAAAGGTCAGTCAGTGGAGCTGCTAGAACGTTCCCAAGTTTCCTCAGTATTCTAGGGTGTATCCCATCCAGTCCCATCGCTTTGTCTACTTTAAGTTGAGCTAGTGTCTCACGAACACAGTCTTCTGAAAACTGTTCAAGATGTCCCTTGCTTCTGTTCCTGTTTGTGGGTGTTTTCTGAGGTCCTGTTCCTTGTTCTTCATCTGTGAACATAGAACAGAAATATTTGTTAAGCAATTCCGCTTTATCCTCATCAGCTTCTACATATTCCTCCCCTTCACCCTTGAGTCTGACATTACCACATTTATTTATTTATTTATTTATCTATTTCTTCTATACCGCCCCTTCCAGAGATCAGGGGCGGTTTACATGGAACAAGTAAACAAATTTGTATACTGCTGTATACATTACATGGAACAGAGATTACTAACTTTATACAGATAATAGTTAATATTACATGGAACAGAGATTTATAACTTTATACAGATAACAGTGCATTAACTGTTGGAACTATTTACATTTTGTATACTTTTATAAATTTCTGTATCATAATATTGATCAGAATTTTCTAACTTTTTACAGGTAGTGGGGCGAGGGACTGCCGAACTATTTACAATGGTTATTTACCAAAAGGTTATATACAATGAATTACAGGGTGAAGCATTCGTTATGTGTGTGTGGTGGAATTTATTTCCATTTTTTTATTCGTGAGCTTCTTGGGGTGTTTGTGGTGGGTGTCTGTGTGTGGATAGTTGAGTGTGATTTTAGGGCTTTGTGTTTGTGTGTCTGGGGATGCTGTGTGGTTGGACTTGGGGGTATGGGATTTCAAAGTGTTCGGAGAAAAGGTATGTTTTGAGTTCCTTCCTAAATTGGGTGAGGTCTTTTATGATCTGAAGGTCTACTGGGAGATCATTCCAGAGCATGGGGGCAGTGAATGTGAAGGCCCTGGTGCTGGTGGATTTTTTAGTTTTCTTGAATGATTTTGGTATTTCAAGTGAGTGTGCTGCGTTTAGTCTGCGAGCCCTTGATTCAGATGGGGCGTGTAATAGTGTGGATAGATATGAGGGGGCGATGTCATTCAGGAGTTTGAATGTGGTTAGGAGAATTTTGTATCTGATTCTGCTGTTTATAGGGAGCCAATGCAGTTCTAGCATTATAGGGGTTACATGGTCTACTAGGCGGGCTTTAGTGACTACTTTTGCACAGATGTTCTGGGCTCTTTGAAGTAGGTATGTACTTTTTTGTGGTAGGCCAATTAAGAGACTATTACAATAGTCAAAGTGTGGGGTGATGAGTGTGTTAACAACTGATCTAAAGTCATGGGTGTCAAGAAGGGGCCTTAGGTGTTGTATGGTTTTGAGTTTGTAGAATATGGTTTTTACTGTCTGTTTTATGTGTGGTAGCATGGTGAGTGTATGGTCTATTATTACACCTAGGTATTTTACCTCTTTTTTGACAGGTATAGTCGTGTTGTTGATTGAGATTGATGTTGGATAAGTGTCCTCGGTTACGGGTGATCTTGTTACGAACTTTGCTTCGGGTTTTTTGAGGTTGATGCTGAGGTAGTTAGATTCCATCCAAGAGGTGGTCTCAGCCATGCATTCGGATAGGGCATCGTAGGTAGGGTTTTTGGTGGTTATGGGGAGAGCAAGCATGATGTCGTCAGCATAGATAAAGTGACTAATCTTGTGTTTTCTGAATATTTTTGTAATGGGTTGAAGGTACAGGTTGAAAAGGAGGGCAGAAAGGGCAGATCCCTGGGGTATTCCTTGTCCTTGGGGGAAGGTTTCTGATACTTCCTGGTCTATTTGAACACGCATTAGTCTGTGTGTGATGTAAGACTTAAACCATTTGAGGACTGTCTCACCTATTCCTAGGTTTTCTAGTCTATTGATCAGAGTAAGGTGGTTGATGTTGTCATAGGCGGCAGAAATGTCTATGAAAAGGAGTAGGAAGCCTTGACTGTTGTCATCTGTGCCTTTGATGAGGAAGTCTATCAGTGTAATTAGAAGGGTTTCTACACCGTGGAAGGGGCGGAAACCAAACTGGTGTGAGTCTAGGGGTTTGTGCTCATCAATATGGTCTTGTAATTGTAATTGGACGGTTTTTTTCTATTATTTTAGCTATAAATGGAATGCTGGCTATCGGTCTGTAAGAGTTTGGGTCTTTTGGGTCAAGTTTATTGTTTTTGATTATTGGGCGAAGCGTAGTGAGTTTTAGTGCATTGGGCATGATGCCCTGATCAAGGGATTGATTCACCATGTGTTGAATGTTTTCAGCGAGTTCTTCCTTTGTACATTTGATCCATGACACAGGACATGGATCGAGTGGAGAAGTTGTGGTGTTGATAAGTGTTATGATCCTAAGAAGGTGTTTTTGATCTATCGTGTGAAAGGAAGTCCAAGTGTTATTAGATTCAGTGTTTGGAGGTAGTATCGTTGGTATGGTGTTAAGTTTGCACTTTAGTTTTTCTGCAAAGTGGGTTGCTAAGGTTTGTATGCTTATTGCTGATTGTTTTGGCTCTTGGTTTTTAGCTTTTGTCAAAGTTTTTACGATTGCAAATAGTTCTCTGGGGCGGTTGATAGCCATATTTATTACTTTGGAGTGGTAATCCCTTTTTGACTTGTTAATTGCATTTTTGTAATTGTTGAGAGTGGTCATATATTGGGATTTATTTTAGTCAGATTTACTTTTCCTCCATTTCTTTTCTTGTTTCCTCAATTGTTTTTTTTAGATTTGCTAGTTCTTTCGTGAACCATTTTTCTGTCTTTTTTATTTGTTTATGCATGGTGTGTGTGGGGGCAGCTGCTTTCTGGACTGTTAGATTTGTGGCTTCTGGTTCTCACAAGCAGCATTAATCAAAGAATTACTTAGACGGCAATTGCTTTAATTACAAAAACTTTTATTTCAGTATAACAAAATAGCAGTGTCATACAGAACAGCAAAAGCCCGTTTATAGAAATGGCAGACAGTACCTTCTCTCTCTCTCTGTGAAGGGGGAGAAAATACTGCCCACCCTTACCTGAAAAATAACTGCCTTATATACATTTCTCCCCGTCTCAAAATGTCTGTTTCAAATTAATCATACATTCTTAAGTGTCAGCAGGGCCCCAGGATCCTACAACACTTTTCCCAGGGGAAGAATCTCTTTTATGTTTATACATCTGGTTTGGCTTATAGGTCTGTTCATCTATGCATAGCTTGTGACCTCTGACCCTTCCTGTGTTGTTCTTCTGGCACTAATTGAAACCAGGCAGAGAGTATTTTGTGCTTATTAGTTTGAATTCTTTGCTTGACCTGTACTCTTTTGCTGATATTAATTACTAGGCCCAATATTCTGCACACTCCTATCCAGAATATGGTTTCCCAGAATCCTCTATAACAGGCCGCATCCATTATCTTATGGCAAGCATATACTCTCATATAGCTATTGTCTTCTCATATAGCTATTGTCTTCTGTGCCATCCATCCTCCTGTGTAGTTTCACCAGGCAAGGGTTCAGTCATACAAAGCCAATATATACATATATAAGCAGACCCAAGGCAGACTTTAAATCAAATTTCCCAACAGTCCCCACTTTTTCTTTTCCTTTTTCTTTTATTGTTGGGGGGGGGGGGGGTAGCAAAAGTAATCCCACTAAGGGGCGTGAATAACAACCATTTGAGACAAAGATGGATCGTTCAAAGGCAATCGTTGGTACTGATCCCTTGACACAATATACATGGTTTTAGTGCTTTGCGATATCATTCGTTTACAACAGGCAAGTAAAATGGATAAGGCACAACAAGCAATGATTGCAAAACAAGCTATATTTAAAAGTGTAATAAAGAAGGCTTTAAGTCCTACACCTAAACTAGCAAACCATGAAGCAATACTACCCCAGATATTATTAAGTTGAAGCCCCCCTTTAAAATCATCAATATGTAATTCAGAGAGATGCTTTATCTTATTCATTGCATCTAACACAAACACCGTGTGGTTAGCGATTACAGTACAACAGTTTGTAGCATTAATGAAAGTGCATGTTCCGCCTTCAGCGGCCAAAAGTAAATCCAAAGCTTGCCTATTCTGCAGAGTCATTTGTGTATTTTGCTCAAGGGACTCAGCTAGGCGGGATATGGATTCAGTAACAGCTTTCATTTGAATATGCAACAAACATTGCAAACGGCATACAGCCATACCAAGCTCAGCAGTTAGGGCGGGGGTGGCAAAGGGAATCCAGGCCGTTGCACTAAGGGCATCCAAACGAGTTTTAGTCATGGGATAAGTGGAATTGATATACTCAAATGAGGCCTGAATGGCATCATCCTCGGCTATAGAGGAATCCCAGGGGCTAGCATAAGCTGAGGAGCTACGTTTTAATCTATGCAGGGTGGAGCGAGAAGCAGAATGATGGGTAACATTAAGAGGTATCAAGACAGAAAAAGAAGAAACTTTAACCAAAGCGCAGGGTAATAGAGAGAGGTTAATTACCTGATACAGAGTTTCCCCACACAACCAATAATGACCCATTACAGCAAAGAGGTTTGTAGCAGGTGTCCATATGCGACTCATATGATGCCCATCAAACCACTTAACAAAAGATTTTCCCGTGGTAGCTGAGGTAAGATCCCTCCTGAAACTGGACATTGGGAGATAGCATGAAGTATATGGAGATTCATTCTGAGAACCCGTTGACAGCACGGCTGAACCATCGTGGTAAATGGGACCAACCCCCACATACCAGCGAAAGTCAGATCCAGTAAACACTACTGGGCTTCTTGTAATGTTTTTCCAATCATATTGCATACTGGAGGGATCCATATTACCGGATTGATTATACCACTTTATCATGACAGAATTACTAGCAAAATGAAAGGATCCACTAAGCACATTATACGACAATTCACACTTATCTGAAAAAGCAATGGATACATTTGTTATTAAACATAAATCAAATATCATATTCGGGTCAACATATACACGCAAAGGGTCATGTATCATATTCATTGCATGCCACGTCTAGGAACAATTAAAAGTTTCATAACAACTAGCAGAAAAATTATTATTATCTACACAAGCAAGCTGTCCTGCATACTAATTTAAGGGAACCTTTGAAACATGTACTGGAGCATATGATACACCCTTTGGTAAAGGGGTACAAATAATGCAGTCTGCAATGTTCATCAGGGAAACAATGTGTAATACTGATTGCTTCCACAAGTTCAGAGAGCCTTCAGGTAAAGCCCGGGGTGCTCGAGATATCGTCTGGTTAGTCTGGTTCCATCCTGGAGAAACAAAACTAGCTGTCCATCTGGATGTAAACACTCAATAAGGAGCACGATTATGACAGAGATTCCCAGAAAAAAGCACAAGGACGCCCACGGAGTAGGCTTGACAGCGATCATCTTTGGTACTAATAACATAGCACTGTGGTGAGAACACGTGAGTTCTGTAGGGAAATAAAACTGATTAATCAGATGAGACAGCTGGAGACGCTTTTAGATGGCTGACATGCACCCAAGTATCAGTATCATTCAGTCTGGCAGCAAAAGGGGAAGCAGCAGTGACGACGTGGGGTCCTGAAAAGGTTGGGCAGTCCCAGGATGCACGAACACAATTTCTTTTATAGACAGTGGACCCTACAGGGAAGCAAGGTAATAAGGATGGACTGGACACAGACTGTGTGTCTGCTACACGGTCGGCAATTTCTTGGAGCGCAATCCGGAGTCCTGCAAGGTAAGCAGAGAGACTATCATGAATCGGAACCTGGGATTGTGATAAATTAGTTGTGCGCATACACCGGCCAGTGGCCATTTCATGAGGTGTCAGATGTAATCGCTTGATCGGGTTATTACGTAGCTGAAACAAGCACATTGGTAATGCTTGTAGCCAGTTCATGTGACCAGAAGCGCAAATCTTTCTGAGTTGAGTTTTCAAAATGCCATTACATCGTTCAACAAGACCATTGGAAGTAGGTTTATACACAGAAACATACTTCCACTGAACAGGAAGATGCTGAGTGAGTGCAGTCACAAGAGCATTACGAAAGTGAGAGCCATTATCAGAATATATGACTTTAGGAATGCCAAATCGGGAATTATTTGTGTTAGCAAAACCTCTACTACTTCTTCAGCAGTCTCTCTATTGCAGGGAAAAGCCTCAATCCATTTAGACCAAGGGCAAACCCACACTAAAAGGTACCGCTTCTGAGCACATCTGTGAATCATGTCAGTGAAATCTACATACCAAGACTCAAAAGGACCACTTAGAACTGGGAGGTGACCTTTGGTTATGGCCTTTCCCCCTGGCTGAGAGTTCAGAATACACACAGGACATTTAGCTACTAGTTCCTGAATGTGATTTTTCATGTGTGGACACCAAAAACATTTGCAGTACTAGAATGATAGATATCATGAATGAGTTCTGTGAGGCGTTTCAGTGCTACATAACAGATACAGAGTTTTCCTGATGGATGTACCCACATTTTCTTAATTTGGGAACAACCTAGTCTCTCCCAGTTTCCTATCTCATGAGAAACAGCATCTTTCTGATAATCAGCAAGGTCAGGTACTAAATAGATCTGTGATCTGGTGACAGGCAAGGTCAGGGAAGCATTACTAGTTACTTCTTTGGCTAACTGATCTGCCAGGGCATTGCCCTTCTGGCGGAAAGAGTCTCCCTGTGTATGTCCAGGAACCCATTCACAGCACAGAAACAGATTGTTAATTCTGCGTTTCTCTAAACACTCATAAATTTGATGTATCTCATCAAGATGTGAGATTGAGCTGGCTGAGGAAGTGATAAAACCTCTTTGTGACCATTTCTGGTGAAGCGCTGTCAGCACTTGTGCTGCATATTGGGAGTCAGTGAATATAATAATGTTCTGTCTCTCCTGATGCAGTAAGACTGCCAAAATTGCACAGAGTTCAGCACCTTGAGCACCTTGAGCACTATAAGCACTCGGCAACTGATATTGCAACACATCTAGAATGTCACCAGAGAGAGATATCTGTACTGCACTGAAACCAGAACATAGTGATGTCTCAGAACCATCAGTGAACCAGACTTTAGAATTGACAGGCATTTCGTGAAGAGACAGAATATTATCTGCGAAAGAAAAAATGGGGACGTTATCTCCTGCCTCACCAACAATGACAGAAACTAAATTTTGTAGGTAGCCAAAAGGGTGACTTGCAGGAAATGGCTTAACGAGAATATGACTCTGTAGCAGAGTAGCACAAAGCTGGTGCACCCGATATGGGGTAAAGTGGAGAGTATTACTGCATAACAATGCCTCTATATCACCGGAACAATACACAGTGAGTTGCAAGGGATGAAAGGTGTTATAGGTCTTCCTGACTGCCTCACTGGTGGCTACTAACCCTCTCTCAACATCAGGCAGAACTATTTCTGTAACAGAAAAAGATCCTGACAAGTAGGACACAATTTTACCATCATCCTGATAAATCACAGCTGCCCACGTGTGATGTCCGTAAAAGCTAATGAGAAACATCTCCTTTGAATAGTCAGGGAGACAGATACTTGGTGTGTGCGAGACATCAGACAGAAGAGACTGAAGCAAAATCTGGTCAGGAGCTGACAGGCTGATAACAGTCGACCCCTTAGCCCCCCCTTTTAAATATTTGCGAAAGGGATGTGTGCATTGACTGTGACCTGGGATCCAATTACGACAGAAATTTATCATGCCGAGCAGAGATCGCAATTGCTTTACAGTGGTAGGCATCTGTAATTGCAAGCAGTGTTGTTTAGTTTTCTCTGTCAGAGACAGCATTCCATCTCCTACTAGGAAACCCAGAAAAATAACTTCAGTTTGGCAGATCTGTGCCTTGGCCATATTAATCTGGTAGCCACTTTCCAAAAGATAACAAACAAGTTTATCTGTGAGGGCCAGATTTGTTGCAGCCTCAGCTGTGGAAAGCAGTAAGTCATCTACATACTGTAACAAAGACACATTGCTGGGCAGCTCTGCCCTGAATGATTGCAAATCAGCAACTAGTGCTTGAGAGAATATGGAGGGGCTTTCCACATATCCTTGGGGGTAACCTGGTCCACTGATAATGCTGACCCTCAAAAATAAATGCCAGAAACTGCCTGGATGTGGGTTCGACCTCTATCCCAAAAAAGGCATGGGAAAGATCCAGAACAGTATGATATTTATACAGAGTAGCTGTTGTCAGCAATGTGGCAGGGTTTGAGACTACTGGAAACTGTGGTTCAATAACACTGTTAAGTGCACGTAAGTCATGAACTATTCTCCACTTCCCATTAGGCTTTTTCACAGGGAATAGTGGGGTGTTATATGGGGAGTTACTGAGTTCAATAATGCCATGCTGTAACAGCTCCTGAATCTCCTGGCGAGATCCCTGCAGGGCCTCCGGTTGGAGGGGATACTGCGGAATCTTTGGTGGTTTACAGCCAGGCTTAATATGAATGGTAATAGGCAGATGTGATTTAACTCGGCCATAAGGGCTGAGGAGCAGTGACCGCTCAGGGCCTTTTTCTCCCAGCGGACTATAGGTGAATTCAACCTGTAATTTCACCAATAAGTCCCTACCCATCAAATTTACTGGGCAATATGGGGCAAACAGAAAAGAATGAAAAATCTGCTGATCTCCTATTCTTAAACAAATGGGTGTAGTTAGGTAAGATGTAAGGGGTCTACCATCAAAACCAGTGGTAGTCATTTTCTTTCTACTAAGCTGGCATCTCTGTGGTAAAGCAGTTAATACAGAGGAAGTGGCTCCTGTATCAAGCAACATTTCTGTGGGCTCATCATTAAGATATACTGTGATCAGAGGTTCCTGATATGTGAGCCTCGCCTGTAAGATATAGATTCCCAGTCATTGTTGGGGTGGGGGTCCAGAATCCCGGGGAGGTGTCCACAAGGGAAAACGCCTCCTGTCAAAATTCTCATTTCTGCGCTGAGCACGGCATGAGCGCTGAAAATGACCGTAACCACCACAGTTCCAACACTGTGGGCAAGAGTACGGTTATTTTGTTGGTACGAGGGACCTCGACGCTGTGGCTGAGGATAACGGGGTCGTTGGGCTCCGTTATAGTAAATGTGCTCCTTATCTCTATCCCATACCTCATCACGGGGATCTGGAACATCATCCTCATAAGGATCCAGATATTCCATGTCATCAATTTTCTCCTGCTGTTCCCTAATTTTCTGTTTTAGTTGTTTAATAAGTTCATTATTAGATTTATCAAGATGTAATTTGGTGGTGGATTGGGGATCTTTAATTTCTTGTAACCCTTTAAGTTGAAGGTGTAACAAGCGTGCTTGGGCCTGTTTCAAATCCTTCTCAGGTTTCAAAGTGTCCTCTTCTAAAGACCGAATATAATGCAAAATATGGGCCTGTTGTTTAGGCCATGGCTCAGACTCCAAGGCTACTATAGACTTTAATTTTGCAGTTACGGGTGGGGGTAATGTATTACACAAGGTCTGGAAAAATACAGGTCTCATACAAACATCATCGTATGGTACCCCCATTTGTGCTTCCCATAAATCTTGAAATCGCACGAGGTATGCACTGATATCCTCACCTATTTGGAATCTCATAGCAGTGAGAGGAGCCAAACTGCGCTGAGTAGGGTACATCTCCCTGAGGGAGTCCCAAATACGAGGACGAAACTCGTTGAAGGAAAAACCATCATAAGTGTTAACTGTGACCTTCACCTGGCCTAAATCGGCATTGGCGAACACTTGATTTGTCGCACTATTTCCCAGAATTTTGGCCAATAAAGCTTTGATATCTCCCAAAGCCAAATTATATCCAGCCGTAATTCTTTCAAATATTTGAATCCATGTCTCTATATTAGTCATATCAGTAAAACTCCATGGGATATATTTAGATTTTCCTTCATTTGTGTAGATTACTGGAAACAGAAGCTGTTTATTAGCGTCCTGATTCTCATACTTTTCCCAAACCCTCAGACCTGCCTCCATATAGGCAGAATCCCAGTTAGGGTCTCCCGCTCCTCCGCGAATGCAGAGTCGGGCGGTGTTAAGGTGTACAGTTTCCAGTGATCCATTAGGGGGCCACTGTAACATCTGAGGCTGGTTGGCTCTTGTCCAACCGTACATGTTGGAGGACCATCGGTAAACATAATAACCATTTCCATCCTCCTGCTCTGTAATAAAAGTAAGGATACAGGGTTGTGGAGCTCGAGGAGCTTTACCATCTTTCACAACTCCACAAATCACTGTAAGTGCACTTTTTGTCTTTTCGTCATCTACTCCCTCCTCCTTCTCCTCTTCTTCCTCTTCTATAATCTGCTTAAGACGTTTTTCCCTATCTGTCAGGTCTGACTCCCATCTTTTAAGATTCTCAGTAATGTTAGCCTCAGATAGTTTTAAAGCTTGAGCCTGACTTTCTAAATCTTCATGTTCTGCTGTTAATTGCTGTTTCAACTCTTCTAATCTTGCCTGTGCCTCAGCATATGCACTGGGATCTGGGGCAGGGGTGGCTTTTAAGTTAACATGACCCTCAATCTTTGCCCAAGCTCCCTCAGTGTCCAAGAGTTTATGCAGGACCTGTTCTGGGGGTATAGAGGCTGCTGGGTGAGAAGTCGGTTCTGACTTAGGCTGGAAAACAGGATCAGAATAGCCTATGGCTGCCATAGCTTTACTTTCGGCTGCCCAATAAGAAGGTGGGGGTACAGGGGCAGGAGACAAAGGCTCTGGACCAGCCTGCATCCACAGGGAAATATGTTGCAAATGTTCCAATTGGGCTTTGCCACATTTGTTAAATAAAATATGATCCCTAATTTTGGTCAAAATGAGCGGATCAAACGACCCCCCTGCTGGCCAGGCAAGAGAGGGTGTTTTCTTCGTCCATTTTTCCCATTGTTTAGAACAATTTTTTATTGAAGCCTCCTGTAGGGGGTTCTGTTTAACAAGGCTATCTATGGGACTAGGACCGGGCTCAGCTCCTTTCTCAGTATTTACTTCCTGTTTAGATTTTCTTTTAAACATTTCCCTAGCTGTCCCTTCTCTATAGTCTATGTAGACCTGGTGTTTTCACTGTTCAGGGACAGGGGCAATTAACTTCGCCTTTTACCAATAGCAAATTGAACCTCCTTATATACAGAGGCACGCGTAATTTCACTTTTAGGTGGCAATCCAAACCTCTTAATTAAGAGAGGAGCGAAAAATACGAACCCAGGACTCATACACACATACAACTCTTGCGCTTTGTCTAAACCCAGCCAATCTCCTCGCGGAGGTATGAAAACGTGGATAAAGACACACACTCGCTTCGTATTAATAATAATACGTACAGTCTCAAGCGTACATCAATCAATCCCAGAAAGACAGAGACCTAATGTCTGGGCAAAACTTTCAAACTTTCTTTCCCTAACATTACAATTAAATACAAAGACACTCTAACAATGTTTCTACAGAACAAAACATTAAGCACATAAAATACATATGCATATGTGTAAATTTGGTACTCACCCACCAATCGAACCTGGGTAAATCTTCCGTCTTTATTTGTAGACAGGAAAAACAAAACTCACCCGCTGGAGTCATCCTAGGGTATCAAAATCTCTCTTGACGTCACTCTCCCATCTTCTGGACCAGCAGAAGGAATCCTCTTCTCCTAATGAGAAGGTATTCTCATCCCCTGTTTTTTTTCTCTGTGAAAAACAGGAGGTAGTCCCTCTGACAAAAATGCAGGCAAATCAAAACTGCAGTCAGAGGAGTCCTTGGGCAATTTAGAAAAGAAAATTTAGAAGTATGGGTTTCGGCACCAATTGTGGCTTCTGGTTCTCACAAGCAGCATTAATCAAAGAATTACTTTAATTACAAAAACTTTTATTTCAGTATAACAAAATAGCAGTGTCATACAGAACAGCAAAAGCCCGTCTATAGAAATGGCAGACAGTACCTTCTCTCTCTCTCTGTGAAGGGGGAGAAAATACTGCCCACCCTTACCTGAAAAATAACTGCCTTATATACATTTCTCCCCGTCTCAAAATGTCTGTTTCAAATTAATCATACATTCTTAAGTGTCAGCAGGGCCCCAGAATCCTACAACACTTTTCCCAGGGGAAGAATCTCTTTTACGTTTATACATCTGGTTTGGCTTATAGGTCTGTTCATCTATGCATAGCTTGTGACCTCTGACCCTTCCTGTGTTGTTCTTCTGGCACTAATTGAAACCAGGCAGAGAGTATTTTGTGCTTATTAGTTTGAATTCTTTGCTTGACCTGTACTCTTTTGCTGATATTAATTACTAGGCCCAATATTCTGCACACTCCTATCCAGAATATGGTTTCCCAGAATCCTCTATAACAGGCCGCATCCATTATCTTATGGCAAGCATATACTCTCATATAGCTATTGTCTTCTCATATAGCTATTGTCTTCTGTGCCATCCATCCTCCTGTGTAGTTTCACCAGGCAAGGGTTCAGTCATACAAAGCCAATATATACATATATAAGCAGACCCAAGGCAGACTTTAAATCAAATTTCCCAACAGATTCCAATGGTTTACAGTGGAGTCGATGTCTGGGAAGTTTGTGTTGAGTATGGGTAATACTTTGTCAAGGAAATTATCTTTGTCAAAGCGTGCAAAGCGTGATATATGGGGTGAGGAGTTTGTTGTATTCAGTGTTGCTTGAGCTGAGAGGTGGAGTGTAATAAGGTAATGGTCGGACCATGGTACTTCTGTTATAGTTGGAGGGGTATGTTGATGGTGGTTATTAAGAGAGGAGGGGAGGAAGATGCGATCTAAAGTGCTGCCTTTTATGTGGGTGGGGGCATGTATTATCTGTGTGTAACCCATTTGGGTCATAGCGTCCATGAAGTTGTTTGATTGGGAGTTGTTCAGAGAAGGGAGATTCAAATCACCTAGGATTACGAGTGGTTTGTTTGGTGATGCTGTGCATGCGAGTTCAAGGATGGGGGAGAGGTTTTTTTGATCAGTTGATGGGGGTCTATATATGAGTGTGAGTGCAAGGGTTCTATTTTCTATATTGATAATGTCTATTCCATCTATATTTAAGCATGATAAGGTCAATTGTAGGTCTTTTTTGGTGAGTATGAGAGCGCCACCTCCTCTTTTTGCATCCCGATGGCAGCTGAATGTATCATATTGATGTGTGGTTAGCTGGTTTAGTAGTACTGTGTCTGTGGGAGTGAGCCATGTCTCAGTAATGCAGATGATGTCAGGGTTTTTGTCTTTTATCATGTCATTGATGATTGGTATTTTATTTCGTATGGATCTAACGTTTATTAAGATGAGCTTTGTTTGGGTGTTTATGTTGGTTGTGTTGTCACTTAAACCACTGTGTGGCTGGTGTTTTATTCGGATGAGTCTGCGATGGTGTCTGTCCGAGTCATGGCGTGAATAATGATTGTAGGTGTGTGTAAAAGTTGAACAGTGTGGTGTGTTTTGGTGAGGATTGTGGATAGTGATGATGTTATATGGATTTCGGTAATGATTATGTATGATGGGGATATTATTGTAGGGGTTTTGATTGGTTTTGTATGAATAGATGTGTTGAGTTAGGAGAGTTATTAGAATGAGAGTGAGTGGGAGGTTTATCTGTTTTGTGGGAGACATTGTGTATATATTCTGAGGGGGGGAGGGAGCTCTGAGAACGGGGGACTAGTGGATGAGTCTGTGTATTGATGATTACAGGCGGTAATATAATATAATATCGTGTGTGGGGTGTGTAAGAGAATTAATATATAGCTGTCTGCAACAGTTCTCAGTGGTCTGAGTGGCTACTGGCAACAGTAGATGACTACCGGGTTACACTCAGCAGTGTAATGACTACTGGGTTACAGATAACAATATGACAGTATATGGGTTACAGACAACAAAATAACTGTGTTACAGATAACAATATATCAGTATATGAGAGGTGGGTGGGAGAACTATCTACTGGTAACAGTACAATGAGTGATTATTACTGTCAACAGTATAAAGGCTGATTACTGGTAACAGTATAAAGAACTAGTTAGTGGCAACAGTATGATGAGAGATTATTACTGGCAACAGTAGAAAGGCTAGTTAATACTGGCAACAGTGTAATGAGTTTCTGAGATCAATTTCTGAGACCAGTATGGATAAGATGTGGTTACTAGCGAATAGTAGAATTGTAAAATTGGATACAATGTCGTTGTCTGAGGTAAATTAACGCTAGTTATCGTCAATAGAACAGTTGTACTTGCTGCGATCCAGGGCTTTGGTCGTGTTGCTAAAGGGGATGATCACAGTTCTCCAGGAACTCTGGTTGTTAGGTACTTGTATTCAATTGCCGTGCAACCCGTTCTGTCGCTGTAACGATGTGTGTTGTTGGGTGCGAGCTCAACCCTAAGGGGAGCTCCAGCTGCTTCTTGCTTGTAAGGTAGAGTCGCGGTGGCTCCGTCGGAGATTAATCGGGCATTTTGCTGTTGTAGGCCTCTGCCTATGGGCCGTGCGCTTGTTCGGCGTTCCTTTAGGTGTGCCGCCGTCTACCCTGATTAGGCAATGCTTCCTGGAGGGGATGGTTTGAAGTTCTGGCCTGCACGATCCCCGTTGGGAGAGCCGCTGGAGTGTTGAATAAGGAGAGTTTTAGTGGCTTCACAGTTTCAGCAACTGGTAGGAGGTGGTCCTGGGTGGGGGTCCTTCTGGGGCCCGCGCCTAAGGGCCACGCAGGCGCAGGCCCGCCTGGTGGCGGCTTGCTTTGTATGCCGCCTGCTGCTCCTCCCCCTCCCACAACCCCGATTGGGCTGGAGGTGCTGCTTGGGAGTGCAGGCTGGCCGGGTCAGGCGTCCCCGATCAGGGGTTGAAGATGGCGATTCCCACCGCCTGCTGCTCCTCCCCCTCCCACAACCCCGATTGGGCTGGAGGTGCTGCTTGGGAGTGCAGGCTGGCCGGGTCAGGCGTCCCCGATCAGGGGTTGAAGATGGCGATTCCCTCCGCCTGCTGCTCCTCCCCCTCCCACAACCCCGATTGGGCTGGAGGTGCTGCTTGGGAGTGCAGGCTGGCCGGGTCAGGCGTCCCCGATCAGGGGTTGAAGATGGCGATTCCTGCCGGCAGCGGCTTGCTTTGTATGCCGCCTGCTGCTCCTCCCCCTCCCACAACCCCGATTGGGCTGGAGGTGCTGCTTGGGAGTGCAGGCTGGCCGGGTCAGGCGTCCCCGATCAGGGGTTGAAGATGGTGATTCCCGCCGCCTGCTGCTCCTCCCCCTCCCACAACCCCGATTGGGCTGGAGGTGCTGCTTGGGAGTGCAGGCTGGCCGGGTCAGGCATCCCCGATCATTTGCCCTTGCTCTTCTCACTAATACATCTGAAAAATGTCTTATCCCCCCATTTTATTGCATTGGCTAGTTCCTCCTCTTTTTGAATCTTTGCTTTCCTGACTACTTTGCTAGCTTCTCTAAGTTATTCCAAATATAGATGCCTGTCTTCCTCTTTCTGTGATTTCTTGTATTTCATGAAGGCCTCCCTCTTCAACTTTTCAGCTATTTTTGAAAACCATAGCAGTCTCCTTTTTCATTTTACCTTTATTTACCATTTTAACAAAAAAGTTGATTGCCCTTAAAATATCCCCTTTCAGTTTTGCCCACTGTTTTTCTACATCCCCGAACTGTTCTCATCCTGCTAACGATTCCCTGAGGTATTGGCCCATCTTGGCAAACTTAGTTTTCTTAAAGTCTAAGACCCTCACTTTTGAATGGATTCTAACAGTCCTAATCCTAATAATGAACCACACCATCTGGTGATCACTGGATGCAAAATGATCTCCCACTATAACATCAGAAACACTATCACCATTGGTAAGCACCAAGTCCAGTATGGCCCCTTCACGTGTGGGTTCTGTTACCAGTTGCCTGAAAAGTTCTCCCTGTAGAGAATCCAGGATCTCCTTACTTCTAGATGATACTGCAGCAGGAATGTGCCATCAACATCTTGCATATTGAAATCCCCTATCAGTAGCACTTCCCCATTTCTAGCAATGCTGCGTATGTCTTTAATTAACTCTCCATCCACCTCTTTCTCTTGTGAGGGAGGTCTGATTATCATGCCAATGCAAATAGATTTCTCTTTCCCTCTTTCTAGTTTAACCCACAGTGCCTCCTCTCTCCCTTTTAAGCTCTGTAATTCCAAAGCTTTAATATTATTTTTTACATATAGTGCCACTCCTTCTCCCCTTCTTCCTACCCTGTCCTTTCTGATTCTGTGTTTGCTCCTTGCCATCCAGCATGACTGGGATCTACCCTTTACCCATCCTGGTGCATTGGAAACACCGCCTGATGGCTCCACACTACAAAGCATGCTTGAGGGTAAGTGCACTGCATCCAGTGCCTATCTTCCTATCCCCCCTTCAGTTTCCTCTATGTGTGGTCACTCTGTTGGTCTCCTGAATAATTGCTCCCTCAAGTGCAAGTTTCAGCTAATTTCTGACTTAATTGACTCTGCTTCCTTTGATATTCTCTGCTTATTGGAGATATGGCTGAGAGCCTCTCCATCAAGCTTGCCCCCCGGCTATAATTTCCTTCACTTAAACTATCCCCAGTGCCATGGCGGCGGCTTAGCCACTCACTTTGACTCTTTTCCCTTCCCTTGAAGTACTAGTCTCTAAGGTAGTTTGTCTGTGGCCATTTATCCTTCTGCTCGTCTACCTACCTCCACCCACTTCCTTGGGTCACTGTGCAAACCCTGTTTGACTTCATTTCCCTTTACCTCCTTGATCCCATGTCACTATTACTTTTCGGGGACTTTAACACCCATGTCTCCTCAACCACAGATCTCTTGGATTTTCTTTCTTCCTCTGGCTACAAAAGCATGTTCATTGTCCCACACATGCTACTGGTAGTCTTAAATCTAGTTATTACTTTTGCTTCTGCATCCACTTCTTCCCTTGTCACTACCTGTCTTCCCTGGACAGATAATTTCCTTGTTTCCTTTTCCATCGTAATTTCCTCTCCCCAGTATTCCCCATCCACTCCTGCTTCTTGTCAATGCTGCAGCCTTAGCGCTTTTACCACTGACTCCTTCATTGGCCATTGTCCACTGTTTCCTTCCGAATTTAATTCCTACTGCTTAGACAACCAGGTACTCCATTTCAATTCTACCATCCCACCACCTTCAATTCAGTTATGCCCCTTCAAATTGTTTGTCTCCTTGCTTTTCCCTCCAACCCATGGTACCATCCTGGTCTCCACCTTCTCAAGCAGCAGCTTCAGCAATTGGAACGCCACTGACAAAGGTCCCATGCCCCCTCCTTGCTGTGATCTTTCCAGTCTGCTTCACGCCATTACCACCTCGCTGTTGCTTCAACAAAAAATCTTATTACTCTTCCTTTACTTGTCTGTACCACCTATTGTGACACCTCTCGGATCCCCCGCCCCTCAAGTCTCTTCCTCTGCCTCCTCTCTTCACACAAGGATTTTGCTACTGCTTTTCAGCAGAAGATTCTTTTCATCCAATTCTCTTTGCCCTTCCTTTTCTGTTCCTCCACTTTCCTCTTGGCCCCAACCCCACCTCCTCCTCAGCCTCTGGTCTTTGTACACTTGCAGCCCCCACTTCTACTGAGCTTTCATACTTCATTGCCCTCTCTCAGTCCACTACTCTGCCAACCATCCCCATGATGTCACAGTTATTCAAATCAATCAGTGACTCATTCCTTCCTCAACTTCTTTCTATCATCACCTTGTCCTTCTCTTCTGGCACCTTTCCCACTTGCTGGAAAGAAGTAATTGTTTCCCCCATCCTTAAACCTGCTGCTACTGTTCCCTTTGATCCTATTAATTATCAGCTCTTCTCTCTTTAGGCTTCAGACCTTCCTCTTTCATTCTGGTGACCTCCTCTCCGTTCAGACCAGTTTTCGACCCCATCTATCTACTGAATATTCTCTTCTAAGCCATCAGTGATTTCCTTTGCTCTTCCCTTGATGCTCATCATGATGTTAACTTGGTTTCTCTTGATCTTTCCCTGCCTTTGACCTCTCCCTCCTCCTTTCTCAGCTGTCTTCCTTTGGTATTTCAGGCATGGCTTTGGCATGGCTCCACTACTACCTGTACAATCACATTTTCCAGGTGCCTTGGTCATCTCTGCTTTCTCTTGTGGTGTTCCCCAGGGTTCTGTCCTGAGTCCTATTCTTTTTAATGTTTTCCTGGCCCCCTTAACTTTTCTAATTGAGCCACTTGGCATTTCCTTCTTCATCTACACCAATGACATCCAGCTTCTTTTTCACTTCCCTGCTTATTTTTCTTTGGTTGTTTCTCAGATCTCTCTTAAACACATCAAAATTGCAGACTGGCTCATGGATCATGGACTTAAACTTAACATTTCTAAAGCTACCGTTATATAATTTTCCAATGTCACCCCTCCCTCTCTTCTGGCTTCCCTATTTATGGCATCCCCCTTCCATTCCAGGAAACCATCAAAATCCTTGGTGTGACTTTCGGCCGTCTGCTTTCCTTCAAGCAACATGTCTCCTTAACTGTCACGGTTTCTTTCTCCTTCATCAGTTCCGTTCAGTTCACAAACTCCTCAGTCTCCCATCTGTCCACCTGTTAATCCTCTCTTGTTATCACCTCCTGTCTTGACTATGCTAATTCCCTGCTTTCTGGTCTTCCCCTCTATTGTATTCACTGCCTTCAACTGATCCAAAATGCTGCTATCATACTTCTTCATGGCACCCACAAGTTCGACAGAATCACTCTACTTTCCATCACTGAACACTGGCTTCTGGTAATCTTCTGTATTAGGTGTGAGCTTCTTGTTCTGACATATCATATTCTCCACTCTGGTAACTTTGTCTTTCTTTCACAATTCCTGGTCCCCTACACTCCTTCACACACCCTCCATTCAGCTTCTCAGAACCACCTTGTGGTCCCCAGTTTTCACCTTGTACATACCTCTGCAGCACGTTCCTCTTCCTTTAGCCCCTTATCTCTGGAACGCCGTACTTTCATCCCTTCGTGATCAGTCATCTTTTTTCTGCTTCATATCCCATCTGAAGACCCATCTCTTTGCTCTAACATTTCCCTCTGCAACCTCCACCTGATTTTCCCTTCTTCAACTGCCTGGAGAGAGGCATCAGTCGGTAATCATTGTCTGTCCTCCTCTTGTCCTTGTCCCTTTTTCCATCATCCCTCACATGTCCCTGTTATCCATGACACTTGATTACAATGTAACATAGCCTTCTGTCCTTTATCTAATCCATTGTTATTGGTCCTTGTGACCCATCTCTCAGTGTATACTTATTTTAACTCTTTGTATTGAATGTTTTCCTTTGTTAACTGCCTAGCTGCTTCTGCCAGAGGCGGTATATCAAATAAATCAAAACTAACTGTAACTGTATGTGATCAAATAGAATCATGAGAGAGAATCTGGATAGCTGTGTTCTGAACAATTTGCAATCTTTTAACTTCATATTTAGGAAGGCCAGGGTAAATGACATGACAGTAATCAAGGCAGTTAATGTCTAGGCTGGGGAGAAGTGTGGCAAGGAATGATGGGGACAGGAAGGAGCACACAGATCTAATTTGGTAAAAAGAGAAATATGAGCATCAGATGACTGCACTGATGTGGTCATGAAAAGAGAGGGAAGCATCCAGAATGACCCAAGGTGAGTAATAGGAGAGTCTGAAAGAAGCGGAGCAATGGAAGGAGGAATTGTAGAAGCAGATAACCATATTGTAAGGGGGAGAATACGTTATACAGCTTGGGAAATGTGTACGGGAGGATCACCAGGCTCACATGGGGAAATGGGACTTTTGTACATATCTATATATGGAAAGGGAATGTGCTGTGTGAAGGCCAATTGATTGTCCTGCAAGGAGACAGCTAACATCTGTACAGTTGCTGATAAGCAGTGGTGGCCTTCAGGGGATGGATTGATGATGTATGTATATGTTTTTGTTAATGTATAAAAGACAGACAGCCTTTTTACTGGTGGAATAAACTTACATGCTACTTATGTGTGAGTGTGTGTGTGTTTGTTCCCCTGGAATTCCAGACAGAGAAGGTAAGGTGATTCCTCGGCCCAGAGGATTAACGGACGTCCCGAGGGTAAGTGATATAAAGTGCTGGGAAAGGAAAAAACCCACACTAACACATATAATAGCATTTTTTTGTAGATTCAACAGTAATTAAGTATTGTGCAACGAGGAAGCTAGGGCAGACAGGCAAACATTCATAGCAGAGGTCAGAAGCAAAGAGATGGGAATGCTACACAAGCAGGATGTCATCAGCATCATAGCAGATAGAGACACCGAAACACTGAACCAAGTGTGTTTAAAGGAGCAAGAAAAATATTGAAAAGAAGCAGAGGAAGAACAGAGCCCTGAGGGACCCCAGACACTAGGGGGTGGGAGGAGTTGAAAGTAACTTCAAAACAGTGGCCACATAGAAAAGAGTGAAATCATTTAAGTACAATTCCCCTAATCCTGAATCCTGGAGACGAGAGAGGATGCTGTGATTAACTACATCAAAATCCAAAGTGAGATCAAGAGAGTCAAGAATAGAAACATCACCATGATCAAAAGCCCAGTGAACATTACTAAGAAGGGAGGTGAGAATAATCTCTATGCTGTGTCCAGGGCAGAAACTTGGCTGAAGGGAGCCCAGTGATCAGAGAACTGTGTAAAGACCAACTTCTCAAGAACCTTAGACATGGAAGTTGGGAGACAGGAGGATAGTTAGAGGGAATAAAGGGATCAAGGGAAGAGGTTTTTTTTGTTTTTTTTAAATAAGAGGACAGACCTGGGCAGTCTTCCATGGAATAGGAAAGAACTCCTGAGAAGAGGCTATTGTGGAGAATAGAAAGGACATGAGGGAGTCGGAAAGAAGCCAAGCTGAAGGGATAGGATCTGAAGAGCAGGTGCTTTTACATATGGAGCTGATCATCTGTTTCTTTCTTTTGACCAGCTCTATAGCCTCCAATGTCTGCTTTTCCTTTACCATTCTTAGCTCCCTCCTTGAACAACTTCCCACCTCCCACTGCCCAGGTCATGGCTGGTTTCTTGGCATTTTGCCATGCTCCATATAACTCCATTAAGTGCCCAATTTGTATAGCGTCCGCTAATGTTCTCACACGTTACTGTTCATCTTGTTCTATGTAAACCGCCTTGACACTCCGAAAGGCAGTATAGAAAACTAGCTAAATAAATAGAACTCCATCCCTCATCCTGAAATATCCTAATTTCATTCAAGATGTCTGGCATTTTAAACCAAAACCGTTTTTGTTGCTGGCTAAATCTAATTATAATGTATTACTGTTCTCACAAGGGATATAAGTAAGTGTGCATCAGAAGGGTCAGATGTAAATCTTAGTTCAGTGACCGGGGTTAATGCAGTTCTTGCAAATAAACAAAAATAAAACTAAAGGGAGGTATTTTCAGTGGTGGCCAGCCCAAATAAAGCAGCCAACCATTGCCGCTTTAATTCTGACCCAAATATATTCAAAAGCTGGGTCATATCCAGCCACTGGTATTGAACATCCGGTGTGCAAGGGTAATGTGTTCGCTAACCAAACAATGACAATGTTCAGCCACTGCCTGTTTAGTTAGGCCAACCTTTAAAATGCCTAACTTAGTCTGTTTGCATTAACCAGCCAGCAGCTGAACATTGCTATGTGGCGTGTACAGCGGCATTAGGGAGGGATATTCATTGGCTGAAAACAGCTATGAGCCACTGAATATCCCTTTTACCATGATTAATATAGTTAACAAGTCTGCTACCAAGTAAATCACTTTGAATAGGTTTCCCTAAGTACACAAAACAATTTGTTTATTAACTATTTTTTTTTCATGAAGCATTAATGCTTATCAAGAAGAAACATCAGAAGTTGTCTGTCTTACTGAAGACTCTCAAAGGCAGCCCCCCAGTGGTGTAACAACACTGCTGCACACTGCCATGTGGAAGGGCCTGCACTTTATTCCCCAATCAGATCTTCTGCCTGTCCCACCTTCCCCGAAGCCTGCTGGATTTGAGGATCCAGCAGACAGTACCTCAGCCATCGTTCAATGTTCATATCTATTGATTAAACTTAAGAGTTCATGTTAGCTGGGTTCTGGAGGTAGCCACAGCCTTGAATGGAGATATACCAGGTGTCATTATTTGGACAAAGGCTGTGGTAGTGAAGAAAATAGGTGGATGTTTCCTTTGAAGTCCATTCCATCCACCTATTTTCTTCACTACCTCTCTGGGTAGCTGTTATTGATTGACCCCCCAATAAGTCCACCTCTATCTTTCTCACAGACTTTGACTCCTGGCTCTCCTCTTTTCTGGATGCATCTTCCTCTTCCCCTATTCTTAGGCATTTTAACATCACGTTGATGACCTTATGACCTTTATGCCTTAAAGCTTCTTTCCATAACCACCTCATTCAACCTCCAGTTGTGTTCTTCTATTCCTACTTACAAGTATAGTTACTACCTTGACCTTGTCTTCTCCTCCAACTGCTCACCCTCAGACTTCTCCACCTCAGTTCTGCCTTTATCTGACCATCACCTGCTAACCTTTACCCTTAACCACCTCCCATCTTGGTCTTTCCCAATCTCCACCAATATGTTTAGGAATCTTCACACCCTTCAGCTCACTCCACTGCTGTCTTATCACTGCTTTCCTCCACTATGTCATCTGAGTCCATTGATGGGACAGTATCTTCCCATAACACTATACTCTCCTCTACTCTGGATACACTTGCTCCTCCCATTCCATGCCCTGTGAAGTGTATCATGCTTCAATCCTGGCTGTCCTCGAAAATCTGCTAGCAACATTCCTGTGCTCCTCAGCTGAGCACCTTTGGCTTAAATCACGTACTCTTGCTAACTAGCCTTGAATTCTCTGCAGGGTCACCTCCACCTCATCTTCCTCTTCTTCAATCCCAACTCCTTCCTTCACCTTGGGTCATGCTTTCTTCCTTTTCTGAAATCACCGAAGACAAAATTGCAAATCTTCTTTCCTCCTCCAAACTGACTACCTGCTCCTCTGATCCATTCCCACCCATCTACTAAGCTCTCTCTTCTACTGTCATCCCTTCCATCTGTCATATCCTTAACCTATCATTTTCCACTGCCACTGTTCCTGTGGCCTTCAAACATGCTATGGTCACACCTCTCCTCAAAAAGCCTTCACTAGATCCTACCTGTTCTTCTAGTTATTGACCTCTCTCTCTCCTCCTCTTTGCTTCAAAACTACATGAACAAGTGGTTCACCACTGCTGTCTTGACTTTCTTTCCTCTCAAGACCTTCTGTACCCACTGCAAACTGGCTTTCGTCCTCTACATTCCACAGAAACGGCTCTTGCCAAAGTCTCCAATGACTTGTTCCTCGCCAAATCCAAAGGCCTCTACTTGATTCTCAGCCTTCTTGACCTTTCTGCTGCCTTTGACACTGTTGATCACCACCTTTTCCTCAATTCCCTGCCCTCGCTTGGATTTAGGGGCTCCGTTCTGTCCTGGTTTTCTTATCTCTACCATCATGCTTTTAGTGTCTGTTCTGGTGGTTCCTCTACTGCCATCACACTTTCAGTTAGTATCCTTCAGAGCAGTGTCTTGGGACCTCTCCTTTTCTCTCTCTCTGCTCAGTCCCTTGGTGCAATTATTTCCTCCCATGGTTTTCAGTACCATCTTTATGCTGATGACCCTCAGATCTACCTTTCTATGCCTGAAATCTCTCCATGAATCCAGGCCCAGATCTCTGCCTGCTTATCTGAAATTGCTGCCTGGATGTCTCACTGAACATGGCCAAAACTGAGCTCCTAATCTTTCCTCCTAAAATCACCTCCCCCTCTTCCTCCCTTCTCTATTTCCGTGGATAACACTACACTCCACTTTGTTTCCTCAACTTGCAAACTTAGGGTCATCTTGGACTCTCTTTCTCTGCACACATCCAATGGACAGCTAAAACATGTCACTTCTTTCCCTGCAACATTGGTAAAATTTGTCCCTTCCTCTCTACATATGCTACTAAGATACTTATCCACTCTTTAGTCACTTCCCGTCTAGACTATTGCAACGTCCTCCTTGCTGGTCTCCCTCTGAATCCTCTCTCTCCTCTTAAATCTGTTCAAAACTCAGCTGTGCGACTAATCTTCTGCCAGCCTCGATATGCTCCTATAATCCCTCTTCTCAAGTTGCTTCACTGGCTTCCTCTATCCATTTCTATATCCAGTTCAAACTTTTCCTACTGACCTATGTGCGCTCATTTTGCTGCTCCTTACTACCTTTCCTCTCTTCTCTTCCTGCACCCCTCCTTGGGAACTCCACTCTTTTGGCAGATCCCTTCTATCTGTGCCCTTCTCTTCTATTGCCAAGTCCAGACTTCGATCCTTCCACCTTGCTGCTCCTTATACCTGGAACAAACTACCTGAGTCTGGGTCCGACTTCATCTCGGGCCCTTTTCAAATCCAGGCTGAAAAGTAACCTCTCAAGGGCCCTTTTGGATCCTGATCTGCTTAGTCACCTAAGTTTTTCCACACTATTCCACTAGATATATCATTGCATATATCCTTGCCCCCAATATAAGCTCTGATGAGCAGGGACTGTCTTTTACATTTTCCTGTACAGCGCTGCATATGCCTTGTAGGCTATACAAATGATAGTAGTAGTTAGTAGTAAGATATGGCTCTGACATTGAATATCTGGGTTCACTTTTCAGCAGTGATGGCTAGCCCCTTCCCCTCCCCCCCTGCTGCTGAATATCCCCCTCTCTAGGGTTAAGCAGGCTTTTAAGTATGTTTCAGGAGTAGATGAGCCTTCTGGATTTTATTTCCCAATGTGTGCTTGATGCCATGATTTCAAAACACAAGTTTCAAACACACAAACACAGGCTCCGAGATGCCAGGCAATAGGTGAAGTCTCTTTATTCACAGCAGCTACAAATTTAACATATGGGGCCCGATATTGAACAGAGCCGGCTATGTGCTGCTATGGCGCATAGCCATCCCCCCTCCCCCCCCCCCAACCATAACCCTGGATATTCAGTGCTGGGGTCATATGCGGCCCTGGCATTGAATATCTGGGATCGTTGCACATGCCCCAGAGCCACAGAAGCTGGGTAGTAGCGATACTGAACCGCTGCCTATTTAGCTCCCACAGGTAAAACTAGGCCAGTTTTTGCAGCACCTAGTTTTACCAGCAGGTCGCTAACCGGGTTGCGGTGCATTATTCCTGCCAGGTTTGATCCGTCTATTGTGTGGGAATATTGCCCACACATGGCCCTGCATTTCTGGGGGCCTCATGCCTGACAGGCTGCAGAGGGAGTCGGGGAGGCCCAAAGCTCTGGGTGACCTCTGAACAGCCACAGAAGAGCGACATTTGCCTTCTCTCCCGCAGCTGTGATAGAAAGGAGCCCGCCAGCATGCTGAGTGCCAGGAGGTCAAACAGAAAATGGTTGATGTTGGGGGATGGGAGACAGGGATTGGAAGAGAGCGGATACTGGAGGAGGACTGATACTGGAGGGTTAGGACTGGAAATGGGCTGATGCTGGTGGATGGGGGACTGAGACTGGAAGGGAGTGTGGCACCGGAATTAGAAGAGAGCTGATGTTGGGGGGAGGACCAGAGGGGCTTGGGGCTGGGGGACTGAGGATGGAGAGGGAACAGACATTTTGTGATGGAGGGAAGAAAAACTATGATTGACTGAGTATTAGGAGAGTAAGTGGGGATTGAGAATGGAAGGGTGAAATTTGAGTGGATGAAAAAGGAATAAAGAAAGAAATGGAGGAAAGAGCAAAAGTGAAAGATCAGTATGTTAAAGCAGATGAAGAAAGAGAATGGAAAAAAACTTGAAGACAGAAAAACAGAGAAATGGACAGCAGACAATGGAGAGATAGCGGAAGACGAGAAGAAACCAGAAGAAAGTGACTGAAGTAATTGCAACTAAAAAATAAAAAGCCCAAATAAAATAAATTCAAAATAACAAAAGGTGAAAAAACCTATTAACTGGAATACGTCACCTCTGGGAAATGTATATTACTAATGTTTTGTGTAGTTGTTGTTGTTGTTAAGTGCCGTCGAGTCGGAGTCGACTCATGGCGACCCTCTGGATAGCTATCCTAAATTGTGTTCGGTCTTCAGTCAGGCAGCTAATTGTTGACAGACTGGTACCCGTAGCTGCTGTTATTGTATCGATCCATCTCATTGCTGGCCTTCCTCTTTTGCGTTGACCTATCTTGCCAAGCATGATGTCTTTCTCTAATGATCTCTCTCTTCGCATGATGTGTCCAAAGTATGAAAGTCGAAGTCTTGTCATCTGAGCTTCTAAAGAAAGCTTAGGTTTGATCTCCTCTAGTACCGACTGGTTTGTTCTTCGGGCAGTCCATGGTATACACAGTATTCGTCGACAGCACCATAATTCAAAGGCATCAATTTTCTTCCTCTCTATCTTTTTCACTGTCCAGCTTTCACATCCATATGATGTTATTCAAAAATACCATGGCTTGAACAAGTCGAATCTTTGTATGGAGAGAGACATCTCTGCTCTTGAGAATCTTATCTAGGTCTTTCATAGCCATTCTGCCAAGAGCAATGCATCGTCTGATTTCTTGACTGCTTGTTGCTTCTTTATTGATAGTTGATCCAAGTAGGTTAAAGTTGTTCATGATTTCAATTTCTTCTCCTTCAACGTTGAACCTGTTGATTATGCCAGTTGTCATGATCTTTGTCTTCTTTACATTAAGGTGCAGGCCCATTTTGAGACTATGTTCTTTGATTGTGAGAAGCAAATGTTTCAGATCATCTTCACTTTCAGCCAGTAATGTGGTATCATCAGCATAGCGAAGGTTGTTGATGAGTCTTCCACCAATCTTCACACCTCTGTTGTCTTCATACAGTCCTGCTTCTCTGATGATTTGTTCTGCATATAAATTAAACAGGTAGGGGGAAAGTATGCAGCCTTGTCTTACTCCTTTGCTTATTTTAAACCATTCTGTTTCTCCTTGTTCCGTTCGAACTGTTGCTTCTTGATCAATGTACAGATTGCACAAGAGAACGATCAGGTGTTCTGGTATACCCATGCTTCTTAATGTGGCCCAGAGTTTCTCGTGGTTTACACAGTCAAAAGCCTTGAGAGTCAGAAGCTGTAAAGATGTCTTACACATTGGAACATGGAACGTACGAAGCATGAACCAAGGGAAGTTGGAGGTGGTCAAGAATGAAATGGAACGTGTACAACTTGATCTGTTAGGTGTCAGCGAACTGAAATGGACTGGCATCGGGCACTTTGCATCAGATGATCACATGGTCCACTATGCTGGAAATGAAAGACAAAGAAGAAATGGTGTTGCATTTATAATAAAGAAGAAACTTGCAAGAACTGTAATGAAATACAATGCAGTCAGCGAAACGCTTAATCTCGATTCGTCTACGAGGATTGCCTATCAACACAACTATAATTCAAGTATATGCCCTAACAACAGCTGCAGAAGAGAATGAAATTGAAGAGTTCTATGAACAAATACAAGCTGAAATTGACAGAACATGCAAACAGGATATCCTGATAGTCATGGGTGACTGGAACGCAAAAGTTGGCAACAAAGAAGAAGGCAAAGTAGTTGGAAAATATGGACTTGGCAACAGAAATGAAGCTGGAGAAAGACTGATAGAATTCTGCAAGACCAATGATCTATTCATCTCAAACACCTTCTTCCAGCAACACAAGCGGCGACTGTACACATCGACTTCACCCAATGGATTGTAGAAAAATCAAATTGACTACATCTGTGGAAGTCAACGATGGAAAAGCTCTGTAATATCAACAAAGACAAAACCTGGAGCTGACTGTGGTACAGATCATCAACTACTAGTATGCAAACTCAAGCTAAAGTTGAAAAAGAGCAAACCACTCATGAATGCAGCAAAATATGACCTTGAGAATATACCACTGGAATTTAAAGACTGCCTGCAAAATTGATTTGCTGCTTTAGATACAAATGACAGAGCTCTGGAAGAGTTATGGAATGACATCAAGAAGGTTGTGCTGGAAGAAAACGAGAAGTCTCTACAAAAGGTGAAAAAGCCAAAACGGCCAAAATGGATGACGGAAGAAACTCTGAAAATTGCCCAGAAACGCAGAGAAGCTAAAGCCAAAGGAGAAAGAAAGACAATCGCAGAACTCAAGAGAGATTTCCAACGTGCAGCAAGACAGGACAAGGAAAAGTACTACAATGACACTTGCAAGGAAATAGAAGCAGAAACTATTAGAGGAAGAACAAGATCGGCTTTCCTAAAGCTGCGAGAGTTAAAGATTAAGTTCCAGCCTCGATTTGGAATGTTACAAGATGCTCAAGGTTCTATGTTGAATGATGCTGAGAAGATCAAGAAAAGGTTGAAGGAATATACAGAGTTTTTATATGATAAAGATCAAGTGGACCAACAGCCGTTTCAACCTTTACCTTATGATTGGGAACCATTGGTGATGAAAGAAGAAGTTGAAGCAGCATTGAAAGCCTTATAAAAGAACAAAGCACCAGGCATTGATAGCATTCCCATAGAAGTATTGCAGCAATCTGATTCAGCTGTTACCGTACTTACAAGGCTCTGCCAAGAAATATGGAAGACAACATCATGGCCAACTGACTGGAAAAGATCTGTGTTTATACCAATACTAAAGAAAGGTGATCCAACGGACTGTGGAAATTATCGCACAATCGCTCTGATCCCACATGCCAGCAAGATTCTACTGAAGATTATTCAAAAGAGACTACAGCCATACCTAGAACAAGCAGCAGGGTTCAGGAAAGGGAGAGGAACGAGAGACATCATTGCGGATGTGAGATGGATCCTTGAAAAGACTAAAGAATACCAAAAGGATTTGTGTAGTACAAGAGGAAATTAATTTATAGTTTTAGTTGTGGTGTTGTACATTCCAAATTTGGCTTTTGGGGTTCCGGTTTAATCATGGTCTTCCTATTTCTAAATTGTGCTCCCTTGTTCTTTGTTTGGCGATGGTCTGTGTTCTGCATGTGTAACTGAGCTGAGGTATTCTGTTCATGTAGTTTCTATTTGACAGTGCCACTTGTTATCCTCACTGCAAATGGTATTCAGATACTCATTAAGAGGCATGTCTACTAAACGTTATTGTGCATTCACAAATTTTAGTATGCGTTAAGTGCAGCAACACCCATTTATTTCTTTTGCTGCAGTGGCACTTGATGCACATTAATATCTAGTAAACATGCCCCTAAGTCATTGCCAGGTCAAAAAAGAGGCTTGTGAAGGGCTCCTTTGAAAGCCGCCTAAAATTTTAGAAGGGCAACATATACATTTTAAAATAAAAAAATTTAAATTCATGCAAATGAAATCCAGGTGCTATGCATATGAGGCCCCGCAATGAGTCTCCACCCCTGATTACCGCTGGGCCACCCCTGATTACCGCTACCTGGTTATCGACTGTTGCTGCCCCGGAATGTCCATGACACGCCTCGATGCTAAGTGGTTAACATCAGGGTGTGTAACGGCATAAATCTGAGACATTCAGCGGCACTAACTGTGTTACTTCCATTGAATATCCCATTCTGTGACGTTTACATGGTTTACAGCTCTTTAAAGCATGTAAATGCCTTGGAATATCGGGTCCATAGTGTTTAATACTGGCATTCTTTCTTTATTTGCAAATGTTCCTCTAGCGTCCACACATAAAGCGTCTATACAATAAACTGTAATTAATGTCCAGGTCACATGGTCTCGGTGGTATAAACAATCTGTGGCTTCCATTCAACAGTCACAAGCAGGACAGGAATCAGTTCTGCTTTCTCCAGCTTCTTTCTGGCAAATCCAGTAAGCGTCATTTCCACAGGAGTCAGAATCATAGCTGCCATTAACCACTGCCACACACTTTCCGCCTTCCTTAGATATCGATACAGAGAACCTGTGACAGGAAGAGGAAGGGAAGCGAGAAGAGCCTGGAATTATTATATGGACGACAGAACACAAAGCACTGCTATGCAACAGGACAGCAGAAAGGTCATTGGGACTCGGGGTGAGAGCGAGGAGGAAGCAAACTGATGAGAGGGAGGAAGCAAACTGATGAGAGGGAGAAACCGTTGGGGCTGCTTCAACCCCTTAGGGAGCCCTTACAAAATGCTCACAAATGTCTCCCCCCTCCACACTTCCCCCCTCCCACTTCCCCCCCAAGCAGTACAATCAGTGGCCCTTTTCCTCCCTTCTGCTTCCTCAGGCCGCTTCCACGTGAAGTGAGCGACACTTTAGTGAACCGATCAGAAGAGGAAGTCATCAGTCTGTTAATAAAACACCACCTGCTTCTCTTGCAAATGGCCTGAGGGAGCAGAACATGGAACAGTATAAAGCAGTATAAAAGTGGAGAGCGGGCTGTAGACAGCACTAGAGAGAGGAAGCGAGTCACAGAACTGCTGCAGCTGGGTATGTGCTTAGTCTGCATGTCAAGAGCTGCTTTTACCTCTGGGCGGCAGAGTAGCTGGGCTCCCACTGTCCAGGGGTCTGGGGCAGCTGTCCCTTTTACCCATAGGTAAAAATAGCCCTGGAAACAGTGAAGGGAAGAGATCAGGAGCAGGGGGGTCGATGAGAAGAGCAAGGGATAGAAGATTTCCTGGACATGAGATTACAGTGTCTTGCACATGTGCTCTTGCAGTGTCATAAAGAACATGTCCAGCAGGGGGCATCTATCACTCTCTGTGATATGGAGCCTGCAGGAACATCATATCTAATGGGTCTGCCACCCTGTGCAGAGCACCTCTACGTGAAAACTGAAGGAATACAAATATCCACCATGCAAAAAGGAAAAGATACTTAGGAATATGATCAACCAGTGGAAGACTATACTGACCATGCTTGCCTGTGAGCATTTACCTTGAACATGATGACCATTATTATAACCAGATTCATGGGGTAGTCATGGGGGCCACTGTGTTCCCCTCAGTGGTGTGCTTGTTTGTGTGTGCCTTTGAGGAGGACCAGGTATACCACTCAGATTTTTGGTCAGAGGTAGTTCTCTGGACTCGGTTTATCGATGATGTGTTTTTTTAAAATTTAGAATGGTATAGAGGAGTGTTTGGTGGAATTTTTTATATGGTTGAATCAGGTGGACACCAATCTTAAATCTACTCCAGAGTATTTTTGGTCATAGGTTCGCTTTTTGGATATAGTATCTGGTAATCTCTAAATCCAGAGACTTGTTCCACACACAACTAATCCTCAGAGACTTCAACCTGGAGTGGAGGAGTGGCCTAGTGGTTGGGGCAAGGTACTTCAGGCTGGAAGGTCAGGGGTTCAAATCCCACTAGAGGACAGCAACCTTGGGCCGGAAGGACTGGGGTTTCTAGTCCCACAGGTGCTCCTTGTGGTCTTGGGCAAGCCACTTAACCCTCCATAGCCCATGTTCCCTGTAAAATAGTTATCTCCAAGTTATAATGCCCTGTTCAATGTAAACTGCACTGATGCAGAATAGCGTGGTATATAAGAGAATGTAAATAAATAAAATAATAAACCTCCCATCACTCCAAGACAAATATGCCAAAGCCTTCATCAATGCTATGGAAGCAATGAACTTGACCCAGATCATACATGAACCAACACACAAAAAAGGGAACACACTTGACCTCATATTCCTGAACTCCCAAAATGCCACCTCATACAAAAACCCAGAGATCACATGTGTACCATGGTCAGACCACTATCTCATCAACATCTCCCACATCTACCAGCATACCAGCATCAAAGAGAACAAACATACAAGAAGATTTAAACCATTCATCAAAGAGGATTTCCTGGCACAAATACTACCTAAACTCCAAATAAGCTCCACCAATATTGATGACCTAATCTACAACTGGAATACTACGATCTCCTCTGCATCTTGTGCAATGGCAAACAGCACCAAAACCAGACCTGCCTCAACAAGGGCCCGATGGTTCACCCCCAACCTATGAAGACTAAAGACCCAACTCAGAAGAGCAGAGAAAAAAATGGAGAAAGACCAAAAAAGAGGATGATAAAGCAAAATACATGAGTGAACTAGACGCTTACCACGCAGAAACCAATAAAGCAAAAAGGACCTACCACTTGAAGATCATAAACACCTCAATAAACAAACCATGTGAGCTCTTCGAGATTGTCAAGAAGCTAACAAAAGCACCGAACCACTCCAACCAGCTACCGAACTTCCCACCAGAACTACTAGCATGCCAATACAAACAGCTTCAACAACTACACAACCCACAACTGAATGCAGAGACAACAACCCACCACCCACCCTACTACTATAGACACAGACTGGAGCACATTCGAAACAGTCACCAAAGAAAAAATAGAATCCACCATCTCCTGCCTAAACACTGCCATCTCTCCACTAGATCCCTGCTCTGCAGAATGGATAAAGAAATCCAAAGAGGACATAAGCACATCCCTAACCCACATTGTTAATGAATCCCTCAGGCAAGGACACATGCCAGACATCCTCAAAACCTCCATCATCTGCCCAACTCAAAAAAAACCACAACTTGGACCCCCTTGACCCCGCCTCCTTCAGGCCTATAGCAAGTCTTCCATTCACTGCCAAAATCATTGAGAAGATAGTTCAACAACAACTTCAAGACCACCTAGATACCAACAACATACTGGACCCGCAACAACATGGTTTCTGTCCATTCCACGGAGTCGAGATCCTCATGACATCACGAATGAACACTCATCAAGGGCACACAGACCAAGCACTCTGGATATTTTATTTATTATTATTTATTTTATTTAACAGTTCTTCTATACCGCTCTATTTTAGATCAGAGCGGTTTACATTTAACATCAACTATACAACACAGGGAACTTTGAGTTGTATTTACAATAAACAGGGAGATCAACTTGGAAGTAACTGGGGGAAACTATGTACATTCTATAACTCTATACATTGTATTACACTGGTACCTGATTTCAGGCGGAACATATCTACATCTTATTTACACTGTGGTACATTCTGAGCGATCAGTTGATTATCCTTTTTCATGCTGAGTCTGATTGTTTAATTGTAATGAGTGATTGTCAGAGGGGCCATATGTATGGTTACTAAGGCTAGATTCAGGGTAGTATGTAGTGAACAGGTGCTGCTTTATTGCCTTCCTGAAGTGGGTTAGGTAAGTGATGTTTCGAATAGAGGTGGGGAGAGCATTCCATGCTCTGGGAGCGTAGATCGAAAAGGCCCTATTTGTTGTTGCTCTTGTGCATTTTGTTATTACTTTTGGGACCTCTAGGGTGTTTTGCATCATGGGTCTTCTATTTCTGTTCTGTGGTACTTTATGTATCATCTTGCTGAGGGCTGTGGGGGTCAGAGTGTTTGAGGCTTTGAAAGTTAAGGTTAGAACTTTGTGGAGGGTTCTTGCTTGAACCGGTAACCAATGGAGGTTCATCAGTACTGATATGCTATGCTCTTCCTGGACATATCCACAGCCTTTGACACCATCTCCCACAACATCCTCCTACACAGACTCCAAGAAATTGGCATCAAAAATGTCGTAACTTCAATGATTCCACTCCTACCTGACCAATAGACAACAACTGATCTGCACAAGCATAGCAACCTCCCCCCCCCTTTCAACAACACCAAGGAGTACCCCAAGGATCCACACTATCCGCCATGCTCTTCAACATCTACCTCCAACCACTCTGCTCGATCATACATGCTCATAACATCAACTACCACATCTACGCAGACGACATAATGCTCTATGGACCGATCACAATCACCAACCTAACAAACAATCACCTATCAGACTGCTTCATAGAAGTCTCCAGCTGGCTACAAAGGAACAACCTATCCATCAACATAAAAAAACAGAAGCCCTCATAGTAACCAAGGACCCAAACTTCACACCACTACCACACCTCAACTTAGGAACCACACAAATACAAATTCAACCACACATAAAATACTTGGGAATCATCATAGACCAAGCTCTCACACTCAAGCAACAGATCAAAAAGACTACTGGAATAATATTCCACAAAGCAAAAACAGTACAACGCCTGAGGCCTCTCATTGATCCACAGGACTTCAGGACAGTCATGCAAGCTATGATGCTCCCTCACCTGGACTACTGCAATATAATCTATCATGGGCTACCCGCCACCCACACCAACCCACTACGAACTGCCTTAAATACCACAGCAAGAATTATCCAGAAAGCAAAAAAACAAGATCACATCACCCCAGTACTGAGAGAACTGCACATACTCCCTTTCGAAGCAAGAATCAAATACAAATCTGCCCTACTTATCCACAAAGCCCTCTATCAAACGCAGACTTCCCAGATCCGCACTCTACTGCCCCAACCCACCCACAACAGAACAACCATTCAAACCACCAGCAACACCCTCACCATCCCCCACAAATGAACTAAATACAATCAACGGACCTGCAACAGAGCCTTCGAACTATACGCACCATCCCTCTGGAACTCCCTACCAAGTCAAATCAGAAACAACGGAGATCCTTCAACATTCAGGAAACAACTAAAAACCATCCTGTTCCAGGAATACCTCGGACCAGAAACAAACACCCATCACTGACTACCCCTCCAGACCTTCTAACATACCCACAGGTCTACCTACTAAGAGACCTATGTCCATTGTCTAAGTCCTTACTGTCTGTTCAGATCATTAATGTTGGCCTCCCCGGTGACAGCCACTCCACCCAAAGAATTGATTACTGTCCCCCCTCCCCCCCTCTGTTGTTAAACCACTTTGACCCAGTGAAAAGCGGGATATAAATACAGTTAAATAAATAAATAAACATAAACACCTCGATTTATCATAAACCTACTGACCATAATAGTATGTTGAATTAGAGTTTCCATCCCCGGCATCTGTGGGAGAATATCCTGGTGGGGCAGTTTTTGAGATTACGCAGTGTGTGATCCTTAGAGAATGAATTTCAGCAGCAAGCCCGGGTGATGCATGCACAGTTTGCTTAGAAACAGTACCCAGCTGGTACCATTTGAAGAGCATGCACTTGGCAAGGCATCCCAATAGGGACTTGTTGTCATCAAGTTCAGCACAAGAATCCTTTGATGGACAGGTATGTGTCCTGCTTTATTCTTCATCTATATTTAGGTTCTCCAGGAACAATCAGGAAGTCAGTCCTCACATATGGGTGATTTCGGCACTGATGGAGCCTGTATAGAGCATTTCCCCAGCTTTCAAAGAAAGCCTTTGGAAATGCTACCACGCATGTGCGGTTCCCTTCCCGCCCAAGGGTGCCATCTTGCTCGATCTCCTTTTTTCGCAGAGCCTAATAGACATAGTCCTCAACTCCCCTGGAAACAACTCTTTAAAAAGTTCTTAAAAAATTGTCTAGTCTCCAGTCTGCATACCGGTTCCCCTCCCACCTCGAGCCGGCACCTTTGGGGCCAACCTCGACTCTCTCTCTCACATTTTTGTCAAGGTTCCTCCTTGACCGGCCTTCATGCCATATTTCACCCGAGGGTTGTCGACCCTGACCGGGTTGTCCCCCACCTGACTCCCGGTGGGTTAAAAAAATGCGACCAATGCAGTCAGGTTATATTGGTTACCAACACTCATGACTGCTGTCTCCACTGCCTGGGCCCAGACCACGATGGTTCCACCTGTGACTGGTGCCAGGCCATGACCCCCAAAACGAATAAAAAAGAGGTTGGCAGTACAGGGGACGTTGTTCCCAAGATCAGACTCTGTCCCACCTTCCCCATCGCCAAGCCCCAAAGCACTTCCCATGAGGTTTGGGCGTCTTCTGAGTCCCTCAGCGGCAGCTCCTCCACCAGGGCCCCAGACCCTCCCAAGAAAAGGAAAAAGATACTGAAGCCTAACAAGGTACCTCTGGTGAAAACTGGTAAAGAGCAGCAGCGGGACTCGGGAACTCTGAGCAGTGCCCTCCAAAAGTCTCGAGACAGGAGTCCTTGGCCGGACCCGTGAATCCATAGTCGTCCTTGAGGATGCACTTTCTGGAGTGCTGGCATCGGACCAGAGGTCCTCAGTGTCCATGTCGAGAGCTGCAGAGCCATCGGGCCTCAAGTCCCGAATGGTGGCCATGGAGCAGAGCATAGGGAACACAAGAGGCGATGGTGAAGGTCACTGGTGCAAGAGTTATTTTATTCAGGAAACCCAACGCGTTTCGGCATGAATGCCTTCATCAGGGGTAACACATCTTAAACATAAAAATTATATATATATAAATAAATATACATATTGATAAAACAATTAAATCGTGAAACCAAACTACTAAATAGAAATAAAAACATTAATAAGTATGTCCAAGTACAGATAAAAACAGTAAAAAATTAACATGGAGTACATAAAAAATAAAATGTGGGTTTATATGTACCCTCCATTAATATAAATGATAAAAACAGAGTATAATCGATAAATAAATAAATAAATATGTAACCAATATAAAACATTGTATGAATAATAAATTAAAATTCAATAACAAACATAACAAGACATAAAAAGTAAAGTAGATAAAAGAGAGATTAGAAAATTAAAAAATAGAAAGTCAATTAATTAAAAAATAATAAATAAACAATTTTTATGCATTTGAGAGATGAGGAAAGATGTACTTACAAAGGCACCATAAATCACGTTTTAGTCTTTAAAAAGACTCCAGTGAACCATTTCTGTAAACTAAATATAAGACATATAGGGGTATGTTTACTAAACTGTCTTAATGTGCGCGGCGCGCATTAGCGTGCGCTAAGGTACCTTAGCGCACGCTAATGATGCTTTATGGGGCCAAAAAGTGCATTAGTGCGCGCACATGTGCGCCGCGGCGGAAATGTGCGGCAAGGGCGGGGAAAGGCTCCCGGAGGGCAGAGGCAGGTCCGTACAAGGCTCGCTAGGGGCGAAGAGAAGAGGTCAAGGGGAGGATAGTGGGCGGGGAGAGGCTCCCCGCACACGAGCGCAGTGAAATATGTGGCTTAAAACTAGCGCGAGTGAAAACCTCGCTCAAGAGAGCATTTAAAGGGAAAAGAAACCATTTACGTCAGCAATGTAACTCAAAACCAGGGAAACCTACAAAAAGTGATAAGTGTGATACATGTGCACGGAACAAAAGGGCAAATAAACATTAAAAATGACCCCAACAAAAGCAAAAAAAAATCATAATCAAGCTGGGCAATACTGATAGTAATGGGAACCATCAAAAAGCACTCCCAACAAAGCCCCAAAAAATAACTATGAATATTGGAAGGGTCTACACTCCGTCCCCATACAAGGTGAATGATCCCACACTGAAATAGCACTGATCAGGGTTTTCCTCTCCATTGGACAGGTTACCTATGGCATGCACATGTTCCACAACAGCAGGGCAGGCATGTCGGAATGGGCAACTGGACAGATGCTGGGAAAGGGGATACAGAGGACTGCAGGCGGCACATGCTGTGGTGCAGCTGGGGCACAGTGCGGACTAGGCAGATGCCTAGCTGGCCCATAGAAATGCTGAAACAGTAGAGCAGCCAGACAGCAACTGCTGAGGGCCCAACATGGGCACGAGTGTGCTCCCCACAGTGTCACTGGGGATAGTACCCAAAAGGTACCCCCAAGGGCACAGAACATTGGCAGGCGGTGCAGGCAGGTACATTGGTGGACAGATATGCAGGCACCCCTACCCCAGAACCCGCACCATAGGCAGGCGCCTAACCGCACACTGCATGGCCTGAGACTGCGCACCACCAGCACCACCAGCAGAAGGGCATGTCAGCATAGTGGCAGAGGGGTACTGGTGGTGGAGGGGGCAGTGGCAGCTGCCCACAGCAGTCCAGGCCCAGTCCTGTGTAGGTGGGTGCCGCCCACTGCAACAGACAGGCCCTGTCGGATGTACAGTCATGGACACCCCAGGGAATACCCCATATGTGTGGCAACACGGTGGCGCAGTGCACACAGACAGTGTGTCCAAGAGCAGAAGGTCACAGGTTCAAATCCCCACTGTGGCACCTACCAACACAGTCCCCTTATTTTACCCATGAAGAAAACATGGTAGTAAAGACTCAACCTGTATTGCTGAGAACAGAAACATGCCTCAAATGCATATATTTTACCCCATAGAGCACAAACACCATAAACATGTGCAGTACCTAGAGCAGAGTCCCCCAAATGCAGTCCTGGAGTACCAAGCAGCATTCAGGTTCCGTGCTGTTTCCAATACATATGTCTGTGCTGCATCTCCATGCACCGCCCCCATGGTATGCAGATGTATCTCATGCATATTCATGAGGGACAGCATGAAAACCCGAACAGTGTTTGGCACACCAGGACTGGAGTTGGGAACCTCTGCCGTAAAGCAGCAGCCAACAGGGGCAGACACGCCTGCACCCACAGGCCCCATTATCCAAAGCCACCTGGAGAGGTAGGGCTTCGGGCCCTGTTTCCTTCCCAGAATACTAGCACTTGCATACCTTCGCAATGCCACCCTACACCTGGGAATACGGTACACATCTATCAAAAGGTTGCCATGAGTAATGGTGGATAGCAATTCCTCAGTTAAGCACAATTTGCTGAGTGAGCTGCATCATAGCAATCGTTCAGATGTCTGTGGAGTGTGATACAGGTCCTGTGTCTGACAGTGTTTACCACCCTGGGGGGTGACTCCTACAGTATTGCGTGCCCTAGCCATGCCTGCACTGTGCCCAGGACTGGTGTCGTGGCCAGGGCTGCCAAACACCTCTATAGTAGCACAATGCTGGCATAGGTGTGGGAGTGTGTGTCTGTCTATCCAGTGTGTGGTGGCTGCAAACACCCTCTACAGCCCACACTGCCAGCACTTTCACCAGTATCGGCCTGCCAATGTGCATAATGAGGAGCAAGGTACCATGGGTATAGCCCTGACAGAGTGGGCTGGGCAGGATGCATCTGCACAGGGCATAGGGCAATGGTTGGGACATTGTAGTGCCTGGCCACCACCTGCACAGACAGGGTGGCCACAGCATGTCCTGCTGGGAGATCACTCTCACCCTGACTGAGCAGTGACCACGGCATGGCTGGGTTCCCCCATAGTGCTATATAGTATTTTTGTTGTGTGATATTTATGGGTTCCCTTTGGGGCCCGATCACTGACTTATCTGCTTGCTGTGTATGCTGGCAACCCAGTTCTGGGTGCACGCATCTTCTCCAGGAACATGCACTATGGACTAGCTTGCAGACTGTCTGCAGCTAGTATGTGTCTTGCTGGAACACCTTGCAGGGTGCAGCGGCTGGAGGCCTGCTGCTGGTGAATGTCAGATAGTGGTGGGGGGCAGCTGGGCATTCCCAGGCCTACTGTCTGTCTGCTATTGCTTTATGGGTGGGTACAGATCTGTATTGCCTGCCCTGTAGGGTGTCTGTTCCCCTCTACTGCCAACATTGTAGGGGGGTAGAATGTGGATCTGTTGGTGGGAGACCCTGTTTCCCACCCTCAGCCCCAGGGGGTGGGTTGAGTGGTGGTACATACTCCGCCTATGGGTCCATAAGGGCTAAACCTGACTGGGAGGTACAGATGTATCCAAGGTGTGTCTGCAGGAACTAACTATCTCACACACTAGCACTGCTGGGGACCTGCAGCATAGCCTATTTCCGCCATGGAAGGTGCTGTGGACCTGGTGCTGGCTGCCCCACCTCACCCTCAGAGTGAGCACAGTACCCGCACACTGTGACGGTGTGTAGCTACTCTGTACCAGTAACACACACGGTCAGTACCCCCTACCAGGCCTAGGTGCTGTGGGGGTGCATACCCCATCTTCGGATCATCTGTAGACTGCTGCTTTGCATGTGCAGTGCATCATGGGTGCGAGAGGACTAACCCTATGCTGGTAACCGCAGCACAGTCTGCAGAGGTTATTTGGTAGCCAGACAAACATCTCTTTACAGTTATAGAGCTGTAGCCCACTGGTAACTGCACTGCCTGTGGAGCCAGAGGTTGGTGGTTTGAATCCACAGTGGGTTTCTTTACTTTATTTATTTACATTCCCCCATATACCGCGCTATTCTGCACCATTGCGGTTTACATTGCACAAACTGGACATACATTGAACAGGGCATTATAACTTGGAGATATGTATTTTACAGGGTACATGGGGGGCTGTCTGGGGCAGTTTGTGTGTAATTTCAAGTAGTACAGCCAGAAGAAACACCCTCACAGTGCTGTAATCATTCGGTGCCTCATAGGGCGCCCCATATAGCACCTTCTAAGGCTCCCTATGGGCAACATTATAGGGTGCCTTGGCGGACAGTGCACTTTATGATATGCCCTCTGGAGTGCCTTCTGCGGCACCTTATGTTACGGCACTTTGAGGGTGTGTTTGCTGGCAGCACTAATTGAAATAAAAATAAAATACCTCATACAGCACTCTTACCCATAACAGGTAATGCCTCAGCCAGCCTTCTGCATTAGGCACAGTGGGGGATTGAACCCATGACCCCTGCACCATCAGTCAGTGTCTTAACCATTATGCTACACTGCTGTTGCTGTTTGTACGTCAGCACACCTACTTCAGCTTACCACACGTTAACATGTGCAGTGCTGCCATCAGAGTGACCTTGCCGTGCCTCATAGGGCACCCTATATGGTGCCTCATAGGGCACCCTATATGGCGCCCTATAGGCCACCCTTTCAGCAACATTGTAGGGTGCCTTGGCGGTGCACTTTAAAATGTGCCCTCTGGGGTACCTTATGTTACAGCGCTTTGGAAGTGCGTTTGCTCGCAGCAGTAATTAAAATAGAAATAAAATGCCTCAGAATGCAATATTACCCATAACAGGTAATGCCTCAGCCAGCCCTATTCATTGGGCACAGTGGGGGGATTGAACCCATGATCCCTGCACCATCAGTCAGTGTCTTAACCATTGTACTGTGGCTCTGTTCATCTGTTTGCACATCAGTGCGCCTGCTTATACTTCCAGTGCTAATGTGCATGGCGCACATTAGCGCGCCGCGCACAGCAGCGCACGATTAATCCCGGTTTTTTCCTTTTTATAGACTGAAACGCCCACTCCTTATATGGCATCCTGCAGACTACCGCGCCGCGCACATTAAGAGGGTTTAGTAAACATACCCCATAATATCATGATGAACTTCCCAGAGCCAGAGGAAAAACATGTGTTTTATCTTCAAAAAAGGACATCAATAGTAATAAATTGAGAGCAACTTCCAATTGTAAGCAAAAGTAGTAAACTAACTGCATGAATTGGAGGGGGAACGGCAGTGCTCTGAAGGATACTGTAGAATATGGATATAGTAGGACTAAAGAACTAATTTTGATTTTTACAGGATCGCAGAACTGAAAAAATAGCATGTTTTTGAACCGTAAAATACAGGTAAATATATGAATGCTTGTGTAACATATAATCAGAAAAATATTATTAATATTTTACGTGATTTTAAAGATTTTAGTGATCAATTGCTTTTAGTTACCCTAGATATATCATCTTTATACACAAATATTCCGCAAAAGGCAGCCCTAGACATTAAAGAGGACACTTTATTCTGTAGAGAGCGCCCTGTTAGAGTTCCATCTTTTTTCTTAAGGCAGATGGCTATTTTAGCAATGACTGAAAATTTCTTTTGTTTTAAAGGTGTGTTTTATAAACAGATAAAAGGAGTGGCTATGGGCTGCTCCATAGCTCCCGACGTAGCGAATTTATATGTTGCTCATTTTGAAGAACTCTATTTCTCATGCAACCATCCTTTTAAACCACAAACTCGTTTGTGGAAGAGATACATCGATGATGTCCTCCTTATATGGGATGGTACAGAAGAACTTTTTATTTTTTTATTTATTTAACATTTCTTATATACCGCCTTTCATGATATCAAGGCGGTTTACATTGAACAAACTGAAATTACATTGAACAGGGTATTATAACTTGGAGATAACTATTTTACAGGGAACATGGGCAATGGAGGGTTAAGTGGCTTGCCCAAGACCACAAGGAGCACCTGTGAGACTAGAAACCCCAGTCCTTCCGGCCCAAGGTTGCTGTCCTCTAGTGGGATTTGAACCCCTGACCTTCTGGCATGAAGTAACTTGCCCCAACCACTAGGCCACTCCTCCCTCATCATGAAATTTTTTGAATGGCTCAACAGTTTAGATGATAATTTATGCTTTGAAGGTACTTAAAGTGCCCATTCTATCCCATATTTAGATATTCTTATAAAAAAAGAGTAGTACTGGTTTTACCACAGACCTTTTCCGAAAACCTACTGATAGGAATAACCTTTTACGTTATGATAATTTCCATAATAACTCCTTAAAGAGAAACTTACCAATTAGTCAGTTTCTCAGACTCTCATATCTGTACTTCTGAACATGATTTCGAACGTCATGCAAAAACTATGAAAGACCGTTTTCAAACGAGAGGTTATCCAAATGATTGCATCAAAAAGGCATATAAGAGAGCGAAGAAAACAGACAGAACGTCCCTGCTGAATCCAAAAGAACCAACTATCAACAATCGTTTGGTCTGTGCTCTCACCTTCTCACATTTATCAAGAGATATTGTTAAGATTTTAAAACAAGAGTGGCATGTTCTTTCATCGCTTCCTGCTTTTCAATCTAAACAATTTACTCTTGCCTTCAAGCGTAATCAAAATTTAGCTAATGTTTTAGTTCCCTCAGCATTATCAAGACCTAGGGTAGTTCCAAGAGTAAAAGGACACTTCTGGTACGGTAGATGTTCGGTGTGTCCTAATTCTTTAGTCACGAAATTGTTTTTCTCCCACTTAGGCAGGAACTTTTACTTACATCATTTCTCCAATTGTGATACATCGAATGTGATTTATATTATACGTTGTCCTTGTAATATGCTGTATGTTGGAAAAAAAAAATGTCCGGTAAAAAAAACGCATTATCGAACATCCCTTTCTGCCATCCAGAGCAGCGATCATCGCTGGAGAGCAACGACACCATCTGCTCCAACTACAGAGGTGAGCAGCAACTGAAACTGTGCCCTAATCTGTTCAGCAGGCTGAATCGCTGCACAGGGCTTCCCCCAGCCGCGTGTGCTCTCCTAGCCCCGCCCAGGAAACCTTCTCCACCGGCTGCAAACAGCACACTTAAAATCCAGCATGCTGCAAGCGCGCCCGCGCCAGAGGGCCCTTTGGTGTGGCCCTTCAGTGACGAACTTAGGTAGGACAAACCTCTTTATAAGTGTAAATTTGAACACTATAATAATTGTTACAGCTTTATACTGCTTCACTGTCTCCTCTTGAAAACATACTATTTTTGGTCACTACATTCTGTTTACTGCATTTCCTGTAACCCTTTGTACGTGATCTAACCAAAATGAACCTTAAGAAAATGTTTCTATTATGCTCGAATATTACCATTTATGCATTTAGTCTGTTGATCTCATCTGTCCCCCATGTCCACACCCTCTCCCCCCCTAATGAACGTCCCTCAATCCTCTAACATCCATGTCATTCATTACCGGCAAAGACAAGCCCAACCGTGACAAAACACTAAACAAACACACATAGGAGGAGCAGTTCCGACAAACCACAGGCTGATCTATATAAACCCAACCCTTAAGAACAACCATATGAAAATACACAACGCTCCTATGCTAATGACCTTCATACTCATCAACGCCAGGTCAACTAGAAATAAAATCCCACTCTTAACTGACCTGGTCAAGAAAGAAAACCCAGATCTCCTATGTGTGACTGAGACATGGTTAACTGAAGCAGACTCAGTAATCCTAAACCAGATAAAAGTACAGGGATACTCCATATTCACTTGCAATAGGAACCACACTAAAGGAGGGGGTGTCCTCATATTGGCAAAAGCTGGACTCAACCTATCACCTACCATTTGTGAGAACCAAGATGATATGAACATCCTCAAAGTTGAAAACAAAGATATAGCAATCAGGCCCCCTACTACAAACAATCAAAATATAGCCACCATTCTAGAATCCACCTGCAGCTCTACCATAAGGAAACCCCACATCATACTAGGGGATTTTAACCTGCCTTCACTGCCCAGCAATCAAGAAACATCCTTCACCGATGCAATGGAGGAAATGGGTTTAGACAAATAATCAACCAACACATACCAAAGGCAACATCCTCGACTTGATATTCCTCCCCTCAATATACAGAGACACTATGACATAGCACACCCTCTATAACTCAAGTGCCTTGGTCTGATCACTTTTTGATACAGTTCTCCCTTCATTACCCACATCCTACCAATGTCTATCCCAACACCACACACCAAGGCCAGAGATTCCGCCCATTTCATAAAGATGCATTTCTAGAATCAGTACTTACCAAGTTAGACCCTTGTTCTTATAACCTTAGTGAAGTAGTAGCAAACTGGAACTCAACTATAAAGTTAGCTTCTGAACCGATGCCTTCCCAGAGATGGTACAAGCATAAAACAAATGAGAGATGGTTTACTGCTGAACTAGCAACATTAAGGAAGAGACTCAGGAAACTTGAATCCACATGGAGAAGGAAAAAACCCCAGGATCTTAGATTACATTATTTTGCACTGCTCAACGTGTACAAAAACTATCAATAATGCTAGGAAACAATACCACACTAAAGTATTGTCAAAGACCATAAACCCACCCAGGGAATTATTTGAAATCATTAAATCCCTGACCAAATCATCAACAAGTAGCCCTAACAAGATTCCTATCAACCTCCAAGCATTAGCTGACCATTTTGCCAACAAACTAAAATAGAATAACAATTTCACCCCAGTCCTCCTATCGCATCCAGACAACAATCTCCATGAATTGAGCATGTTCCATCCTATTACAAACAACTGCTCCAGACAATCACTATACTTAATACTACAACCTCACTTCTAGACCCTTGTCCGGTGGCATGGATTAAGGCAACCAAAGCAGAACTGGCCCCAGATTTACTAAACATAGTGAACCAGTCACTACTCCAAGGTTTCATAGTAGAGGACCTCAAAAGATCAGCAATTCGACCATTATTAAAAAATAAATCCCTGGACGACAATGACCCTGCTTCATATCGCCCCATTGCAAGCATCCTGTTCCTTGCTAAGTTGATTGAGAAGGTTGTACAGATGCAACTGCAGGACTATATTGACTCATCTTCTCCCTTAGATGAACATCAATTCAGATTCCGCCCCTTCCACGATGTGGAAACCCTCCTCTTAGCTTTATTCGACACTATTATCAGGGGCATCGATAATACCAAACGAGCCTTTTTATTCATATTCATTGATATCTCCGCAGCCTTTGACAATGTAAACCATGTCATGCTCATCTCTAGACTCTCCCAATTAGGCATTAAGGACAAGGCATTTGAATGGTTTAAATCTTATTTCTCTAACAGGACACAATATGTTCAAATAGACCACGTCTCATCATCACCATTCCCACAAGAACAAGGTATACCACAAGGCTCTGCCCTCTCTGCGCTACTTTTTAATTTATATCTTCAGCCGATCTGCACTATCTTCCAACGACATAAGATAAATTACCACATATATGCAGACGACATTATGTTGTACATGCCGTTTGATGTATCCAACCCTAACTACGACAATATACTACACTGCCTCACTGAAGCAGAAAAATGGCTTCAATCAATGAACTTGAATATCAACTTCAAAAAGACAGAAGTGTTATTTACAACAAGAAACATTAACTTCACCCCTCCATCAGTTATCAACATTGGGAACATCTCCCTACCAGTGAAGACACAGATCAAATATCTAGGAGTCACTCTGGACAGGACGCTTAGCTTAACCCCTCATATAAAACAAACTGCAAAAGTTATATTCTTCAAAATAAGGACAACCCAACAGCTTCGACCGATAATAGACAGTAACGACTTCAGGACTCTGGCACAAACTCTAATAACACCACACCTAGATTACTGCAACGGCATACTTCAAGGAACCACCAAGAAAAATCTGCACACCCTACAATTCGCTCAAAACGTCGCTGCAAGGATGATTTTCAAAGCAAAACTAACTGACCACATCTCCCCAATTCTCTACACCCTGCATTGGCTCCCAGTGGCATGTAGAATTCACTATAAATTAATTGTCACCACGTTCAAGCTCATCAATAACATAGCCCCATCATACCTTGCAACATTAATTCATACTCCACAGGAAAGTAGGTTAAGAAGAAGAGAAAATCTACACCTGTTGCTAGTCCCTGATTCCATACGAAAATCAGGGCAGAAGACAAGCAACTCTGCCTTCTCGTTCACGGCACCTACATTGTGGAACAACCTCCCAGTTGAGCTAAGAGAGATTAAGGACCTCCAATCTTTTAGAAAGGAATTAAAAACATATCTATTTACCCAGCATTTCTACAAAATACAGCATATCGATGTCCTGAATTCACAGGTTAACTCTGACCAGCAACCATATACCGACCCTACTTAGACAAACATACACACACACACACACACACGCATAATTCCTCTACAATTTAGTCCCTATAGCAAATGGTTTCATTGTCTCCCTCTATGTAAATAGCTTCTGTTTGTTAATAGTTTAAAAGACTGTTTTGATTTCTCAGCCCAGTCTTACCAGTATATGCATTAGTTACATTGTTCTAAAAATGTTCATTGTAAAACAATGTTCTAAATTGTTCTATTATAAGGTTCTAAAAATGTTCATTGTAAAAATAACAACTCACTATTATTGTCGTTCTGTTATCTGTAAACCGCATCTGATCTTTGGAAGAAGCGGTATAAAAAATGTACAAATAAATAAATAAAAGCTACTTGTCAAGACACATACAAGACAAGCCTTTGGTGTCCCATTGGGAAGAAAAGAAACATTTAATTTCAGACCTACAATTTTTAGTTATCAAAGTAGTGGAGCCCCATTGGCGTGGAGGTGACTTAGATAAGATTCAGTTGAGATTAGAACAACGGTTTATATATGAGTTACGGACTGTTGCCCCATGTGGCCTGAATCAAGAAGCTAACCTCTCAGTTTTTCTCTGATGGAGAGCCCATGCCACTCCTTTTCTGTTTTTATTACTACCTGTTTTTTATTTATAGCCTGTTTTTATTACAGTTGGTTTATTTTTTATCTTTATTTATAATTTTTATATTTTTACATTTTTATCATTTTATAGTTTACATTATTATTACCGGTTGTATTTATTTGATTTTATCTTCCCTTCTTTCTTTCCCCCCCCCCCCCCACCACCATTTTTCCCCTCCCCTCCCTCCCCCTTCCCCCCCTTTCCTTCCCTCTCTCCTCTCCTCTCTTCTCCTTCTCTCTTTCTCTCCTCCTCTCCTCTCCTCCCTCCCCCCTTCCCTCTTTCCTTCTTATGTTTATGTTTATTTCATTTGATAAAAACCGCCTTTCTATAACAATCAAGGTGGTGTACAATTTAAAAACAATTAAAAGGAGGCCAATGGCCAGCAAAGTAGAAAGGAAAGTTTACAATTTTCTGATAGGAAAGTAGAAGAGAGGGAGAGACAAGACAGGACATGAGTAGGTAAAAATTCTGGGAGGGAGATACGGAGAAGAGGGAAGGAGGATATCACACGAAAGGGGAGGGGAGGTCAAAGGCCAGGGAAAAAAGAGGAGTCTTGAGATTTCGTTTGAATGTGGCATGGTGGAGTTCCAGATGGAGGGAAGAGAGGAAGGCATTCCAAAGAGCGGGGCCAGCAAAAAAGAAGGCCCTTCTCCCTCTCTCTCCCCCTCTCTTTCTCTCTCTCTTTCTCTCCCCTCTTTCCCCTTCCCTCCTCCCTCCTCTTCCCCCTCCCCCTGCCCTTTTCCCCCTTCCTTTCTCCCTCCCTTCTCCCCCCTTCCCCCCTCTTCTTCCATTCTTTCCCTTTCCCCTTCCTTCCCCCCCTCCCCCTCCCCCTCCTTCCCCTTCCCCTCCCTCTCTTCCTTCCCTCCTTCTACCCCTCCCTTCCCCTTTTCTTCCCCTCCCCCCACTCTCCCTTCCCCCCTTTCCCCCCTTTCCTCCCCCTTTTCCCTTCCCCCTCCCTCCCCTTCTCCCTTTCTTTCTTTCTTCCTTCTTGTCTCTCCCTCTCTCCTTTTTTCCTCCCCCCTCCGCCACCTCCCCACCCCATACCCACCCCTCCCCCCTTTTTTACTTATTATAACTACATGGCTCTATATACCACCGCTCCTATGGTTTTTATTCTTTACATAAGCGTCTTCTCTGTATTGTTTATTTTATTTATTCATGTATATTACCTCTTCACTGTTTTTTATTTTTATTTTTTTAATTCTTTATGAAATAGTCTGAAAGTGTGGCGTTTACATATTTTTTTCAGTTTCACTTGATTTAAATACAATAATGTATGTTTCTATAATATAATTTTGGTGTTAGATTTGTCTATATTACAATCTGTAGGAGCAGTTTTGATCCTAGGTTCCTTAGGGCAAAAACGTTCAATTGATCATCTGTGACAATATGTTGATGAGTTCAGAAATGCATGTGAAAATCGGGTATCAAAAAGCTGGCATCCTGTAGACACGTTTGAATTCTACGGCTCCACTACCTGTGTTCTTTGAATGCGGTAATCGCAACATAAGATTGCTTTCTAAGATTTATATTCTCTTATATACCGTGCTATTCTGCATCAGTGTGGTTTGCATTGAACAAACTGAAATTACATTGAACAGGGCATTATAACTTGGGGATAACTTTTTTACAGGGAACATGGGCTATGGGGGGTTAAGTGGCTTGCCCAAGACCACAAGGAGCACCTGTGGGACTAGAAACCCTGGTCCTTCTGGCCCAAGGTTGCTGTCCTCTAGTAGGATTTGAACCCCCGACCTGAAGTACCTTGCCCCAACCACTAGGCCACTCCTCCACTCTCATGAGATTGCTCTCATTCTTTAAGATTCTACAATCACAAGATAAGACTGCAATTGTCTACAGATATGTGGTTTTTTGTTCACAGCGATAACATACATGAATAAATGTTTCTCTTTTTTGTTTTTTCCCGATGTCTGTTCTGCTAAATTTATAGCCATTAGCTCAGAATCCTCCTTTTTCTGATTACGCAAGCATTCACCTTTATCTGTATTTAACGGTTCCAAAAACAAATGCTGATTTTTGAGTAACTCTGGTAACCTGGAGGCCCTCCTCGCCCTCCCAAGCAACCATTTTCCCCAGACCCTTTATTTCTCTTTGTCCACATACAAATACTACAGAGACCGTGTCTTGGTACAACTTTGGTCGCAGCTTTATTTAACTCATATAACAACCGACCCAACATGGGCCAAACATATTCAACATCCCAACATAACTCCCCACCCCAACACCGGACAATGCCCCCACCCGCCATATTATTAGCAAGGCGGAGCATCCTCCATTCCCCGAAGCCCGCCGCCTGCCTCGCCATGCTAGTAGCAAAGGCCGGCACACACTCGTATACCGGACCGAGACCCCCAACTGGGAAGCCTCGCCCCACCCCGGGGAGCCCTTCGCTCCCCACTGCTCCTAAATCAGTTACTGCCCCCGCCACCTCGGCGAGCGCTGGTTCTCTACCCCGCCACCGGCGCGAAGTAGTTTACCTATCCTCGCACCGACCTCCCCCCCCCCCATAAATCTATGACCAATCCACATCTCCAAGGCCTCCTGCCAGTCATTTAATAACAGATCCTGGCCAACAGGGGACAGGTGCACCCCATCCGTACGGTACAACCCCGCACACTTCGGATCCACCCAGTGGTGCTGCACCTGCCAACCGCCTGCCTGCCTCAACCAACGCCCAATCTGTCGGTTGATTTTTACCAGGCCGCACGACCACCGCCACTGTGACTAGCAGGCCGACCTCGGGACAATGTCAGACCAAATGATCACCACTCCTGGCCAGTCCTCCTGCAGCACTCAAATGTCCTACTGTACTGCTCGAATGAGCTGTCTACAAGTCCAATTGGAAAGGTCGTTGCCGCCCAAATGCAGCAACACCCCCAATGGTCGCTGCTGCCGGTCCGCTTATCATCGAACCCAAGGAAGAAGCTGCCACCACCGTATGCCTTGCTCCCCCATCCACAGCAACTGAATGTTGCAGGTTCCCAGGCCCAAATGGACTCCTAGAGGTCGCAGCAAGGCTCTCCGCTCCGCCCAGTACACAAAGGAGTGCCCTATAATCCACCATTCGCCAACTGGGCCATCACCTGCACCTTCGGTCCAGGGGCGCGGACCCTGCTACAGCCCTGAAACATGAAGCACATCATTAATTCCCCTCCCCACACCCCCCCTCGCCCCCTCCCTACCGGCACCCTCACACTTGCTCCAAGCGGACATAACCCTTATAAGCCCCAGATTGCCATCTGCCAATCCTTTGAATCACCTCACCCTCCAGCCCGGCCGCTGCCGCACTTGCTGCAGCTCCGATCCTGAAGGAATGCAATGCGAACCGCCGGTCATCATAACCCAGCTGCCATAAGGCTAAGCGAAAAACCGCTGTGAATTGAAACTGCGTGACAGGATGTCGATCCGCATGGCGAAAAAAATAACCTGTCATCTCCGGTCGCCGACATACATATGCAACCAAATTCCGCACCGGGCAGGAAGACAACCCCAGAATTGCTCTCAGTAACACCCATCTGCCTACCCCTTGTTGGTCTGTCTTTGATCGCTGAAGATAAATCCACACCAACGTCTCCTCCAGGATCACATGCTGAACCTCTAGCCCACTCAACACTCCCCGCCTTTTTGACCTTGGAACTCACTCACCCACTCGAAAAGCCACGAAAAACGCGGTAACAAACAAGGCACAAAACAAGGCCATCTCAAACTCCGACACTGCCACCTCTGGCAATACATCCCATATCCTTGAGAGCAGCTCATGAGATACGGGGCGACGCCAGTCCCGCCCTTGGGGCTTTTCTTTCGACCACCCAGCTAACAGCCACTTCACCAGAAATGACGTGCTAGGATTACCCTAACCTGCAGCTTTGCTGAAAAAGGAGAAACCTGCCAGCGCCGCCTGCACCGACGACCGCGACCAGCCGTGCCCCTTCGCCCAAACTATGAACGCACCCCCCAACCGGTCATCTATTCACCTGCCCCTCTAGTCCCTCCCCCATAGAAATTCCCTTACTTTGGTATAGCCACGCCTGTATGACGCCCACGTACCTGGAGCCACCGAGGACCGCAACAACTCCATCACTCCTGAGTCCCAATCTGCCACAGGTGCTCCGGCACCACCGCCGCTGCAGCATCTGCCCACGGGGCCAACGCCCGGAACCGAGCCCACTGAAAACAGGACAAAGCATCAGCAATGGAATTTTGCAAACCCGGCACATGACGCGCCCTGGCCATGACAAGCAAGCTAGGACCAAGACCCTCATTAGCGCCGCCACCCTCGGACACTTGGGCAAGTGTCTGTTAATGACCTGCACTACCGCCGCATTGTCACACCAGAAGACTACCCTCCTATCTCTCAGCCTCTCCGGCCAAACCCAAAACGCTACCACTATCGGAACAACTCCAAGAAGGTCACATTACGCGTCAACCCAGAGTCTGCCCAGGATGCCGGCCACGCTGCCGTGCACCACGAGCCTTGACACCTACAAGCCGAATCCCGAGCTGCCCACTGCATCAGAAAATAACTGCAGGTCTACATTCGACAACTCCACAGCTTGCATCACCGAGCATCCATTGAATTCCGAGAGAAACGTATCCCAAACTTGCAGATCCTCTCTCATACCTGACGTCACCCGAATGCGATGATGCGGGCGTTGCACCCCCGCCATAGCCAGGGACAGCCGCCGCGCAAACGGCCTCCCCATTGCAATCACACGACACACAAAGTTCAAATGGCCAACTAGTGCCTGCAGCTCCTTCAAAGTCACCTTTGAGGCGGACCCTGCAGCAGCCACCAACACCTTCAGCCGATCCACCTTCTCCCTTGGTAAGCGGACCACCAACTCCACTGAGTCTCTCTCGATCCCCAAAAAGGCGAGACACGTCACCGACCCGAACGTCTTTTCTGCCGCTAATGGGATCCCCAATTCTGCCACCATCTCCTAGAATAACCCCAGCAAAGTTGCACATGCTGACATCTGCGCTGGACCCACAAACAAAAAATCATCCAGGTAGTGCACAATGGACTTGCACCCCGACCGCTGTACCAGGACCCAGTGCAAGAATGAACTAAAGGCCTCAAAATAGGCACAGGAGATCGCGCAACCCATCAGCAAACATTTATCAAAATAAAACTGGGAATCGAACTGAAACCCCAGCAATGGAAATACGGATGGGTGAACAGGCAGCAGCCGAAATGCCGATTCAATGTCCACCTTCGCCATCAATGCCCCTTTTCCACACTGGCGCACTAGCTCAAGTGCCCCATCAAACCGAGCATACCGCACAGAGCAGAGCTCTCGCAGGATATGGTCATTCACCGATTCCCCCGGCGGAAAGGACAAGTTGTGTATCAACCGATAACGCCCATGCTCTTTCTTCGGGATGATCCCCAACGGTGAACTAATAAAAGGCTCAAATGGAGGATGATTGAATGGACCAGCTACTCTGCCCAAAGCACATTCCACCGCTATCTTGCAGGCCACCTCCGCCAGGAGGCGCACCGAGCTAGTATTGCCAGCCACCACATCTAGCACTTCTCCCTGAAACGGAATACGAAAACGCTCCGAAAAGTCCAATTCCAACATCCTCGTCTCTTTACCGTGCCTACTCCCTGCATAGCACCTCAACCACAGCCACAATGCCTGGAATTTGATGGGGGTAGGCGCTAACCCCCCACCCCCTTTTTCACTTACCCCCAACCGCCGCCCCGGGCACTCCCTTCCGACTACACTTGGCGGCTGAGTGCTCTCCTCCACAGAGCGAACAAGCATGCTGAAATTTACAGTCCGGGAAGGGACAGGACGCTTTATTAAAGCACCAGCAGAGGTCCCCACCCGGCCCGCTTTTGGGCAACTCCGGCACGGTGCTCGTCGTACGAAAGGACCAAAGGCTCGTCGCCGAAGCTTGCCCACCTGCCCTAGCCTGATCCCCCCCCCAACGCCCGCGCCCCCTTTTTTGGCTGACATCTGCATCAGCCATAAATTAATATCCTTCATCCCCCAAGACAGCTGTGCATTTTCCTCCATCATATCCCGAAATTCTTCATCATAATTGAGCCAAGCCCAACCATCATGCGCCTGCGACGCTGCCAGGATGGCATCCGCATATGCCAACTCCTCCCCATACTGACCCAGATCAGCATGCCCACATACACTAGTCAATCGTAAAAAGGTTTGCGTCCAATTCAGGGTATTACGGGAAACTTTCCTCACCCTCCCGGCCTTTTCATCCTCCTTTCACTTCTTCATACTCTCCCCCATGCGCTTTCTCCCCTCCAGGAGCAGGAAAACATCTATGTACTTCCGCTTCAGGATCCGCCACCTCAATTTGTGCGGAACGCTCTCCCACAATTCAGCGCAACGCACCACCAATGCCGCCTCCCCATCCCCTTTCCTCCCCGCTGCGTCGTCTGAAGAACTCACCGAGGACGAAGAGGACGATAATGAACTATGCCTACAGCGAAGCCTGTGCTTCCTCTTCGCCTTAGCCTTGCGCCCAGCTGTAACTGCCTCCCCTCCTGACACTATCTCCGCACTACGGCTACCCGTAGTCCCAGCACACTCACATTCTGTGCCACGCTCGCCAGACTCAGCCACCGTCAAGGCCGGATTGGCCTGCCCAACACTCTGAGCCATCGCCATCGGACTACCTATCACTTCCCCGGCCGCCGGGACCTGCAGAGGGAGAGAAGTACCAACAGCAGCAAGACCCATACCATACCGCCCAGCCCCACAAGCCGGTCCCCCCCTGGGAGGCCCTGATGACGTGCCCAAACCCCCTGCGGCCCAACTAGCCCCCCCCCCATGCAGGCTGTACCCCCCCACTCGGAAACCCTGCACTGCCCCAATCGCCCCATCCGTACCCCCCCCATGGCCCCATATTCATGGACTGTCCTGCCACCTGAGGCCAATTCATCCACCCTTCTTCCTGCACACACTGCCTCACTGGCCCCCCCTGCCACCATGGAACATAATTGGCCGCCCCGGCCATGCCGATGGGGACCCTACCCGGGCTAAAGCCTGCTTCCTGTGCACCCCCCGACCTGACCACACTTCCCCCCGTCTCACCCATGCTACCCCCCTGCCCAGTGGCATCCTCCACCTCCAACAAACTCCCTTCAACCCCATTCCCCAATAGAGGCCCCTGACTCCCTTGCTCCATACCCAGAACCTCAGAAACAGCATCCAAACCGGAACCCCTCCTCTCCGTCCCCGCCAATCCCCCCTTACCCCCCCACCCCTCGGCCCGGCTGCTCCGCTCGCACGCCTGGCTTTCTGACTGCCTGCCTGGCCCCCTTTGCCGAACCAGCCCCCCCTAAATTTGCCCCCCCTCCCCCAGACCTGGCACCTGAGTCCCTACCCTGCAGCCGCCCCCTTGGCCCCCCCCCCAGCGCGCGCCGTGCCGAATAACCCCCCAACCCCAGCAAGCAGGAAGGATGCTTTTAAATTTATCTGTGCTTGTTTTCTTTTCTTTCTTTTTATTCACCCTGCCCACTCCATTTATGCCCACAGTTCAACCCCCTCCTCCCTACTCTCCTATCGCCGCAAGCTCCTCTCCACCTCCCCCCCCCCCCAGTGCCACTCACCTGGTCTCCCGCGGCGCCCCCGGACACTTCTTCTGCACCAACAGGCCCTTTGCCTCACGACGCTACTGGAGCCTGCACAAAATACGTCCTTCCAGCCAAGGAGCCGCGGAAAAGGGCCGACCACGTGGCTCCTTGCCGACCTTAGCCCCGCCCCCGGCCCCCAAGAGCCAATGAAATCGCTCCACTGCCGTGTCGTGGAGCGATTTCCAGCCACTGCTGCACATCTCCTCCATCTCCCCCCCCCCCCGACCCCTGTCACGCGGTGGAGGCCGAAGCCGGGACCGGGCCCAGGTTACTGCTGGCCGCGGGACCCGGCCCGGTGGCCTCATACATTTTTGCGATTCTGGTGAAAATCAAAATTGTTATTTTAATTTCATATTCTACAGTCCTCTTTAGAGCACTATTGTTCACCCTTCAATTTTTGTTTCTTAAGCTTCTGCCATCGTAATATAAGACTACATCTGTCTATAAGAACATGGGTTTATTTTTGATTCATGGTGACACCACACAGAAGAAATGTTTGTTTCTTTCCGATGTCCGTTTGCTAAACTTGTAGCCTCTGGTTCTGTAACTTTTTTTCTGATTATATGTTACACAAGCATTCATATATTTACCTGTATTTTACGGTTCAAAAACAGATGCTATTTTTTCAGTTCTGCTATCCTGTAAAAATCAAAATTGGTTCTTTAGTCCTACTATAACCATATTCTAAAGTCTCCTTCAGAGCACTGCCGTTCCCCCTCCAATTCATGCAGTTAGTTTACTACTTTTGCTTACAATTGGAAGTTGCTCTCCATTTAGAGTCAGAATCTACTACTGTACTGTCTTAGATCCAGAATCTACCTTTATATTGCCTTAGAATCAGAATCTACAGTAGTATTGTCTTAGGATCAGAAAATACCATTGTCCAATTTCTGAATCAGAATCTACCTCTGTAATATCTCAGACTCTGACTCTACCGTCGTACTACCACAAAATCTGAAATATACCATAGTACCTGAACTCCAAACATACATTACACAACAGTTAAGAGCCAGCACAACAATCTTTCAAGATGACCCCCTCCCTTATCACAGCAATCAACATATACCTCCTATATAGCCTACTTCATAGCACCGTTGCCTTCACAGCGGCCTGCAACCCCATACCAACATTACGGAGTACCGGGAGAAGATGGGCAGACACTCCCTGGCACCTGGAAGCAGAACCCAGACACAACCAAAGCCCACACCTACTGTACATCTCACTCCAGCACTCCAAAAAATCACCACCAAGAAAACAGCATCAACCCTACCATCTGAACTGCGCCCTCATAAATGCTCGCTCAGTTCAGAAGAAATGGCCAATCATATCTGACCTCATATCCCGTTATAACTTAGACATTCTATTAATTACAGAAACGTGACTCCCAGAAGCCGACATTGCCATCCTGAACCAACTTACCCCACCCAACTTCTCAGCTCACGCCTGCAACAGGGACAACCGCAGGAGGTGAGGAACTCTAGCACTCATGAAAACCGAGCTACAATTCCAACAGACCACTGCTAATAGCACCACACATCTGGACTACATAACCATATCAAATAGACACAATTCCATCAACTTAATCTACCGACCTCCATCAGCCTCCCCAGATGACTTATCAATGATAATAGATCTTGCCTGCAACACCAAGAACCCATGCATGCTTAACTGACTTATGGGCAATTTCAACCTCCCATCACTACCTGAAGAGCATGCCTCCTCCCTTCAGGATGCCCTCAGACAGTTGGGCTATGTCCAAGTGATCAATGAGCCCACCCACACAAAGGGAAGCAAGCTGGACCTCAAGAGCAATTAAAGACCTCACTCAATTCCGCAAGGCAATCAAGCACCATATTTTCCTTCTCCACTTTGCACAAGCATCCAATCCGCTTCCGATCATCAGCACTCCAAAACTCACAAACTCTCAATCTCCACTCTCAATTTCCACATAAGCAATTTTGCCACAAGTTCTCCGCTGTTTTGCCTTAGCCCTTCTTGAGAATACTAAAGAATCTAAAATGTTTTGTACATATATATATATAGTTTTACCCTGTTGTTCCAAGTTCAAATCTCCTGTTATAATGTAAGCACACTATTGTCCTCGGAATGTGCAACCTTTGTTATATGTAAACCGCACTGAAAACAAATAGCACGGTATATAAAAGATGTTAAATAAATAAATAAATTAAATAAATAAATATTCGCTCTGCAAACGGCCGTAAGTCAAGACCATACACTTGCCACATCACTCACGGCAGTCCCATGATCAGACCACAAGCTAATACTCTTCCAATTACCCAACCAACAGGAGCAAACAAGAATCCAACCAGCAACCAACACCTATCCTAAATCAAAATTCAGACACTTCAATAAGGAAGAGATACTCTCCAAAACCCTACCGATGTTCGACCTCACAGAAGACAATCTTGATGACATGCTCTCTGTATGGAATAGTAGTCTCAACACCATTGCGAACCAACCCACCAGAGAGGAAACACCAAGAAAAAGGAAGCCCACTCCATGGTACTCTCCTAAGCTACTGACTTCACTTCTCCATTTAAGAAAACTCGAAAGAAAATGGCGACGCTCACGATCCACTGAAGACCTGGACAACTACAACACAAACCTGGAGAAACACCGCAACGAAGTAAACGCAACAAGGAGATGCTACCATGCAACATTACTGCAACACTCTCTAAATAAGCCTAAGGACCTATTAGCATTGTAAGGACCCTCACAAAGGAAACCTCCCCCGCCCAACAAAACATGCCAAAGCCACAAGAATACGCAGATTACCTACAGTCAAAAACAATTCAGACTGTGAGAGCACCACCACCCTCCCTTGTGAACAAGCCACAGCACCCTACACCATTAACTGCCTTCGCACCGTCCTCAGCGAAACACGTTGAAGACACAATCAAAGTGATCAACACCACCACAGCGCCAAATGACCCCTGCCCAGCATTCTGGATAAAGTCATTGTGCAAGGAATTCAGCCCATTCCTAACCAAAATCATTAATCTCTCCTTCAGTACGGGAGCATTCCCACATACCCTGAAACAAACATCCATTAGACCGCTAATAAAAAACTGCAAGCTGGACACCCAGAAAGTTGATTCATACAGACCGATCTTAAGTATCCCTCTAATGGCCAAGATGATTGAAAAGATCACTCAACAACAAATCCAGAACCACATTGAGACCAACGCACCCCTAGACCCATGCCAACATGGATTCAGAGAAGCACATGGGGTCGAGACACTACTAGCCATCCTCTTCAATACTCTAACCACCGGCCTGAACAAAATCAGAGGAGGCTATGCCCTAATCTTCCTTGACATCGCCACAGCGTTCGATTCCATGGACCACATACTACTCATGGAGCGGCTGGCAGAGAAAGGGATCCAAGACACAGCCTTGAGATGGTGCGAATCCTACCTTTCAGACAGATGGCAACATGTGAGGACAGGATCTACAACTTCCAAACCGTTCCAGCAAAGACAAGGTGTTCCACAGGGATCCTCCCTCTCTGCATTGTTCTTTAACATATACATGCAGCCCATCTGCACACTTGCCCAAGCCTTCGGCATCTCATGCCTTGCATATGCTGATCACCTCACATAAAGTCAATACGTTCAGGACTTCAGTAAATGTAACAAGCTTCTTTTTTTATTTATTTTTCTCAATGCTTTTTAAAAGGAATAAAGGTACAGCCCAGGTTTTCTTCTCATGTATATCATCTTAACAAAATTTTGTTTGATGAAAGAATCCCCGAGTGACCTGTTATGTGCAAAACTGCATTTAAAACAAGGGTTTTAACAGGGGTCTCGACGCTCAGCTTCGGCGCCTTAATGGCGTTTCAAACTTTTTTCTTCAGGAGACCTTTACCCTATAAATAAACAGAATTCAAATACACTATTACCCTAATATCTAATACATCTCAAAGTACTTATAATAACAATTTAATTATTTACTTAAATAAAATCGCAAGCTACTTACAAAAAGTTATGCTGCCCACGCTCTTTCTCCTTGTCTTTAAAACGAAAAAACGCCGCGCATGCGTGATGGTGAATACCTTCTCTAGCTTGCGATTTTATTTAAGTAAATAGATGAATACAAGCCGGTACACTGAGGAGTGGAGCGGGGGTGCTGGAGGTGATGAGATCATGGCGATGACTGCGAGGGGGGGCGTCGAGAGAAGGAAAAGGAGAAACCAGCCATGCCGTCTGGAGGGGCGGGGCTGCCTTCCACGCCGAAAGCGTCGCCCAAACCAGAACTGGCAGAGGAGATCTCCCTGGCGGTGGTGGGGGCACTGTCCACACAATTCGAGGACATAAAGTGCCGGATGGACCTCCTTCAGTCCTCGGTCACAGCCCTAGGAAGCCGCATGCATGAGGCAGAGCACCGGATCGAGCAGGCAGAGGAGCATGTGCTAGAACTGCAGCAAGAGGTGAACCGTTTGAAAACAACGCTGCAGGGACAAGAGGCCAAGCTCGATGATCTGGAAAATAGATCTCGCCGTAACAATCTGCGATTTCTGGGTGTTCCAGACAGCGTGGAGGATAAGGATTTAAAAGTCTACCTGGAAGAATTGGTGACGCAGATTTTAGAGGGCGACGCAGAAGGAACTTCGGTGCAGATAGAGAGAGCACATCGTGTAGGGCCCAGGAGAGTAAACGACGGCTGCCCTAGAGTGGTTCTGGCGAAGTTTCTACAGTTCCCGCAAAAGGAGGCAGTGCTGCGGGTGGCGAGAAAGAAGGGGGTGGTCATCAAGGACAAAGACAAGTTGCGGATAGTGCAAGACTACTCGGCGGCCCTGGGGCAGCGCAGAAGAGAATATGGACCCCTGTGTCAGACACTGATAGACAATAACATTAAATTTATAGTGCAATACCCTGCTCGTCTGATTTTCACACATGGGGGAGTACGCCAGACCTTTGAATCAGCCAAAGCAGCATCATCATATTTACATTTACATATTTATATAATTTATATATCTTTTATATATATTTATATGTTTTTATCAATTGTATCGTCTAGGTGTCATATTTGTTATAGTATATTTTTGAAGACACACATTGTTTTAGTTCTTTTTGGTTAATTGATATAGTCTACTGATTCAGAGATATGTAATTTATATGTGTTTTTTTAAATACAATAATAATAATTTTTTGATTATATTATGAAATGTTTATTGTCTGTTGAAACATTTATTATTTATTTACAAATTTATGTTTATCAAATTTATATTTACTTATATATATTTATATACTTTCATTCATTTTCAATTGTACTGTTTAGGTGCATTTTTGTGTCGTTCTGTTGTTAGCCGTACTTATTTGTTCCACCATTTATATTTATATTTATTTATTTATACATTTATATTGATACATCCGTTTATTAGAAAAATGTTTTTAATTTGTTATTATTTTTATATTTAAAACTGTTTTTAGTATGCATTCATTGATGTCCGTGGTTTTAGCCAGTTTGATTTTGTTTTTAAATAACTATTTTTGTTGTTTATTTTAATTTGTGTATTTGTCTTTAGCCATTTAGCCCCTGAAGAAGGGAATTCCGAAACACGGCCTGTGTCGGGCCTTTGGCTGATTTGACCAATAAAGATTTTCACACGTCCTTCGTTGCTATCCACGTTTCTTTGTTGGACTGCTTTTGCACGTGGTGTTGTGCCCTTTGTTGGACCCCCTACAGAGATCTTGGACCATGCATTAGTCTGGGTGGAAATGGTATGGCAGGATGTGAACACACGAACTCGAATCTGGCGGTTCCCCATGGAACTGTACAGAGATGTTGAGTTCCATGCTTATATAAGGCAGAGGTGGCAAGAATATTTTGGAGCTATATTGGGAAACCGCGAAAGTGGTTTTGAGGGGAGACATAAGAACATAAGAACATAAGATATGCCATACTGGGTCAGACCAAGGTCCGTCAAGCCCAGTATCCTGTTTCCAACAGTGGCCAATCTAGGTCATATGTACCTAGCAGTTTCCTCAAAAGACACAGGTTCTGCAATGCTTGTACTGGGTCAAGCATTGATATCCTGGGTCCATTCTTAATAATGGTTTATGGACCTTTCCTCCAGGAACTTGTCCAAACCTTTTTTAAACCCAGCTACACTAACAGCCTTTACTACATCCTCCGGTAACAAATTCCAGAGTTTGATTACACGTTGAGTGAAAAAATATTTTCTTTTATTAGTCTTAAATAGTTTACCCTGTAGCTTCATTGCATATCCCCTAGTCTTTCTATATTCTGATAACGTAAACAATCGATCTACATTTACCCGTTCCACTCCGTTCATTAATTTATAGACTTCTATCATATCTCCCCTCAGCCGTCTCTTTTCCAGGTTAAAGAGCCCTAACCTTTTTAGCCTTTCTTCATAGGAGTATCCTTCCATCCCCTTTACCATTTTGGTGGCTCTTCTCTGAACCTTTTCTAATAACTCTATATCCTTTTTAAGATATGGCGACCAGAATTGCACACAATATTCAAGGTGCGGTCTCACCATGGAACGATATAGAGGCATTATAATATCTTTTGTTTTATTTTCCATTCCTTTCCTTATGATACCTAGCATTCTATTTGCTCTCTTGGCTGCCGCTGCACACTGGGCCGAGGGTTTTAACATGTTATCCACAATGACACCTAAATCTTTTTCCTGCGTGGTGGTTCCTAATGTGGAACCTTGCATCGTGTAACCATAGTTTGGGTTGTTCTTCCCTAGGTGCATAACTTTGCACTTGTCCACATTAAATTTCATCTGCCATTTTGATGCCCAGTCTTCTAATTTATCAAGATCCTCTTGCAAGTTTCCACAATCCTCTTGGGTTTTAACAACTTTAAATAGTTTTGTGTCATCTGCAAATTTGATAACCTCACTCGTTATTCCACTTTCCAGGTCATTTATGAATATGTCAAAAAGCAGCAGACCCAGCACAGATCCCTGGGGGACACCAGTATTCACCTTTCTCCATAGGGAAAATTGGCCATTTAGCCCAACCCTCTGCTTTCTATCTCTTAACCAGTTCTTGATCCACAGTAGTACACTGCCTCCTATCCCATGACTCTTTAGTTTTGCCAAAAGTCTCTGATGAGGGACCTTGTCAAAGGCTTTCTGAAAGTCCAGATACACTATATCAACCGACTCACCTTTGTCCACCTGTTTATTCACACCTTCAAAAAAACATAACAGATTAGTAAGACAAGATCTTCCTTGTCTAAAGCCATGTTGGCTGTCTCCCATTAGGCCATGACTATCTACATGCTGAGTAATTTTATTCTTTATGATGGTTTCTACCATTTTTCCCGGTACTGACGTGAGGCTCACCGGTCTGTAGTTTCCCGGATCACCCCTGGAACCCTTTTTAAAAATTGGTGTTACATTGGCGATCCTCCAATCTTCAGGTATTAGAGATGATTTTAATGATAGTTCACAGATTACTAATAGCAGGTCTGCAATCTCATATTTCAGTTCTTTCAACACCCTTGGATGTATACCATCCGGCCCAGGTGATTTGCTACTGTTCAGTTTATCTAATAGTTGTAATACATCTTCCCGATGTATCGATATTTCCTTCAATTCTTCCGCACTTTTAAATATCTTTATCTTTCTTTATCTTTATCTTTATTAGAGACTTAATATACCGCTCAGGCAAATAGCGTCAGAGCGGTGTACAATGTGCAAAACAGCTGCAGGGAAGAAAGAAAAGAACGCCAAATATATGACAGGAAAGATTAGGAGAGAAGGAGAGAGCTAAAAGAGAGAGGTAAGGTAACAGAAATAATGACTTACAAAGAGATCAGTGGAGGGGGGGGGGGAGAGGGGAGGGAGGTGGGGGAAGATCGAAAGCAAGACAAAAGAGGTAGGTCTTTAAACGGGTCTTAAAGATTTTCAGGGAAGGTTCCAGGCGGAGGTCCGGGGGAAGTGAATTCCAGAGACGAGGCCCAAGGAAATAAAAGGCAGAAGAGCGGGTGGATTCAAGGTGAGCCTGTGAGGGGGATGGTAAGAACAAACGGTTAGCGTGAATAGAGCGGAGAGAACGGTGGGGAGTGTGGAGGTGGATCTGATCTGCGAGATAAAGAGGGGTACCTAAGTGGATAGATTTGTGAACGAAAATGAGGACCTTATATTGAATACGGAAGGGGACAGGAAGCCAGTGCAGTCGTATGAGAAGAGGGGTGACATGATCAAAACGGGAAAAGCAGGTGAGAATGTGAGAATGTGAGCTGCAGTGTGATGGACTCTCTGAAGGCGTTGTAATTGGGACTGGGGAAGACCGGCCAGGGAAGCATTGCAATAATCGAGACGGGTGACAATGAGCGAGAGGAGGAGGGTTGTCATGGATGAAAAAGAGAGGAAAGGGCGAACAGAACGGAGTTGGCGCAGAGTAGAGAAGCAACGTTGGACGACAGAAGAAATATGGGCTTTGAAGGATAAGGAGGAATCGAGAGTAACGCCTAGGTCATGGGTAACATCCATACATCTTCCTCAGTAAAGACCGAAGCAAAGAATTCATTCAGTCTCTCCGCTATCGCCTTGTCGCCTCTTAGTGCCCCTTTAACTCCTCTATCATCTAATGGACCAACTGACTTTCTCACAGATTTTTTGCTGCGAATGTACTTGAAAAAAAATCTTTGTTTTGCGTTTTTGCTTCCACAGCAAGCTTCTTCTCAAATTCTCTCTTTGCCTGCTTTATCAATGCCTTGCATTTGATTTGCCAGTGCTTGTGCTGTTTCCAGGTTTCGTCGTTTGGCTGTTTTTTCCATTTCCTGAAAGATGCTTTTTTGGCAACAGCCTCTCTGACCTCACCTTTAAACCATGCTGGCAGTTTTTTGGACTTCCTTCCACTTTTCTTAAAGTGTGGAATACAGCTGGTATGGGCTGCCAAGATAGTATTTTTCAACACCCCCCAAGCTTGATGTAAGTCTTTAACCTTTGCAACTGCTCCTTTTAGTTTTTTCTTAACTATTTTCCTCATTTTATCATAGTCTCCCTTTCAAAAGTTAAAAGGTAGTACTGTGGATTTCCTTACTATCCCTCCTCCACTAATTAAATCAAATGAGATCATGCTATGATCACTATTGCCAAGTGGCCCCAACACCCTTATCTCTTGCACTAGATCTGATGTTCCACTAAGGACCAGGTCTAATATGGCTTCCCCTCTGGTCGGTTCATGAACCAGCTGCTCCAAGAAGCAGTCATTTATGTCATCTAGGAACTTTATCTCCCTAGCATGTCCTGCTGTGACACTGACCCAGTCGATACCGGGGTAATTGAAATCACCCATTATTACTACTGCGCTGTAACTTTTGTTAGCTTCCTTGATTTCTTTGAGCATTTTATCATCCATTTGTTCATTCTGGCCCGGTGGTCGATAGTACACCCCCACTGCCATCGCCTTCCCCTTTTTACATGGAATTTCAATCCATAGAGATTCTACAGCAAATTTTGTTTCCTGCAAAACTTTAATCCTTTCTGACTCAATGCCCTCTCTAACATAAAGCGCAACCCCTCCACCAATTTGATCAGCTCTATCATTACGATATAGTTTGTACCCAGGTTTCACAGTGTCCCACTGGTTGTCCTCCTTCCACCATGTCTCTGATATTCCAATCATATCTAACCTCTCATTTAGTGCTATATATTCTAACTCTCCCATCTTATTTTTTAGACTTCTAGCATTGGGGTATGTAGGGAGGAAGCGGAAAATGCTGACGCAGCAGATCATACGGCTGGAGCAGCAAGTAGGTAGGGAGAGAAGGAGACAGGCGAGCCACCCATCGGCGGCAAATGGGAGGAAGGTGTGGGAGACTCAAATGGCTATGAATGAGCTGTTACATCAACGGGCCAAGAAGTCGTTCTTGTATTACCGATATCAGCTATATAGATATGGGGACAAGCCGGGAAAGCTGTTGGTGCGATGCCTTAAAGGTAGTAGGGGGACTTGTACGGTGGCGGCGCTGAGAGATGACCAGGGGAAACTGCACAAGGAGAGCAAGGCGATTGGTCAGGTGTTCCGGACGTTTTATCAAAAATTGTACTCGGAGAGGGCGGGGACCCAGGTTGATATGGAAGAATACATGCGAAAGGTACAATTGCCCAGACTGGCGGCAGACCAGCGGGCACAATTAGGCACGCCAGTAACTGAGGAGGAGGTCCAGCGGGTTATTCAGAGGGCGAGTTGTTACAAAGCGCCCGGGCCAGATGGGGTTCGGGCGGAATTTTATAAGCTGTTGGGCGAGAAGCTAGCCCCCACCCTGGTAGCAGTTTATCATAGGAGGGTGGGACAAGGTGGGTTCCGGTGGGGGAAGAACCATGCATACATCACACTGATACCTAAGGCAGGGAAGGATCACGCTCAGGCCGCTTCCTATCGGCCTATTTCATTGCTGGACTTTGATGTTAAATTACTGGCCAAGGTGTTGGCGGACCGGCTGGCCCAGGTCTTGGGGGAGCTGGTGCATGATTCCCAGGTGGGTTTTGTGAAGGGCCGCTATGCGGTGCGGAACTTATGTAAAATTGTGGCTTCGCTGGAGTGGGTACGAGGCAGGAAGCAGCAATCTCTTTTGGTTAGCTTCGACGCGGAAAAGGCGTTCGACCAAGTGAACTGGGCATACCTTAAGTTTTTGATGCCCCAGTACGGTCTTGGGGAGCCCTTTTGTAATATGGTGGAGCTCCTTTATACGAGGCCTACAGCGGGAGTCCTCTGTAATGGAGTGCTGTCAGATGGATACACTCTGGAGAGAGGGATGAGACAGGGCTGTCCGCTTTCGCCCCTGCTATTCGTGCTGTCTTTAGACCCCTTGGTAAGACGGATAGAGGCGAAGGAAATACAAGGTATTGACATAGGGCGACATGGGTTTAAGCTGCCAGCATTCATGGATGACTTGCTAGTACACTTGCAGTCTCCCCGGACGTCACTGCCTAGCCTATTGGAGGAATTAGCTAGTTTTGGTAGTTTTGCCGGGCTTTGTATCAATATGGAGAAGTCGGAGGCCCTGGATGTGGCAGGGACGCTTAGAGGGCAGTGGGGCGGAATACAGAATATTGGACATGTGATAGATCACAGGGGGCAGTGTAGGCCTCTCGAGGCACTATGCAGAGAATACAAGGTGAGTGGCCGGCATTATTTTGCTTATGCTCAGTTGCGTCATTATTTTATTTATTTTTATTTATTTAACATCTTTTATATACCGCGCTATTTGTTTTCAGTGCGGTTTACAAGTAACAGAAGCTGCACAATCAGAAAACATTGGTGTGCTTACATTATAACAGGAAACTTAAACTTGGAGAGAGGGTAATAAAACTGTAACTATGTACACACAGTGTAACTATGTACAAACAGCAGTGTAAAAACTGAACTATGTATAAACATATTGGGTTCTTTAGTATTCACGGCAGACTATGGTCTGAATAAGGTAGGACATAAGAGACTTGAGGCAGAATTACTTATGTGGGAATTGGGGTGAAGAGTGAGAGTTTGTGGGTTTAGGGGTGCTGATGATCAGATGAGGATTGGATGCTTGTGCAAAATGGAGAAGGAAGATGTGGTGCTTGATTGCCTTGCGAAATTGAGAGAGGTCTTTAATTGCTCTTATTTCAGGTGTGAGGTCATTCCAGCATTTAGGTGCATAGAAGGCGAAGGTCCTATTCTTGGTTGATTGGGTACATTTGATGGACTCCTTGGGGATAATCAGGGTGTTGTCTGTTGTTGTCCTTCTCGCTCTGTTTTTTGGGGTGAGGGAGATGAGATCATTAAGAGACGTGGGGGCAAGATTGTTGATGATCTTGAAAGTGATGATGAGGATTTTATAGGTTATCCTGCCATGAATTGGTAGCCAGTGTAGTTCCATGAGAGTCGGGGTGATATGGTCTGATCTTGATAGACCACATAGCACCCTAGCAGCCGCGTTCATCGCCAGTTGTAGTGAATTAATGGTGTTTTTGGGGAGACCGTATAAGATGACATTAGCATAATCAAAATGAGGTAGTGTGAGGGCCTGGAAGATGGTCCGAAAGTTGTTGTGAGGTAGCATGGGTCTGAGTTGCCTTAGCGTTCTTATTTTATTGTAGACAGCCTTTGTGACGTTCCGAATGTGTTCCTTAAATTCGAAATGCTGATCCAGGGTAATCCCTAGGTAGCAAATAGATGGTTTACAGGGGAGATCCGCATCTCTTACTTTTAGAGAGGATGGAGGTGAGAATGCTTTGTTTCTTGATATGAACAGAACTTCGGTCTTCTTGAAGTTTATACGGAGGTGTTGAGCTGCTAACCAGTCTGTGATGGCATTGAAGCATTGAATAAGGTTGGTGAAGTCTGGTTGACTGACATTAAATGGAGTAAACAGTAGAACATCGTCGGCGTAGATTAATGAGGAGATGTTGAAGGTGCGTATGATGTCACAAATCGGCTGTAAGTATACATTAAACAGAAGTGCAGATAAGGACGATCCTTGCGGAACACCTTGATGTTGTTTTATTACATTGTTTTATTACATAGCCTCGCTCCCGCAGAGTGCGCTCCGAGTGGAAAGATCGGCGCAGATGTTGGAGTTCTTTGCGTTGGGGGAGGAGACACCGCCCACAATTGCAAATTTGAAGAAACGGATAGATGGGTATGGTAGCTCGCCGGACTATGGCGCGGAAGAGGCTCTGTGGGCTCAGGAGCTGAGCGTGGGGGTGCCCCCGGGCTCGATTATTCGGGCCTTGGGTAGGATTAGAGGATTGGTGGAGGGAACCCGATGGCGAGAAGTACAGTTTAAATGCCTAATATGAGCGCACTTCTCTCAGAGGCGAGCCCTGCGGTGCCATCTTACGGAGGTGGGAGGTTGCCCAAAATGCTCCTGCCCCTTGGCGGACTTAGGACATATGTGGTGGGGATGTCAGAGGATTCGCCTGTATTGGAAAAGGATTGGTAATTATATGAGAGGGCTCATACAACAACAGATTAGCTGGACGGCGTCGCTTGTGGTGTTAGATCAACTTGGACCACCCGAAAGGGAGATGGGAGCGTCTATTAGTCAGGAAGGCATGTCTGGTGGGTAAGGGCCCGATACTTCATAGATGGCGAGAAGCGGCAGGCCCTACCTTCTGGGAGTGTGGCAACAGCTTCCACCAGTTGATGCTAATGGAAAAGAGGGGAGCTAGGGGGAACGCCCAACGTTGGGCTTCGTTCCTGCTGGTATGGGAACCGTATATTCAAACCCTGCGACCCCGTACTCGGAACGAAGTACTTCGGGTGGGATGAGGTGGGCCAGGGGAGATGGGGGAGAAGATTGAGGACTGCGACTTTAGCTGGGCAAGGGGGTACAATAATTCTCTGTGTCTGTGCCCATTAATGAATGCAAAGGAGAGCTGCAGGGGTTAGGGAGGATTGGGGGTGGGAGGGGGGGAGGAAGGGGAGAAAGAACTGAAAACTTTGTTGTATTTTTTTTCTGTGAAGGACCGGTTGTGGAACCCTGGAATGGGGGAGAAGAAACATCCCCCACCAGGGATGCTATCTCTGTATGTAGTTTTTTTGCACGGTCTGTACGGAGTAGATGTGCCTTCAATAAACAGATTTTTCAAAAAAAAAAAAAAGGCACCCAGTCCAGACACGTGGACTATAGAAAAGAAAAGAGGTTTCGTGTTTTTCTTTTCTTTTCTATACGTTCTTCCAAGACAAACTGCAAAAGATTCTGGCATTCTAGTTTCACAGCCCCCCCTCTTCTCCCCATTTCATTCTCCTTTTTGTGTGCTGCGTGCCTGCCTCTAGGATAATTAAAGGGAGATCCATTAAAACAACAGTCCTTTGAGCGACTTGGTACCGAAACACGCTGTATACACAGCAATTGCGTTGAACTTGGCAAACCATTAAGCACGCCTAAAGCCCCTGATGAAGTGAAGTCGAAACACGGCCTGTGTCGGGCAATTTGGGCTATTGAGTGTATAATTTCAATAAAAGAATCCTTCCTTTTTTGACCACATGTCTGGACTGGGTTCCTTTCAGGCTGGGGCACACATTGCGAGGGCCATTGCACTCAGGGCATCTGGTCCCTAGAGGAGTCTCTCCTGGCAATCAATCTCCTTGATTTCAGGGCCATCTCCCTGGCCCTACAGTCCTTTTGCTACCTCCTGAGCAACCATCCAGTCCTCATAAAGACAATGAGGTTGCCATATTCCATGTGAACAAGCAGGGAGGCACGGGCTCATACTCTGTCAGGAGGCAGTGGCCCTCCATTCCTTTGCCATGCACATCATGCTCCTGAGGGTGGTCAACTTGCCAGGCCAGGACAATGACCTAGCGGACAAGCTCAGCAGGGTCCTTTGTCCACATGAGTGGCGCCTGGATACCAAGGTGAGCCAAAGGCTCTTCTGCCTCTGGGGCAGGCCCTGGCTGGATCTGTTTGCTTTCCTGGACAACTCACAGTTGCTGAAATTTTGCTCTCTTCAACAACACCACAGGAGGGTGGCAGCGGATGAGTTCCTGCTCTCATGGTAGATGGGCCTATTTTATGCATTCCCAATGACTCCTCTGATAGCTAAGTGTCTTTTCAAGATACAGAGTGAGCACACTTCAGTAATCATGATTGCTCCCAGGTGGCCCAGGCAGCCCTGGTTCCCCCTATTGCTCTCCCTGTCAGTGGCAACCCTAGTACCACTGGGCCGGGATCTGGACCTCCTATCACAGGAGGGGGATTTCCTCCTATACCCCAATCTGGGGTCACTAACGTTGACAGCATGGCTGCAGAAAGGGTGCTCTGGCCCATTTCAACCTCCCAAGTGAGGTCGAGGAAGTCCTCCTGGCCTCCCAAAAGCCCTCCACCAGGAAGGCTTACACCTTCAAGTGGAAAAGGTTCTCAGTCTGGTGCAGGGAGAGGAATGAGACTCCATTCTTCTGTCATGTTCAGCTCGAACTGCAGTACTTACTGAATCTCTCGCAATCAGGCTTGAAATCAACTCGGTGAGGGTGCATCTCAGTGCCATAGCAGCAAAGCAACACCCTACAGAGAGAAAGCCCCTCTCAGACCAGCCCCTGGTCTCCATGTTCTTCAGGGGCCTTCTGCTGTCCAAGCCCCCTCTCCATCCTCCTATTACAGGATGGGATCTCAATGTGGGGCTCTCCGAGCTCACCAGGCTGCCGTTCGAGCCTCTGGCCACTTGCCACTGAGAGATCTCTCCTAGAAAATGGCCTTCTTAGTGGCCTTAATGTCTGCTTGTAGAGTAAGTGAGCCACAGGCCCTGATGGCAGAACCGCCATATACCAGGTTCTATACAAACAGAGTTGTACTTTCAACCTCGATCAGGAGGTAGTTCTCCCCACCTTCTTTTTGTGGCGTCATGCAGGCAAGGAGGAATTGGTCTTACATACCTTGGATTGTAAGAAGGCCCTGGCTATCTGCAGAGGATCAAGGCCCATTGCAAAGCTCCTCAGCTTTTTGTCTCTTATGATCCCAATAGATTGGGGCTACCTGTGACCAAGTGAACTCTTGTTCACTTGGGTGGCCGACTTTATTGCCCTCACTTAAGAGCAGGCTGGTCTCTCTCTGGAGCACCGGATCACAGTTCATCACATAAAGGCTATGGCCATGTTGGTGACCAACCAACGCTCAGTGCCGGTGATGGAAATCCGTAAAGCCGCCATGTGGTCTTTAGTGCATACATTTGAGCTCACTACTGCCTCGAGAGTGAGTCCCACAGGGAGGGTGCCTTTGGCCAAGCAGAAATGCGAAGCATTCTCAGTGTATAGGCAATTTCTGCCCTCCGATCCTTCTGTGTTCAGGCTACCAGAGTGATGATGATGCTGAGCGCTGGGGTCTGTAGAGTCTCTTGGTAGGGACTCACCTTCTGCAACTCACAGCCTTCCCTCTGGGTCGCCCTTGGTGCTGTCGTGGTTTGGACCCCGCCAGCCTAGAGCTAGGGAGTCCCATATGTGAGGATTGACTTCCTGCTTGTCCTGGAGAAAGCGTAGTTACTCACCTGTAAGAGGTGTTTTCCAGGGAAAGCAGGAATCAGTCCTCACAACCCTCCCTCCTCCCCTGGGAGTTGCTTCTTTACCTTGGTTTATATTTTGAATAAGCTACAGTATATCATCTGACTGAGCAAGATGGCACCCTTGGGCGGGAAGGGAACCACACATTGTGGAAGTCTTCTATTCAACAACTGGAGCTCAATCTAAGAGCTGACAGCAGTAAACTACTGCATGCACTCACAAACTATCATCATCGCCCTGATTGACAAAACATCAAACTTGCCGAAGAACAGCATGCTCCTTTCTTTTTATTCCCAAAGGATTTCTTTGAAAGCTGGGTTAATGCTCTGCGCGGGCTCCATCGGCACCGACATCACCCATATGTGATGACTGATTCCTGCTGTCCCTGGAGAACACCTGTTACAGGTGAGTAACTAAGATCTCTGGGATATTATATGCAAACATTGGGATGTTTTGAGGGTCCACCTGATTTTTAACCATGGGTTGCCTTTTGCATATCATTGTGGGCATAATCTTTGCGACATGTTGGTCCACACTATCTCCCAGAGAAGACAGATGGTTAGGCGCCACACTTGTAGCAAATGTGTGGTATGTGCGCACAATTCTGAAGTTGCCCAAATCAAACACCTTTTGTTTCATTGGCTTTATAGGGTTCCATGCGCAGGACCCAAAAGGCAGGCAGAGCTCCGGAGTCTCAATGCGTGGATGAGACAATGGTGCAGAGATGAGGGTTTTGGATTTGTTAGGAACTGGGGAACATTCTGGGGAAAGGAGGGGCTCTTCCGAAGGGATGGGCTTCACCTTAACCGGAATGAAACCAGGCTGCTGGCATTAACCTTTAACAAGGAGATAGAGCAGCTTGATCACCTTTGATTTAATTAGTGGAGGAGGAATAGTAAGGAAATCCACAGTACTACCTTTTAACTTTCGAAAGGGAGACTATGATAAAATGAGGAAAATAGTTAAGAAAAAACTAAAAGGAGCAGTTGCAAAGGTTAAAGACTTACATCAAGCTTGGGTGTTGTTGAAAAATACTATCTTGGAAGCCCAGACTAGCTGTATTCCATGCTTTAAGAAAAAGTGGAAGGAAGTCCAAAAAACTGCCAGCATGGTTTAAAGGTGAGGTCAGAGAGGCTGTTGCCAAAAAAGCATCTTTCAGGAAATGGAAAAAAGAGCCAAACGACGAAACCTGTAAACAGCACAAGCACTGGCAAGTCAAATGCAAGGCATTGATAAGGCAGGCAAAGGGAGAATTTGAGAGGAAGCTTGATGCGGAAGCAAAACGCAAAATAAAGACTTTTTCAAGTACATTCGTAGCAAAAAACCTGTGAGAGAGTCAGTTGGTCCATTAGATGATAAAGGGGCTAAAGGGGCACTAAGAGGCGACAAGGCAATAGCGGAGAGACTGAATGAATTCTTTGCTTCGGTCTTTACTGAAGAAGATGTAGGGATGTTACCCATGACTGAAGTGGTATTCAAAGGTGCGGAAGAATTGAAGAAAATATCGATACATCGGGAAGATGTATTACAACTATTAGATAAACTGAAGGGTAGCAAATCACCTGGGCCGGATGGTATACATACAAGGGTGTTGAAAGAACTGAAATATGAGATTGCAGACCTGCTATTAGTAATCTGTGAACTATCATTAAAATCATCTCTAATACCTGAAGATTGGAGGATCGCCAATGTAACACCAATTTTTAAAAAGGGTTCCAGGGGTGATCCGGGAAACTACAGACCGGTGAGCCTGACGTCAGTACTGGGAAAAATGGTAGAAACCATCAAAGAATAAAATTACTCAGCATGTAGATAGTCATGGCCTAATGGGAGACAGCCAATATGGCTTTAGACAAGGAAGATCTTGTCTTACTAATGTGGTTTTTTTTTTGAAGGAGTAAATAAACAGGTGGACAAAGGTGAGTCGGTTGATATAGTGTATCTGGACTTTCAGAAAGCCTTTGACAAGGTCCCTCATCAGAGACTTTTGGCAAAACTAAAGAGTCATGGGATAGGAGGCAGTGTACTATTGTGGATCAGGAACTGGTTAAAAGATAGAAACAGAGGGTAGGGCTAAATGGCCAATTGTCCCAATGGAGAAAGGTGAATAGTGGTGTACCCCCGGGATCTGTGCTGGGTCCGCTGCTTTTTGACATATTCATAAATGACCTGGAAAGTGGAATAACGAGTGAGGTTATCAAATTTGCAGATGACATAAAAAACTATTTAAAGTTGTTAAAACCCAAGAGGATTGTGGAAAATTGCAAGAGGATCTTGATAAATTGGAAGACTGGGCATCAAAATGGCAGATGAAATTTAATGTGGACAAGTGCAACGTTATGCACCTAGGGAAGAACAACCCAAACTATGGTTACAGGATGCATGGTTCCACATTAGGAATCACCACCCAGGAAAAAGATTTAGGCGTCATTGTGGATACCATGTTAAAACCCTCGGCCCAGTGTGCAGCGGCGGCCAAGAGAGCAAATAGAATGCTAGGTATCATAAGGAAAGGAATGGAAAATAAAACAAAAGGTATTATAATGCCTCTATATCGTTCCATGGTGAGACCACACCTTGAATATTGTGTGCAATTCTGGTCGCCGTATCTTAAAAAGGATATAGTGTTATTAGAAAAAGTTCAGAGAAGAGCCACCAAAATGGTAAAGGGGATGGAAGGATACTCCTATGAAGAAAGGCTAAAAAGGTTAGGGCTCTTTAACCTGGAAAAGAGACGGCTGAGGGGAGATATGATAGAAGTCTATAAATTAATGAACGGAGTGGAACGGATAAATGTAGATCGATTGTTTGCATTATCAGAATATAGAAAGACTAGGGGACATGCAATGAAGCTACAGGGTAAACTATTTAAGACTAATAAAAGAAAATATTTTTTCACTCAATGTGTAATCAAACTCTGGAATTTGTTACCGGAGAATGTAGTAAAGGCTGTTAGTGTAGCTGGGTTTACAAAAGGTTTGGACGAGTTCCTGGAGGAAAGGTCCATTAACCATTATTAAGAATGGACCCAGGATATCAATGCTTGATCCAGTACAAGCATTGTGGAACCTGTGTCTTTTGTGGAGACTGCTACGTAGGTATGACCTAGATTGGCCACTGTTGGAACAGGATACTGGGCTTGATGGACGTTGGTCTGACGCAGTATGGCATATCTTATGTTCTTACATCACTTCTTGTACCAGCTCGGCAGTGGTATACATGGTCCTCTGCCCCTGCAATAGAATTTACATTGGCCAGACCATATGTTTGTTCAAAACCCAGATTATTGATATGCCAGAGGGTTATGACAGCGTCCTTGGTACAGCATTGGGTTGCTGCTGGACATGACATTACTGATCTTAAACCAAGTTAGTGGGTGGTGGGGATCTGGCCCTATGTTTATTACTATGTGAGCAGACATTGATTTTTCAGTGATATTAATGGCACTGCTTTGTTTTTTTTTTAAAGTCACATGTCACGTTTTACAGTGTTTCTTTGGATATGTTTTTTGATCAGGGTGATCAAGCCAGTTTGGTCTCTAATATTATTTTATCTGCCTGCATGTTATCAAGGGTTGGGGTTGATGGTGAGCTATGGGGTTCATTTGTTGGAAGGGTTCCTGGGGCTCATAGAGGGTAAATCTATGGGTTTATTTGGAATGTAGCTATGTGAGGATGTTGGGTTGCCTTTGGAAGACTGGCTGTATTTGCTTGTTATGCTGTGATTGGTTTAGTAGTGTCCACCAATAGGAAAGGTGAGGAATTGAGAGGTGTGTGATGTAGTGATAGAGATTTTAAAGAGGAGTTTGATTGGATGTCTGGTGGTGTTGGCAGATTTTCATTGGTAAATGTGTGGTTTAAAAGAGGAAAAAGGGAAGGGCAGTTTTAATTGAGCTTTTGTACAGGAAGGATGTGATTCAATAAAGTGGGTTTGTTGTGTGTTAGGGGGATATTGTTTACATTTTATGGATATGAGCTAATGGTTATTCCTTTTGTTTTTCACCAGCTATAACCACTGGTTGTGAAAAAGCTGCTTTGTGGTGAAACCATTGGCCATGGTCACCTGGCTGGTGTAAATCGTCATTTGTAGCCTGATTTAATGCCTGGAGGAGTCAGTGCCAGTAAATTAAGTTGAGTATGCTATGAGTAATATAGCTTATGCTTAAAAAGAAAGGAGCACGTTGTTCTTGGGTAAGTTTGATGTTTTGTCAGTCGGGGACGATGATGATAGTTTGTGAGTGCATGCAGTAGTTTGCTGCTGTCAGTCTGTGGACTGAGCCCTAATTGTTGAACAGAAGAATTCCACATTTTATGAAGACATATTGAGTGGGTTTCAATCAGCTGTTGTTCTACCTTTAAGGGTCTACATCTTCTTATTGGGAAAGCCCCCTCTATGTTGCTTAGATCCAGCTAAGCAGTCTTTCTACCAACCCATTCTACCAGCTGCAAGGAACATGCAAAGACGTCCTGGTGTTGTGGAAAGCTCTCTCCCAGGAAACTCACACTCCTCGGGATTGCCTTATATTTAGAAAGCTAGTGAGGATGGAGCTGCTCACATCCCCTTTAGCTAATAGCTGGTTATTTTTAGGAAAAACACAGTTCTGTTTCATTTTCAGACCTAGTTTCTGGTACAGTTGCAAGATAGACAGGTAGATATTTATTATCCAGCCTCCAGGCAGGTTCATGAATATTGTCTCCTATAACGATGCTTTACTAATTCTGACTCTCTGGTTCTCTCTAATGGAGGTGGAAAGGGTTAGATAGAGTTGGGAAGGGGTTCTCTTTCTCTCTGGTGGGTAAGAAAGAAAGAGATGATGGGAAAGGTGATCAGCTTCTCTACTGTGAGGAGGAGGACGGGGCCAGCATTGGCATCCTGAAGGTGATGCTGGGTCATGTGTGGAGACGTATTGTGGGCCCTCATTTGCATAAATATTTGCATACTGGACTTATTTGATCAGTGCTTTGACCAGGTTAATGATGAGGAAGGAAAATATAAAATAGGAAAAAGATCACGGTGCACAGGCTGGATTAGAATATGCCAGAGCTGGAAAAACTCTGAAAACAGCAACAGTGAAGATTTCCTTGAATGTGAACTGACAAAATATTTGAAATTTAAGGCCAGCAGCATCAAGAGCACAAAACTGCAAATCTTAAAGACTTATCCTCATTCCAATACCCCCCCTACCAACATCCTACAGTTGTCCCCACATAGGAACAAAAAGAAAAAACAAGAACCACAGCAAAGGACCTATAGAACAAATCTACTTAATTTCCAAAATTCACAATAAAAAGCCTAGTGCGAAAAGAGCAGCATGGTAAATATTGCCACGGGCCCTAGAACATCCATCCACCTACTAGGTAAACTGAGCAAGCCAGATTCCTACATAGAGACCGCATGCTAACAGAACACCCAAACTCAGTCATACAGTTAGAGCAGAGATAGACTCTCACCAAGCACAGAATAAGGGAGGACAAACTAAAACCAGAAACATGAAGAAAAAAATGTAACTGAAACCCCAAGAAGCCAGATTCCTCATACAAGGTAACACCTGAGAAATAGAAACAGTGATTATTCAGAATATAATGGGCCAAGCTTATTAAACATCTGCCACCGTGCCCAGAGGGGATAACATGGGTGCTGCAGCAGAGGGCACACGCTAGTCTTTACTAAACTCAACATACAATAAGAAAGCCCAATTCTGGCTATATAACAGTAAAAGCACCATAAACCCTCTTCAGTATCAGACATACTGTGGAATAATGCAAAAAACCTTAGGAAATCCGCTGAGGATGGAGCAAATCCAGCACTCTGTAACGGCACCAACAAGGTGTCACCTAGGAGAAAAGGCAACACTATGAATATTGCCGTGGGTCCTATAACAAGGCGGATTACTACAGATTCTTACTTAATGCTAATAGTGCTAGACTTAATGCTAACAGTGCTAGACCAGTGCTTCCCAAACTCTTTTCCAGTGTTGAAAATTCACCGCAGATAGTAAACGAAGCAAATTATTACTCCAACACCACAATAAACAGAGCATTCACTGTGTCTTAAATATAAATATGTAAAAATTTATTTTTTAAAAGTAATTATCTGATGTAATTATGTCTTATGCACACAGACTTGCAAACACACATAGATTCAGCTTCTCAAACTATTTCTGAAGCATAGACGCTGACCTTTTTTAGGTGGAAAATAAGGAATGGGACGGGGCAAGCGGCAGCAACGAGAGGGTGCCTCTAAGTTTATAATTGAGGCTTCTGTGTGCAAAGTATATGACCAAGTGGATTTGGAGGGGGGGGGGGGGTGATGCAACTGTGTAGAGGAGGAAATGGGTGCACTATGTTTCAGCGAAGCGGAGGGAAGTTTACAAATGAGTAGTTCGGGTCTGTGTGGGTAGATGGGGAGTGGTTGAGTTAGTAAGTGCGGTATGTTACAGGGAATTTATAAGTAGATAGTTGGGATATGTATGTCTATGTGTGTATGAGTGAGTGGCTTGATTTAGGTGAATGGACAGTAGGTGAATCTGTCTCTGCAGGAATAGTGAGGGGCTGGGTGAAGGATGCAAATCACCTTATTCTCTCCCTTTCTTTCTATTCTTCCCTTCTGTCTGCTCCCACCCTTCTCTCATGACATCTTCCTTTCCATCTAGCCTATGTATCTAAGATATCTATCTTCTTTTCTCATGTCCCCACAGACTAATTCCTCTTTCCTCCCCCAGCTCCCTCCCTCTTTCTTACCTCTCACTCCCCAGCTTCAATCATTCTGCCCCCAATCCAATCCACTCCCTCCCTCCCTTCCAGGCAAACCTTCAAGGCTGAAGCTTACCATAATGGGAGGATGGTGAATGGCTGCAATAACGTTGGAAGAGATCCAGCGGGACCAACTTCTCTGCAAGTGCCACCCTGTAGCTCTGTCGATCCTGCCCCTCTGATGTGTACTTCCTGTTTCAGAGGGGTAGGACCATCCGAGGCACACAGAGAGAAAAGGTCCCCGTGTCTTTTTGAGTAATTTGCTGCACTGTGGCAGCAGCAGCAGCTGAGATAGTTGGAGGATTGTGATTGCAGCGCTGGTGGCGACAGCTGGGACTCGAAGGATGATAGCAGTGGCAGCGCCAAAGGAGAAAATCATGGAGTGTGGGGCCTCTGGTGGCGTGAGGTAATGTGTGGGCAACATGCTGCATTAGACCTATGACCACCCCTGGGGGTCAGTGTTAGTGTGATGCGACCAGGGCAATTGCTCTAACCCCTTATGTTACAGGGGGCTGCAACCCTGCCCAAAACTGAAAACGGCACAGGCTGTTCATGGGCTTCAGGACCTCTCCAAAATTTCCGCCCTAACGCTGGCACTACAGGAGGTGGAAATATTGTTGTAAAGGTTTTTTATATCTCTGGTGGGTACTGAGAAGGGAGATGGTTGGGAAAGTGTTCTCATTTGTGATGGGAAAAACAAAGATAACTGTTTTATAGGTAAGAACCAGAACTCCGGAGCTAGAGGAAAAGCGACAGGCGAGTATAGAGGCCTTAGCTCTTCTTGAAAATACCAACCTGATCTATTTATGTTTGATGTACATATGTATATAGTTACCCTGTTGCTCCAAGTTTAAACTCCTGTTACAATGTAAGCACAGAACAGTTTTCTGACTGTGCAACCTTTGTTATATGTAAACCGCACTGATAACAAATAGCGCGGTATATAAAAGTTGTTAAATAAATAAAATAAATTATAATTTTGAATGAGTTTAAAAACATCCCGGGGAGACACTTACAGCTTTCCATTGATGAATGAGGAACCGTCCACCCAGGTCCAGTTGCTGCCTGCTGCTGGGATGTGGAGTCCGATCCAGTGATTGCTCTGTGTCTCATTCTGTATGAAATCCTGGGCAAACACAGAGCAGACACTGTCTGTGTGTCTCTATGCAACAAACCCCAAGCAAGAAAAGGCAGAAAAATACAGGGGTTAAAAAGGCACAGTCACACCCAGGAAATATATATGCTCCAGCTTAATCTTTTTTTATTGATAATTCAAAAAACAAAACAATAATACGAATTTACATTAAGAAGAAAATACAGAAATCAATATAGTCCACATCCGGGGGAGCTACCAATATCAATTATATACAATATAAGAAAATAATCAATACAAATAAGAAATCATGATGGAAGGGAGTTGATGCCCTAAATATTTATACAAAACTCTAATTATTTTAACTTGTTGACTTCTATAACAAAATAGTATGATTTATAGTAAACTATTCTAATGAGACCTCAGAAAAAACATACTTGGTGCCCCCTAATGTAACCAAACATTTACAGGGAAACTTAAGGAAAAAGGATGCACCAAGTGCTAGAACACGTGGCTTTAAAGACAAAAAAGCCTTACGCCTAAGCTGACTTTGCCTTGAGACATCTGGAAAAAATATTAATTTTTCCCCCACAAAATTCAGTATTCTTGTTTAGAAAAAGCAAACGCATAATTGTATTTTTATCAACCTCTGAGGAAAAGGACACAAGAAGGGTGGCCTGAGTAGGAATTACATGAGAAGATTGAATAAATTCAGAAACATCCAGTGAATCCAACGAGGAGATAGGAGCGGCTCCCTGGGAAGAACCACCTGGGGGTGCCCCTATCACAGGCAAATAATAAAGCTTATTAATAACCAGTTTAGTATTATCTTCATATCCTAAGACTTCAGTTAAATATTTATCAAACAATATCTGAGGGGACAACAAATGGGTATAAGGAAAATTTAAACATCTAATATTCGATGCCCTCTGAGTATTTTCCAATAATTCTTGCTGGGTATGCGAGGTAAGACTATCCTTAATAAAAGACAAAGAGGAATTCTGCAAAGTAACACATTGAGTTTCCAATTTCTGACATTTAGTATGTAGCACTGCTAACTGAGAATCATGCTGAGCCATCTTAGCTACTGAGCCTTTTGAAAACTCTGAAAACTGAGATACAACAGAAACTAAAGAAGCCTCAGTTTGTGAGAGGACAGACCATATATTCGTTAATGAAATATTTTGAGTGTCCACAGATATACCAGGTGTACCATCTGGATGTGCCCTCACAAGGTCCTCCGGTACTTGAAGAGCCCGTGGCATAGGAACAACCACAGGTTCTAGAGTACTCTCAGAGAGGACAGGTGGAGATAAAACATCCCCACGTCGAGGCTGCTCCTCCACCATAGGAGAAGTCGTCACTGGGCCACTGGAATCCAGTTCAACAAGCAGGGCAGAGTTTGAAACCCCCAACACAGAGGAGCCATCAGAGAGAGACGAAAACTTGGTGGCAACAGCAGGAATCCCTTCTACAGCATTCCCAGACAGAATGTGTCTATCCATAGGCCAACAATTTTAACCACTTTAGAGGGATTCACTGTACTCACATTGAGATGCCGTTTTCTATGCTTGCCCATTCCAAGAACGCCAGCTCTAGAGCTCCTTGAGTGCCAAAGGAGTGCAAAAGGAGCTTGACATGCCTCTTTAAATCACACCCCTTCAAAGCAAGACCGCGGAGCAGGCCAAATTTTAGGGCCCCTGAGATGACATTGGGGCCAGGTGCTGCGTCAATGTACCGGGAAGTCCTGCAGGTGCCTGAAGAAGCAACGCTGGACGCGGAGCACAGGTCGGGCAGGAATTCCTCCTCCTCACACGCTCCCCTCCTCCAGCTTAATCTTAATAATTATGGGCCCAATATTCCAAGGGATGTACATTGTTTACAGAGCTGTGAATTATGTAAATACTCCTAAGCAGGATATTCAGCGGCACTAACACGGTTAGTGCCGCTGAATATCCCGAGTAACGCTGCTATATGCCCCGGGACTAACCGCTTAGCTTTGGGGTGTGTTGGGGCATTTAGGGGTAGCAGAGGTGGCACCAGTCATTAACCAGGCAGAAGCAATACTGCACCACTGCAGGGTTAGCGACCCGCAAGTAAAGAGAGGGGCACCAAAAGCTGGCCTAGTTTTACTTGTGGGAGCGAACTGGGCAGCAGCTCAATATCACCATTGCTAAGTTAGCTTCTGCGGCATCATAGGCTGTGTAGTGACCCCCGATATTCAATACCAGGTCTGGGTAGGGTTTCAGCATTGAATATTCGGGCTAAGTCTTCAGCACCAGCGACTAGCTGCTGTAATCGCGCAAGCCACCAGCTCTTAATATTGGGCCCTATGTGATTATTTGAAAACATCCTCTGCATCTCTCGCACCGGGGATGTACAGCTTCATGTGAGCAGAGTATTTTATGTTAAATACAGAAAAAACAATTTGCTTTGTGTGTATATCTAATCCCATGTTAAACACATCTAAGGAAGGGTCCAGCGGGAGTGTATGTCTTTCTTGGGAAGATGCAGCGGGAAGTGACAGATCTCGTTAGATACGTATTAGACAGCACCGATTCAGTGATTTATCTGTCTGGCACCTGATTCCCTCCAGTGCTCATCAGCCCTTTCCTTGCATTCTCCCATCTCTTGTCTAACGCTGAAGCTCTTTTGCTTTCTGTGTCTCTCCTTTAGGTTCTGGTCCTCTTGCAGTGCTCAGGACTCGGTGACACTCCTGGGGTAGTGCTAGATATAAAGCTCACCCTCTCCTCCTGGTCCTGTAGCACTAGGAGCCGGGAACCCCTCTCTGCACAGTCCATAAGGCTCCTGATCCAGTCCCTTTCGTCTTTGGAGAAGTAATAGCACTTTCCCTTGTGCAAGAGCCAGTTCAGGGGGCACAGCTTAGGTATGGATCCTTCTGCTGGAGGCAAAGGAGACAGGAGGGCTGTCAGTGGTGTATTTTAAGCAACTCTGTTAATCTAGAGAATACAGTTAAGCAGAGGAGCCATCAGACCTGGTTAGTATGATGTGTATGTTTTTTTATGGGATCATACTTACAAAGAGGAAGTATCTGTAATATATATTTTTACATTTTCTAAAGTTTGGGAGATGAGGGGAGGAACAGGAAGATCTATGGGCTAGTGCCCCAAATATTTTAATTGTAAAGTAGAAAGCAAGACGATCAGAAAAGAATGGAGACAGGCAGGATGTAATAATTTGGGCTTTTAACGTGACGCACTCTCATCAAGGGCTCAGTTAAAGTGAAATGCCTGGTGCTTGACTCCTTCACAGACCAGAGCATCGCTATACGTGTTCCTGGGCAGCTCTCTACAGATGTGTGTGTGTGTGTTGCAGCACCTCTGCCAAATGTGAAAGGATTCCACCTCTGAATCTCTTGTGTTCACTATAACTCTCAAGAGGAGAGCAGCAAGTAAAAACTGGACTGGGGCACGATTAGCTGCACTCACACTCAGCATTCCTGGATATATTTATATATTTAAAATATTAATAGTCCAGCAGCTCAAACTAATTGAGCATATATATGTCACTGCAATGCAGCTCTAATCTTGAAGGTCAAAAAGCCCTGGGACCAGTCTACAGGATACTCAGCGGTAGGAAAATGAAGGGTTGAGCCTGGGACAGGCAGAGAGGATCCTCAGTGATGGGGAAGGGAGGGGTGAAGCCTGGGATGTGCACAGAGGATTGTCAGTGATGGGAGAGAGAAGGGTAAAGCCTGGGGCACGCACATCCTCAGTAGTGGGGGAGTGAGGGGTAAAGCCTGGGACAGGCTCACAGAATCCTCAGCGGTGGGGGAGTGAGGTGTAAACCCTGGGACAGACACAGAGGATCCTCAGTGGTGGGGAGTGAGGGGCAAAGACTGGGACGAGCACAGAGGATCCTCAGTGTTGGGGGAGTGAGGGCTAAAGCCTGGGACAGACACAGAGGATCCTCAGTGGTAGGGAGTGAGAGGTAAAGCCTGAGACAGGCTCAGAGAATCCTCAGCAGTGGGGGAGTGAAGGGTAAAGCCTGGGACAGACCCAGAGGATCCTCAGTGTTGGGGGAGTGAGGGGTAAAGCCTGGGACAAACCCAGGGGATCCTCAGTGGTGGGGAGTGAGGTGTAAGGCCTGCGATAGACACAGAGGCTCCTCAGCGGTGGGGAGTGAGGTGTAAACCCTGGGATAGACACAGAGGCTCCTCAGCGGTGGGGAGTGAGGGGCAAAGACTGGGACGGGCACAAAGGATCCTCAGTATTGGGGGAGTGAGTGGTAAAGCCTGGGATAGACACAGAGGATCCTCAGCGGTGGGGAGTGAGGGGTAAAGCCTGGGATAGACACAGAGGATCCTCAGCGGTGGGGAGTGAGGGGTAAAGCCTGGGATAGACACAGAGGATCCTCAGCGGTGGTGAGTGAGAGGTAAAGCCTGGGACAGGCACAGAGGATCCTCAGCAGTGGGGACTGAGGGGTAAAGCCTGGGACAGGAACAGAGGATCCTCAGTGGTGGGCAGGTCCAGCACAAGGACATGGGGCATCATAGACAAACCTCTTCCCTTGCATTCTCCCCCCTCCGGCACCTATTGCCACTGCTGCTGCCCCTCTCCAAGACTTGCAGCAATGGATGGGCACAAACAGCCCCGTGGCTCTTATCTTGAAACTTCTGCACTGCGGGGTTGTTTCCTTCTGCTCCCTCTCAGATGCCTGATGTTTGCAGCAGGAAGTCAGCATCGGGCATTGGATGAGCAGAAGCAAACAATCGCACAGTGCTGAAGTTTAAGGGTAAGTGCCCTGGGGTTGTTTGTGGCCACTGCCTGCCCCAAGAGGTGACAGCAGTGGCAGTGGGCACCCCAGGAGGGCGACTGACATTTTTTGCCTAATGGTAGCACAGGCCCTGGTGGTGGGGAGTGAGGGTAAAGACTCGGACAAGCACATAGGATCCTGTACTAGAGGCCTTGCACTGGCTGCCAATTGCACAGGTTGTTAAATTCAAGTTGCTGGTTATTGCTTTTAGAATTTTTGTTTAACATGCCATCAAGTCGGTGCTGACCCCTAGAGACCCAGAAGCCCCTGGGCTTTCTTGGCATGGTATGACCAGAAGTAGATTGCCAGGCCTTTTCTTTCAAGGCAATGGAGGGTAAAGTGCCCAAGGTTACAAGGAGTACCAGTTGGCATCAAACCCAGATCTCTCAGGTACTAGGATGTTGCTCTAACTACTAAGCTACTCCTCCACTCCATGCTTTTAGAATATTTCACCAATTATACCCGGGTTATTTATCTCATTTTCAGTTGTGTAATGTTTCTTGGGTTACTTAAAGCAGCTTCACTGGCTCCCCATTCATATGACGGTCAAATACAAATTGGAATATATTTAAAATTCTTCATGGCTTCTCTGCAGACATTCTCTAGCCACTCATTCCAACACCCCCCAACAACAGGACAAGGAGGAAAGATCACCAAAACTTACTAATTTGCCCATCGTTAGCCTCTCAATGCACTCACAACACTTCAAATAGCGCCTTTTTGCTATTTGCACCCTCTTTATGGAACTCCCTCCTTCTGGACATAAGCTCTTCCACAACCATCGACGAGTTCTGTCATAGACTGAAAACTCATCTCTTCATTGAACATTATGGCCCCAAGATCCAGCATCGCACCCACTAGTTATACAGCCATAATTCACAGCCTCATGTCCTCTGCTGTTTCCCAAATAACCTTATTTGAGCTACATGTTATCCAGACGTTCCACAACCCAACCCTCTCTCATCCCACTTGATCTCTATCCTTTGTCCTGTGTCACCCTACAAACTTCACTATTGTTTAACCCCCGTTTTATAAGTTACATCACTATTAGCACCGACCTCTGTGGCGAGTAAATTAATGGAAATACTGCTAAATTAGAGGATGAGGTTTCTAGAGTCCAATGGATTGCAGGATCCAAGGCAGCATGCGTTTACTAGAGGCAGGTCTTGTCAGACAAATCTAATTAATTTTTTTTGACTGGGTGACCAGAGAGTTGGACAAAGGAAGAACCCTAGATATGGTGTACTTAGATTTCAGTAACGCCTTTGTCACTATTCTGCACAGGCACCTTATAAATAAATTGAGCATCCTAGGAATGGATCCTAAATTGACTGTGGGTTATAAACTGGTTGAGTGGGAAGCAACAAAGGGTATGAATAAATGGAGCTTACTCTGAGGAGAAGGATGTTACCAGTCATGTGCCACAGGGATATGTCCTTGATCCAATTCTTTTTAACATTTTTGTGATATTGCAGAAGGGCTATCGGTAAGGTTTGCCTTTTTGCAGATGAAGCCAAAATCTGCAATAGAGTAGATGCCCAGGAAGGAGTAGATAATATGAGGAGGGGTCTAGCTATGCTTGGTCTAGAATTTGGCAGCTGAGATTTAATGCTAAATAATGCAGGGTCATGCATTTGGGCTGCAAAAATCAAAGGAAGTGGTACAGTACAGAGGGCAAAGTGCTTCTGTCCACAAAAGAAGAGTGGGACCTAGGTGTGATGGATCCTCATGATCTTAAGGTAGCTGAACAGGTAGAAAAGGTGACTGTGCAAGCCAGAGGGATGCTCAGTGGATAGGAAGAGGAATGGCTGGCAGAAAGAAGGAGGTGATAGTGCCTCTGTATAAGTCTTTGGTGAGACCTCATTTGGAGTATTTTGTGCAATTCTGGAGACCTCACCTTCAAAGGGATATAAACAGGATGGATCTATGCAGAGGGTGGCTACTAAAATGGGTAGTGAGCTTCACCATAAGGCATCGTGGGACAGGCTTAAAGATTTCAATATGTATACTCTGGAAGAAAGGAGGGAGAGAGGAGATATGATAGAGATGCTTAAATACCTCCATGGCATAAATGCACAGGAAGAGCCTCTTTCAATCAAAAGAAAGCTCTGCAACATTGGGGCCTAGGATGAGGGTGAAAGGAGAAAGGATCAGAAGTAATTTGAGAAAATATTTCTTTATGGCAGGAGTGGTAGGTGCATTGATTAGTCTCCCACTAGATGTAGTAGAGGCAAAAACCGTATCTGAATTCAAAAAAGCATGGGGACAGTCAGAAGATCTCTAAAAGAGAAAAGGGACTGTAGAGCTTAGTGGTTGCTATGGAAGGGCAGATTGAACAGGCCATATGCTCTTTATCTGGTCATGTTTCTATGTTATATCAGTAAGCTGTGTAGTTTTATTATTGTGTGCTTTTGTATGCTTATGTGTCTTTTTATATATCCTGCTTTGGACTTATTGTAAGGGCAGGTAAAATAATTGACATGGAGTGAGAGGTAGAGCCTGGGGTGGGGGCAGGACCTTACCTAGCTCTGTGCAAGCAGTGCGGCCGCACAGGGTGCAAAGACTTAAGGGGCTCATTTCAGCTGTCTGCCGTTGCCTGCTGCCACCACTTTTTCTTTACTCAGTGGCGGCAGGCAACAGCAGACATCTGAAATGCGCCCCTTAAGCCTTCTCACGGCATGCTAAGCAGATCTTCCCTCCCTGCTCTGACGCGATGTCAGAGAAGGGAGAGACAGATCTGCTTAGTGCGCCGGCAACTTACACAGCGGGCACGCCTCTTCTCTCCCGCCGTGGGGGAGGGGAGGGCACGCACCCATTGTGCAAGTCACAGAGGGCGTGATTCAACCTCAGTATGGCCCTGGGTGGGGGCACAGAGGATCCTTATTGACTTTAACTTGTGGCTTCCCTCTTTCTAGATACATCTCCCCCCCCCCCCTTATTCTTGTGAATTTTAATATTTATATTGATAACCCCTTTGACCCTTATGCCTTAACTCATTTTCCTTACCACCTCATTCAATCTGCAGATATGCTCTACTGTCCCTACACACTAGCTAGGCCACTGCCTTGCCCTTGTCATTTTTAACTGCTTGCCCTCAAATTTCTGCATCTCAGTTCTTCCCTTACCTGACCATCACCTGCTAAGTTTCACTCTTTATCACCCTCATCTCACACCCGCCCAATCTCCTCCAACATCTTTAGGAATCTATGCGCTATCGACCCATCAACTCTCTCCACAGCTGTCTCATCATCTCTTTCCTCCATTATGCCATCTCAGTCTGTTGATGAGGCTGCATCTTCCTATAACACTGCACTTTCCTTTCATCTAGATGCTCTCGCGCCTCCCACCTCATGTCCTTTGAGGCATACTGTACCTCAGCAGAGGCTTCCTCTAAAACATGCTACCTACATTCCTGTGCCCACTCAGCTGAGCACTTTTGGCTCAAATCCTGCACTCTTGCAGACTTCTTACATTTCAAATTTGTGCTGGCCTTTTTCCAGTCTGCCATAGCACTCACCAAGCAAGAGTACTGTGCCCATCTGACTAATTCTTGCCTCTGATCCTCACCATCTCTTTACAACTCTCATTGCTCTACTTAAAGTACTCTGCCTCCAATCCCTCCTTCCCTTTCTGCCCACTTGGCTGACTACTTCCATGACAAAGTCCACAAGGTTACTATTGAGTTTCCCCAGGGTCATCTCCATTCCCTCTTCCCTCTCTTCATTCCCAAATCCTTCCCTCAACCTTCCCTTTCTTCTTTTCTAAGATCATTGATGAAGAAACCACTCATAGTCTCTCCTCTTCTAAACTTACCATCTGCTCTTCACTCCCACCCATCTACTAAACTCCATTACTTCCACTGCTGTCCCTGCCATCTGTCATATCCTCAACTTATCACTTTCTGTTGCAACTGTTCCTGCAGCCTTCAAGCATGCTGTGGTTACACCTCTCCTTAAGAAACCATCCCATGATCCTACCTATCGTTTAATTACTGATCCATCTTGCTCCTCCCCTTTATTTCTAAACTACTTGAACGTGCGATTCACTGTCTTGACTTTCTGTCCTTTCAATCCCTTCTGGATCTACTGCAATCTGCCTTTCGCCCTGTATGTGCTACTGAGACATCTCTTGCCAAAGTCACCAATGGCTTGTTCCTCCCCAAATCCAAGGGCCTCTACTCAATCCTCATCCTCCTTGATCTTTCTGCTGCTTTTGACAGTGTTGATCACCACCTTCTCCTTGATACCCTGTCCTCGCTTGGATTTAGGGGTCCTTTCCTGGTTTTCTTCCTATCTCTCCCATCACACTTTTAGTGTATTTTCGGGTGGATGATCCTCTACTGCTATCCTGCTTTCAGTTGTACCCCAGGGCTCTGTCTTGAGACCTCTCCTACTTTTTTTTTCTCTACACTCAGTTTCTTGGTGCACTTATTTCCTCCCTTGGTTTTCAGTACCATCTTTATGCTGATGACTCTCAGATCTACCTCTGTGCACTTGAAATCTCTCCAGGAATGCAGTTTCAGATCTCTACCTGCTTATCTGACATCAGTGCCTGGATGTCTCACCACCATCATCTGTAATTGAACATGGCCAAAACTGAGCTTATCTTTCCCCTAAGCCCACCTCCCCCTTCCTTCTTTCTCTATTTCTGTGGATAATACTCCCTGTTGTAGTTGTTAAGTGCTGTCGAGTCGGAGTCGACTCATGGCGACCCTCTGGATAGCTATCCTAAATTGTGTTCGGTCTTCAGTCAGGCGGCTCATTTTTCTATGTTTCTATAAGTGGACTGTTGTAGTTGTTGTTATGGAAGGACAGACTAGATAGGCCATGTGGTCTTTTTCTGTCATCATGTTTCTATGTTTCATTGTTGACAGACTGGTACCCGTAGCTGCTGTTATTGTATCGATCCATCTCATTGCTGGCCTTCCTCTTTTGCGCTGACCTTCTATCTTGCCAAGCATAATGTCTTTCTCTAATGATCTCTCTCTTTGCATGATGTGTCCAAAGTATGAAAGTCGAAGTCTTGTCATCTGAGCTTCTAAAGAAAGCTTAGGTTTGATCTCCTCTAGTACCGACTGGTTTGTTCTTCGAGCAGTCCATGGTATACACACTATTCGCCGCCAGCACCATAATTCAAAGGCATCAATTTTCTTCCTGTCTATCTTTTTCACTGTCCAGCTTTCACACCCATATGATGTTATTGAAAATACCATGGCTTGAACAAGTCGAATCTTTGCATGGAGAGAGACATCTCTGCTCTTGAGGATCTTATCTAGGTCTTTCATAGCCATTCTGCCAAGAGCAATGCATCGTCTGATTTCTTGACTGCTTGTTGCTTCTTATTGATAGTTGATCCAAGTAGGTTAAAGTTGTTCACGATTTCAATTTCTTCTCCTTCAATGATGAACCCATTGATTATGCCAGTTGTTATGATCTTTGTCTTCTTTATATTAAGGTGCAGGCCCATTTTGATTGTGAGAAGCAAATGTTTCAGATCATCTTCACTTTCAGCCAGTAATGTGGTATCATCAGTATAGCAAAGGTTGTTGATGAGTCTTCCACCAATCTTCACACCTCTGTTGCCTTCATACAATCCTGCTTCTCTGATGATTTGTTCTGCATATAAATTAAACAGGTAGGGGGAAAGTATGCAGCCTTGTCTTACACCTTTGCTTATTTTAATGTAATGTTAAAAAATGTAAGGTCATGCATTTGGGCTGCAGCAATCCAAGGGAGCACTACAGTATAGGAGGTGAAGTACTTTTGTCCACTAAAGAAGAGCGGGACCTAGGCGTGGTTGTGTCTGATGATCTTAAAGTAGCTAAACAGGTAGAAAAGGCGACGGCAAAAGCTAGAAGGATGCTTGGGTGCATACGGAGAGGAATGGCTAGCAGAAAAAAGGAGGTGATAATACCTCTGTATAAGTCTTTGGTGCGACCTCATTTGGAGTATGGTGTGCAATTCTGGAGACCGCACCTTCAAAAGGATGTGAACAGGATGGAGTCGGTGCAGAGGGTTGCTACTAAAATGATTAATGGGCTTCATTATAAAGCATATGAGGACAGACTTAAGGATCTTAATATGTACACCTTAGAGGAAAGGCGGGATATAGAGGTGATATGATTGAGATGTTTAAATACCTCCGTGGCATAAATGTTTCAGGGAGAGAGCCTCTTTCAATTGAAAGCAAGTTCTGCTACGAAGGGACATGGGATGAGGGTGAAGGGAGATAGATTCAGGAGTGATATGCGGAAATATTTCTTTACGGAAAGAGTAGTGGATCCGTGGAATAGTCTCCCAGTGGAGGTGGTAGAGATGAGGACAGTAACTGAATTCAAAAAAGCATGGGACCAACACAGAGGATCTCTAAAGGTAGAAAGTGGACTGTTGTAGTTGTTGTTATGGAAGGACAGACTAGATGGGCCTTGTGGTCTTTTTCTGTCATCATGTTTCTATGTTTCTATGTTCTATGTTTCTATTTTAAACCATTCTGTTTCTCCTTGTTCCGTTTGAACTGCTGCTTCTTGATCAATGTACAGATTGTGCAAGAGTACGATCAGGTGTTCTGGTATACCCATGCTTCTTAATGTGGCCCAGAATTTCTCATGGTTTACACAGTCAAAAGCTTTGCTATAGTCGATAAAGCACAAATAGATATCCTTTTGGTATTCTTTAGTCTTTTCAAGGATCCATCTCACATCCGCAATGATGTCTCTCATTCCTTGCCCTTTCCTGAACCCTGCTTGCACTTCAGGTAGTTCTTATTCCAGGTATGATTGTAGTCTCTTTTGAATAATCTTCAGTAGAATCTTGCTGGCATGTGGTATCAGAGCAATTGTGCAATAATTTCCACAGTCAGTTGGATCACCTTTCTTTAGTATTGGTATAAACACAGATCTTTTCCAGTCAGTTGGCCACGATGTTGTCTTCCATATTTCTTGGCAGAGTCTTGTAAGTACGGTAACGGCTGCATTAGATTGCTGTAATACTTCTATGGGAATGCTATCAATGCCTGGTGCTTTGTTCTTTGATAAGGCTTTCAATCCTGCTTTAACTTCTTTCATCACCAATGGTTCCCGATCATAAGGTATAGGTTGAAACAGCTGTTGGTCCACTTGAACTTTATCATATAAAAACTGTATATTCCTTCCACCTTTTCTTGATCTTCTCAGCATCATTCAACATAGAACCTTGAGCATCTTGTAACATTCCAATTTGAGGCTGGAACTTTTTCTTTAACTCTCGTAGCTTTAGGAAAGCCGATCTTGTTCTTCCTCTAATAGTTTCTGCTTCTATTTCCTTGCATGCGTCATTGTAGTACTTTTCCTTGTCCTGTCTTGCTGCACGTTGGAAATCTCTGAGTTCTGTTATTGTCTTTCTTTCTCCTCTGGCTTTAGCTTCTTGCGTTTCTGGGCAATTTTCAGAGTTTCTTCCATCATTCATTTTGGCCGTTTTTGCTTTTTCACCTTTTGTAGAGACTTCTCGCTTTCTTCCAACACAACCTTCTTGATGTCATTCCATAACTCTTCTGGAGCTCTGTCATTTGTATCTAAAGCAGCAAATTGATTTTGCAGGCGGTCTTTAAATTCCAGTGGTACATTCTCAAGGTCATATTTTGCTGCATTCATGAGTGGTTTGCTCTTTTTCAACTTTAGCTTGAGTTTGCATACTAGTAGTTGATGATCTGTACCACAGTCAGATCCAGGTTTTGTATTTGTTGATGTTACAGAGCTTTTCCATCATTGACTTCCACAGATGTAGTCAATTTGATTTTTATACAATCCATTGTGTGAAGTCCATGTGTACAGTCGCCGCTTGTGTTGCTGGAAGAAGGTGTTTGAGATGAATAGATCGTTGGTCTTGCAGAATTCTATCAGTCTTTCTCCAGCTTCATTTCTGTTGCCAAGTCCATATTTTCCAACTACTTTGCCTTCTTCTTTGTTGCCAACGTTTGCATTCCAGTCACCCATGACTATCAGGATATCCTAGTCCTCCCTATTTCCTCAGTTCGCAACCTTGGAGTCATCTTTGACTCTTCCCTCTTCTTCTCCACCCACATCCAACAGATAGCTAAACCTGACATTTTTTCCATCCTTTCTGAACACACTACTATGATCCTTATACATTCTCTAGTCACCTCCCATCTAGACTATTGCAACCTCCTCTTCACTGGTCTTCCTCTGAATCATTTCTCTTAACTTCAATCTGTTCAAAACTCAGCTGCACAGCTAATCTTCCACCAGTGTCACTACACTCATGCAACTCCTCTCCTCAAGCCACTTCATTGGCTTCCTATCCTTTTCCACATCCAGTTCAAACTTCTACTACTGACCTATAAGTGCCTTCATTCAGCTGCTCCAGCTACCTTTCCTCTCTTTTCTCCCCACACTCTTCCTCAGGAACTCTACTCTTCTGGCAGATCCCTTTTATCTCTGCCCTTCTCTTCTACTGCTAATTCCAGTTTTCATTCTTTCTACCCTACTGCTTCTTATGCCTAGAACCAACTACCTGAGTTGATATGTCAGATTCCATCTCTGGCCCTGTTCAAATCCAGGCTATAATCTCACTTCTTTAAGACTGCTTTTGGCTCCTAAACCCCCTAGTCCTGTTCACCTCCTGTGTGTTTCCTTACTATTTCTCTAGATATATCATAGTTCCCAGTTGTTGTGTTGTCCATCTTGACTAAACTGTAAGCTCTTATGAGAAGGTACTGTCTCTTAGATGTCTCTGACCGGCACTGCATATGACTTGTAGCACTATACAAATGATTAGTAGTAGTAGTGGGGAAGTGAAGGGTAAATCTGGGACAGGCATAGACTAACCTCAGCAGTGGGGAGTGAGGGGTAAATATTGGAATGGGAACAGAGGATCCTCAGTGGTGGGGAGTAAGGGGTAAAGTTGGGGACAGGTACAGAGGGATCCTTGGCTGTTAGTGGTAGAACCTGGATCAGATTCAGAGAATCCTTTGTGGGGGAGTGAGGGTTAGAGCCTGGATCAGGTCCAGAGGATCCTTTGTGGGGGAGTGAGGGTTAAAGCCTGGTCTGGAACAGAGGATCCTCCATGGTGGGGAGTGAGGGATAAAGCCTAGGATAGGCAGTTTCCTCTGTGGTAGGGGAATGAGGGTAAAGCCTGATCTTGGACAAATAGAGGATCTTCAATGGGAGAGGTGGGAATTGAGGGGTAATAAGATGAGGGAGAGATATGAAAGGAGAAAAGAGTATGAGCATGAAGATACTCAAGAGCTGTGAGGAAGAGGTGATGGAAAAGATGGAGAGAAGGGATAAAACTTGAGAGAGATATGAGGTGGAAGGAAAAATAATGAAAAGTAAAGGAGTCAATAATAGATTGCAAGAAAGGGGAAGGAGAGCAGCTTTGGGTATTAACTGAGAGGAAACTTAGGACTGAAGCAAGAAGAAAAATGGCAAGGGAAAGAAGAGAGAAAATAAAAATAGATGGAGAAGTGATGAAGAAAGAAAGAGGGAGTGAGCCATGGTGAGAGAAGTAGGGAAAGAGACCAAGATGACATCTTAAGGGGAGGTATTCCTGCACATGCTTCTGAGGCCTTATCTGGTTTCCAAGGTTTATTATTTATCCCCCTTTCTAAACAAAGAAAATGAGGGTGTCCATGGTGTATTGTCTATATCTGATGATAGATGTATTTTACCACCTTTTGGAGACTTCTGATGGAAGAATGACTGTTGCCTCAATGTCAACTGTGGGTTTTACATTGGGCATTGACAGGAATTGGCTTTTGAAATTGTTCTTTAAGTTTCATGATGCTTTGTTTCTGAATATGAAGACTGTCCAATAACAAGAAGAAAAGTCTTCTATCTTCCAAAACACTTACAATAAATAATTCATCTGATAGGAAGGAAAAAGACCTCAGAGATTAATGTTGGCCAATCTTGTGATATACAGATCTCGCAACATCACAAGTCATTAGAAACCTTCCCTCTCTTTTATGCCAAGCTATATAGAGACAGATGTGAACAATATTATCACCCCACAATTAAATTCTCCCCCACAAAAATGCACTATAAAGGGATACTTCCCTGAAACGGATGTCCAGTTCTTCACAGTTGTGCACATCTGAGGCCTTTTTTCCTGCCCAGCAGAGGACTTATTTATTGTATTTTAGAAGATAGGAGAGTTTTTCTTCCTATCATTGAATGGTTTGCATCTATATCTTCTGGGTCATTTTTAACAGTTACTATAACAGACAGACTAGATAGGCCATGTGGTCTTTTTCTGTCGTCATGTTTCTATGTAACAATTATGAATATGAAGATACTACTTTGAAAATTTGTGTCAAAGATTTCTCAAAAATAGACTTAAGGGTTTGTTTAATTTTTTATTTATATATTTAAAAAAATACACAAGTCACAACTGAACTTGCCAAGATATAAGGATAATTGGTACATACCAAATTAGAAGTACATGAAGCACAAGGCTTCTGAGGAAAACAATACTACCTGCTCCTTCTCTAGCCCACTTTGCAGAGGGGATTGCACAGGATAAAAAACAAAATACAATCCCGATGTACTCAGCGAAAGAAGTAGGACTAACACTGACCATTAAGTCATGGCAGAAGGGGGCTATCAGTAGCAACGAATGGCAATGGAGCAACTGAGAAGGATATGAAACACTAAGAAATGGACTGATACCCGTGCAAATGTTTAAGTGCTTGAGAGAAAAATAAAGCACCAAGCTGGGAGACCCAAGGTCAGAGAAGAAGAAATTCCCTTCTACAGTGTTGAGTCTTCCTAGCGAGATCAGAAAATACCCTAAGTAGCAGTCCCTTAAACTGCACATTTCTTTTGTGAAAGACCAGTCTAAGAAACCAGTCGCAATCAGTTGGTAGTGTGAATGTTGCCAAACAGATAGCTGGGACACAAGTATCAGAAGCCAAACTCAGATTGCTGAAAAATTCAACACATCAGCCTGTTGTAATGCAGAGTCAGCTCTTTCAGCAGGAACCTTTCTTCCAGGTGGAAGCTAATAAATGTTTACCATCAGTGGACAGGTTTCAGGGGCAACCCCAAAAACTTCCACCAAATTGCTCTTAAACATTTCTTTAGTGTGAATAAGTTGAGATTTGGAAAAGTTGATCAAGCACAGGTTACTCTGCTGAGATAGGATCTCCAAATGTTCAAGCTTTAGTTTCATATAGACAGTCTTTAATAAACACCTCCACACTGCTCTCCACATCTTCCATATGAGTCCCCAAGTTAGACACAGATGTCTGAATATTAGTAATTTCCTTTGTATTTTTTCACACTCTGCCTGTACATGTTGAACCTGAGTTCAAAGAACATACCTGGGGTAATATCACCTTCCCCAGTTTTATTGCTGACCATATTGTTTGCAGGATTATCTGGTCTGGGCATCAAAGGAGAAATTCAAATGAGGAGCCTCCTGTAACGTCTTCCATAGGAGGAAAAGAAGTGTCAGCCCAGTAGCCAGACGACCAGCTCAGCAGAGCCCCACTATCTCTGGGCTAACGCTGCTGGATTGATAACTTGACAGGGGCTGTAAACTGCCTCCATCACCTCCAGAGACCGACCCCCACCCCTTGCTGCCACTTCAACTAGTAAAAGAATACCTCAGAGGATGCTGCACATCTGGGGGAGGGGGGTAAGATCTGTGGTCAAGGATGGCTCCGAGCTCAACTACTCTGATGCCACAACAGCTGGGCTAAATGCCCCTCCCACTCTGGATGGTTCTACTCTCAAGGAAGAAGAAATGCCTCCCAAGGACCCTTAACAGCAGGTGAATCGGCAGCAAGCTCTTGAGAAGCTGGGGGCTGCTTAATCGATTTAGGTTTGTGCTTCCCCACAGACACCTCGTCAGAGCAGGAGCGCCCTGCCTATCACCATCTTGGAAATGTATTTATTTAACCAGGTCTTTATACCACTTTACCATACAGTGAAAGTGGTTTACAGTGAATATTAGCAGAATGATTACATCTCAATTATTACATTATAACATGATAAACAGGTAACAAGAAACTGGGGAAAGGAGGAAAGGAAGAGTAGAGCAGTGGCATATGGTGGAGTGGGGGAGGGGTGGTTATCTGTCACTCTGCGACTCAAAGTAGTCCATGCACAGGTGTGTTTTTAGATGTTTTTCATAGCTACGATATGTTGTCATCAGAAAGCAGGTGTTTTTATTGTCAAGACCCAAAGTTCTGCAACTGGAAGCTTTGTATAAGTTCCTTAGCAAATATCTGCTGAAATCTCACAGTGATTCACACATTTTCTAGGAGTCGTCCCACTGGGCCCTTTTTTGAGCGATAAGGTGCTTCAGCAGGAGAAGGGGGGGGGGGGGGGTCTGCTGATTGCTGGGACCTTCCAGAGCTCCACCTCGATTTTTACTTCATCCATATGTAATCTATGTTTAGCCTTCCTGGTTATAGCTTCTGTTTTTTTATTTCTTGGTCTCCTGCATTCTGGACCTGATATTTTGAGTTTGGCATTTTTTTGAGTTTCTTCCTCCTTTGCTTTAATTAAAGGAACTCGTGTCTTCTTAGGTGTGTAATCAAACTGTTATAAACACAGTCAGCAAAATGAAGAGGGTAAGGAGGAGATGGTAAAGCGGTAAGGAGTCACAGAGGTGGGAAACTAGAAGGGGGATAAGTTGAGGAGAGCTCACCGGATGAGTTCCCTGGAGGAGAGTTGTTCTGGCTAGTCTCAGATGTCTGGTCAGGTTTACTGCCCTTTGAACAAGCATCTTTTGAAGTGGACCTACAAACTGGCCAAACAAGAAAAAGGGGAGGAGTGAGTGAAAAGAGGAAAGAAGAGGACAAGTAAGATGAGGGGGAGTCCCCTCAGGCAGCAGGTGTCACTGTTCCCCAATTGCTGGGACCCTTCCTCCTTACATGGATCAGAACCAGGTCTCGGAGCTGGATAGGGCAGTGCAAGATGAAATTATTTAGGTTGTCTCATATCTTAAAAGGAAAAAGTGCACTCTACTCGAAAAATGAAATTAGATTCCTCCCCTGCATCTGCTCCATAGATTTTTGGGGGGTAGGAGTGGGGGTTGTATCATTTCATTTATAAACAAGTCTGCACCTCGCTAGAGATGAATCTCCCAGAGTACAGCACTGGATCGTCAAGGCAGTGAAGAAAACACTGGTCTATGTAAAGAATTTGGGATATTTTTATTAAGTTGCATAGCAATAGTTACACAGGCGCTGTTATACCCATGTACCTTGAGTTTCAAAGCTGGGTAAAACTTCTTCCTCAACGTATCCACATATGGATGAGGTTAGGCAAGTTAAAGTTTGCATGAATGATTGATTCCTCCCCAACTAGGCCCCAGGATGGGGGATATTCAAAGGGATGAACATGGCATAATCCCCTTAGCTGAGTCACCTCCCACTTACTGACACATGGCAAAAGTCAGGCACAGTAAAGGCCTAACTCTCACTGCAGAAGCTCCCCGGCCGCTGCCTGGTTAAGTTTCCCTGCAATCTGGGCAACCCGGGTATTTGGAGCCAAGACCTGGACATGGCCCTGGGCTTAAGGGTCAGCGGCAGCGAGTACCTGCTTTAGCAGTGCTGGCCATCACCACTAAATATCAGGCCCACGGTGACGAAATATAACGGCTTAGCAAAACCAGTGCTCCCTGTAAGCTGTGGAGGAGTCGACCACCTGTTTTCCCACCGTCAGGGGGCAGTGCTGCAATATGAAAGTTTCAGCTGCATGGGGGAGGCAGATCCCCGGGACTGCTGCAGAACTTTCCTGCCTCTTGTGACTGAAACCAGGATACTGCTGCACCCCCCTCCCCCTTTGATGGTAGGAATGCAGACGGTGGGCTCCTAGGAAGACCCTAGAGGGAACACTGAGGAAAACTCTGCAGTTATCTTTATTTCCTGTATCTATTTAATTCAGTTTGTAAATGGCATCTTGTCACAGTGATCCAATGTAACGTACAAAGAGCTGTGTTCTGTGGGCATATGCAATAAAATAGCTGCTCTCAGTGACAGGGGATCTATATATTTGCCATTTCCTATACTCTGTCTCCAGGCCCCTAATTACTTAGCTAGCATAGAGTGGTAAGTTATGGTGCTGTTCACGTGCAGAGACCATTCAACCCTGGAGCTGATTACATATGGGTTAGTATGTGTTACATGCAAGCAGGTCAATATCCAAAGGATTTGTCTGACCAGCTTTTGGTGTTTGGCAGACAAATTCTGGCATTACACATTTCCCACTTCATGAACTAAATTTTGGGTAAGCAGATAACAAAAACTTGCACTAGCAGCGTCCATGAAGCAAAGTTTACTTATAATTGGTTAGCATTAGCTATCTAAAGTTATCTGCATAACTTTAACTGGATATATTCAGTGGCAAACTTATTCAGGTAAAGTTCTGCTGCATATCCACATAAAGTTATCTAGTTCTTGTACCTTTTAACTACTATTACTGAGCATTTGTATAGCGCTACAAGACATACACAGTGCTGCACAGACATGTAAGAGACAGTCAACACAATGGATTTTACACCAAGGATCTCATGGTTTCAGAATGTGGCACTTACTGAATACGATCAGAGAAATCACAGCCAGGAGTAGAAGACCGTTCAGGACCCCACTTATTCTGAAAGCTGAACGATAGCTCTTCAAACACTGACGCTCAGCTGGAAAAAAATCTCAACTGTATAAAAGCATTAAAAAGAAATATGGCAGAAGTCACAAAACATTCACGGCATGAATTTCTGATGGGAATCTATGAATCACAGCAGACTGGTTGCAAGTGAGCTCTAATCCCAGCTCTGCTGGTGGTGCTGTTTGACTGTGAGGGTTTAGGATTAAAGGGAAGATGTCAGGAGGAAAAACTTTAGGTTGAAAGCAAAGGCTGAAGAGATAAACATGTTTTTACAGCAAAGTTAGTATGATAGTTTAGTTTGAACTTGAAAAGAACTGAACTCGGATATTTCTTCAGCCTCAGAAGCTCAGACATAGAGACCCTGAGGGGAGGGGGAGATATTCAGTAGTAGCGGCTAACATAGTTACAGCGGATAGCCATCGTGGCTGAGCATTGAACCCAGATATTCAATGCTTGGGGTCATATCCAGTCACTGGCTGGTTAGCTAAAGTTAAGCCAGCTATTAAAGTGTCTAACTTTAGCCACTTTAAGGTAACTGGCAACAGCTGAATATCGCCACTAGCTGATTATCCTCCAGTGCCGTCCCCTCTCCGCCCCCAGAAAGCCCCAAAACTAAGCACTTAGCACTGGGGCATTTAGCAGCACAAACTGGGGGAAATTCAGCTGAGCAGCATTTAGGTGGTTTGCAGGTCTGCAAACATCCTAAATACCTTTTAATATCCCCCCTCTGTATTTAGTTTGAAGAGCTCTGTGACACCTGGAGAGTTTGATAGTTGGGGTCCTTACAGTTATCACATTCTGGCCATCAAGACCCACCCAGTCTCTGGTGCAAGTCTCTATACTGCAGTTGATTGCAATAGACTTTCAGAACTAATGCAAGAGATGTACCTTGGTTGGGGACCATCTTAGGAAGAGGACATGCTCGCCTCTGCTGCCCAGTGGTCAATCTTAGCTTTTACCAGCTGGTTCAGATGATACATCTTAGGAAGAGGACATGCTTGCCTCTGCTGCCCAGTGGTCAATCTTAGCTTTTACCAGCTGGTTCAGATGATGCATCTTAGGAAGAGGACATGCTCGCCTCTGCTGCCCAGTGGTCAATCTTAGCTTTTACCAGCTGGTTCAGATGATGCATCTGGAGCACAGAGTTGAGCAGCTGGCTAGACGGACAGCAGTGGACGGGATGCTATCTCCCTCATTACTGTCCTTAACTGCATGACTCTCGGAGGATGTTCTCTGGCATCAGAAACATGTGGGAAACCACCAAGTGTCTAGGCAAAGCTAAGTACAGCTTTTTGGATATATATGAACATGGAAACCTGAAACTGATGCTGATGTTTAACATAGGAAAAGAAAATTGTCCCACCAGCGGCTCTGCCAAATTTAGAAGAGTCAGCAAAAGAGAATGAGACTGGACTGCACATATTGTTTGAGTTTTACAGATTTCTTTTTATTGCAAAATAACAGAAAAGCAGGCACTCACATAGCAGGAGCCCGTCAGACAGTTAGGGGGTTATTCTGTGCTATGAATAGCGGGGATGGACAGCCCAACGGGATGTCCATCCCCGCTATTTGTGCCCTTGCCTGCCCCCGCTGGTTGTTTTGGGAAGTTAGATAGCAGCGGGGAAGGGGCGGTCCTGGGGCAGAGTCTGGGTGGGCAGTCACTGGTCCTGGACATACAGGGCCAATGAAACGTCCGGGGAAGTTATTCCAGCTACGAGGTTGAATAACTTCCCTGGATTTTTTTTTTTGACGGCCCATGGTGCGGGTGGGGCGGGGGGGGGGCAGGGTTTATTCCTCGCAGCCCAGCCCTGGCCTTAGGAGGCAAAATTGGGGGTTGGGCTGCAGGGAATAAACCATTTTTGCTGGTGACTGGCATTGCGTCTTTTAAATGGAGCCATGGTACCATGGCAGCATGAGTTAGCTGGGTGCAGTCCTGCATGTGCAGGCCAGACAGAATCGCTGTCCCAGAATCGCTGCACGTACAGGACTAGACGTACCCCGTGGGATCAGAATCACGATCCTCTGTGCATCCGGTTCAGACAGAATCGGGTCCTTAGTGTAGGGGATCATGGAAGCTGAGTGTTTTCTTGCAACATTTCTCTGAAACTTGAGGCAAGTGGGAACAGAATTAGAAAGGGCTGGTAGACTCTGCAGCTGCTTGAACCACTGGTTTTGCATCAGCTTCACATTTTAGCTCCTGGTTTGAGGGGACGTTAACTGGCAAATAGAGCGTGGCCACATTTTGTACAGGTGGGGGGGGGGGAGTTTATAACAGAATTATGAACATAGGGTGTGAAATAATACATTGTACTTTTACCCACACTGGGGATAACTTGATAAAGAATTTTTAGTAATTATATGACAGTTTGTGCACTAAAAATGCCTTTTAAATTATCCCACTCGTGTGTGACTTAGGTGTAGGGTCGTTCAGGGGCAGACATTGGGTGAAGTGCAGGCAGAATAATGATACGCACTGCGCACATGTCCGTTTGCATCTGCTCCAGAGCTGCTGAAATCTTTCCAGTTGCAATTTCGGCTGCTTTTTTGGGATACTTCTATAAAGGCACTTGTATCTTCATAAATAGACCCAAAATAGGTGCCCACATGGCCTCCTCATCTGGGCAAAGTTTTATAAAATTACCTTCACGGAGGGGGGCAGTTTTCAAATGGTGCTTTCAAGCCTTGTTAAATCATTTTAACATAGGTTCACCCATTCCAAAATTACCTATCCTGGGGGTCGTTTACTAACAGCTTGTGCTAATGCTGTTAATAGATGTTATTCCATATTCCTATGAGCTGTACAGCAGATAACATGTAATAATGGTATTAGCACATGACCCTCCCTCTGTTTTACACTTATATTTTCAGTTGTGCGTGCATTATTAAGCCCAGACACAACAATCCAGCTTTCAAAGTCAACGTACCACCATCAACTGGATTTGCATCTTGAATTGTTTTGTGGATAAACATATGCTCATAATTTTGCCAGGTGCAAAATGGGCCATAAATTTCTGTGTGCTGGTTACACTTGAAAGTTTTGAAAATTAAAGTTGCTCATAGAAATTTATAAGCAAGCCCTGAAACATTTATTTTATTTATTTATTTATTTACATTCTCTTATATACTGTGCTATTCTGCATCAGTGCGGTTTACATTGAACAAACTGAAATTACATTGAACAGGACATTATAACTTAGAGATAACTATTTTACAAGGAAGGTCTAACTATATAAGATAACTATTTAGAAAACTATATAAGATAACTATTTAGCCAAGGAAGGTCTTGTCTTACTTATTTGCTATATTTTTTGAAGGTGTGAATAAATAGGAAGACAAAGGTAAGCCTGTCTATAGTATATCTGGATTTTCAGAAAGCATTTGACAAGGTTTCTCATGAGAGACTCTTGGCGAAATTAACAAATCATGGGATAGGTGACCGTGTAGTATTGTAGATCAGGAACTGGTTAATAGATAGAAAGCAGAGAGTAGGGCTAAATGGCCACTTTTCTCAATGGAGAAAGGTGAATAGTGGAGTACCCCAGGGATCTCTGCTGAGCCTACTGCTTTTTAACATATTTATAAATTACCTCAAACTGGAATAATAAGTGAGGTGAACAAATTTGCAGATTGTCACACACAATTATTCAAAGCTGTTAAAATACAAGAGCGGTGAAAAATTGTAAGAGGACCTTGATAAATTGGAAGACTGGAAGTCTCCATAGCGGAGAAATTTAATTCTTTGCTTCGGTCTTTACTGAAGAAGATATAGGGAAGTTACCCATGACTGAAATGGTCTTTAAAGGTGATGCATCGGAAGACTTGAAAAAAATATCGATTAAACTGGGAAGATATATTACAACTATTTGATAAACTAAACAGTAGAAAATCACCTGGACAGGATGGTATATACCCAGGGGTCTTGAAAGAACTGAAATATGAGATTTCAGACCTATTAGTAATCTGTGAACTATCATTAAAATCATCTGTAGTACCTGAAGATTGGCAAATGGTCAGTGTAATGCCAATTTTTGAAAAGGGTTCCAGGGGTGATCCAGAAAACTACAGGCCAGTGAGCCTGACATCAGTACCATGCAAAATGGTAGAAACCATTATAAAGAACAAAATTATTGAACATCTAGATAATCATGGTTTAATGGGAGAAAGCCAACATGGCTTTAACCAAGAAAGGTCTTGTTTTACTAATCTGTTATATTATTTTTGAAGGTGTGAGTAAACGGGTAGACAAAGGTGAGCTGGTCGATATAGTGTCTGGATTTTCAGAAAGCCTTTGACAAGGTCCCTCATGAGAGACTCTTGGCAAAGATAAAAAGTCATGGGATAGGAGGCAGTGTACTATTGTGGATCAGGAGCTGGTTAAAAGATAGAAAGCAAAAGGTAGGGCTGAATGGCCAATTTTCTCAGTGGAAAAAGGTGAATAGTGGAGTACCCCAGGGATCTATGCTGGGCCCACTGCTTTTTAACATATTCATAAATGACCTGGAAATGGGAATAACAAGCTAGGTAGTCAAAGTTGCAGATGAGACAAAATTATTCAGTTTTTGAAACCCAAGAGGATTGTGAAAAATTGCAACAAGAGCTTGATAAACTGAAAGACTGGACATTTAAATGGTAGATTAAATTTAATGTGGAGAAGTGCAAAGTTAAACATCTAGGAAAAAACAACCCAAACTATGGTTACATGATGCAAGGTTCCACATTAGGAACCACCACCCAGGAAAAAGATTTACGCATCATCATGGATAACACATTAAAATCCTCCGCCCAATGTGCAGCGGCACACAAGAAGGCAAATAAAATGCAAGGAATCATAAGGAAAGGAATGCAGAATAAAACCAAGGATATTATAATACCTCTGTATCATTCCATGGTGCGACTGCACCTTGAATATTGTGTGCAATTCTGGTCATGGTATCTTAAAAACGATACAGCGGAATTAGAAAAGGTACAGAGAAGAACCACCAAAATGTTAAGGGGGATGGAAGGATACCCCTATGAAGAGAGGCTTAAAAGGATAGGGCTTTTCATCCTGGATAAGAGACAGCTGAGGGGAGATATTATAGAGGTCTATAAAGTAATGAATGGAGTGGAACGAGTAAATGTAGATCGATTCTTTAAGCCATCAAAAAGTAGAAAGACTAGAGAACCTGCAATGAAGCTAGAGTGTAACCCATTTAAGACTAATAAGAGAAAATATTTTTTCATTCAACGTGTAATAAAACTCTGGAATTCGTTACCAGAGGATGTAGTAAAAGCTGTTAGTGTACCTGGGTTTAAAAAAGTTCTTGGAGGAAATGTCCATAATTTATTTACATTCTCTTATATACCGTGCTATTCTGCATCAGTGTGGTTTACATTGAACAAACTGAAATTACATTGAACAGGGCATTATAACTTGGAGATAACTATTTTACAGGGAACATGGGCTATGGAGGGTTAAGTGGCTTGCCCAAGACCACAAGGAGCACCTGTGGGACTAGAAACCCCAGTCCTTCTGGCCCAAGGTTGCTGTCCTCTAGTGGGATTTGAACCCCGACCTTCTGGCCTGAAGTACCTTGCCCCAACCACTAGGCCACTCCTCCACTCCATAAACCTTATTAAAGAGGACCTAAGTAATCCAATGCTTGCTCCATTACAGGCATTATGGAAGCCTGTGTGTCTTTTGGGAAAACTGCTAGGTACTTGTGGCTTGGATTGGCCACTGTTGGAAACAGGATACTGGGCTTGATGGACCTTGGTCTGACCCAGTATGGCATTTCTTATGTTCTTATGGATGTTCAAATGGCAGGTGAAATTTAATGGAGACAAGTGCAAAGTTATGCACCTAGGAAAGAAATAACCCAAATTACGGTTACACGTTACTAACTACCACCCGAGAAAAAGATTTAGGCATCATCATGGATATGTTGAAACTCTCCACCCAGTGTGCAGCAGCGGCCAAAAAGGCAAATAGAATGCTAGGAACCATAAGGAAAGGAATGGAGAATAAAACCAAGGATACTATAATGTCTCTGTATTGGGGATGGAAGGATACTCATATGAGGAAAGGCTTAAAAGGTTAGGGCTCTTCATCTTGGAAAAGAGACGGCTGTGGGGAGATATGATAGAGGTCTATAAATTAATGAATGGAATAGAAAGGGTAAACATAGATCGATTGTTTACTCCATCAAGAAGTAGAAAGCCTAGGGGACATGCAATGAAGTTACAGTGTAACCCATTTAAGAGTAATAAGAGAAAATATTTTTTCACTCAAAGTGTAACCAAACTCTGGAATTTGTTACCGGAGAATGTAGTAAAAGCTGTTAGTGTACCTGAGTTTAAAAAAGGTTTGTATTAGTTCCTGGAGGAACGGTCCATGAACCATTCTTAAAAAGGACCTGTGTAATCCATTGCCCTAACGCAGGACAAGCAGCATAGAATCTAAATATTTTTGGGGGGATCCTGCCAGGTACTTGTTTGTTTATTTAACAGGGTTTTTTTATACCACTTTATCATTTTAGTCAAAGCGGTTAACATTGTAACTTAAACTGGTAATGGAGAGTTAAGAGATTTGCCCAAGGCCACAAGGAGTGCAAGTGGGGATCAAACCCTGGTCTCTTGGTTCCCAAGCCAGTGTTCTCGTAACTAGGTTAGTTCCCCATTCCACTTCTCCACTTGAGACCTGGACCGGCCACTGCTGGAAACAGGATACTGGGCTTGATCGACCTTGATCTGATTCAGTATGGCATTTCTTATGTTCTTATCTTAACTGCTTAGTTAAAATACTTAGGTCCTTGCAAAGTTTTTGAAAATTTACCCCAGCTGTATTTAATTTCACTTAATACTGTTTCCATAGTGTTTTCCCCTCAACCGAACAGTTGAACTAGGCCTGACTGATGCATTTTATCAGCTATATATTTAATGATTAAATTTGTACAATTAACTAGCATCACCCTGTACTCAAAATATCCTTAATTTAATAAACAAAGTTTACAAAGGAAAAATTATTCATAAAACACCACTTTTTTTTGTTAATGATTTACCAGTTTAATCCTCAGGGAAAAAATTTCTCAGCACAGAGATGTGCTTTGTGTGACTTTTTATTTAATTCTCCTGGAATTCTTCTCCCCTTTCCTGAAATTCTATGAATGAATTCCTATGTCTAAAGGACACTTCATATCAGCTCTTGCCACCCAACTCAGGATCGTGGAGAGGTAAAGTTCTGTCTGTCACACAGGATTCAGACTCTGCCTGGATTTCCACTAGTATAACTCGGCCTGAGAACAGTGCGGTTAGCCTGCTGGTAGATGCCTGTGGGGTGAGGAGGAGATATTTCTGCATCAAAAGGACCGAGTTCTGTTGATGGAAAATTCCCCCTAGCTTCCGATGGTTCTGAGGTTCTTTGGTATAAAATATCTGTGTCATTACAGATGAAGAAATTCATCAAAATCTTTATTTATATATATAGATATCTTTTTTTTTTTTTTTTTACTTTTTTTTCAATTAAACATGAAAATACTTGACTGGTTATGTATGCGCAAATACCCTAATATCTCTAATAACATAAGATAAGATATACTGGGTCAGACCAAAAGTCAATCAAGCCCAGTATCTTGTTTCCAATGGCAGCAAATTCAAATCACAAGTATCTGTCATGTTCACAAAAAGATGTACAGATTCCATGCTGCTTGTCCCAGGGGTAAGCAGTACATTTTCCTGGTCCACTTTACTAGTGGTTTATGGACTTTTCCTCCAGGAACTCATCCAAATCTCTTTTAAACCCAGATCTACTAACAGCTTTTACTACATCCTCCAGCAACGAATTCCAAAGTTTGATTACGCCTTGAATAAAAAAATATCTTCTCCGATTAGTCTTAAATATACTTCATTGTATGTCACCTAGTCTTTTTTTTTTACTTTTTAAAGGAGTAAATAATAAACCTACATTTACCCTTTCCGCTTTGCTAGACCTCTACCATATTTCCCCTCGGCTATCTTTTGGCCAAGTTGAAGAGCCCTAATCTTTTAAGCCTTTCCTCATAGGAGTATCCTTCTATCCCGTTTACCATTTTGGTGACTGTTCTCTGTACCTTTTCTAATTCTGCTATTTTCTTTTTTAATATATGGTGACCAGAATTGAAAATGGATTCCTGTATTAGAGCAAAGTGATATTTTTTAGGAGATTTTCAGACCATGCACAAGTTTCATCTTGACTTTAATGAATGAAATTTCTCTCCCCTTCTAATATATGACCCAAACGGAAGCTTTGTTACCATGGACATTTCCATGATAGGAATTCATTAATATAGCTAACGTGGGTCTGATATATCAAACTTTTTAAAAACGTGTCAATTAATTAATTAATTAATTGGCATTTCTTTACTACCTTGTGGAAGAAATTCACTCAGTGTACAGCATTCACCTAAAGAGGCTACGAAGCTCACATTACATTTATTTCCACTCATAACCTATAAGTTCACAAATTCTATTGAGTATGCATTAACCTCTGAATTAGCGCATGAATAATCAATTGGCACCTGTTAACAAGTTTTTACATTAGACTATGTGAAATAAAAATAAATTAAAATTTGGGAAAATTCTGAAAAATGAACTGAACATATTTTTGTTTGCACATATCACTAATAGATGCACATGATAAAAGCTCTTGGGCACATCTTGTCCTGTATATATCACTCAACAAACCTGATTTCCAGCAATGCTGGGGTGTGTAGAATTGGGTCGTACATTAGAAGGGGAGAGAAATTTAATTCATTAAATCAAGGTGAGACTTGTGCATGGTCTGAAAATCTCCTATAAAGTTTCACTTTGCTCTAATACAGGAGTCCATTTTTACTAGGATCAGCACACTTGCAAAAGCTCTGCATGACCAGGGCCGGCCAGTCATTAGGCAAACTAGGCAGTCATCTAAGGTGGCAACTACTAAAGGGGGGGGGGGGGGAGAGCAGAGCAGTCAAAGCTAAATAATAGATTTTGATAGTCAGAGGGGGTGTAAAGCTTAAGTTATGCCCTGGGCTCCAACATCTTGAACCAACTCTGGGGCTGGTCCTGCTCATGATTTAGAGTCACTGCAATATGTTCATTTTTTTTCAAGTCTTCATCTCCAGATTAAAAAATATATATATATATATATATCAATCGCATAGTGTTCACACATCACTCTTTAGTAAAGAGAAGGGTGAGGAAATCACTTACTTTTACTCCTGGCATGGTGTGAAGGGTGGTCGAATGAGGGTGTGCCAGGCAGCTTTAGGTCAGCGTAAAGCACCTCTCCTGCCATCTGCCCAGCCCAGAGACCATAGGTGACTGCTTCAGTGCCACGAGGGAGAGGTTCTGTCCCTGACACAGAATCACAGGCAGGCTAGTTCACCTTCCCCCGGAGAAGGAAGTCAGTGACATCAGAGGGTGCTAAATCTGTCTCAGCGGTCGCTGCTTCTGTTAGGCCCTCCCAACCCCTGGCATAACTGATTGATCCTCCCCATGGAGAAGGTGTGCTTTATTAAAACAGTTACTGTTGTAGTCACCATTTACACACATGGAATCTAAGGATATTTAATCCTTCCTTTCCTGAATTGTATTTTTCTGAATTTAATTCTCATGAAAGATATTAAATCATAGAATCATGACAGCAGAAAAAGCATTCGGCTTATCCAGTCTGCCCTTTCATAACATCTACTATAGTCCCTTTTTCCCTTTAGAGATGTTCTGTTTGTGTCCCATGCTTTCTTGAATTCAGATCCTGTCCTCTACCACCTCCACTGGGAGACTATTCCACGCATCTACAACTCTTTCCATAAAAAAATATTTCCGCATATTGCTTCTGATTCTATCCTCTTTGTAGAGCATTATTTCCTGTGCATTTATGCCACAGAGGTATTTAAATATCTCTATCAAATCTCCCCTCTCCTGCCTTTCCTCCAAAGTATACATATTGAGATCTTTAAGTCTGTCCCCATTTGTCTTATGATGAAGCCCAGTGACCATTTTGGTAGCCACCCTCTGCACAGACTCCATCGTATTTATATCCTTTTGAAGGTGTGATCTCCAGCAATGCACACAACACTCCAAATGAGGTCTCACCAAAACCTTATACAGTACAGAGGCACTATCACCTCCTTCTTCTGCTGGCCATTCCTCTCCCTATGCACCCAAGCAGCCTTCTAGCTTTCACTGTCGCCTTTTCTACCTGTTTAGCCATCTTCAGAAACAATTACTACCACTACTAATTATTTGTATAGTGCTACAGGTGTATGAAGCACTGTACATATAGATATAAGAGACAATCCGTATTCATCAGAGCTTATAATCTAATAAAGAAGAAAAAATATCACAAAACTGGGGACTATAGACAGTAGAATGAGGAACATCAGGATCTAAAAGCAGCCTCAGAGGAGGGTCTTCAGGTCCCACTTTTCTTTAATGTACAGAAGTACTTCACACCCTATATCACTGGTTCTTAACCCAGTCCTCTGGGACCCCAGGCCAGTCAAGTCTTCAGGATATCCACAATGAATATCCATGAGATAGATCTTCATACAATGGAAGCGTGCATGCAGATTTATCTCATGCATATTCATTGTGGATACCCTGAAAACTTGACTGGACTAGGGGTCCCAGAGGACAGGGTTGAGAACCACTGCCCTATATTGTACTGCTCCCTTGGACCTTTGCAGCCCAAATGCACGACCCTGCATTTTTTGGTGTTCAGTCTCAGCTGCCAAATTCTCAACCATTCCTCAAGCTTAGCTAGATCCCTCTTCATGTTATCTACTTCTTCCCGAGTGTCTACTCTATTGTAGCTTTTGGTATCATCCATAGAGAGGCAAAGCTTACCTGACAGCCCTTCCACAATATCACTATCAAAGATGTTAAAAATAATCATACCAAGGGCAGATCCCTGCAGCATACCACTGATAACCTCCTTCTCCTCAGAGTAAGCTCCATTTGCCTGTACCCTTTGTCACCTCCCAATCAACCAATTTCTAACCTAGTCAGCCATATTAGGTCCATCTCTAGGGTACTCAATTTGTTTATAAGTTGCCTATGTGGAACGCTGTCAAAGGTTTTACTGAAATATAATTATACCACATGTAGGGCTCTCCCTTGGTCCAACTCTCTGGCCACCCAGTCAAAGAAATTAGATTTGTCTGAGAATACCTGCATCTAGTAAGTAAATCCATGCTGCCTCGGATCCTGCAATCCATTGGACTCCATAAACCTGACTATCCTCTGTTTTAGCAGCATTTCCATTTGTTTACTCACCACAGAGGTCAGACTAAATGGCCTGTAGTTCTCAATCTCATCCTTACAGTTATAAATCACTAGTCAATCTAGTAGAAAAAGTTAGCTATTAAAAACAAAAAGCCCCCTTTAAGAGCTCTCAGGCAGAGAGGTTTTTTTTCAAGAACCACAGTATTATCTTGCTTGAAAGGAGACCTTCTAGGAATGGCAGTACTTGCAAAGCAATGCAGACCTTTTTACAGCACTCAGCTTCCTAGCTCCTAAGCAAGCTAATTAAGAACACTAATACCTGAGGAGGGCAATGACTTCAAAGAGCTTGCTTACCTCTTTGAGCTTGAATGCTAGAGGAGGAGAAAAGTAACTAGCAGTAGAAAAAAAGGCTTTGCCAAAAACACACACAAAAAAGATTCCTCTTTTGCAATACAGCTACAAATCACTAGACAATGTAGCAGAAAAAGTTAGCTATTAAAAATGAAAAAGCCCCCTTTGAGAGCACTCAGGCAGAGAGTTCCTATTCAAGAGCCACAGTATTACTTTGCAATGGAGACCCTCAAATGATGCAAATATCATGTGGGTTTAGAGTGGCAATGATCTGAGCCATAGTTCAGGTTGCAACCTCCGAGTGACAGGCTCTGTATCCCTGGGCCCATCACCTGATCCCTCCAGTTTTAGACATCTGTATCCCTGCACTCATCCCTTGAGCCTTTCAGTCAGAGATAACAGACTCTGTATTACTGTGCTTATCTTCTGACCCTCCAATCCTGGACCAGGCATTATCTAGAGCAGCAGTGCTTGAGGGTGGTTCATTGCCGCTCTTGTCACCCCCCTCAAGAATACAGTGATAGCAATGCTTTTAAAATGCCATCACAGCACCTACCATCACCTCAGGCTCTGCACTGTTGTTCTTGCTTCTACCCCTCCAATTCCACTCCCCCCCCTCTCCCATTTCTAGAAATGACAGATTCCATATCCCTGCAGCCATCCCCTGAGTCCTCGGTTCCTAGAGATGATAGATTCTATATCCCTGTGTCCATCCCCTGAGCCCCCTCCCCCCTAGAGGTGACAGAATTGTAGGTATACAGATAGACTTTACCTGCTAATGATCTTTCCTTGAGTCCCTCCAGTCCAGTCCAATACGTGTGAATTGTCTCCCTCCTCTAGCAGCTGAGGGATGAGCATGTCAAATCTTCTGATGTCACAGTAGAAGAGCTCCCCTCAGGAGCCTAGGAAGTAGTATCCTATTGACAAAGCAGAACTGAAGAGAACAGAAAATGTGGCAATCAAAACCTGCAAATACTAACCCTTTTTGCTTTTACTGAAGTTTTCTGGTTGATGTAATTCTTAGAAGAATTTTCCCAGCTAAGTTGGACATATTCTTCTTCCTAGATTCTGAGATAAGGCAGAAAAGGTACATTGTAACCATAGGGAGAGTCCTGGACTAGACTGGAGGGACTCAAGGATAGTCCATTAGGAGGTAATATCTAATTGTTGCTAAGTGCCGTCAAGTCAGTGTCGACTCATGGCAACCCTCTGGATAGTTGTCCCAAACTGTGTTCAATCTTCAATCAGGTGGCTCATTGTTGACAGACTGGTACCCGTAGCTGCTGTTATTGTAACGATCCATCTCATTGCTGGCCTTCCTCTTTTGCATTGACCTTCCACCTTGCCAAGCATGATGTCCTTCTCTAATGATCTCTCTCTTCGCATGATGTGTCCAAAGTATGAAAATCAAAGTCTTGTCATCTGAGCTTCTAAAGAAAGCTTAGGTTTGATCTCCTCTAGTACTGACTGGTTTGTTCTTCAGGCAGTCCATGGTATACGCAGTATTCGTCACCAGCACCATAATGCCCCAGCTCCCTCTAAACAGCCGTCAGCGTGAAGAGCCTTTACCTTCACGCTGGCGACTGTTTAGAGGGAGCCGCGAATGCTGGGAAAGGTTAAAGGCTTTAAGAAAAGTGGAAGGAAGTCCAAAAATTTGCCAGCATAGTTTAAAAGGTGAGATCAGAGAGGCTGTTGCCAAAAAGTATCTTTCAGGAAATGCAAAAAGGAGCCAAATGATGAAAACTGGAAACAACATAAGGACTGGCAAGTTAGATGTAAGGCATTGATAAGGCAGGCAAAGAGAAATTTAAAAAAAAGCTTGCTGTGGAAGTAAAAATGCATAATAAAAATTTCAAGTACATTCATAGCAAAAAAAACCTGTGAGAGAGTCAGTAGGACCATTAGGTGATAGAGGGGTAAAAGGGGCATTAAGAGGGGACAAGGCCATAGTGGAGAGACTGAATGAGTTCTTTGCTTCAGCCTTTACTGAAGAAGATGTAGGAATGTTACACATGACTGAAATGGTATTTAAAGGTGATGCCACAGAAGAATTGAAAGAAATATTGATAAACCAAGAAGATGTAGTACAATTATTTGATAAACTGAAGAGTAGCAAATCACCTGGACTGGATGATATACGTCCAAGTTTGTTGAAAGAACTGAAATATGATATTGCAGACCTATTATTAGAAATCTGTGAACTATCATTGAAATCATCTGTACTACCTGAAGACTGGAGGGTGGCCAATGTAACACCAGTTTTTAAAAAGGGCTCCAGGGGTGATCCTGGATACTACAGACTGGTGAGCCTGATGTCAGTACCGGGAAAAATTGCAGAAACCATTATAAAGAACAAAATTACTGAACATGTAGATATTCATGGCTTAATGGGAGACAGCCAACATGTCTTTAGCCAAGGATAGTCTTGTCTTACTAATCTGTTATGTTTTTTTTTAAGGTTTGAATAAACAGGTAGATAAAGGTGAATTGGTTTGCTATAGTGTATCTGGATTTTCAGAAAGCCTTTGATAAAGTCCCTCATGAGAGACTCTTGGTGAAATTAAAAAGTCATGGGATAGGAGGCAGTGTACTATTGTGGATCAGGAACTGTTAGTGTAGCTGGGTTTAAAAAAGGTTTGAACAAGTTCCTGGAAGAAAGATCCATTAACCATTTTTATTGGGGACTAGAGAAATCTACTGCTTGCCCCAATACATTGCCCCAAGCATTGTGGAACCTATGTGTCTTTTGGGGAAACTGCTAGGTACTTGTGACCTAAAATGGCCACTGTTGGAAACAGGATACTGGGCTTGATGGACTTTGGTCTGACCCAGTATGGCATATTTTATGTTCTTATGATTTGCTACTCTTCAGTTTATCAAATAATTGTAATACATCTTCCCGGTGTATCAATATTTCTTTCAGATAATGGAAGGGGTGAGGTGGAGAATTTTGAAGGAAAGCAATTAGAGAAGAAAGTGAGGTCAAGGCAGTGGCCATGATGGTGAGTAGGGACAGTAGAGCCTGCTGGAAGTTGAAAGAAGATGTTAGGGAAAGAAAAGTTAAGGTATAAGGGTCCATGGGGTCATCAACATAAATGTTGAAGTCCCCAAGAATAAGAGGAGAAGGAGAAGAAGAAGATGCATCCAGAAAGAAGGAGAACCAGGAGTCAAAGTCGGTGAGAAATGTAGAGATGGATTTGTCAGGGGGTCAGTAAATGACAAATACCCAGAGAAGAAGTGTAGTGAATAGGAAGATAGTCTCTCTTTTTCTTCTTTTGAAGTCCACTCTTAGGCAGCGTGAGGGATTGAAACTGGCTGGAGTGAGCGAGTAGAAGCCCAACAAAACCACGGCCAGCGAGTTGAGGATCATGGAAACTAGATAGACTCCATGAGAGAGAACAGCAACTGAAGCAGAGTCTTCAGAGAAAAGTCATGTTTTGGAGAGAGCAAGAAGATGCAGAACTTTAGAGCTAAAAAGATCATGAATGAAGGCAAGCTTATTGGAGATACAACGTGCATTCCACAAGGCATATGAGAAAGGGAGAAAGAGGAATATGAATAAGATTTGAGGGGTCGCACATGGATCTGTCTTGAGAGTATGAAAATCTAAGGGGATCGTGGTTGGGATTGAGATCCCCAGATGAGAGGAGGAGCAGGAAAGTATATGGGAGAGAGGAGACAGCATGATGTTGATGAGGTTCTTTCAGAGAGAGTGGAGATGACTGAATGAGAGGGAAAAAATGGTGAAGCCCTAGAGCAGATGATAGGGTAAAAGACTAAATGGCAGGAGAGGTGAGGATAGTAGGCAGTGAGTGATAAGGACTAGAGATCCGGGGATTTTGGAATGAGGGAAAAAGATTAGGGGGAGTCAACATTAAGAATAGAAAATGTGGAGCCATGGGACTAGAAGGGCAGGATAGAAGATAAACTAAAGGAGATTTTATATAGGGAGGCAGGAGAAGAGTACTAGAGGGATGGGGTGTACCTGAGAGTAACGGTACTGATGATCCTAAGGCGGCTATATTAGGCAGCTAAGACACGGGGTGGGTGGGAGGGAAAGAGTCAGAAGTTGAGGGAGGAGGATACCAAGTCAAGTGCTGCAGAGAGAAGAGGGAAGTTGCAGTAGTGTGCAGAAAACTGGACAAGATTGTTGTTGTTAAGTGCTATCAAGTCAGCGATCCTCTGGATTGTTGACCTAAACCATGTTTGAACTTCAGTCAGCTGATTAGAGAGGCACCCATAGCTGCTGTTATTATAGTCATCCATCTCATTGCTGGCCTTCCTCTTTTGCGTTGACCTTTAACCTTGCCAAACATGATATCTTTCTCCATCTCTCTCTTTGCATGATGCGTTCACAGTATGAAAGTCAAAGTCTTGTCCTCTGAGCTTCTAAAGAATGCTTAGGTTTGATCTCCTCTAGTACTGACTGGTTTGTTCTTCAGGCAGTCCATAGTTTACACAGTATTCTTTGCCAGCACCATAATTCAAAGACATTGATTTTCTTCCTGTCTATCTTTCTCACTGTCCAATTTTTGCATCCATATGAAGTTATTGAAAATACCATGGATTGGACAAGTCAGATTTTTATATGTAGAGAGACATGTCTGCTCTTGAGAATTTTGTCTATGTCCTTCATAGCCATTCTGCTGAGATCAATGTGTCTTCTGATTTCTTGACTGCAACTTCCCCTCCTCCCCCTCTTCACTCCCAACTCTTCCCCTCTACCTCTGCTACCATTTCTTCCTTTTCTATGATCTCGGAGGAGGAAATCACTCATCTTCTTTCCTCATCTAAACTCACTACCTGCTCCTCTGTTCCTATTCCTTCCCATCTCCTTAGCTCCATCTCCTCCACTCTAGTCCTTTCCATCACTCATATTCTCAGCCTATTGCTCTCCACTGCAACTTTCCCTGCAGCCTTCAAGCATGCTGTGGTCACTCCTCTCCCCAAGAAACCCTCACTATTGACCCATTTCTTTCCTCCCCTTCATTTCTAAACTACTTGAACATGCAACTTTCTTGACTTTCTCTCCTCTCAAGCCCTTCTGGACCCTCTACAACAGAGGTACTCAAATCCAGTCCTGGAGGGCCGCAAACCAATCTGGTTTTTGGGATATCCCTAATGAATATGCATGAGATATATTTGCATGCACTGCCTCCATTGCATTTGAATCTATCTCATGCATATTCATTAGGGATATCCCGAAAACCTTACTGGTTTGCACCCCTCCAGGACTGGATTTGAGTACCTCTGCTCTACAATCTAGCTTTCATCCTTTACATTCTACCAGATTGGCTGTTGCTAAAGACTCCAGTGATCTGTTCCTGGCAAAATCCAAGGTCTTTACTCATTCCTCATCCTTATTGACTTTTCTGCTGCTTTTGACACTGTTGACCACAACCTACTCCTTGATACTTTGTCCTCGCTTGGCTTTAAGTGCTCTGTGCTATCCTGGCTCTCTTCTTGCCTCTCCCATTGCTCTTGGTGGATCCTCTTCTACTGCTATCCCACTCTCAGTTGGTGTACCCCAAGGATCTGTCTTGGGTTCACTCCTTTTCTCTCTCTATACCCAGTCCCTTGGTACATTCATCTCTTCAAATGGCTTTCAGTACCATCTTTAGGCTGACTCCCCCCAGATCTATCTCTCTATACCTGAAATCTCTCCGGCAATCCATGCCAAGATCTCTGCCTGCCTTTCTGACATTGCTACTTGGATGTCTCACTGCTGCTTGAAATTGAAAATGGCTAAAACTGAGCTGCTTATTTTTCCCACTAAAAACCCCCAAGTCTCATTCTTCCTTTCTCAGTATTTGTGGATAACTCTCCACTCCTTCCTGTCTCCTCATCTTGCAACCTTGGGGTCATCTTTGACTCCTCTCTCCTTCTCCACACACATCCAACTAAAACCTGCCATTTCCTTCTCTAGAACATCAGCACAATTCGCTCATTCCTTTCTGAACACTCTACTAAGACACTTATTCACTCCTTAGTCAGCTCCCTTCTAGACTAATGCAAACCTACTCCTTGGAGGTCTCCCTCTGAATAATCTTTCCCTTCTTCAATCTGTTCAATACTCTGCAGCACGGCTAATCTTCTGCCAGCCTTGTCATGTTCATATTACCCCTCTTCTCAAATCCCTTCATTGGCTCCCTATCCATTTCCAAATCCAGTTCAAACTTCTTCTGCTGACCTATAAGTGTATTCCCTCTATAGCTCCTCACTACCTTTCCTCTCTTATCTCTCCCTACACCTTCTCTTGTTAACTCCAGACTTAAACTCCTTTCACCTTGCTGCTCCTTATGCCTGGAAGAAACTACCTGAGTCTGTACATCAGGAACCTTCTCTGACCCTTTTCAAATCCAGGCTGAAACTCATCTCTTTTTCTGCTGCTTTCAGATCTTGACTCACCTGATCTCCTTTGTGATTCCTTACCATTTCCCCAAGATGTATCCCATGTCTACAGCTACTGTTTTGTGTTTTTCTGTTGAGCAGGGACCATCTTTTACATGTGTCTATGCAGTGCTGCATACATCTTGTAGCGCTATACAAATGCTCATTAGTAGCAGTAGTTTATTGACTGTTGATCCAAGTAGGCCAAAGTTGTCAACTATTTCAATTTCTTCTCCAACTCTAATATACTTATTGATTTTGAGAGTTGTCAGGATCTTTGTCTTCTTTACATTAAGGTGCAGGCCCATTTTAAGACTGTTCCTTAATCTTGAGAAGCAAATGTTTCAGATCATCTGCACCTTCAGCCATAATGTGGTATCATCGGTATAGCAAAGGTTGTTGAGTTTTCCACTAATCTTCACACCTCTGTTGTCTTCATACAGTCTTGCTTCTCTGATGATTTGTTCTGTATATATATTAAACAGGAAGGGGGAAAGTATGCAGCCTTGTCACACATCTTTGCTGATTTTAAACTATTCTTTTTCTCCTTGTTCTGTTCAAACTGTTGCTTCTTGATCAGTGTAAAAGTTGAGCAAGAGAACTGTCAGGTGTTCTGGTATACCCATGCTTCTTAATGTGGCCCAGAGTTTCTCATGGTGCACACAGTCAAAAGCCTTGCTGTAATCAATAAAACACATATAGATGACTTTGTTATTCTTTTGTCTTTTCAATGATCCATCTCACATCTGCAATGATGTCTCATTCCTCGCCCTTTCCTGAACCCTGCTTGCATTTCAGGCAGTTCTTGTTCAAGGTATGGTTGTATGATATTGAGTAGAATCTGCTGAATGATATTTAGTAGAATCTTGCTAGCATGTGAGATCAAAGTGATTGTGCGATAATTTCCTTAGTCAGTCGGATCACCTTTTTTAGTATTGTTATAAGCATAGATCTTTTCCAGTCAATTGGCCAAGATGACGTCTTCCAAATTTTCTGGAAGGAGGGAAGGAGATGGACTATATCTGAGGCAGAGGGATATCAAAGGCTTGGTGGAACAGATGGGTCTTTAATATGGATTTGAGTTTGTGAAAAGATGGGTCCCTAAGGAGTTCAGAAGGAAGGGCATTCCAAAGGGTGGGGCCAAAGGGATTATAGGAGTGAAGTTACAGAAAAATAGGACAAACTTAGCAGTTGAGAGATTTTAAGTCAAGGCAGATTGAAGGAAAGATGCAGCCAGACAGAACAATATTTAAGAAACAATGAGTTAACTAGAGTAAATCTAGAAGTTAAGGGGTTTTAACACAAAGGCATCCAGAGAACAGGGACCCATATATAAAAAGCAAAACAGATAAAAACAATAAGCAGCGGAGATTTAAGCAAACAATATATACACTAATAAAAATGATAACTGCTTGGGGAGCAGTGAGTGTGGAGGACCGGAGCTGTAGCCTGCTGAGTGCCGCGTTGGCGGAGCACGCCGGATCAGCTGCACGTTGTTGGCCCTGACGTCACCTGGGGCTTATATTGCCGATAGTACCGCGGTCTCGCGGTCGCGGTCGCGCTTGAAGGGGCGCGTTTAAAGGGGCTGTTTTGCCCCTTGAGCGCCCCTTCAAGCGCACGAGGAGTACGGAGTGGAAGTTCGTGGAATGGGTAAACGGAAGAAGAAGACCTTAAATGTGAGTACTGTTAATCCGTCGAAAGCTGTAAAAGTTCTTGGCCCCATGGATAAGCACCTGGCTCCCTTAGAGAGGCCTGTAGTGCTATCGCAAGAGGCCTCTAGGTCTTCTTCTCCCATGGATAATTCCTCTACTTCTTTGGGGGATAGGAACTCACCCCTGCATGCTGGTCAGAGTTCTATGGGCCCAGTCACTTCTTCTCCTAATCAGGAGGAGCAACTTTGTTCGCCGGATTTGTCATCTAAGCCGGCCTCTCCTTCGGTATTGACTGATATTGTGGTGGTTCCTATGCCACGAATCCTTCAATCCCCAGGAGATCACTCTGTGGCCCAACAGGCATTTGGATCTATTTTACCTGTGGACACTAAAGATATATCCTTAACTGATGTGTGGCAAGTCCTGTCGCGGATTGAAAAGTCTTTATTATCTGTTGTTTCACAGTATTCTGTTTTTACTAAAGAAACAGTTGCAAAATTGTCTCAGCATGAATCTCAATTGTCCGCTTTGGATAACCAGTGTAAGAAGTTAGACCAACAAGTCTTATCACTACAGAATGTTAATGTTTCATTTATGAAAGATAGTACTTCTCTTCATACCCAACAGGAATTGATGGAAAACTCTCTGAGAGCTAAAAATCTTAGGTGTTTAAATTTTCCACGCACTCGCTTGTTATCTCCTCAGATTTTATTCGATAAATATTTGACTGAAATCCTGGGGCTTGAAGAGAATGCTAAACCTGTAATTAATAAATTGTATTATTTACCGCAAATGGCAGCTAAACCTGGTGGAGTTCTCCAGGGGGTGGCAGCCTTACCTGTACTTGATTCTGTAGACATTTCTGAGTTTATTGAATCATCTTCTGATCTAATTTCTACCCGGTCAACTCTTTTGGTATCTTTTAATTCAGAGATGGATAAAAATATGGTTATGAGGTTATATTTTCAGAATAAAGATGCTAATTTCTGTGGAGGGACTATAAATTTGTTTCCTGATGTTTCCAGGCAGACGCAGTTGCAACGAAAGGCTTTTATTTTATTGAAGCCTCGTGTTTTGGCTATTGGTGCTACTTTTTATTTGAAATTCCCCTGCAAATGCCTGGTCACATTGAATGGAACCAAATATGTGTTTTTGGATATATCTTCCTTAGAAGTTTTTTTTGATTCTCATGGTCCTTAAGGTCTGATTATGTGTTGATAATGATTTATCAGTATGCTAGTTAAACTGAGTTGTAGTTTAGTTTTTGGATACTGACTCCTGTCCTTTGTACTTATGTAATAATTTTCTTGTTTGAGTATTGCTTGTAGCATTCTCTTTTCTTTTTTGTACTCCCCAAGATGTGGACTTTTTACGTTGTATACTTTTGTTGGATTGAATTTTTGTATTACTATTGGAAATTCAATAAAAATTATGAATCAAAAAAAAAAAAATGATAACTGCTATAGCTAGCAAGGAAGTGATCAAATCTAGCTCAGAGAAGTACTTGGAAGCAGTTCTCACCAGGCAGGGAGAATTCCAAGAGGTCCAATCCAGGTCACAAGTAATCGTCAGATTCCCAAAGAGTAGCCGGATTTCATGGTGCTTATCCCAGGGGTAAGCAGTAGATTTCCCTAGCCTTCTTTAATAATGTTTTATGGACTTTTCCTCCAGGAACTTGTCCAAATCTCTTATACCCAACTACATTAACAGCTTTTACTCCTCTTGGGACAACTCTAGACAGAGGAACCAGAGCTGGGAAATGAGCTCAAGTCTTCTATTCACTCAAATACCACCCTCATGATCTCCACGAGAGGAGAGATGGAGAATACGATTGAGACATCCAAACATCTCAAAGGTATAAATCAGGTACAAGAAGAAATATTTCCTAAAGCAAAGAGGGATGGACACATGGAACAACCTCCCAGGCTCAACAATGACAGCGGAAACAATGGCAGAATTCAAAAAAGTTGGGTTGGGCACAAAGGATCCTTAGCAGCAATGGTGTGAAGAGAAAATCAGAGATTAACTGGAGTCTGTGGCCCTGTCACAGGAATGAAATTGGGCCAAGTGGATGAAACTTATGATTTTTATATTCTGTCTCTATTTCTACAGCCTACTACTAATCACTTGTATAGCACTGTACATACGAGGTATGACAAAAAAGAAATGAGAATGTGGCAGCCATGCCTATGACTCAATGCCAATTGGCTAACCGCTTATGTCACTGTGTTGTGCAGCTCACCACTATTCTGCTATAATATTTTTCATCTCTCACGGTTTTTCTTTTTCAGGTTTTTTTGTAGCACACTGCTCCATCACTTTGTCATGCAACTGGAGGTGGCAGAAATGTGTAGCAAAGAATCAACTTGAAATTTCTGGTTAAGTTGGAGAAGGGCCCAACTGAGTGTCTCCGATTTCTCCAAAAGGCTTATGGAAAAGATGCAATGCCAAGGCCGCGAGTCTTCAAGTGGCACAAACTCTTCAAGACTGGCCGCAAGGAGGTGGAGGATGACCCCAAGTCAGGACGTCTTTCCATGACAAAGACGGCTGAGAACATTGACAGAGTGAACCAGCTGGTGCGGAGTGATCGCAGATTGATGGTGCGGATGATAGCTGAGGAGCTCAGCCTGAACAGGGAGTCAGTGCGGACCATCTTGGTGCAGGAGCTGGGGATGCGGAAGGTGTGTGCCAAGATGGTGCCCAAGCTTTTATCGGACGACCAGAAGGAGCACCGGATCAATGTTTGTCAAGACTTGCTAGAGAAGATCAGAGAAGATCCAGAGTTCGTTGGCTGAGTCATCACAGGAGACGAGACTTGGGTCTTCCAGTACAACCCTGAAAGCAAGAGACAGTGCCTGCAGTGGAAGACTCAACTGTCACCCAGACCCAAGAAGGCACGCATGTCCAAATCAAGGATCAAGGTCATGCTGATCGCATTCTTTGACCAGAAGGGAGTGGTCCATCATGAGTTTGTGCCTGAGGGTCAGACAGCACTTCTACCAGCAGGTCCTCAATCACCTCCATAACCGGGTTCGGTGTAGCAGGTGGGCTCTGTGGAGAGACAAGTTGTGACTGCTCCACCACGACAATGCATCCGCACACACCGCGCTCAGTGTGAGGCAGTTCTTGGCTAACAAACTGATCACAGCTCTTGACCATCCTCCTTATTCCCCAGATCTCGCACCGTGCGACTTCTGGCTCTTCCCCAGGCTGAAGACTGTGCTCAAAGGAACTCATTTTGCCTTTGCAGATGAGATTAAGGCCACTGTGACGAGGGAGCTGAGGGACCTCAAGGAGGAGGACTTTACTGAGTGCTTCCATACGTGGCAGAAGCGAATGCAGAAGTGCATTAACTCTGGGGGGGATTATTTTGAAGGGGACAATGCATAATTTCTCAGTAGATTTTGTAATAAAACATTTATGGGACAGTCTTGTTTCTTTTATGTCACACCTCGTATATATGGAAGAGACAGTCCCTGCTCATCAGAGCTTACAATCTAATTTAACCACTGAAATTACACTTTTTATTAGTGGGCTCCCTCCTTCCCCCTCCCCATGAAAGGAGCCCTGTCAGGCTGGTTGACCAGGATTGGATAGAAACTGATGGTACCATACTGACTTTATAGGAGTGATTCTAAAATTACCCATGTGTGCATGCAACAGTGTTTTGCAGAAACTGGAAGGATGTTTTATCAGCGCTTGTGGTGTGTGGAGGAAAGGTGAGGGGGGTTTCCTAGAACGTACCCTAAAGGTGTAGTGGCTTTGTCCTGGTTTCTGTCAAAGGCCCAGTAAAGCTGCTTGATGCTGATGGTGACAGATAAAGGCAGAAAATGGGGGGGGGGGGAGGTCATGAAGGGCAGTGAGGGGGAGTGTGAGTTTTTTTCATTTAGAACTCTTTTTTAACACAGTAGACCTAAAGTTTGTTTGCAGAAAAAATGTGTTGAATGTTTTTACTAGTAATCAGAGATTAGAAAAAAGTGGAGTAGAAAGGACAAAGGGATGGGGAAGGAGTGAAGGGGGAGAAGGAATAGAAGAGACTGAGAAAGAGACACACGGCGAGACTGGAGGGATAGAGGAGAGAGATGCAGAGAAAGAGGGGGGAAAGCAGCTGTAAGCTGAGATGCCAGATGGAGAGAGAGAAAAAGAGATAAGAGGAGAGAGACAGGGGTTGGGTGGGAGGGACAGGGGAAAGGCAGGAATGGGGTGGGGTTGAGACAGGAGAAGGAGAGCAGAGATTGTTGTAAGCTTCCTCACAGCAGTGTCGTTCCGGGCCTGGTTGTTACTCCTTGACGGTTACAGCCACCTGGAAAAACGTCTGAGATCTATACAGGGGTCGGTGCACAGGCTGCCATATGAAGAGTCCAGAGGCCTGAGACGTACCCACGATAAGAAACAAACGTAGAGATGATCTTTCCATCCACCATCATCGATACCCCGTCCTTTCCTCCATATGGCTTGTGATTCAATTTATTTACTATATTGCCTTTTTATACAAATGCAAAGCAGTTTGCAAAAAATGTAAAATTAGATTGGAAACTTGTAGGAACGCCACTTGATGAATAGGACAGCATGAGGTGGGGGGGGGGGGGGGTAAAGAGGGAAATAGGCATCAGATAGTCTCAACAGAGTACAGACGGAGTCAGGCAAGATATTTCATTTCTCCAGGCGCGATTGCAGCATGTCCTGCTAGTCCAACAGCTCAAATGTTTATCTGAACAGATATGTCTTCAGTTCAGACTTGAAACCCTGAACTGTAGCTTGAAGACAAAGCTGAACAGAGGGAGCCAAGAGAAAGAGACGGCCAACTGCCTAGTGCTCAGAGCAAGCCTTGTTTAGAGACGGTAAGCACAGCTGATGGCCGGGTATTGATTGCAGGGAATGGACCGGGCAGGAAGGGATAAAGAGGGAAGACAGATATTCCAGGTCTGTCCGGTAAAGGGCCTTGTAGATTAAAGGTCTTATACTGTATGCATTCTTTGATTGAGAGCCAATGATGATAGATAAGCAATGGTGTAACGTGATCACATCTGTTGGCGTGTCTGAGGATCTGAAAGGCAGTGGTCTGTGCAGTTGGAAGTCACTTGAGTTCGGTGTTAGGTAGGTAGCATATATAGAGTTGCAGGAATCAAGCTGAGAAACTACCATTCCAAATAAGAGTAATCCGGGCTGAGACATTGAAAAATGAACAGATTGCATGGAAGTGACGCATGAAATTGAAGGACAGCTTCATCGCATGATCAATGTGCTGAGAGAAAGAGATTAGAGTCCAAGAAAACACAAGGGTATCTGAAAGAAGAGGTTAGAGTGACAGGATGTTCATGGATTGTGAGTGCAATACTGGGGCAGAGATACTCCCCGTTATCCAAATAGCTGTAGACTTCTCGTGACTGAGCTGCAAACAGTTTTGGTGAAGCCAGTCCGAGACCACATAAGACAATAATTAATCAGTGCAAGGTCAGGGCTAATGCAGTTAGTGAAGGAGACTGGAAGAATATCATCTGCGTAGATATAAACTGAGACACCTGTGTTTTGGATTTTTATTTATTAGCATATTTACTATACTGCCAGTAACAGCCCCAAGGGCATGCATCAGGAGGGCAATGCAATAGCACAACAAAATCTCCCAAAATATAAAATACATAAAACATAACAAAAAGGAAAACAAACACTAAGGGGGATGTTTACTAAATGGCGGTAGCGGACTCCGTGTGATATTGGAGCTGAGGCCCCCATTGATTTCCACAGCTCCAATATCGCACGTTTAGTAAACATCCCTCTAAGAACCCTTACTAGTGGGTTTTCACCTGCTTCTTAAATTCCTTAAATGAGGTTTCTGAATCGATATCCAATGAAAGAGAATTCCAGTAAACTGGAGCATTAGCTTATAGCTTTGTATCCTGCAGACACCTGGTTGAATCTGGGCTCCACAACTTCTCATACAAACAGATAAGCTTATAGCTTTGTATCTTTTAATAAGCTTGCAGCTTGGTATCTCTTACCTATTTTCTTACCTATCCTGTTGGATGTGTAGCTGATATATAATATTTAACTTGTGATAAGGAAGCTTATCATAGCTCAGGAAGGAGCTATAGAAAAGGTGAAGTGACTCTGAACAAGCAACCTGTCAGTTCTGGTAGAAATAAGAAAACAGAATTTTCCTATAAAAGACTACCAGTCCCAGAATGCACCAGGTTTCCAACAGCCATTAGAGGAGCTGAAGGGGAGAAACGTGTGTTCAATCAGGAGGGCTATGAGGTAATCCCTAAGCACTCATCTCAAAGGGCAGGGCTGATTCAGCATAGCTGCGCTGTGTTAGGGTGGAGCACTCATCTAAGCAGAATAAAGGTAGAGTTTATTCTACAGAGAATCATTCCCATTCTCAGAATAGTCATCCTATTCTTCAGCTGGAGGATCATCAGAAGCAGAAGCCAGAACGGAAGGACAGAGAGAACAAGAAACCCTTTGGAAGAAAGAAGAGGAAAGCCTTTGTGAGGTCTAAAGGAGTTCAGAGCAGTACGTATACTGGAAGGCATTCTAAAGGCAAGCATACACCATTGGACTGGGGAAACCCAGAGGAATGGTGCTGCAGAGCTAGGAACCTCCAGACGGTACCTGTGAGGGAGACGGCTGCACGTGGAAGGGACCCTAGGACCTATGCCAGGAGGTATGTGAAGAGGGATCCAGTGTCCAGGGATCTGGATTGGAGGGCTGAACATAAGAACTGGACTACATACTGGCCAGGCTATTTAAAGAGGAACTCTAACAGCAATGGAAGCTCAGGTATGAACATTGATCTAAGCCCTAGCTATATCCTGGAAAGACAGCAGGGACACAGTTATTCTCCTGAGATTGCTTCATTGAGAAATGCCTCTGTGCCAATCCATGATATTGAACCCATGGTTGTTGAAGGAAAAGGGGAAGAGGTTGCAGATATAGGCTATGAGGACATGGATTGCTCTCTGGCAAAACTCCTTTGGTGATTTTCTGTTATAATATACAACAACCATCACAAAGAAATACAAACTTGTTCTTTAAACTACTCAGAAAAGCTCCTGAATAGGATTTTGAACCCATGCAGTAGAAAGTAAGCCAGCTAATGGGTTTCAGCTGAGTAACTGCTAGCAATTGAGCTTTACCTAATTGCCAGTGAGCTCTAAGGGAACACTTCTGAGTCTGTATGTGAAGATATAAGAAGTTAACCTGAAAAGAACAGTTTTTACCTACTTTGTGGATTTGGTTTGTTGATTGAAGCACTGCTAAGAAATATTAGCTAAAGCCTACAGAAAAGACCAGTTTGTTACCAACCAGGTCTTTGTTCTTTTGATTTGATTGCCTGACAAGTTCAACTGTTTTCCTGATTTTTGTTTCTAAAGTTTAACACTGAAAGCAAGTATCCTGATTTATGTGCTACCAAGCATATCTGTGTTGGGAGAAATAACCCCATAAATAAATATCTTATTGGCTTTACACTCAAGCACAACTAATTATTGTAAGCAGCTGTGTCTGGTGAGAATGGACTGCATTTCCCACAATCCCTTGCAAATCATATTGATATATGCACTTGCCAAGACTGTGAACATTCTCACCCAGGCAGCCGTCTGACAAACTGCTGTTTGGTTTAGCTATCCTGGTGGTTGTGTAGCTGGTTTTACATTCACTTCTGGGAATAATCTGCTTGCATTCCTTGGGCAGCCCTCCAATCAGAAATCTAAAGGCACCCTCGGTTCAGGTAAGGCCTGCTGGCCAAGGACACTTAGGTTCCCGCCCCACCCACCCCCGGCTGCATTGCTTATATAGCGGTCATATACATTGACATCTATCCTCTTAATTCGACCACACATGTCTTGTATTCAGTGCAATAACTGTGGTGCTTTCATTCTGAGACGAATCATCTGGAACCTAAGAGCTTGCCCTATATGCCTCAAGTTGGCAGCCATACATAATGAATTGACTCTATTAAGGGAAGAAGTAGCTGCAATGAAACACACCTCTTCTAGGATACAAACCAAACAAAGTCCCCCGCCGCTCCCACAGAGACTCAAACATCCCAGGAACAAATGGATCACAGTGGGCTCTGGCAAACTATTTATTTATTTACTTACAGTTTCTTATATACCGCGCTATTCAACATCAGTGCGATTTACATGGAACATAAAACTTACAACAGAGCAGCAAGCCGCTCTGTGTTTACAGAGAATGGGTACTAAAACTTGGATAACAGGGGGGTAACTATTTACACATAGGAATCATGTTTAAGTCATATTGGAAGTAGACTGAGTTGAGGTTGGATTGCTGGTATGTTGGTGTGTCTGTATTAGGTTGGGGGGGGGGGCTGTTGGTGTGCTGGCTTCCGAGTAGTACTTCAGTAAGAGGTGATGCTTCACTGACTTCCTAAACTGGGTTAGGTCAGGGATCACCCGGATGTTGGGTGGTAGGGCGTTCCGGCATTTGGGTGCACAGAACTTGAAGGCCCTGTTGCTTGGGTGCATTGGGTTATCGCCTTTGGGACTCTCAATGTATTGACTGCTGCAGATCTTCTGGATCTGTTGGGGGGTATGGTATGAATAAGCTCCGTGAGGGAAGTAGATGAGAGCCCATTGATGGCCTTGAATGTCAGCAGTAGGGTCTTGAATGCGAGTCTGCCATGAATCGGGAGCCAGTGCAGCTGTTTCAGGATGGATGTCACATGTTCGTTTCTGGAGGCCCCGTGTAGGACTCTCACTGCGGCGTTCATCGCAAGCTGGAGCAGGGTCAAGGTGGATTGTGGGAGCCCTTGTAGTATTGCATTTGCGTAATCAAAGTGTGGTATAATCAGTGCTTGGTATATTGTCCTGAAGTCGTCCGGCTCTAGCAGGGCACGTATGTGCTGAGTGTTCGGATCCTGTGGTACACTATTTTCACTGTGTTACTTATGTGCGCCTTCATGTCGAGGTGTTGGTCCAGAGTGACGACCAGATATCGGATTGTGGTTTTGATTTGTAGTTCTGCTTCCTTAACCTTTAGATGGGGAGGCAGGGTGAAATTTTGGTTCCTTGTAATGAAAAGGACCGCTGTATTCAAAGGTTCTGGGTTAGGAGCCAGTCAGATACTGCATTAAAGCAATCTGTCAGTGGGGAGAGGTCCGGTTGTTCTGTTGCGAAAGGCATGTAGAGTAGTACATCGTCTGCATATATTAGGCATTCGACGTTGAATGATCTGATGAGATTACAGATAGGCTGCATGTATATATTGAATATCAGGGCAGAGAGGGAGGATCCTTGTGGAACGCCCTGCCTCTGGTGGAAAGGTTCTGAGGATGAAGCTCCAGATCGTACATGCTGCCATCTGTTGGACAAGTATGACTTGCTCCAGTCTAGTGCCGTGTCGTGAATACCCTTCTCCCTGAGATGCCCCAGGAGGATCTCATGGCTTACCGAGTCAAAGGCAGCGGCTATGTCCAAGAAGATGACATACCCTTGACGTATGTTGTCGATTCCAGTAATTATGTTATAGAGGGTAGTGAGGAGTGTTTCCACTCCATGGGACTCCCTGAATCCCTGTTGGCAGGGATCCAGCGGCAAGGCGGATTCAATATGGTCTTGTATTTGTCCTTGGACTTCTTTCTCGATGATCTTGGCCAGTAGAGGTATGCTAGATATAGGTCTGTAAGAGTCTACTTTTTGGGAGTCGAGCTTACTGTTTTTCAGCAGAGGCCTAATAGATGTATGTTTGAGGCATTGGGGAAAGGAGACTGTTGTGAAGGATATGTCCATGAGCCTGGCTATGAACAGGCTAAGCTCACAGCGCAGCTCTTTTATCCAGAAGGCAGGGCAAGGGTCGGTTTGTGCCGTGGTGGTGTTGATCACAGTGATGGTGTCTTCAATGCCTTTCTTGGATGGCATGGAGAAGATGGTAAGTGGATTTAGGTAGGTTGACGCATATCTGGTGGTGGGTGCTGCGGACGTGTTGGTCTGGCATATTTTTGATTGCAGGTAGTCTGAGAAGTCTTGGGGGTGGATCTCATCTGGTTGGTCAGGAGCTGGTTCTTTCATTAGGTTCTTGACCAGACTAAATAGGTCGTGTGGTTTGTTTAGTGACCGTTTTAGGGTGTCCGTGTGGAATTGTCTCAGTTTCACTGCAATTGCTTCACGGTGCTTTGTCAGGTGATGGTTGTATGCTCTCTGGTCTTCTAGAGAATGGGATTGACGCCAGCATCTTTCTAGCTTCCTTAGGTGGATGAGAGATGATCGAAGATCTGTGGAGTACCAGGCTGCATTGGCTCGTTTCCTTGGAGGTTTGTTAGATAAGAGGGCATTGTGCAATGCTGCTGAGGCTATTATTCCAGACTGTGATCAGTTCATCAAGGTCGGGTGATGTTGAAGTGAGGAGTGGGCCGGTTTTTCTCAGAATAATGTCCTTATCGAAAGGCTGGAACCTTCTTGGCTGTGCTCTGGTTGTGCCTCTCGGACTACCCATATTCTTTTGGCTGTTGCATAGTACGGGTATTTGGAAGTTGATTTGTTTGTGGTCTGACCAGGGTACTGCAGTAATGGACAGCTTAGGGACGTGGGCTGGGGTGATGGCTGCCTGTGGGGCAAATACCAGATCCAATACACTTCCTTTCTCATGGGTAGGTTCATTGACTAGTTGCTTGTAACCTAGCTCCTCGAGCTCTTCATGAAAGGCTGAAGCTTGGGTGTCTTGCAAGGCTGGAAGGTTGAAATCCCCTAGTACCCATGTTGGTGTGCGTGGGCTCTTGCCATTGAGAGCGAGGTCAATTATTGTTGGGAGGTCATCAGGGGAGGTGGATGGGGCTCTGTAAAGTAGGATTATGGAGCACTGCTTGTTGGCTGCCGTGATTTTATCGAGGTGCACTGTGCTAGTGGCATTGATCAGCTGGAAATGAAGGCCTGTCTTGGTGAGGACAAGTACTCCTCCCCCTCTTCTGTTATCTCTATGGCAGGTGTGTATTGTGAAACCGGTGGGTAAGAGTTGGTTGAGGAGGACATTGTCATAGCTGGATAACCATGTCTCTGTGATCAGGAGTATGTCTAGGTCATGGAGGGCTATCATGCCTGAGATAACTAGCCATTTCTTGCAAATTGAGCGTGTGTTTATAAGTGCGCATTTTAGGCTACATCCAGTAATGCAGAAACATCCTGTACATCAAGAGATATTACTGCATAGTTCCTTCTCTGCTTTGGTTAATGAGGATGCCCAAGCCAGGGAAGCTCAAATAAGATAGTCAATGCCCAATCTCTCGATACAGTACCCATTATGAAGAAAGACTCAAGGAACAGAAAACTACTACTACTTGGTGATTCCATCATCAGAGGCACCAAATTGGAAACACAGTTCAAAGGAAGGAAGTTAGTCAAATGTCTCCCAGGCTCTTCATCTAGCAAGAATACAAACCAAATTGTTGGTGTACTTAGCACTGAAAGTGAGCACTCCAAAATTGATGTTATCCTCCACTTGGGTACAAATGAACTGGCTAGAAACAGTGCTACAGTTCAAAGGGACTTTCAAACTCTGGGGGAGAAACTAAAGCCCATTGTTAACACTGTTGCATTCTCAGAAGTTCTACCTGTTCTTGGTAAGGGGCAGAAAGGCTAAATCGCATAAAAAGCTTTAACGCATGGCTCCAAACCTGGTGCAAAGAGGAAGGATTCAGATTTATAGGAGACTGGGGAAACAGATAGACCAACAAGAGACTATACTGTGCTGATGGACTACATCTCTCTGTTGCAGGGAGAAGAATCCTAAGTGAAAAATTCAGCCAGTATGTGGATATGCATTTAAACTAGAAAAGGGGGGGGGGGGTGATGGATGGGGAAGGTCAAGTTCTGGACGTCACTCCCTGCAAAAGCAGAACATCATCAGAAACAGACACACTTTTAAACCACACATCAAAAACAAGTAGGAAGAAGTGGACAGAACAAAATCAATGCAAAACACACGCAAGCCAGTTAAATGCTGGAAAGCAATGAGCACAAATGCTCGAAGCTTAGCCAACAAAGTTCCAGACCTGGAAGCCCTAATGGTGGAAATGGACTTGGACATTGTGGCCATTACAGAAACATGGTTTAATGAATCGCATGATTGGGATACAGCCATAGCTGGCTATAATCTATTCAGAAGAGACAGAGAAAATGGAAGAGGAGGAGGAGTAGCCTTGTACGTCAAAAGCAATATTAAAGGTACTGAAATGCAGGGGGCATGGGGAAAAGAAGAAGCGCTCTGGGTTGTGTTGGAAAGAGGAGATGGCACCGTCATCCATACTGCTGTAGTCTACAGACCTCCGACTCAAATCGAAGAGCTAGATAACAGATTGATTATAGACATTGTCAAAATAGCCACAAAGGGGGAAGCGATCATATTGGGTGACTTTAATCTACCTGATGTGGATTGGATTACTCCTTCTGCAAATCTGGAAAGAAGCAAAAAAATTGTGGATGCTCTGCAAGATGCATTACTTAGACAAATGGTGATGGAACCAACAAGGGAAAGTTCAACGCTGGATTTAGTCCTCACCAACGATGATAGCGTGTCAAATGTCTGGGTGGGTGCACCTGTGAGCAGCAGCGATCATCACATGGTGTGGTCTGAGATAAAAACCAAGGTGCAGTCCAACTATAGCAAGCTCAAAGTCCTAAACTTCAAAAACACTGACTTCAATAAAATGACCATGTACCTAAAGGAGGAGTTGACAGGGTGGAAGGAGATAAGGGAAGTGGAATTGCAATGGGCTAAACTAAAGGTGGCAATAAAAGGGGCAACAGATAAATATGTAAGAAAAGTAAATAAAAACAAAAGGAGAAGGAAACCTATTTTGGTTTTCCAAAGAAGGGCTGCTCAAATAAAGGCAAAAAACACAGCTTACGCAAAACTCAAAAGCTTGCAGAGGAACACAGAAATGAATACAGGATCAAACTCAAAGAGACAAAAAGAGAAATAAGGATAGCAAAATCAAAGGCAAAGATGGCTAGAGATGTGAAGTGTGGCAACAAAACTTTCTTCAAGTATATTCGGAAAAGGAAGACGATCAGAGGTGGAATTGCAGGACTCAGAAGTGTTGGGAATGGACGCGTGGAAAGGGACATTGAAAAAGCGGAAATGCTAAACAAATACTTCTGCTCTGTTTTTACTAAAGAAAATCCTGGAGAAGGACCAACTGTGACTCCCAAATATAAAGATGGGAATGAAGTAGATACCACACCATTCACAGAAGATGATGTGTTAGAACAACTTGTGAAACTGAAAGTGGACAAGGCCATGGGACCGGATGGGATACATCCCAGGATACTGAAAGAGCTCAGAGAGGTTCTTGCAGGGCCGTTAAAGGACATTTTCAACAGTTTCTTGGAAACAGGAGAAGTTCCTCAGGACTGGAGAATGGCTGATGTCATACCTCTACACAAAAGTGGCGACAGGGAAGAAGTGTCAAACTACAGGCCCGTGAGCCTTACTTCGGTGGTGGGAAAAGTAATGGAGGCGCTTCTGAAAGAGCGAATAGTGAACTTTCTCAAAACCAACAGGTTGCAAGATCCGAGGCAACATGGTTTTACCAAAGGACGATCTTGCCAAACAAATCTGATTGAATTCTTTGACTGGGAGACCAGAGAAATAGATCAGGGGCATGCAATGGATGTCATCTACCTGGATTTCAGCAAAGCCTTTGATACTGTTCCTCATAGGAGGCTTATCAATAAACTCAGTAGTTTGGGGATGGGTCCCAAGGTGGTAAACTGGATCAGAAATTGGTTGTCTGATAGACAACAGAAGTTGATGGTAAATGGAGCTCACTCAGAGGAAAGGAAGGTGATTAGTGGGGTACCCCAGGGTTCAGTCCTGAGCCCGGCCCTGTTCAATGTATTTGTGAGTGATATTGCTGAAAGACTGAATAGAAAGGTCTGTCTTTTTGCAGATGACACGAAAATTTGCAACAGAGTGGACTCCTCCGAGGGAGTCCTTAACATGAGAAAAGATCTACAAAAGCTGGAAGAATGGTCAAATGCTTGGCAATTAAGATTTAATGTGAAGAAGTGCAGAGTCATGCACTTAGGTAGCAGAAATCCAAGGGAAATGTACGTGATAGGGGGTGAGAGGTTGGTGTGCGTGGACCAGGAGAAAGACCTTGGTGTGATTATTTCTGTAGATCTCAAGGTGGCAAAACAGTGCGACAAGGCGGTGGCAAAAGGCAGGAGAATGTTGGGCTGCATACGAAGAGGAATTACCAGCAGAAAGAAAGAGGTTCTAACACCACTGTATAAGTCACTGGTGAGACCTCACTTGGAATACTGTGTTCAGTTTTGGAGACCATATCTTGCAAAGGACGTAAAAAGAATGGAAACTGTTCAGAGGAAGGCGACGGAAATGATTTGGAGCCTGCATAAGAAGCCTTATGAGAAGAGACTTGAAGACCTAAATATGTACACTTTAGAGGAGAGGAGGGATAGGGGAGATATGATTCAGACCTTTAAATACTTAAAGAGAAATAATGAACAAACAAACCTCTTCCAAAGACGGGGACGCTGTAAAACTAGAGGGCATAACAGGAAGCTGCAAGGTGGAAAATTGAAAGGCAATATCAGGAAATACTTTTTCACTGAGAGGGTGGTGGATGCTTGGAATGCCCTCCCGATGGAGGTGGTGGGGGCAAATACAGTGACAGAATTCAAAATGGCATGGGACAGACACAATGGATCCATTTATAGCAACATAATAAAATCAAAATAAACTGAACCATCTAACTTCTCAAAAAATAGGGGTGTCCTGCACGGAGCGGTGGGTTCACCCCTAAACAAAGACATGGGGAGGGGTGGCCTGAGGGGTGGCCTGCACAGAGTGGCACCTACTCCTGCCATCTTACTCCAGCCATCTTACTGGGCAGACTAGATGGACCATACTGGTCTTTATCTGCCGTCATTTACTATGTTACAAACAAAAGCGGTACTCCCGGCTTATGCCAACTTCAGCTATTGAACCATAGAGATAAGTAGAAGATGAGCTTGCAAAAGTCACAGCTGCTTAGTTGGTGTACAAAAGATATAGAGAGTGAGTAGGGGACTTAAGAAAATGTTTAAGAGTGGGAGAGAGGATGGAGTCCTGAGGGACCCCAAATGTAAGTGGGTGATTGTCTAAGTATTTCCCATTAACAGAGACAAAGAAAGAAGGGTCGGTCATCCATTATTATTACTGCATTGCAACTTTTGTTACCTTCCCTGATTTCTTTTAGCATTTCATCATCCATTTGTTCATTCTGGTCAGGCGGTTCGTAGTACACCCCCACTGCCATCGCCTTCCCCTTCCCCTTTTTACATGGAATTTCTATCCATAGAGATCTTTGTCATAGGAGCGCGTCATTATGATCATGTGACCCCTCTGGTTTCCAGTGGCTTAGCGAGTACAGTATAAAATCGTGCAACTAGCATTTTGAACACTTCACACTGATAAACCGGCATATCTAGCCGACTACCTGACACCGTATTCACTGCTTGTATCAGGCCACATTTCCGCTGATTTTCCTCCCTGGTTTGATACAGCTAGAGGTCACACACAAAACTATTTGCTTATCTTGCACCCACTTTGTGGAACGCCCTCCCACTGTCAGTCTGCCAAGAAACAGGCAAGATTTAAGAAACTCTTAAAGCTTTTTCCTTCCAGCAAGACTTGGAGCAAGTCTAGCTTTGATCTGCAGATCGTGTTGTGTGTACCATCTCCTTTTCTCTGTTAGTTCATTTTGTCTTACTTTATTTTTTGTTTTTGGTGTTTTTAATTATAGTTGCTTTGCTAATTTTTGCTGTGTTGTGTTTTTTATTTTAAATCACCATTATTAACTTGCTGGTTAGACTGATTGATTGATGGTCTAGTAAGCTATGCAATCAGTTTCTGAAGTTGATTTCATTTTCTCTCTTTATTGGGGTTTTTCTTTTTTACCTTAACTGTTAAGTATATTACTTTGGCAACACATAAAATTGTCGTGACAATAAAGTTACATGAATCATATTATACCCTTTCCCACCGTCTCTTTCATACTCTTGTTTATTTCTCAGTTTGACCATTATTTTTCCCCCTCCTCATCGGTTTCCTCACAGAACAGAAGTTCCCCTTTTCAGTTCTCTGGAAAAAGTCCCCCCTCCATCTCTTTCTCTCTGTCACGGTACAGATTACCACTCGTATTAACAGAATCATCACCTACTCCTACACTGCTGAACCACAGAAGCAGAACATAAGAAAGGAATACTATTAACTGATAAAAAGCAAGACCAGACTTAAACGTCACCTACGCTTCCTCTGAGGCTGAAGGCTGACCAGCCTTTTACCTGTTAGAAACCTCTTACATCCTGTGTAATAACGAAGAAATTGGTAGATGGACCTCACTCTGTGTTCTCTTTGTTTTCTGTCACCTGCGCTTGCGAAATTCTAAGAAGTAATAACCACTGGTTCAGCACATTTCGGGATGCAGGAGAACTACTATATGACGCTGAACTTTGACATGAAGAAGAGACCCCTGCCTTTAACATCACAAGGCATGGAGAAAGGTGCGGTATGGCCTGACAGTATATGCCTTAATCTCTTTCTCTCTGATGTGCATGTGGAGGGGGGTGGGATGGGAATGGAAAAATCGGGTCAGTCTTGAGAGGTCATTTATTGATTTATGCCAATGTGTTATTGAGAGTGAAGCGAGACGGTGAGTGGATGAGATGGTATAATGGGGTGAAGACACAGATGTAGAAGGCAGAAAGAGGAGAGACTGGGTGATAACGAGACAGCTGAGGGGAGTTATGCTAAAGGTTTATAAAATCCAGAGTGGAGTGCAACGGGTAGACTCCAAAGGATTGTTTGTTTTTTCAAAAAATACAAAGGACTAGGACGACACATCATGAAGCTACAAGCTACAAAGTCGTATATTTAAAAAGAGAAGAGAAAATGTTGGAAGAAAAGGCCATAAACCAATAGTAAGGTTAGTTAGGCCAGAAGAAAACTCTGAGGATAAGTAGCATAGAACGGGCTACTTTTGGGATATGTCAGGTACTTGTGATCTGGACTGGCCACTGTTTGACATGGGACACTGGACTGGATGGACCTTTGGCCTGACCCAGTATGGCAGTTCTTATGTTCTTAAACAAGCCAACATAACCAGGCAGAACAGATAGATACAGAAAGAAAGACATTGAATGATATGAGATATTGGAAATGAGACAAATGGAGAAATGGTAGACACAGAGATAGTAAAAAAGAGAAAGAGGGAAAAGAGACAATTTTTCAGAAAAGACCAAAAAAATCTCTAACACCAAAATAAAATGCAAATGTACTTGTTAATTTCCTATCGTTTAGTGCCGTCAGACCAGTCCAGATGAGTATTTCTCTAACTCCATCTTGTGGCGGGGACGACACAGTTTTTTATAGGGGCTTTTGATTAACCCTTTGAAGGCCTACTTTAAATTTTTAATCCACATTCTGCAGCCGGGTTAAATTTTTGCATATTTCAGAAAAATTGTACCCGTCTTATTCAATATGTTCTAATAGTGATTTTCCTTCTGCTATGGTCATGTATTATATACCATTTGATAGGAATATTTAGTCAGAATTTTGGATCCTGAGAGTTTTGGGCTCGGCCTGGAAAGGGTTAAGAAAGAATTAATAATTAATCTCTTCTATATTTCAATCTTTTGTAATCTTATTGATCTGTCTTTGGTTGTATTTTATGGATTTATAAACTATTTTATTTATTTATTTAAACTGTTTTTTTATACCGCCTAATCCTGTAATCAAAGTGGTTTATAAGAAACTTGAACTCAACTTTGGGTACATTAAAACTTGGGGTGATAGTAAAGGGTAGTAACTATTTACACGTTGTTTAACATATTTACAATGGTTCTTCTGAATCATTTGTAGATATCAGTGTGTTTGTTGTGTCATGTGATGTGTCCATAGTGCTCTGTGAATAGAAGGGTCTTTAGTCTTTTTCCAGAAGTAGTCTTTGATGTCCTCAGTGGAATGGATTTCTTGAGGCAGGGTGCTCCATAATTGTGGTGCAGCTGGTGATAGTGCTCTCTTGGATGCTGATTGCTTACTTTTGCTCAAGTCCGGTGGTACATTGATCATGTAGCTGTTATTGGTTCTTCTGGGGCGGGCGCTTTCTTCTCTTGTGATTAGGGTTTCCAAAATGTCTGCTGAGGAGTGGTGGATGATTTTGAAGATGTTTAGTAATGTTTTAAACTTGGCACGTGCTTGGATTGGTAACCAGTGTAGTTGATACAATGTTGGTGTGATGAGATCTGTGTTATTGGTTCCACTAAGATACACACTGTTGTGTTCTGAATGATAGTTGTCACAAAGATGATACATAGCAATTTTAACACAGAAACATGACGGAAGAAAAAGATCACATGGCCTATCTAATTTGCCTTTCCATCAACTACAATAGTGCCCTTTTTCCTTTAGAGATCCTCTGTGTTTGTCCCATGCTCTTTTGAATATAGATACTGTCCTCGTCTCTACCACCTCCACAGGGAGACTATTCCATGCATCTACCACGCTTTCTATAAAGAAATATTTCTGCATATTACTCCTGAGTCTATCCCCTTTCACCCTCATCTTATGTCCCCTCATATCAGAGCTTGCTTTCAGTTGAAATAGACTCTTCTGTGCATTTATGCCACGGAGGTATTTAAATGTCTCTATCATATCTCCCCTATCCTGCTTTTCCTCTAATGTATACATATTAATATCTTTAAGTCTGTTCTCACATGCTTCATAATGAAAACCACTAAACATTTTAGTAGCCACCCTCTGCACCAACTCCAAACTGCTTATATCCTTTTGAAGGATTGTAGAATTGCACACAAGACTCCAAATGTGACTGCACCAGAAACTTATACAGAGGCACTATCACCTCCTTTCCTCTGCTAGCCATTCCTCTCCCTATGCACCCAAGCATCCTTTTGGCTTTTGCAGTCATCTTTTCTACCTGTTTAGCTACTTTAAGAACGTTGGACACAATTACAGCCAGGTCCCGCTCTTCTTTTGTGGACATTAGAACTTCACCCGCTACACTGCACTACTCCTTTGGATTTTTGCAGCCCAAATGCATGACCCTGTATTTTTTAGTTTCAGTTGTCAAATTCTAGAACATTCAGTTGCCAAATTCTAGACCATTCTTCAAGTTTAGCTAGATCCCTCTTCATGTTATCTACTCCTTCCTGGGTATCTAACTCTATTGCAGATTTTGGTATTCAAATTTTATCTAGATAACCAAACAGCAGAGTATACCCTGGGCTGTATATACTTGGCCTCATTGTAAATGGGCAACACCAAAAAGGATCTAAGGGCCCGACTTTCAAAGGCCTTTATATGGGTTACTGCCGTATCTGGGATTTTCAAAGGGTACCTACATGGGGTAGTGCCCTTCAAAAATCCCAGATATGTCCCTAATGCGCCCAGATGCTATCTGCATAGCATCGGGGCGTGTTAGGGGTATTCCAGGGCAGCATGGAGGCGGGTCATGGTTTTTGATGCTACACGGTTAGCGCTCTGCACCCTAAAGACGGGCATGTGAAAACCTCACCTATCTTTAAGGCGCAGGGGCTAACTGTGCAGCATCAAAACTCGGTGCTACACGGGTAGCTTCTGCGGCTTCCTGGCTGTGTGGCATGACCCAGATTTTCAATGCCAGGGCTGCATAAGACCCCAGCATTGAAAGTCCAGATTAGGCAGAAAGGGGGTGGAGTATGCGCCAACGCAGCACAAAGCACCATCCAGTGCAAAATCAGGCCCTAGATGTCTAGATTTTTGGGTTTGAAAATAGACTTGGGCAGAACTTCTACACCCTACTACTTTTCAAGTATGTATTTCCAGGAATGTGTTTTGAGTTGGGAAGGTGGGGAGGAAATATATAATAGGTTTTTTCAAAATAAATATGACTTTGACTCTTCCTTCCCCAGCTTCCCAAATAGCAGTAGGTGATATAATCAGGGATTTTTGTACCTTCAGTCAGTTTTCAAAGAGAAAACGCCTGTACGGCTCCTTGGTGAAAAGTAGCTTACGGTAAGTGGGTGCGTTGCTGTGAGCTAATTGCAGGAACTTTATTTGTAAGTGCTTTAGCCAGCTTAAGTTGGCTCTACAGACATTACATGAAAGAGCTTTAAAGGTATTCTATGCACTAAAGTCTCTGACCAGTTTCAACATAAAAATAATTACTAGAAAAATGATTGATGGTGTTGTTCTTCAATCAATTCTCCTGTATGCGAGTAAGGCATTGGGTCTACAGAAAGAGACGGACTTCCAACAGAGACGCTGCACTTCCAGGTCTGTAACAAACCCTCTGCATCCTTCTCCAATTACAAGGCATGACTCGGATCTTTCTCCTTATTACTCACTGTACAAAGAGAACATCAAGCACAACACAATCTTTCTTCAATACTAGATTACATTTTTTACATAACACAAAATCCTGCAAAAAACACTCAGTGTCAACACCTATGTAGCAAACCTGCTCTACCTGAACCATTTTAACTGACAAGACTCCCAGCAGCAACCTTACCTAGGAAAAGACAACACTGCAAATATTATACCAGGCACCAAAAAAATGAAAAGAGAACAAGCTAAACGGCTACGGATCTCTATCCTGAAACAGCATGCTAGCAGAACACAGCCAGACCTTTACCGACTACAGAATTAGAAGCTAAACCACATGGACAAAACACTGAACAGGAAACCCCAAGAAGCCAGAGGCTGAATTCAGTGCAACACTAGAAAACTAGAAACAGAGACACGTTTCCTTTCGTAATGAGTAAAATCCAAAGAGAGAAGAGATGCACATTTCCTAAGGATCAGAGAGAGAAAATCAAACTCTCCGCCCCCCCCCCCCCAAAGAATGAACAGGAAAAACAGTCTAAGGCTAGTGAAAGAGAGAAACAGCAGCTAGAGCCGAAAAATTCTATGGGATCCTGGCAAGGGACCAGAATCCGAGCAGAGATCATCTGGATCAGCACCAGAACTTGAGACGTGTCGCTGGTATTTCTCTTCTGTTTTCTGATATTAATTTTGCTTCTATTTTTAGTATTATATAATTTTTTCTCTTCTAACCACCCTGTTTATTACTTCAAGAACATATGTTCAGATATTCACGCTAATAACGTTTCCTGAATCTGAGAGACAGAACGAGGGAAAGGGGAGATGGAGGTACCTATAGTTTATTTAATGTGATATACCGTCTTTTGACGTGCCATCAAAGCGGTTTACATTATAATAACGAGCAAACAATAGAGAAGCAGAAAAGAACTACAAAAAAATGCTAAGAAAGAGGAAAGAGGAGGAGAAAAGAGAATGTAGTGAGACGAGAGGTCGGTCTTTGGTGTCTCCACCTAGATCGAAGGCCTCATTGAAAAGCCAGGTTTTAAGAAGGGCTTTAAATAGCCTGAAATCGTCCTCCAGAAGGATAGGGGCTAGGAGGCAATTCCATGCAGAAGGGGCAATAAAAGCTGAATGTCTCGTGCACTCACAAGGAGCCTTAGACAGGGGTGGGATAGCCAGTCTATGGCCATGTAAAGAACGTAGGCATGGGGGGGGGGGAGAGGGGGAGAGAGGAGTAGGAAGGAGCATAAGGAATTATCAGATCAGACAGGTGCATTGTTATGTAGAGATTTGTGTGAGGATTTTATGATGGATCCTGGCTGAAACCAGGAACGTCTGTGACGTCTTGTAGCGCTATACAAATGTTCCATATTAATAGCATAATAATATTGGAATAATCTAGTGGTGTAATAACGGTACTTAGAATAATTGTGGTTTGAAGTATCAAGGATCAGGGGGAGGGCCCAAAGGTTACATAGTGCTCCAAATGAGATTCTGACAACCTATTGGACTTGGTCAGAAAAAGCTAAGTGCGAGTTGATAAGCACACCATGATAACGGAAAACTGGTTGTACAGCGATGGGGGCATTGTGTAAAAGGGGGAAAAGACTGGGAATGGGGTCCCGCCAATGATCCAGGTAGTGGTGGTTTTATTGGCGTTAAGCTGAAGCATGTTAGAGTGGAGCCAGGTAAAAATGTCACATAAACTAGCATTGATGTGCATGAGGTTGGGCTGGTGGGGGTCGGTATATCCAATGAAGAGAATGTCATCTGCGTAGACTGAGAATGACAGGTGAGTCGCCTGAATGAGGGTGGCTAGGGGGCTCAGAAAAAGTCTTCTTCTTTTGGAAGAAGCAGGGGGCATTCAGCTCCTGACGAGGCATCACTGATGCTGTTCCTATGTTCTCTCTGCAGCCGCACAGCAGTGCCCGCGCTGGCATAGAATAGCCCTGGGCATCGGAGGGGCTGGGAATCTTCTGCTGCTCGGAGCCGTGATTGGTCTTAGTCTCCAGGGTAAGCAGCTGATTGCTCTTTCCAAACCACCTCCGAGTCACAGACAATCTTCAGAACCACTGTACACTGGCTGTCCCTGGCACGCCGAGTTATTACGAAGGCTTTCTCTGGTGAAAGATCACAGTGCAGAAATGATCCTTTCGACTGATGTCTGTATGCACGGCTACTCTAACTCCCTGGCTCAGATCTTTAGTCAGTGCACCAGCTAAAAGTACATTTTATGCCCACACCCAAGGTACTTCAGTGAGAAAAGCAGGGCTGGCCCAAGGGTATCTGCCACCCTAGGCAAACGTTCAGTCATGTGCCCCCCCCCCATGGCTCCCCTTCTGTTTCCAACCCCTGTAGTCCAACAGCTCCTCTTCCCTACCCCCTTGCAAGCATCCAACATCCCTCCTTTGCTACTGTTTATTTCTGCCATATGACTGTGCATCGGCACCAGCACAGCCCCTGAAATAGGGCCGCTCTAGGTGGATGCTTAGTCTGCCTAGTGGCAGGGCCAGCCCTGGAGAAAAGAACCACCCTGTAGGATGTGCTCTCTTCATGAATGATGCTATGGGACATCTAGCATTATCCTGGCTATCTGAACAAAGTCCTTAGGAGCTACATGTACCTGTTTGGAAAGTATATCTTTCCATGCAGAAAGAGTTATGGTAAACGGTGTCTCTGCTGGTGAGCTAAAACTGAGAATTGTTGACACCATGAGCAGAGAAAACCACATACAGAGATGTAGCTTTGAGCTTTTCTCCTTGGAAAGTAAGTTTATGTAAGGGGATGGGTCAGCAACTCTTTAAAATCAGTAGTTTATTCATGTAGCTCAGTGTGACAGGCTGCAGAGGGCAGAATGTTCTTTGATTTTTCAAGGAATATTTTCAAGGCCTTCAGCGCCCTCTGGTTTGTCCTTCTAGTTGTCTGTGCAGCTGTTTGTACTTGGTCACATATCCGCATTTGCCAATCTCTCACCCTCTTGAGATGGGATTTGAAGCCAGGGGATGTACGAGGTGCGATCAAAAAGTATCAAGACTTGTACAATAACACAAGTAGTATAACACTGACAGTTATTGCACTCAGTCTCCTTCAGAGTAGCCCCCTTCTGATAAAACACATTTCCTCCAGCAGTCCTGCCACTGCTGGAAACTATTTTGAAATGACTCTTTCGTTATGCTTTGAAGCTGCTGTGTTGAATCTCTTTCCTTTCAGTGGTAATTTCAGTTCTGGAACCAAGAAAAAGTCACAGGGTGTGAGGTCAGATAGGTACGGAGGCTGATGGACTAGCTCAATTTGATGTTTGGCCAAGAACTGCTGGACAAGATGTGATGTGTGAGCTGGGGGCATTATCGTGATGAAGCAACTGTTCACCATTCCTGTGCAACTCTGGCCTCTTACAATGAACTGCATCTCTCAAATGAGTCAGAACTTGGATGTAGTTCTCCTTATAGATGGTTTGGTCTTTTGGAGCATACTCATGATGAACAATATCCTGGTAATCAAAGAAAACGGTGAGCATGACCTTGACATTGCTCCTCACCTGATGGGTTTTCTTGGGTCTGGGAGAGTCTGGAGTCTTCCATTATGAGGATTGAGCCTTAGTTTATGGGTCATAACATAAACCCATGATTCATCACCAGTAATAATTTTTTTAATGAAATCTGAGTCATTTTCAATGCATTCCAACAACTCCTGACTGCAGACAGTCTATCTTCTTTTCAGGCAGGGGACAGTTTCAGCACAAATTTTGCAGACACACGTCTCATTCCCAAATCAACAGTAAGAATGGACTGTACCGACTTGCAACTGATATCCATGTCCTCAGCAAGCTCCCTGATAGTCCATCAATGATTTGACTGCATTGCAGCATGTACTGCTTCAACTTTGTCTTCATTCCTGCTTGTGGATGGCCTTCCAGAAAGAGTAGTTACTCACCTGTAACAGGTGTTCTCCAGGAGCAGCAGGAATCAATCCTCACTTATGGGTGACGTCGGCGCCGACGGAGCCCTCGCGGAGCAATTTTCCCCAGCTTTCGCAGAAAGCTTTTGGGAATTGCAGCGCGCATGCGCGATCCCCTTCCCGCCCAAGGGTGCCATCTTGCTCAGTCTGAGGACATAGCGGAAAGACAGCAAAAAGTTAGCAAAAATATGCAATAAGAATGACTGCAACTCCAAGGGGAGGAGGGAGGGTAGTGAGGACTGATTCCTGCTGCTCCTGGAGAACATCTGTTACAGGTGAGTAACTACTCTTTCTCCAGGACCAAGCAGGAAGTCAGTCCTCACTTATGGGACTCCCAAGCTTAAGGCTACTGGAGACCTCAAGCCGAAAAGAGCTCCCTCAAGCTCAACAGTACAGAGGGAAGGAATCTTCTCTGAATACGAATCCGGCCGGTAGCCCAACACCAGGGCCGGAGTTGCCTAAACCTCAAAGAGATTGTGGAGGACTGCCTGTCCGAAAGCACTGTCCCTGCGGGACTCCCTCTCCAGGCAGTAATGAGCCGCAAAGGTCTGGCTTGAAGACCAAGTAGCGGCCCGGCAGATGTCTGCCAATGGAACAGAGCGAAGATGAGCCACGGACGCAGCCTTTGCCCTGACACGGTGAGCCGTGACTCGACTCCCTAAGGAGAGACCGGCTGCCCCATAAGCCCAGGCGATACAGTCAGCTACCCAGATGGACAAAGTACGCTTAGAGACAGGTACCCCCAACCGATTGGGGTCAAAAGATACGAAAAGCTGGACAGCCTTTCTATGCTCCCGCGTACGGTCAAGGTAGAAGGACAAGGCTCTTCTACAATCCAGGGTATGCAGAACAGTCTCAGCCCGGCTGGTATGCGGCCTGGGAAAGAAGGTCGGAAGAACCACCTCCTGGTTGATGTGAAAGTGGGAGACCACCTTTGGAAGAAACTTAGAGTGAGTCCGTAGGACAACCCTATTCCTGTAGAACCTAGTGTATGGGGGCTCCGACACTAGGGCCTGTAGTTCACTTATGCGCCTAGCGGAAGGGCTACCAAAAAGAGCGCTTTCCAGGAGAGGAAACGAAGAGGGCAGGTATCCATGGATTCAAAAGGCGGACAGGTAAGCCTTTGCAGAACCACATTGAGGTCCCAGTCAGGAGCTGGAGGACGCAACGGAGGCTTAAGCAGAAGGAGGCCTCTGAGAAAACGCGCCACCAAGGGGTGCGAGGAAAGAGGCTGGCCCTCCACCGGTGAATGATGTGCCGAGAGAGCACTGAGGTGGACTCGGACAGAGTTGGATTTGAGACCTAGATCGGAGAGGTGATGCAAATATTGCAGTACCACCGATACTAAACAGGCGAAGGGGTTCTCAGAGCACTGAGAACACCAGACCGAGAAGCGACGCTATTTAAGGGCGTAAGATTTCCGGGTGGAAGGTCGCCGAGACGCTAGGACGACGGCTTCCACCTCCGGAGGAAACAGAAGCGGAGCTAGGACTACCCTTTCAGCAGCCAGGCCATCAGATGAAGGGCCCGGAGGTTGGGGTGTAGAAGGGTGCCCTGATCCTGGGTCAGGAGATCGGGCTGAAACCCCAGAAGAAGAGGGGTGTCCACCGCTAGCTGCAGGAGCAGAGGGAACCAGGGTTGTCTCGGCCACCTGGGCGCTACTAGGATCATGGAGGCCCTGTCCTGGACAACTTTGAACAGCGTCCGGGACACAAGTGGCGTGGGAGGAAAGGCATACAGTAGGCCCGTGGACCACGAGATGAGGAAAGCATCCGGCGCTACTCTGAGAGGAAGCGGGTGCCGAGAGCAGAACCTGGGAAGTTGCCGGTTCAGAGGACTGGCAAAGAGATCCACGGTGGGGAAGCCCCACCGGCGGAAGATCTGCCGGACAACTAAGGGGTTCAACCTCCATTCGTGCGGCTGCAGGATCCAGCTCAGTTTGTCGGCCAGGCAATTGTCCTGTCCGGGCAGGTAAACAGCCTTGAGGAGGATGTCGTGGTCGACTGCCTACGAGCACAGTCTCCGGGCCTCCTGACAGAGAAGGAGGGAGCCTGTGCCCCCCTGTTTGTTCACGTAGAACATGGCAACCTGATTGTCCATCTGCACCAGTACAGACTGACGAGAAGTGAGGTAAGAGAAGGTCTGCAGAGCTAGGCGGATCGCCCGCAGCTCCAGGAAGTTTATCTGTTGAGCCGCCTCCCAAGGGGTCCAAAGGCCTTGGGTGCGCGCTCCCTGGCAATGCGCTCCCCATCCCAGGAGAGAAGCATCCATTGTGAGCACCTGGGAGGGTATGGGAGGCTGAAAAGGCATGCCGAGCATCAGGTTGGGCAGGTGAAGCCACCATTGCAGAGAGGAGACCAGACGGTCGGAGATCCATAGCAGGTCCGTCAGACTCCCTGTGGCCTGATTCCATTGAGTACGAAGGCTCCACTGAACAGGCCGCATATGTAGGCGGGCATTCGGGGTGACATTGACCGTGGAGGCCATATGACCGAGCAGCTGCAAGAATCGCCTGGCTGGGGCCGGCGACGCGCTGTGGAACCTGCCGGCCAGAGCTATGAGCCTGTCAGCTCGCTCCCGAGGCAAGAAGGCACGAGCTCGCAGAGTGTCCAGCCGTGCCCCTATGAACTCGAGATCCTGAGAGGAGCGCAACGTGGACTTTCCAAAGCTTATGACGAAGCCCAAGTGCTGAAGCAAAGCCACTGTGCATTGAGTGGTCTGGGTGACCTCTACGGAGGACTGCGCCTGTATGAGCCAGTCGTCCAGGTAGGGGAAGACGAAGAGGCCTTGAAGCCTCAGGAAGGCCGCCACCACTGCCAGGCATTTTGTGAACACCCTGGGAGCGGAGGACAGGCCGAAGGGCAGCACGCGGTACTGATAATGCCTTCCTGCCACCTGTGACATAGCGAGTCCTTTTAGTCAGGGAGAAACTCCCAAAGATCAGCAAAAAAGTGCAGGGCTGCAACGTAAACAACAGCACATGGCTGGTTGTCAGGGAAACCAAGCCTCAGAGAGAGAAACAAGCCCCTGCTATCAGTTCAGCAGAGAAGAGGTAATTCTGAACACCTGCTAGGGGGTGGAGTCAGGCTTGACCCGAGGAAGCTGACTCATAAGGAGGCCCCAGTTAACACAGAAGGCAGCACAGGGAACACGGAGAGAAAGGCAGAGAGCAGAGCTGAGAGCAGAACAGAGAAGGAAGAGAGAGACGGAGACGAGGAAAGGTCAGAGGCTCTGTGTGCGAGGTACAGCAGGAGCAGACCTTGTCAGTGGAAGTCCTCTCGGGGTTCTGAACAGGAGAAAAGGCCAGGAAGGCCATTGAATTATACTCTGCACAAGTCAGGTTGGGAACCGACAGCAATTTACAAACCTCAGAGAAAACCTGATACAGCCAGAGTAAAAGGTAGGCCCAAGGGCTGGAAGTACAATAACTACTGGGGGTTTATGGCCCAGGAGAGTTGGGACTACGGTACATTGGACTGTAATGAGAATGGTTATTTAGAGCTGTACCAAACACAAGTGCTAATCCCAAGGCCTAGCGTGGGAACGGGCGTGGCTCCAGAAAGAAAGGAGCAAACAATTCCTGCCTCAGAAGGGAGGGCAGGGGAATTGAACTCTCTTTTGTAAATAATTCTTTGGAAGCAAGGAACTGTATCATTTCAAGGGCAGAGGAAATAATATCTCTGTGTTAATGTTTTGATGCTGAAGGAAGCTGCTTTATTTTTGTCCTTGTCTGCCAAGATTGCAAGAATTTATGTTACCTTTTATCCTGGTGAAATCCACCCCGGGAGGGGAATAAATCCCTTTTTGCTTTACCAACTTGAGTCACACTACTCTTCATTGAGCTATCAAAGGAAATAGTAAACCTCAGTTCAAGAAGAAAACTTAACCTCCTTAAGCCCTACCTACCTACGGGTACTGGCAAGGGGGAACATCACACACCACAAATCTCAGATATTGCCGATGGTCCGGATGGATAAGGATGTGGGTATAGGCATCCTTTAGGTCCAAGGAGCATAGCTAGTCTCCCTGCTGGAGGTAGGGCAGTAGGATTCCAAGGGTAAGCATCCTGAACCTTTCCCGTTGCAGGAACTTGTTGAGGTCGCGGAGGTCCTGGATGGGTCTGGATGGGTCGTGGAGGTCCAGGATGGGTCACTTGGGCACCAGGAAGTACCTCGAGTAGAACCCTTGGCCCCAGAGGTGTTGGGGTACTGGCTCCACCGCCTGTTCCCCCAGCAGACCCTGCAGCTCCTGCAGGAGTAAGTCCCTGTGCAGGGGAGGCCTTGGCGGCTCCCCTGGGAAGTAGGGGGGAGGCACCTGGTGAAAATGTAGGAGGTAGCCCTTTTGAACCACCTGCAGCACCCAGGAATCGGAGGTTATGGCTGACCACCTGTGAGCGAAGTGGATCAGCCTGCCCCCCGTGCGGGGTAAAGGGGCTATGCTGGCATAGTCAAAAAACCCCACCCTGCTGAGCAGGGGGCTGTGTAGTGGGCTTAGGGGCCCTCGGCTTACGGGGCCCATTGCCCTGACTCTTAGCCTGCGGACCCCGATTGGGAGCTGCAGACGCTTGGTATTGAAGGTGCTGTTGCTTATAGGCGGGCACCTTCCTCGGGTAAAAAGGCTTTTTCCCCGAGCCCTTCCTCTTCTGTGAGGGAGTAGAGGTCTTTCTGGATAAGCGAGTCCTAGTGAGAGTCTCGGACTCGAGTTCCGCCGCCTTATCAGCCATGGGTTTGCCAAAGAGGTTTTCACCTCTGCACGGGACATCGATCAACTTGTCCTGCACCCACTGCTCGAGGTCGGATGACTGAAGCCAGGCCTGTCGGCGGGCACCGATGCCGGCTCCCGCAACTCGGGCCGACGCCTCGAAGCCATCTTATGCCGCTCGAGAAATAAACTTCGAGCACTCTCGAATACTATCGGACAAGGTCTGGAACCTCTGTAAGGGTTCCTCGGAGAGACCAGTCGAGAACCCGGCGATTTCTTTTGCCAGGTCTCGGAGAAACATGCCCATGTATAGCTGGTATGTCTGGACTCGGCAGGCCAGCATGGAGCCCTGGAAGCACTTCCTACCGAGGGCATCCAGGCTCCGGGCCTCCTTACCCGGAGGCACCGAGGAGTGCATCTTTTGACTCTTAAGCCGATGCATTGCCGATTCCACCACCATGGAATGGTGCGGAAGTTGTGCCGTCTGGAACCCGGGACTCTTGCGGACTCGATTCATCGAATCGACCCGCCTGCTCAGCACCGGCATCGATGCCGGGCATTCCCACATGCGAAAGAGCAGCCGCTCCAGCATCGGGGGAACCGGTACAGTAAAGGCCTCCTTCGGGGCCGAGTCATACTGGAGTGCCTCGAGCTCTTCGGCGCGGGGCTCCTCCTCGGGATCCGCGGGGAAGGCCAACGCCTTGGCCATACCCCTCACAAAATCGGAGAAGCGGGTATCCTCCGGAGGGGATCGCTTCCGAGGCTCCGACTCGGGCGAGTCGGAGGGGACGCACCTGGTCTGAAAAGAACCTGGTGATTCGTCCCCTTCCGTGTCCCAGCCCGACGCCTCCGAGGAGGAGTTGAGAGGGTCCGTGCGGGCGAGGGTTCGCCCCGACGCCGAAGCCGGCGTCGACGACCTCAGTCCCGAACGGGAGGCCGAGGGGGACCTCGACCGAGGATAGACTTGAGCACGTGTGGACTCGAGGATCGACTCGGCCGCCGGGGTCAACTTGGGTGTCGACGTCACGGTGGTCGGGGCAGATGCACTGGCGAGGCCGGTCATCAATGCCCGCTGCTGGTCCAAGAAGGCAGTGATACTGCGCTCCAAGGATGTCAATCTGAGGCCAAACTCAGATGACCCGGCAGCTTCCGACTCGGGCCCCGACGGCGTCGGGCCCGACATTGGTTCCAGAGGGGAGTCCAGGAGGACTATAGCACTCATGTGTCCAGGCGGCTCCACCTCTAGGCGAGGAAGTTTGCAAGGCCTCTCCATCTCCGAGGGCTCAGGGCGGCTGACGGGGCTAAGCGACCTGGCCATCGAGGGACCAGGTGCATCCTCCGACGCCGCCCGAGCGGGCTTCTTCTTCCAACGTTGTTCCCGGTCGGGGGACCCCCGCTCAGAGGAACTCCGATGATACTCGTGGCCGGAGCCCCGAGACGTCGAAGCCTCCGACGAGGTCCGAGCCTGACCGGACTCAGGGTCAGAGAAGATACGATCCTTTTGTGACTGCCGACTCCTCAGAGACTTCGAGGACAGTCTGCTGCATGGGCCGCAACCCGTAGAGTCATGGTTGGGTCCAAGGCAACGGAGGCAGTAGTCGTGCGTGTCCATAAGGGACATTATCTTGGAACAACGACCACATTTTTTAAACCTGCTGGCAGCCATCGGGGGAAAAAGGGCCCCGGCAAGGTCGAAAGACCGTGCTGCCAGGGGTGAAGAAGAAAATGGCAGGAACGCTAGTTAAGACAAAACTGAAAAAGGGGATAAGAACGGACTCGATAGAAATATCGAGACCGGGCGGAGGGGGGGGGGGACACACGCGAACCGAGAAAACTAAGAAATTAATCAACTTTTTCTGTGGCGAAAACAAACTACGTCTGTAGGGCTCCGCGGAAAAAAGAAGACTGAGCAAGATGGCACCCTTGGGCGGGAAGGGGACCACGCATGCACGCTGCAATTCTCAAAAGCTTTCTGCGAAAGCTGGGGAAAATTGCTCCGCGAAGGCTCCGTCGGCGCCGACGTCACCCATAAGTGAGGACCGACTTCCTGCTTGGTCCTGGAGAACATTCTTCACTGTCAACATTTTGGCGGCCCTCTTGGAAACATTTGTACCAACCATAAACTCGAGCACGACTCCTGCATTCATCGCCATACACTTGCTGTAAATTGTCATAAGTCTCTTTTCACGTATCTCCCAGTTTCTGGCAGAATTTAATGCAAATTCGCTGTCAATTTTTTCACTCATCGTAAATCTGACTAACTGCTTTTACATGATACCAAACATTACGTGATTTTAAGAAGTACAGGTGTGCTGCAGCCATGCTACACTCTGCACATGCAGAACACATAACTAGGTCACTGCATGCTTAATAGCATTGTGGTGCGACATATTATATAGCTACACAATAAGCCTCTACTTTTTGATCACACCTCATATTCATGTGACCGGAAGTCCTCTTTGGACCCTGTGTAGTGTGTTATGTTAATGTCATAGATGAAATGTCCTGCTATCATCATCAGCATGACCCCTTTCTCCTTCTCTCTAAGTTTTCCGATGCCATCCTGATGAAGGATATAGACAAGGATCTTCCACAAACACCTCAGACCTTGATAGCTCGCAGTGTTTTCAGAATCAGTGCTCAAGTCGAGAATCAAAGGACAGCATTGAAGGTGAATTCTCATAGAAACAGAGAATGTGTTGGCAGGGAAAGACCATTCTGCAAATCCTCTTCCTTTCACCTATCCCCTCATCTCACCAACACTACTACCCATCAGCAACCCCTGAAGATCAGATAACCATCACAGAATGTTACCAGCATTTCATGAGCACTATCAATGTCACCAGCATCCCCATCCCCATCCCCAGTATTACAGCCAGTATCAACATTGAATACTGGGTGTCTTCTTCACCGGTATTAGCATCAGACCCTTATCACCACTGCCAAGCTCCATCGCTAGCACCACCTCGACATGCAATGTAAGTCTAGGATGATTCAGCACCACTTGCTACTGGTGTGTAAAAATCTATCAACATGCTATGTGTTATCCTGCACTATCAGCAGTAACAGAAGCAAATACCTAATCAGGGTTGTGCTGACTCCCATCCTGTAGTGGACGGTGCTGGTGCTGTTTCTTTGTTTATTTTAGAATATTTATAACATGCTCATCTCTCACAGTTCTAAGTGCTGTACAATAAAAACATTTTTTATTTAAATCCATTTCTTACCCATCTAAGCTAACATTACTAGGTGGCTTGCAATCAAAACACACAAAATAATAATCACAAACCAACAGTGAACATCCTAGAAAAGGAATCATTTAAAATCAATAAGCAATCGTGAAGATGCAAACTAAAAATCACAACAAACACATGTTGAAAATGGCCACAGGCAACATATTCTATAATTTGGGTCCTGCCATTGAAAAAACCCTGGAATCCTGTACCATTGTGATAGAAGGTATGGTTAACGAACCTTGTGAGGCTGACCTCAGTGCCCAGACGGGGCTATATGCAATTAAAACGGAGCAACGCTCACAAGAGATGAGGGTATACAATGCCTTATATATCAGGCATAAACGCTTGTAGAGAAAGCGATTGGCAGCCAATGAAATTCCATAATATGATCAGATCTACGCAGGCCGAGCGGCAGCATTTTGGGCTAGTCTAGATGGTGCAAAACCAGCATCTGCATCCACATCCAAAACAAAAATGACATAACATTTTAAAAATTTCAAATTTTAAAAAAGGAAGTATACACCAAACCAAGATTTGTTTGAGGGGGTACACAGTGGTAGAGTGCCGGCACCTTTTTCATTGCCTGCTAAAATTAACCCATGGGCCTCATATATTAATGAAAAAGCCCTGCACATGAAGACTTGTATCTTTTTTTGCTAGGAAAAAAAAACACTACACCAAAGATATCAAAAATCCTTATTAAGAAGCCAACTGGAGTACAGGATAGAGGGGAGATGGTGCCACTCTGAATCCCTCTGGGATTCCCTTTAAATGATGCAAAGGACCTTTCTGCCTTTTTTATATTGTAAACTTGTGTTCTCCCAATCTCCTCCAGCTGAGCCAACATCCACATATTGTGCTGAGGACTGGCTACATCACCGTGGAAAATGCTATTTCGTTTCTACAACCTATAAAAGCTGGAGCGACAGCAGAGAGGACTGCTCCAAGAGAGATGCCCAGCTTCTGGTGGTAGAGAGTGAAGACCAGCTGGTAAGAGGATTAACGGGAGATGAAACGACAACACTTCTGTTCCGATATCATGGCTAGGCTGAGCTGATAGAAAATTGCTTTATCCCACAGCAGGTACAAGGTAAAATGCATAATCTTTCCAGATAAGATACATGAGGGCATTAATGGGGAGCAGATTTATTAAAGTAATGAGAATGAAAAAGGTCAGAGTCTTAGTTCCCTACATAAATTAGTGAAATACGATGAATGCATAGATAGAATGATCAGATATGCCCAATAGATCGTGACATGTATTGTACAATGAAGGATAATAGCTGGACAGCTAGAACAACAGATAACTATGATTTTACAAAAAAAACAAAACAAAACCCTACAAAGATCTCCAAAACAAATTCAAATTTTATCAAAATAAATGAGCAGTAGAGCACACCTTTGGCTGCCCATACCTTGGCATGATAGTGAAAGGGTAATACTGAAATCTAGGAACCTACGGTTTTAAAATGGATCTGAGCAGAATGGCTAAATATAGCTGCCTGTGACCTGTGTGTTTCCAAGAGCATGGATGGGCTGGAGATGGAAGGGCAAAACATGCTTTATGGATGCTGCTATTTGAATGTTTCTGTTATATCCCCCCTGGTCTCTCCTTTCCTGTTCTCAAGGGCAATGGCTCCCACACCTATCCTAACTGACCCCGCTGGGATTTCAGGGTATCTACAATGGATATGCGTGAGCTAATTTAAGACCTACTTACGTACACTGGATCTTTATTGTGATTATTCAGCTGGCTCTGTGTAGGGTCAGTAGGACAGGTGTGGGAACCACTGCTCTCAAGGACAGGAGAGGAAAGACGGAGAAGGGGAGATACTTTCAAAGATATCAATCAGGTACAAGAAGGGAACTTTTATCAGAGGAAGGGCAGGCCAGAGGATGAACTTCAGAGTTTCCCTAGAAAATATTGTTCTACAAGTGGATATGTGAAGCATCTCTCTCATATACTATTTTAGAACTTACATAGAGGAATTAGCTCTCTGCCCATGCACACACAGACACGAAAGTATGAGCGATAGGTTCAGTACTTACAGAATAGTGAGCACCTACAATACACATGTGTTGTTGTTAAGTGTCGTCGAGTCTGTGTCGACTCATGGCGACCCTCTGGATAGTTGTCTTAAATTGTGTTTGGAAGCCTATCGCTCATACTTTCGTGTCTGTAGTATAGGTGATGATAAATAGTGGAAGATTTTAAAGATAGCGAGTATAACTTTGCATTTAGTCCTGATAATTATGGGGAGCCAATGGAGTTGTTTTAGTGTTGGAATTATGTGATTGGTTCTTGATTTCCCAGATATAATACGAGCTGCTGTATTTTGTAATTGTAAAGGGTAGATAGACTGGATAAATCGGCCCTGATAGATGATGTTACAATAGTCTAAGATGGGCAGAAGCAATGCTTGACAGACTGTGCGGAAATCATTAGAGTTTAGAAGAGGTTTGAGCTTTTGTATTATTCTTAATTTGTGGTAAGTAGCTTTTGTAACCTTTATTATATGAGTTTGGAAGTTTAATTTCTGCTCAAGGTTTATCCCAAGGTATTTAATTTCTGTTTTCACTTCAAGGAAGTTCTGTGATATTTGTAGAGATTTTGGTGGGACGTAGTAAGAATTCTTTGTTATAAAGATTGCTTTAGTTTTCTTGTAGTTTAGCAGCAGATTTTGTTCCATTAGCCAGGTAGTCATTTCTTTTACACATGCCATTATATTTGGAGTAGTCAGGTTGGTCAATGTTGAATGATGTGTGAATCATAATATCATCTGCATAGATATTGTAGTTTACTTTGTATTTAGTTATTATGCTGCAGAGAGGCTGCAAATATATATTAAACAGCAGAGCAGAAAGTGCCGAACCCTGCGGAACTCCCTGTAACTGGTCTATTAAGGTTGATTGGCGTGTTCCAGATTTTACCTGTATTTTTCCACAGGTAAGGTATGATGTAATCCATTTTAGTGTTTCTCTTATTCCAATTTCGTTCAGACGCATGATAAGCATGTTGTGGTTTATTGAGTCAAATGCAGCCTTTATATCTAGGAATATCAGTAAGCAGCATTGTTTAGTATCATCTAGTCTGAGAATTAGGCTATTCAAGAGTGAGGTAATGAGTGTTTCAATGCTGTGTTTGGGATTGAACCCATGTTGGTGGGGATCCAGAGGAGCGTGCATGTCAAGGTGGTCTTGTAATTGCAGTTGGACTACTTTCTCAATCATCTTCGCTGTAAATGGTAGACTTGAGATGGGTCTGTATGAACTGAGGTCATTAGAATCAAGGGTATTGCTCTTTATAATTGGTCTTACTATGGATTGTTTGAGTATAGAGGGCATAATTCCTTGTGAGAGTGAAAGTTGCACTGTTTTAAGTAAGATGGGGGCTAGTTGTTCAGCTGTCATTTTGATCCAAGATACTGGACAAGGATCAAGAAAAGAGGTTGTGGTGTTGAGATTAGTTATGATTTGTTTTAATTCTTTTATGGATGGTATGTGAAATGTGGACCACAAGCACGCTTGCTCAGTTATTGGTTGGTTTTCTGTTATTAATAGCTTCATTTGCTTTTGATTAGGACTGAGCTTTGATTGAAGGAAGTTTGCCATGGTTTGAGGTTCAATTAGATTGTGCTCTTCAGATTTGATTTTTGTCAAGGTTCTTATTCTATTGAATAGCTCTCGCGGTTTATTTAATGAACCCATGATTAGATTTCTGTGGTATTCCCGCTTACAAGCCTTTATTAGAGACTGGTATTCCTGCATCCTGTTAGTATAGCTGACTTTATCTTGCACATCTTTCGTTTTTCTCCATTTTCGTTCTGCTTTTCACGGGGCTTGTTTCAAGGTGTTAATCTCACTGGAATACCATGGTGCGATGTTCTTTCTGATGGTGCGTGCTTTGTTAGGAGGGGCAATGGCTGCCTTGTGAATTGCTGAGTTCCAGCTGTGTATTATCTCTTCAAGGTTTGCCGAGTCATAGTTTATTTGTGGTAAGACCTGTTGTAGAAATCTTTGTTGAGCTGTTTGAATCTTCTTTGTGAATTTATTACTTCTGTAGGTACATTTAGTACAGAAGTGATTAACTGGAAGGTTAAGATGTAGTGGTCTGACCATGGAAGTTGTATAAGCTTGCTATCTAAGAGCATTATTGGTATAAAGATGAGATCAGGGTTCCTCCTTTCTTATGGGTTGGAGTGTTTATTATTTGTTTATACTGTAGGTCTTCAATTGCTTGAGTAAAGGCTTTGACATATCTTGTGGTTATAGACAATATGTTAAGGTCCCCTAGGATGATGAGAGGCTTCTGTGGATTAGAATTGTAGCAAATTTATTCAAGTAATAGTGAGAGGTGATCATTATTTGTACCAGGTGCTCTGTATATAAGAGAAAAAGCTATGTGTTTGTTTGAAATGGTTGTGATGTTACAGCTCTCTGTGCTTCGAATTGAAAGGATTTTGAAATATAGGGATTTTCTTGTTATGATGAGAACTCCACCTCCCTTTTTATTGATTCTTGGGAGCTGTGGGTTTCATATGTTTGAGAAGAAATTTGATTTACTATTACTTGATCTGTAGTTGTAAGCCATGTTTCTGTTATTCACATTTTATCCAATTGTTGTTTATCTATATAATCAGCGATGATGTGGTATTTGTTCCTTATGGAACGTACATTGATTAGAGCACATTTATGTACATTTAGGTTGTTGATCTTTATTCAATTTATAGCATTTGATAAATTAATTTGAAGTCACCTATTATGCCTCCTGTATATATTGCGATGAAATAGAGTTTTTGAACAATTGCAGGATTGCTATATAGCTATACATGTTGAGTAAATAATTAAAAAACTATTGTATCAAATATTTTACTGTTAAAGTATTTCAAATTATATGCAGTCTAGTTTATTTACTGTGCTTCAGTAAGGGATTGTAATAAAATTTATGAGGGCAGTGTTATTATGTACACATTATGTTTCATGAAAACTTACAGTTTACTTGTCATAGTTCAACACTGCTGTAGGCTTCCAGCGTCGTTCTCCTGCCTCCGTTCCCCGCCAAAGGGCCCTCAGGCACGGGTCCGCCAGGCACAGGTGTGCCTTCAGCACTCCCAAGATTAACAGCTGAACTGGAGTCCTGATTGGCGGTTCTCTGATAGGGAGTGGGAGTTTTCTTTCCTGCTCCCTGTTCAATGTCACTAAATATCATAATGTAAAATATTTCCATTTTCTGTTGCTTGCTCACACACTGACTCCTGTCTTGGTTAAAAATGATTTATTGCATCATACATCCAATTAATTCCATCCAGTAATAAATTAGAATCACATTGCCTGGACAGTAGAGAAGTGTTTATTGGAAAAGCATAGTTACTAACCTGTAACAGGGATTCTCTAGGGACAGCAGGAATCAGTCCTCACATATGGGTGACATCAGTGCAGATGGAGTCTGTGCAGAAGCATCTCCGCAGCTTAAAAACAGCTTTTGGGAGATGCACCACACATGCGTGGACCCCTTCCCGCCAAAGGATGCCTACTCTAGTCAGAATGATGACCCTGGAGCACAGTTTGTCTGCCTTCATTGACCAGCAGCAGGTGCTGTTATCTGATGCTACCAGTTCCTCAACTCAGACCACTGGGCCCTCTATGTCGAGAACGTCCCTGGAGGCCAAGCCACTTGCTCACCACCGGCACCTAGGGAATCAGGCCTGATGCCAGTTCCCCCGAAGGGGAATCCTTGACTAGGATGGTGTCCAGCAACCAAGGACGGTCCAAGGTAAAGCCCTTTTGAGGGACCTTTGCAGGTCTCTGATCCCCCAGAAGAGCATCTAGGACTGCGGGACCCGGCTCAGGATTTACTCGGTCTGTCAGAGCCATCCAGGAACACCGCCTTCAAAGCCTTGAGTTCCCCTCAAGGGAGATCCCCTTTCAGAGGAGCCACAGCATCAGGCAGGGTCCATCAGGTTGCTCTGCAATTCTGTGGTTCTGGATGCGGCCTTGGCCTTCGGAGGTACCGGGGACTCTGGGAAAAACTTATTGTGCTGCTGCTGGCAGCTCTTGAGAGCCTTGGTGAACATCTTTTTACAGAGACCGCATGCTGTGGGGTCATGGTCTGGTCCCAGGCAATGAAGGCAGTAGTCATGTATGTCAGTCAGGGACATTTTGGCACACTGATCACACTTCTTAAAGCAACTCTTAACCATGGGAGAAAAAAGTATCCCAGCGAAGTTGAAGACACGCTGGGCTGCCAGTTGGAAAAAAGGTGCAAAGGCACCAGGAAGGGAAGAAAGAAACTAAGAAAATTAAAAACCCGAGACTTCATGCTGGGGCAGAGGGCTTGGGTGGTGGGAAGAGTACCGGTGCACTACCAGAGGAGAGTATGAAACTCAGGTTGAGAAAAACAACTTTTTCCAGGGAAGAGCAAACAGACGTCTGAAGGGCTCTGCGGGAAAAAGGAAACCGAGCAAAATGGCACCCTTGGGCAGGAAGGGAGACCACATATGCGTGGTGGCATCTCCCAAAGGCTTTCTTTGAAAGCTGGGGAGATGCTTCCGCGAAGGCTCCATCGGCACCGAAGTCACCCATATGTGAGGATTGCCTTCCTGCTTATTCCCAGAGAAATATATTTTATGGCTACAGAGGGTCTCAGGGAGGTGGTTTCTTCAGCTATATACGTAACGCCAGAAATCTTTGCATTATTTATTTAGACAGATTTGTATGCCACCTTATCCTTCAATCAAGGTGGTCACGTCACATTACAATTGGAGGGTTACAATACATTAGGGTACGTGTAAACATTTAGACAATTGGAGGGTTACATTTAACATTAGGGTACATGTAAACATTTAGTCAGTACTGTTACTTACCTTCAATTATACTGTTTAAACGCTGTTAACATTTAACATTATAGCAGTCTGTACGCAAGTCAGTCATTGACTTAATGCCCCCCGCATGTTGTAGAATACAAATTAATTTAAAAAAAGCACTAAAAGATCAATGCCCAAATGACTATTACGTTCATTTAATCAATTACTCATTTCACAGGGGCTCCCACCAACCTTGCTTTTTCATTTGCGAAGCCCCGTTTAACATCCTGACTTGCACTGCATTGGTGCACTGCCAATGGTATCAGGCAAAAAATATTTCACTGTGCTCCCTTCACCTTCATGTGATTCTTGCAGGCGTTCATACACGCTAGCAGAAAAGTGAAAAACTATGCATGGATTGGGCTGCGCAGCGCATCTACCAGCGATCAGATGACATGGGTGACAGGACTGATTGTAGATCCAGCAAGGTGAGTGAACCCCTTTCTCCCCAACTTTAAAATGTCCAACTGGCCATCCAGTGCTAAAACAGGGGGAGAGTAGGTGAGTTTGCTGTAGAACAGTGGTTCCCAAACTTCGGGTCAGGGCCCCAAACGAGGTCACGTCAGTGGATGAGGTCACAGAAACATGGCCATTTCCCCGTCTCTAGGGACTTTGCCACAAGGTGAATAACCAGTGAACATTCATAGGCCCTTCCGTCCACCTGGATTAGCTTCCTGTTAGACTAGAAACCATGCCGAGTACTGGGGTCTGTAAGCACACTCTGCGCACTGAGAAAAGGACCCTGTGCTGACTGCTGCTGCTCTTGCCAGTTTTCTGCTTTAGATGACTGGAGCAAGCTGGAGACCTACTTTGATTTCATCATCATCTGGGGTCATATCAATTTTAAGTTGTCAATATGGGGTCATATGAAAGAGAAGTTTGAAAATGATTGCTGTAGAAACTACCTTATAGGCTTTGCAAATCATGCCGATTGTTTCTTAGACTACCAAAACAAACCTCAGCTCATTATCTTTGCAAGAATGACCACTAGAGAGCTTGGGAACAACTAAAAATACGGGTGAAGGTAGTGTTAGCCTGAAGGTGCAATGGCCTGCACTCAGTTTGCGATATTTGAAGTTCAATAATTATCCTCTAGTCCTATTTCTCAACTCGAGCATCAATGGATTCAGAATTCAGACACCCAGTGTAAATAAGATGTAGATATACCCTGCCTGAAAATAGGTACCAGTGTAAATACAATGTAGATAGTTTCCCCAGTTACTCCCAAGTTGATCTCCCTGTTTTATTGTAAATACAACTCAGAGTGCCTGTGTTGTATAGTTGATGTTAAATGTAAACCGCACTGATCTAAAATAGAAGAACTGTTAAATAAATAAATAAATAAAGTACTCAGTCTTTTTTAGCAAATGAACCCTCCCCCCCCCCTTCTAATTTGTCACATTCGTCTTCTCTTTAAAAGCTGCATTAATAGTTTACAGGTGTGTTTGGAGTCAACGACAATACTGCTCACACCTTAACTTTTTCAAAATTCAACCCCTTTTTTTGCATCAGCAACAGAGCAAGTCATATGGCTGCCATGTTATTCCACTTAAATACATAGAAAAGGGTCAAAAAACAAGCTGTAGGTAATCCCATTTAAGAAAGTCTCCAATTGGTTTGTAGATGCTCATTGTATGCGAAACCACAAAAACTGAGAATATCCAGCTGCAATAGAGTTTCTGCACCACCTTCTGGTCACTAATGTGAATTGCAACGTTGATCTATCTCCATTTTTAAACTTATCACTGCTTGGTGTTAAGGGTAAGTTTGTACTTTAGGAAAGAAAAAAAAAGGATTTATGCTCACCTTGTCAAAGCAGTAGCAAACATAAGAAAATGAGAACTGGCTAGGTGAACTGATAATCTTCTGTTATTTACTGCTACTCTATTCAACTCAAACCATGTGTGAGGCGTCTCAACTTTACGCTGTTCTTTCCCCATATCGCTCTGCCTTTTCTAATTGCAGGCTCAGAGTCATCGGCTTTGCAGATGCAAATAGCTGTGGGACTGTGAAGGGCCAAGCTCTGTACTGGGAGAACTGCGGGAACAGTTTAGAGTGGATCTGCCAGAAAACAAGCCCTCCAGTCTGAGAAAGCAAAGTCCAGCTATCAGGCAGAAGCAACATCCAAGAAGTTACGCATCAGTATTCAAGGGGGGTGTGGGAGGTTGCTACTTATCCAGATAAGACAGAGTTATTGAAAAGTGCTTTGAAGAAAAAAGGTGTGGCAAAGTATTGAAAACAATTATGGGGAAACAATTTCCTTGACACAGAGAATTTTCTGTAATTAATACCATGTGATGTGCTGTATTCTCATAGTTCCTGCATGCATGTAGCATACGTCCTTCCCCCACTGCAGAGACCTGCACTTCCACATAAGACAAAAAAAAATCCATTTTCTTTGGGAAAAACTCTTACTGTGTACCTTTCAGCAGCATCAGTTCTGAGTGTAAACAGTATAAAAAACAAAATAGGGGGTCTGTTTGCATTTTAACCCTCTCTGACCACATTATTTAAAATCATCTATCTCCAGGAACAAGCAGGAATGTAGTCTTCACATATAGGTGACCGGTACCAACTGAGACCATGTGGGAAAGCTCCCCAGCATCCAATTTGAAAGCTTTTGGGAACAGTCCACTGCGCCTGCACAGATGCCTTCCCACCTTCCTCTCTCTCTCTCTCTCTTCATTTCTTCATTTTCTGCAAAGATAGCAGGAAGCAAATCCTATCACTTCTGAAAAAACTCCTCTTTTTCTGGAATAGCTTCTGCCTTCCTGTCGATGCTGACACAGTCAAAGACATTACTGGTTCCTTTTATTCTTTACTTTTTCTTTCCTATTGATTTAGTTTTTCCCTTCAGAAAAGAAAAAAAAAATTCTATGGCGTCTTGACGTCCTCTTAGGTCTTAAACCTACCATACCTTCAATTGAAGGCATGGAGAAACCAACTAGTGGTTTCAAAAAATGTTCTAAGTATTGCAGCACCATCTCAGCAACTGACACATGACTGGTGCTTGAAATGCCTCAGCCCAGACCACTAGCCAAAAGATTGTTCCCTCTGTCTCAAAATGACATGGAAGGACATGCAGAACCAGGCTTCTAAATTTGGAACACTCTTCACCTCTGGCATGGTATTGTTGGTATCCACTTCGGCCAGGATCTCATCCTCCTCCTGTGGCTCTCAGGTATCCTCTAAGTCCAAACACAAGTCCGCATTGAAACCAGGACAAAACCTCCAGAGGTAGATCTCATTCAAAGCATCGAGATCCCTCGGAAGTGGATCAGCCTGCCAAACAGCCCCGGTGGGAGGTCCTGTCCTCCAAAGCCATTGAGGGGTCCCAGGATGCTCCAAAGGTCTCGACCTCCATAGAGATATTAGTGCCATGCTCTGGGACTGTTGCGCGGGCATCAACACCCAAACATCAGCAACCTCAATAGACCAACATATATTGGCCGAGCGGAGCTTGGCAGCTCTCCTAACACCCTCAGTACCTGTAAAACCCTTGGTTCTGGGCACTGCCTCGTTGGTACCAGTACTAGTACCGACATTGACACCAGTGTCTGGCATGACACTACAGATGCCATAGACTTTGCTACCACCCATCCCCTCCCTCAAAGCTAAATCACCCAACCCAAACCTTGGATTGATACCTTGGAGCATCAGTACCGGCATTTAGCTTTGGGTGAACACCAAGCTCGTCAATACTTCAAGTCCTCTGATTCCGAGGACTCTGTTTTGGTTGCAGAGCCACTAGAATCTTGAGACCCCCGGGAGCTTCCTTTGGACCCTTCCCCTCCACAACAGCGACACATGTTGCACCTCCAGAGGAATTCAAGACCTAGCTAAGGGTCTCTCCATCGTGGCAGCTTCAGAGAAGGAGCCAAAGGCAGAGGAATTAGAGATCCTCCAATACCCAACAGCACCCAAAGAGGCAGCCACTCTGCCAGTGCACTGCAACCTTCATGATCTTATGCTCCATATGTGGGAGACTCCCCTCACCTTAGTTGACGACTCGATACCATGTATCGGGTACTAGAGTGTCCCATCTTCCAGAAGTCACAGCTTCCCCACCTCTCTATGGTGGCTGAATCGGCAAAGCACTGAATCAAAAGCTCAAAGACCCACTCCTCTAATCCTCTGGGTAGAGGATAGAGAACCCTCAACGCCTTTGGGTATCGATGCTTCTAGGCATTGATGCTCTCAGCTAGGATCAACTCCTAAATACTCCACATGAGGGATGCTCCTCAAAGAGGTGTCTAAGATCTTAAGTCCTTTGCTCCTCTCCCCCAGCCGAGAAGAGGGCAGACTATCCTGCCCTAGTTAAACATAGCCAAAATGTATCAAAGTTTGTCAACAGGGCTACCTTTGATGCCTTTGAATGCACAAGCAGAGCCTAAGCAATATGCATCAGTGCACACAGGATTCCATGAGTTCAAACCTTAGATCTGGAACAGTGGGTTCAAGATAAAGAGGTTTTCACCATGTAAGGTATATGTTGCCCAGCTTGAATGGCAAGATAAGGCCTCTCAGAATCAGAAAATACTACTCTAAAGAGACTCTAGAACAGCTGATCCTGCTAGGAAGAAGATAGCTGCCAAAATTTCTTTCTACAATAAGAATATATTCTACTCTTGTAGTCCTGCGTCTCAGTACCAGGGTCAAGCCCCACAGAAGAGGCAGCAACCTCCCAAGCAGCAGAAGCCGCCACAGGCAGCTAAATCATAACCAGCTCCACAGCCACAGTCTGCTATTGACTTGGCGTTAATCTAGAGAACATTGCCTGCTAAGGCGGAGGGGGTAGGGTTCCTCCAGAGGCAGGTTGGCAGACTGTCTCAGCATGCCCACAGATGGCACCTCATCACCGCAGAACAGTGGAGTATTAACCATAATCCAGGACGGCTACAGACTTCATCTGAAAGCTCTGCCCCCTCCACCTTCACAGGAGAATTTCAAATGCAATCCCAACTCACTACTTTCCTACAGGAACAGGCGTCTTCTCTTCTAACTCAGGGCACCATAGAAAATGTTCCAACATGTCAACAGGGAAGGGGTTTCTACTCTCCATACTTTCTCATACCAAAGAAAACCAGAATGTACAGGCCCATCCTGGACCTCAGAAACCTCAACAAGTTTCTAGTCTGCGAAAAGTTCAAGATCTCTCTCAGGACTCTTCTTCCCTACCTCCAGAGTCAGGACTAGCTCTGTTCTCCAGATCTAAAGGAAGCGCATAGATATATCCTCATCCATCTAGGACACAGGAAATATCTACACTTCACTTTTCAAGGAAAACCTTAACAATACAGAGTCCTTCCCTTCAGACTCGCCTCTGCCCCAAAAGTCTTCAAAGTGCATGGCAGTTTTGGCTGCATACTTAAGGTCTCTGGAAATATGTCTTCCCTTACTTAGGCGACTGGCTGATAAAAGCAGACACCTCCCAAGAGGTACTACTTTCCTTGCAGCGTAGCATCACAATACTATAACACTTGGGATTTGTCATGAAATTCCCAAAATCCTAGCTCGCTCCAACTCAAAAGCTAGAGTTCATCGGAGCCTTACTGGATACCCAACAGTCCAGAGCGTTTCTGCCTCAGCTCCATTGTGCCCGTCTAATCGAACTAGCATCCCAGATGCTCCTATGGGACCATCTTACTGCCCGAGAAATACTGCAGCTCCTGGGGCATATGGCCTCTACAATACATATACACACAGCCCAATGGACACAGGCCTCGGGCCATCTTCAGGACAGGATCCAAGTCCCTGCCACTGTAATCACATCCGTTCAATGGTGGTGTCTTCCACAGAATCTACTCATAGGCTCACCTTTTCAATGCCTCCACTTCAATGCACCTTGATGACCGATGCCTCCGAACTGGGTTGGGGGCCCACCTGACTACACAGGGTCTGTTTGCTTGTTAACCCTCCTCTACCTGTTTACAAGAGCCAAATATAGGATACATTATTTAAAATCTTCTTTATTTACAGTATGATTGACATTAAATCAATCATTGGAGGGGGAGACCATAAAAATGAAAGGAATTACAGGCGATGGGGAGGATGAGGGAGGGGGAAAGAGGGGGATAGTGGGAAAAGTGGTTTTGTCATTATATGAGTAGAAACGAGATGCTGTCTACCTTTAAATAAAATTATAATAAGGATTTCAATTAAAATAATGGAATAAGCTGGAAACGGTAGAATATAGAAGAAATGTTTTATAAAAGAGTGACATACAGTACACCATTATTTCTGTTTTGGACATTTTGATAAATAAAAACATTAAAAATATATATAAATACATTTTTTCCTTCATTTAAGATACAAATTAGTTTTGTATCTGCTTATTCAATAAAAGTGCATGTTGATATCTTAAAACAATGTAACCAAAACAAGAATTAGAAAAATCTCATACTATGAGATATCAGCTTCCAGTCCTGGAAATGGTCACCGTGCCACATAGTGGGGAATGTTCATAGGCTGCCCACTGTCTACAGAAGGCCTTGACAAATTTTGTGTGTCAGACCCCCGAGATCTGTCACAGTGCCACTCCCCCCTTCCAAGGATGTATTGCAGTTCCTTTAAGGGCCTAATTTACTGTGTTCCCCATTTTCTATAGGAAGAGAGCTCTCCGGCCCCCTCCAACAACCATCACAGAGCGTATATTTCTATTACAGTAACCCCCTCCCCCACAGCCTTCACCCAGTATCTCTCTGCTGCTGTTTTGACAGCACCAAAAGGCCAAGCTTCTTCCTCCACCACAAATGGCAATAAAGCTGCCAGGAGCTCGGACTGCACGGACTGCACGGTGGAGCAAGGTCCAGCTGATCCCATGCTCTCAGATCTTGCAGAGAACTGATCGTGGTGGAGGAAGAAGCTTAGCATTGCTGAGGCACAACCTGTGAATTAAATAAAGGGGGCTTTCTAAGGCTGATTTGAAATGGCTGTAAGTGTGCTCCGAATGCAGTTCAGGTGGTCAGTTGTTACACTGATGCGAGGCACAGAAGTAAAAGGCTGAGGATCTGGTTGAGTTGTATCATGTTTGGGATGCACACAGATCCTGATCTTCTGCTGCTTCTGGGAAAGAGAAACATGGACTGGATCATCCTATTAGGAGGTAGTGGGTACTTGTGACTTGTGTCTGCTACTGTCCGACAATACCGTCTCCTGTTTGCTATTGTCCGACAATACCATCTTGTCTTAATCCCAAAGCAGTTACTGCAGAAGTCTGCTGGTAGAATCTCTTCCTCTACAAAATCCTGCATGGTCTCCATGTTTGCAGATTCTTCATGCATATCACTAGCATGGGCACCTCACACCTGCCGCTGCAGACGTCTCCCTCTTTATTCACAAAAGCACAATTAGACTTGCCTCCAATCTGAAATCTAAGCAAAAACAAAAGAATCAGAATTTATACTTACAAACTTTTGTGCAAAGTACTCAGAACTTCAACTTTGGAGAAATTAAACTTATTTTATATCAGGATGTGTTACAGACACTCATTTCCTCAAACTGCTGACTAGTTCCTGGCCAGACTCTTGCAGGGATGCGCAGTTCTGCAGCAGTGCTCGATATGTTGCATTTGTAGATACTGCCTGCTAGCAGGGCCGTACCAAGCCATAACTGCACCCCCTTTGCAACTTGCACATCTGGTGTGACCCCCCCTTCCCCCCCAAATGTCACCTATACTTCCATGTCCAGTCAGCTGCCCGCCCTTGCGCTGCTGCCGCCACTTTGTTTTCTTGGCGGCATCAGCAGTGAAGCAGACCCAACTTCCAATTAAGAAACACCTCACACCACCCATATGGGTCAGACACTGCTTGTAGGCAGCCCTGATCCCTCCCTGCTCTGATGTAAGTTCACATCAGAGGAGGGAGGGTCTAGACTAGCCATTCAAACATGGGTCTTTGCAACTCTGTGCTTGAATGGCTAGCCTAGTCCCTCCCTCCTCTGACACGACTTCCATCAGAGAAGGGTGGGAGGGAGGGACCAGACCGGCATACAAGCGCGGAATCAGGAAGACCCACATGTTTTGTTTTTTTATTTGAAGTCAGATCTGCTTTGCTGTTGCTGGTGCCATTGCCATTGAGAAAACAAAAAGCGATTGTGGCAGGGCAATATCAAGCAGCGTGGGAGGGAGCCAAGGCACGCAGCCCGAAATATAGCGTAGTTACTTACCTGTAACAGGTGTTCTCCAGGGACAGTAGGAATCAGTCCTTACATATGGGTGACATCAGCACCAATGGAACCCTCATGAAAGCATCTCCCCAGCTTTCAAAGAAAGACTTTTGGAGATACCACTCATGTGTGGTCTCCTTCCCACCCAATTGTGCCATCTTCTCAGTCAGATGACATAGCTAAAAGACAGCAAAAAGTCAAGATGGTAAAGAAGCAACTACAAGAGGAAAAATGGTTGTAAGAACTGATTCCTGCTGTCTCCAGAGAACACCTGTTACAGGTAACTACACTTTCTCCAGGAATAAGCAGGAAGTCAATCCTCACATATGGGACTCCCCAGCTACAGACTACCGAAAGCCCATGACAAAAAATACGGTCACCCTCAAGGGCAGCTGTAAGCAGCAACAATTGAGTCCGTAGCTACAGACTAGAGTAGGACCCCCTGTGTCTGATGAGAACCAGCACTCCGGTAGCCTGAACACAGAAGGGTCGGAGGGTAGGAGTTGTCTAAACACCGAAAAGATTATGGAACACAACCTGGCCGAAGGCACTGTCCTGTTGGGATTCCCTTTCCAGGCAGTAATGGGTTGCGGAGGTATGGACTGAAGACCAAGTAGCAGCCCGGCAGATGTCACCCATTGGGATGGAGCACAGGTTTGCTACTGAGACCGCCATGGCCCCGACATGGTGTGCCGTGACTCAGCCTTCCAGAGGGAGCCCTATCTGCTCATAGGTGAGGGCGAAACTGTCCGCCATCCAGATGGACAGCATACATTTGGTCACCACCTCCCTCAGCCTACTGGAATCGTAGGAGATAAAGCTGGGTAGCTTTGCAGTGGCCTTGAGTGCACTGGATATAGAAGGACAAAGCCCTCCTACAGTCCAGGGTGTGAAGGACTGTCTCCACCCTGGTGGAATGAGGTCTCGGAAACAAGGTGGGAAGTACCACTTCCTGGTTGAGATGGAAGGATGATACTACCTTCAAAAGAAATTTAGGGTGCGTGTGGAGCACCACCCTGTTCTTGTAGAACCTTTTATAAGGGGCCTCCGTCACTAAGGCCTGAAGCTCACTCACTCTGAGAGTGGAAGTGAATGCGACCAGGAACGCCAACCTTTCAAGAGAGGTATCGGAGGTGGTAAGTAGTCACAGGCTCAAAGGGCAGATGAGTGTGTTGTTGTTAAGTGCCGCAAAGTCGGAGTCGACTCATGGTGACCATCTAGATAGCTATCCTAAATTGTGTTCGGTCTTCAGTCGGGCGGCTCATTGTTGACAGACTGGTACCTGTAGCTGCTGTTATTGTATCGATCCATCTCATTGCTGGCCTTCCTCTTTTGCGTTGACCTTCTATCTTGCCAAGCATGATGTCTTTCTCTAATGATCTCTCTCTTCGCATGATGTGTCCAAAGTATGAAAGTCAAAGTCTTGTCATCTGAGCTTCTAAAGAAAGCTTAGGTTTGATCTCCTCTAGTACCGACTGGTTTGTTCTTCGGGCAGTCCATGGTATACACAGTATTCGCCGCCAGCACCATAATTCAAAGGCATCAATTTTCTTCCTGTCTATCTTTGTCACTGTCCAGCTTTCACATCCATATGATATTATTGAAAATACCATGGCTTGAACAAGTCAAATCTTTGTATGGAGACAGACATCTCTGCTCTTGAGAATCTTATCTAGGTCTTTCATAGCCATTCTGCCAAGAGCAATGCGTCGTCTGATTTCTTGACTGCTTTTCGCTTCTTTATTGATAGTTGATCCAAGTAGGTTAAAGTTGTTCACGATTTCAATTTCTTCTCCTTCAACGATGAACCTGTTGATTATGCCAGTTGTCATGATCTTTGTCTTCTTTACATTAAGGTGCAGGCCTATTTTGAGACTATGTTCTTTGATTGTGAGAAGCAAATGTTTCAGATCATCTTCACTTTCAGCCAGTAATGTGGTATCAGCACAGCGAAGGTTGTTGATGGGTCTTCCACCAATCTTCACACCTCTGTTGTCTTCATACAATCCTGCTTCTCTGATGATTTGTTCTGCATATAAATTAAACAGGTAGGGGGAAAGTATGCAGCCTTGTCTTACACTTTGCTTATTTTAAACCATTCTGTTTCTCCTTGTTCTGTTCGAACTGTTGCTTCTTGATCAATGTACAGATTGTGCAAGAGTACGATCAGGTGTTCTGGTATACCATGCTTCTTAATGTGGCCCAGAGTTTCTCATGGTCAATGTGGCCCAGAGTTTCTCATGGTCAAAAGCTTTGCTATAGTCGATAAAGCACAAATAGATATCCTTTTGGTATTCTTTAGTCTTTAAGGATCCATCTCACATCCGCAATGATGTCTCTCGTTCCTCGTCCTTTCCTGAACCCTGCTTGCACTTCAGATAGTTCTTGTTCCAGGTATGGTTGTAGTCTCTTTTGAATAATCTTCAGTAGATTCTTGCTGGCATGTGGGATCAGAGCGATTCTGCAATAATTTCCACAGTCAGTTGTATCACCTTTCTTTAGTATTGGTATAAACACAGATCTTTTCCAATCAGTTGGCCATGATGTTGTCTTCCATATTTCTTGGCAGAGCCTTGTAAGTATGGTAACAGCTGCATCAGATTGCTGTAATACTTCTATGGGAATGCTATCAATGCCTGGTGCTTTGTTTTTTGATAAGGCTTTCAATGCTGCTTCAACTTCTTCTTTCATCACCAATGGTTCCCGATCATAAGGTACAGGTTGAAACGGCTGTTGGTCCACTTGATCTTTATCATATAAAAACTCTATATATTCCTTCCATCTTTTCTTGATCTTCTCAGCATCATTCAACATAGAACCTTGAGCATCTTGTAACATTCCAATTCGAGGCTGGAACTTTTTCTTTAACTCTCGTAGCTTTAGGAAAGCCGATCTTGTTCTTCCTCTAATAGTTTCTGCTTCTATTTCCTTGCAAGTGTCATTGTAGTACTTTTCCTTGTCCTGTCTTGCTGCACGTTGGAAATCTCTCTTGAGTTCTGTGATTGTCTTTCTTTCTCCTCTGGCTTTAGCTTCTCTGCGTTTCTGGGCAATTCTCCGAGTTTCTTCCGTCATCCATTTTGGTCGTTTTTTCTTTTTTACCTTCTGTAGCGACTTCTCGCTTTCTTCCAACACAACCTTCTTGATGTCATTCCATAACTCTTCTGGAGCTCTGTCACTTGTACCTAAAGCAGCAAATCGATTTTGCAGGCAGTCTTCAAATTCCAGTGGTATATTCTCAAGGTCATATTTTGCTGCATTCATGAGTGGTTTGCTCTTTTTCAACTTTAGCTTGAGTTTGCATACTAGTAGTTGATGATCTATACCACAGTCAGCTCCAGGTTTTGTCTTTGTTGATGTTATAGAGCTTTTCCATCGTTGACTTCCACAGATGTAGTCAATTTGATTTTTATACAATCCATTGGGTGAAGTCCATGTGTATAGTCGCCGCTTGTGTTGCTGGAAGAAGGTGTTTGAGAAGAATAGAAACATAGAAACATGATGACAGAAAAAAAGACCACATGGCCTATCTAGTCTGTCCTTCCATATCAACAACTACAACAGTCCACTTTTTACCTTTAGAGATCCTCTGTGTTGGTCCCATGCTTTTTTGAATTCAGTTACTGTCCTCATCTCTACCACCTCCACTGGGAGACTATTCCACAGATCCACTACTCTTTCCGTAAAGAAATATTTCCGCATATCACTCCTGAATCTATCTCCCTTCACCCTCATCCCATGTCCCCTCGTAGCAGAACTTGCTTTCAATTGAAAGAGGCTCTCTCCCTGAACATTTATGCCACGGAGGTATTTAAACATCTCAATCATATCACCTCGTTGGTCTTGCAGAATTCTATCAGTGTTTCTCCAGCTTCATTTCTGTTGCCAAGTCCATATTTTCCAACTACTTTTTCTTCTTCTTTGTTGCCAACTTTTGCATTCCAGTCACCCATGACTATCAGGATATCCTGTTTGCATGTTCTGTCAATTTCAGCTTGTACTTGTTCATAGAACTCTTCAATTTCATTCTCTTCTGCAGCTGTTGTTGGGGCATATACTAGAATTATAGTTATGTTGATAGGCATTCCTCGTAGACGAATAGAGATTAAGCGTTCGCTGACTGCATTGTATTTCATTACAGTTCCTGCAAGTTTCTTATTATAAATGCAACACCATTTCTTCTTTGTCTTTCATTTCCAGCGTAGTAGACCATGTGATCATCTAAGGCAAAGTGTCCGATGCCAGTCCATTTCAGTTCGCTGACACCCAACAGATCAAGTTGTACACGTTCCATTTCACTCTTGACCACCTCCAACTTCCCTTGGTACATGCTTCGTACGTTCCATGTTCCAATGTGTAAGACATCTTTACAGCTTCTGACTCTCATTTCATGCGCAGCTACATCAGCAGTCAGACGTCCCGAGGGCTTTGATCCAACCACATCATAAATGCTGGCTTTACTCTGAAAAGTCTTCAGCTCTTCCCCAGTAGCTAGTTGAGTGCCTTCCGACCTGGGGGTCTCATCTTCCAGCACTACAGCACAATTTGTTTTGTTGTAACTATCCATTGGGTTTTCATTGCAAGATACAGAAGGAGATTGCCAGGCCTTTCTTCCGCGTAGTTTAAGTTTGGTGTTGTTGCCGTTGTCACAATAATGTGATCCTCCGCCGTCAACACTATCCCATTCTGCTGCTGCCCAGATGGGTGGTTTGTCTTGGTCTGGCACCTCAACTGAGACCTGTCCATCTTGGGAGACCCTGCCAGTAGTTAAACTACCGATAGTTCAGCTCTCAGCATCACTGATGCACACAAGCCCTCACAGCACGACAAGTTGCAAACCAAGTGAGTAAGCTGCCCCAATACCACATAAAGGTCCCACTCAGGAACCGAAGGGAGATTCGGAGGCTTTGATAAAAACAGACCCCTTAGGAAGCGGGTCACCAGTGACTGGACTGAGCAGGGTTTGCTATCTACCGGGTGGTGGTGTGCTGCCAAGACACTGAGGTGCACCTGAACTGAGTTAGATTTAAGCCTGGATTGCGAGAGGTGGTGAAGGTACTGTAACACAAGTCCCACCGGCCAGGAGAACGGGTCAGTTCCATACACAGCATACCAGGCTGTAAACTTGCACCATTTGAGCGCATAAGCTTTCCTAGTAGAAGCCTTATGCGAGGCCAGCAGGACCTCCTCTACCTCACCTGAGAGGTTGAAAGGGGCTAAGGTCAGCCTTTCAGCAGCCAGGCTGTCAGTGACAGGGACCCCGAGTTGGGACAGGAGTCCCAGAGCCGTCCCTAGTGGGATGAGGATCTTCACTGTTAGACGGAGAAGCAGCGGGAATCATGGTTGCCTGGGCCATCGAGGGACTATCAGGATGAGCGAGGCCTTGTTGCAGAGGGTCCTGAACAAGGTTTTGGCAATCTGTGGTGTGAGAGGGAAGGCATGAGGCCCCCCCAACCACAAAACAAGGAACACATCCGCCGCCACCCTGGAGAGGTGGGCCCTTCAGAAACAAAAGTGGGGCAACTGGAAGTTGTCTGGACTGGCAAACAGGTCCATTACAGGTTTTCCCCAGATCTGGAAGAGCCGGTCGGCCACACTGGGGTCCAACTGCTATTTGTGCCACTGAAGGACTCTGCTCAACCTGTCGGCTGGTAGATTGTTCTGGCCTGATAGGTATATTGGAGTGGAGGAGTGGCCTAGTGGTTGGGGCAAGGTACTTCAGGCCGGAAGGTCGGGGGTTCAAATCCCACTAGAGGACAGCAACTTGGGCCGGAAGAACTGGGGTTTCTAGTCCCACAGGTGCTCCTTGTGGTCTTGGGCAAGCCACTTAACCCTCCATAGCCCATGTTCCCTGTAAAATAGTTATCTCCAAGTTATAATGCCCTGTTCAATGTAATTTCAGTTTGTTCAATGTAAACCACACTGATGCAGAATAGCGCGGTATATAAAAGAATGTAAATAAATAAATATATTGCCTGTAGGAGGATACCCTGTTGGATTGCATATATGAGCAGAGGAGCACTACCTCCTGGCAGAGGGCACAAGACCCCGTGCTCCCCTGTTGGTTCACTTAGAACATTGCTACCTGGCTGTCTGTCTGATGAGCACCGGTTGGTGATGCAGACAGTGGCCAAAGGCTCAAAGGGCTAAGTATATCGCCCGAAGTTCCAGAAGGTTGATCTGCTGGGTGCTCTAGTCTGCTAACCAGTTGCCCTGGGTGCGGATTTCCTCATAGTAGGCTCCCCAGCCGAGCAGAGAGGTGTCCATGGTGAGGACCATTGAGGGTCTCGGAGCCTGAAAAGGCATGCCCGCCTTGAGATACTGGGGGGTCTGCCACCAGGTCAGAGTCCGACAATTAGCGGTTACAAAAATTTTGTCTGAGGCGCCCCATGGCCTGGTTCCACTGGTCCCGGAGACACCACTGTGAGGCCCTTATCTGGAGCAGGCATCTGGGGTGATGTGGAGTGTGGAGGCCATGTGTCCAAGAAGGTGCAAGAGGAGCCGAGCGGGAACAGAGGGATGGCCAGGGTCCGGAGGAGAGTGGCTCAGTCCCCATACAGAAAGGCCTTTGGACTGGAGGTGTCCAGTCTTGCCCCGATGAGCTCCAGACATTGAGTCGGGGAGAAGGTGAGACCTGGGTTAGTTTATTACAAAGCCCAAGTATGCAGGACCTGGATGATGCGAGCGGTGGCCTGCTGCACCTCTGAGGCCATGCCTCCCTTTATGAGCCAGTTGTCCAGATAGGGGAAAACAAAAACCCCCTGGAGGCAGAGAAAGGCAGCCACAACTGCCAGGTATTTTGCGAAGACCCTTGGGGCGGAGGCCAAGCTGAAAGACAGGACCCTGTACTGACAGTCTCCGCCTCCCACGATGAACTGCAGGCACTGCCTGTGGTTGGGGTGAATGAGGATGTGGGTACAGGCATCCTTGAGGTCTAAGGGGCATAGCCAATCTCTCTGCTGGAGGAAGGGCAGCAATGTTCCAAGGGAGAGCATCTTGAACTTCTCCCTCACCAGGAACTTGAGATTGCGCAGGTTGAGGATGGGCCTTAGGCCCCCTTTCTTTTTTGGCACGAGGAAGTATCTGGAGTTCTAATAGAACCCCTTGCCCTTGAGATGGTGGGGCACTGGTTCCACCACTTTGTCCTTGAGAAGACCTGCCAACTCCTTCAGAAGGTGATTTCTGTGGAGAGGAAACCTGAGGGGCTTTCCGGGAAAATAAGGGGGAAGTGTCAGTCAGATGGAGGAGGTAACTCTCCTTGACCACCCAAGTACCCAGAAATCGGTGGTGATGGTCAACCACCTTTGGGCATAGTGGATGAGACGTTACCCTGTGGGCTGCTGACCTCTTTGGGGCAGAGAGGCTATGCCCAAGGAGTCAAAAACTCCCCCTTGTCTGACTGGGGCCAGTGCCTGGGGCTTGGGATCCTTCTGCTTACGTGGGCCATGCCCATGTCCCTTAGCCTGCGAACCCTGTTGGGAAGCCGGGGAGGCCTGGAAAAGTGGATAGGTTTTGTAAGCTGACCCTTTCCTCGGGTAGAAGGACTTTTTACCCGAGCCCTTCTGTCGGGGAAGAGCAGAGGTCTTTTTAGAAAGCCTGGTCCTCATCATGAACTCTGTCTCTAGCTCAGCAGCCTTGTACTACATGGGTTTGCCAAAGAGGTTCTCTCCTTGGCATGGGACATCGACCAATTTGTCCTGAACTCACTGTTTGAGGTCAGATGACTCTAGCCAAGCCTGGCATTGTGCACCAATGCCTGCCGCTGCTACTTGAGTCGTCGACTCAAACCCATCATAAGCTACCTGAGACAAACTTGGAGCACTTACGGATGGAGATAGACTCAGACTCAGGAGTAATATGCAGAAATATTTCTTTACAAAAAGAGTGGCAGATACATTGAATAGTCTCCCATTGGAGGTGGTAGAGATAAGGACAGTATCTAAATTTAAAAAAGCATGGGACAAACACAGAGGCTCTCTAAAGGAAAAAAGAAAAAAAAAACAAAAAACGAGCGACTCTTGTAGTAGGTGATATGGAAGGGCAGACTAGATAGGCCATGTGGTCTTTTTCTGCTGTCATGTTTCTATGTTTCTAAGAATATTATACATAACATACCTAAAATGCAAGGGTGTCAATATTGACTGCAACTGTATTCTTCATCAGCGGTACCTCATCAGGGACTAGGTGAGCAATCCTCAATTCACACTTACGCATTAGAGACTTCCATGTAAGGGGAAGTGGTAGATGTAGATTTCTCATGTATATTCTGAAAACCAGACTAGCTGAGTATGTTCCCAGGACTAAATTGAGAACTGTCCTACAATTTCACCAATACATTTGAGCTCTTGGCTGGAATTTATGAGACAGAGCAAACAGAGGAGGAGTGCCCTAGTGGTTGGGGCAAGGTACTTCAGGCCAGAAGGTCAGGGGTTCAAATCCCACTAGAGGACAGCAACCTCGGGCCAGAAGGACTGGGGTTTCTAGTCCCACAGGTGCTCCTTGTGGTCTTGGGCAAGCCACTTAACCCTCCATTGCCCATGTTCCCTGTAAGTATTAGTGTATGTGTCTCATATCCCCACGTGTTAAATGTATCCCCCAATTGTGTTGTGACCACTTTGATTGAAGGATAAGGTGGTATACAAAACTGTCTAAATAAATAAAATAAATGAAACGCTGCATCCATCTGCTCTCCTCAGACTGGTGGGAACTCTAATAACTAGAGCAAACCAAAACATAGATCCCTTAACGAGCTGAACTATCTGCCATATAATTTCCGATGATAACCTTGTTCAATTTGTAGTATATAGGGTGAAAATCTCTACATGGAAACTCTATACACGTTCACAAAGCAAAAGGTGAAAACGTACGTATTATTATTGTGTCGGGTGCCATTATCCCACATCCATGGATCTGTTTCACTATTTCGCGACAGCCCAATCCAAAAGCTTTGGGTATCTGTACGGTTCTTCACAAACTCCTGAAAGGCAATGAAGAGTTAAATCATGCAGACGTTTTTCTGAAGGCACCTCAATCATAGAATTATTTTTTAATGTAATTCACACCTTTTCAGTAGTAATTAGAGGTGAGCTTTACATTCAAGAACAGTAGATATTTCCCTGTTCCTAAAGGGCAAAAAAATTGGGAAGTACTGTTATATGCTAAACACTGAAGCTCAATACGCTAGGTGAACTGTTGATTTTAAATGTGACCCTTGATATTACTGGCAATCAATGAAGATTCCTCAGTAATGGTGAAACACGATCATGTCTCACCGCACCAGTAACAAGTCTGGCCGCAGTATTCTGGAGAAGTTGGCGCTGCTTTAAAGTGGTCCTTGGGAGCCCTGGAAAGGCCACTGCAATAATCTAGCTCATTCTGCAGTAGTGCAAGAGTAACAGTAAGGTCTTTGAAAAAAAGTTGAAGATACTAGTACATTCATTTTCTTAGGTTGTAAGAGAAGAGATCTGCTTCCCATTCAACCCAACAGTAAAGAAATTGTACTTACCAATAATTTGCTTTCCTGGAATCCTGCTAGACCAGTCCAAACTAGAGGGTTGTGTCTCCCTGCCAGCAGATGGTGAGACAGAAAAATTCCCTAAGCTTTGACACATCACGTTTGGTATAAAATCCCATCCTCCAAGGGGAACTTCAGCATAACCATAAAAAGCAGCAGGAGTTCAAACAGCCATGGAAGCATAAAACCAGACCAAAAATGAGTTCATAAATGAATAACTCTTATAACAAGCTAAAATAAACAATGTGAAATAGGACCCACAGGGCAAGGAAGTACAGCAATGTCACAGATATGTTAAGAGAGTCTTAGTTAGGCAACGGACTAAACAGTTTAGAGGGGCAGGTCCTGGACTGGTCTAGCAGGATTCTGGGAAAGGAAGTTATCGGCAAGTAAAATTTCTGCTTCCAAGTACATCCTGCTAGGCCAGTCCAGGCTAGTGGGGAGTACCATAGCTAAACCACTCCAGGGCAGGAAAAAAACCAAACAAATAAAAAAACCACAGGTGCAGCCAAGATAGAGGCTCTGAAGCAAGCTGCTTCGAGCTTGGACATCCAAGCAATAGTGACATGCAAAAGTAAAGAGGGAGAACCAGGTGGCCACCCTGCCAAATATCTAGTGAAGCTACCCATGAGCATTCTGTCCAAGAGGTAGCCTGGGCCCATGTAGAATGTGCCCAAAGACCTAAGGGAACAAGTTTGTTCAATAAAATATAAGCTGATTCAATGATCTGCTTGATCCAGTGCACAATGGTCGCTTTGGAAGTGGCTGCTCCTTTTCGTGGACCAGAAGCCAGGACAAAAATGTGATCTGAGAGACAAAACATATTAGTGAGTTTGATGTAACAGCATAACATCCAACAAATGAAGGACGCTGTTATCACCCAAAGACTGCTCCTTAAAGAAAGGAAAGAAGCACAACAGATTGGTTGACATGAAAATCTGAAAGGACCTTAGGCAGAAAAGAGGGCACTTTTCGAATGGTAACACTCTCCAGGGAAAAAGACAGAAAAGGTTCCCAACAAGAAAGTGCCTGGAGCTCTGAAAGGCGCTGTGCTGAAGTGACTACTCTAAGAAAAACTGCTTTGAGATGCCCTTCAAAGATGTTTAAAATGGGGCATGGGTGAGCACGCGAAGAACTAAGGACAGATTCCAAGAAAGGACGATTGGACGAATGGGGGAGAGGGATCTCTTAGAACACCAAGAAGAGACCAGATCAGAGCATAGGCACATGACATAGAAGAACGTCTAGCCCATAGTAGAGTGGCAACTATTTGCAGCAAGTAACTTTTGCAATGCAAGCAATGTAAGTGGGGTCATCCATGAGAACTGGCCCCTGAAACAGGAGACCTTGCCAGACACTGAGGGATAGGAGTGCCTCCTGCAGGAGGCAGAGATCAGCATATTATTGACGCCAAGACCAATTCGTGGCCACCAGCACTACCCATCTGGAGTGTGGCTCTATCTGATGGAGTACACAGCTAATTAGCAGCCAAGGAGAAAAGATGTAGAGAAGCTGGCTCGAGGGCCAGGCCTGAACCAGAGCATCTATGCCATGACAGTTTGGTTCCTTTTTATGACTGAAAGAGACTGATGTCTGGCCATTGGAAGAGGTAGCCATTAGGTCTAGAATCAGATGACCCCACCAACGCACAATGTTCACAAGCGTCCATGGAGCTAATTCCCATTCGCCGGGGCCCAGGACATGACAATGCAGGAAATCTGCTTGAATGTTCTCTTGAATGCTAGAAGTCTAAAAAATAAGAAGGGAGAGTTAGAATATATAGCTCTAAATGAGAGGTTAGATATGATTGCTATCTCAGAGACATGGTGGAAGGAGGATAACCAGTGGGGACACTGTGATACCTGGGTACAAACTATATTGTAATGATAGAGCTGATCAAACTGGTGGAGGGGTTGCGCTGTATGTTAGAGAGGGCATTGAGTCAGAAAGGATTAAAGTTCTGCAGGAAACAAAATTTGCTGTAGAATCTCTCTGGATTGAAATTCCATGTAAAAAGGGGAAGGCGATGGCAGTGGGGGTGTACTATCGACCGTCTGGCCAGATTGAACAAATGTATGATGAAATGCTCAAAGAAATCAGAGAAGCTAACAAAAGTTACAGCACAGTAATAAAAATGGGTGATTTCAATTACCCCGGTATTGACTGGGTCAGTGTCATGGCAGGACATGCTAGGGAGATAAAGTTCCTAGATGAAATAAATGACTGCTTCTTGGAGCAGCTGGTTCATGAATCGACCAGAGGGGAAGTCATATTAGACCTAGTCCTTAGTGGAACACCAGATCTGGTGCAAGAGATAAGGGTATTGGGGCCACTTGGCAATAGTGATCATAGCATGATCGCCTTTGATTTACATATGTTAATATGTATATAGTTACCCTGTTTGTTCCAAGTTTTATTTCCTGTTACAATGTAAACGCAAAATAGTCTTGACTAAATAGTGCAACCTTTGTTGAATGTAAACCGCACTGATAACAAATAGCGCGGTATGTAAAAGATGTTAAATAAATAAAAATATATTAATTAATTGAGGAGGGATGGTAAGGAAATTCACAGTAGTACCTTTTAACTATCGAAAGGGAGACTATAATAAAATTAGGAAAATAGTTAAGAAAAAACTAAAAGGAACAGTTGCAAAGATTAAAGACTTACATCAAGCTTGGGTGTTGTTTAAAAATACTATCTTGGAAGCCCAGACCAGCTGTATTCCACGCATTAAGAAAAGTGGAAAGAAGTCCAAAAAACTGCCAGCATGGTTTAAAGGTGAGGTCAGAGAGGCTGTGGTAGCCAAAAAAACATCTTTCAGGAAATGGAAAAGAGCCAAATGACAAAAACTGGAAACAGCACAAGCACTGGCAAGTTAAATGCAAGACACTGATAAGGCAGGCAAAGAGAGAATTTGAGAAGAAACTTGCTATGGAAGCAAAAACACGTAATAAAGACTTTTTCAAAGTACATTCGTATCAAAAAACCTGTGACAGAGTCAGTTGGACCATTAGATGATAGAGGGGTAAAAGGGGCACTAAGAGGGGAGAAGGCCATAGCGGAGAGACTGAATGAATTCTTTGATTCGGTCTTTACTGAGGAAGATTTAGGGATGTGACCCATAACTGAAGTGGTATTCAAAGGTAATACTGTGGAAAAATTGAAGGAAATATCAATACACCAGGAAAATGTATTACAACTATTTGATAAACTGAAGAGTAGCAAATCACCTGAACTGGATGGTATATATCCAAGGGTGTTGAAAGAACTGAAATATGAGATTGCAGACCTGCTATTAGTAATCTGTGAACTATCATTAAAATCATCTGTAATACTTGAAGATTGGAGGATGGCCAATGTAATAGCAGTTTTTACAAAGGGTTCCAGGGGTGATCTGGAAATCTACAGACCGGTGAGACTGATGTCAGTACCAGGAAAAATGGTAGAAACTATCATAAAGAACAAAATTGCTGAACATGTGGATAGTCATGGCTCAATGGGAGACAACCAACATGGCTTTAGACAAGGAAGATCTTGTCTTACTAATCTGTTATGTTTTTTTGAAGGAGTGAATAAACAGGTGGACAAAGGTGAGTCGGTTGATATAGTGTATCTGGACTTCCAGAAAGCCTTTGGCAAGGTCCCTCATCAGAGACTTTTAGCAAAACTAAAGAGTCATAGGATAGGAGACAGTGTACTATTGTGGATCAGGAACTGGTTAAAAGACAGAAAGCAGAGGGTTGGGCTAAATGGCCAATTTTCCCAATGGAGAAAGGTGAATAGTGGTGTACCCAGGGATCTGTGCTGTGTCCGCTGCATTTTAACGTATTCATAAATGACCTGGAAATGGGAATAACGAGTGGGGTTATCAAATTTGCAGATGATACAAAACTATTTAAGATTGCTAAAACCCAAGAGGATTGTGGAAAATTGCAAGAGGACCTTGATAAATTGGAAGACTGGCATCCAAATGGCAGATGAAATTTAATATGGACAAGTGCAAAGTTATGCACCTAGGGAAGAACAATCCAAACTATAGTTACATGATGCAAGGTTCCACATTGGGAACCACCACCCAGGAAAAAGATTTAGGCGTCATTGTGGATAACATGTTAAAACCCTCCACCCAGTGTGCAGCAGCAGCAAAGAGAGCAAATAGAATGCTAGGGGCCATGTTTACTAAAGAACCCTTACTGCGCGATAACGGGACACGGCGCAAATAGCGTTCTTTAGTAAACATGCCCCTTGGTATCATAAGGAAAGGAATGGAAAATAAAACAAAACAAAGGGAGCAGTGTGACAAGGGAAACTATTCTGAACTAGATATATTCATCTCTTTCAGATCCATTACCACTCCCCATTTTTATTGGTAACCAGGATGTACTTTGAGCAAAATCCCAACCCTTCCTGCCTTGGTGGAATAGACTCAACCGCATGGGCCTCTTGAAGGGCTGAAAAGTTCCTGAAGCAACAAGTCCTGGTGTTGAGTGTGTGTGGAATGGCCTCTCTGTGGGTGATTTGATGGTAGCTCCAGCAGATAAAATCTGTTGAAATGGAAAGTGGGTCTACTAAGCCAAATATTCAAATTTTGAAGGATTTGGCTTTAACCTGTGCTATTTCAGCCAAGAGGTCATTGACTCTTGACATCAACTGAACTTGTGTAGTTTATATTATACAGTATATAAACCATTAATAAAGAGGACCCGGGAAATCCACTGCTTGCCAGGCATTGTGGAACCTTTATGCCTCTTTGGGATGCTGCCAGGTACTTGTGACTTGGATTGGCCACTGTTGGAAACAGGATACTGGGCTTGATGGATCTTGGTCTGACCCAGTATGGCATTTCTTATGTTATATTCAGAATCAGGAACTATAAACCACTTTCTAGATATTGAACAGTTCAACCCCTGGGGCTCTGAATAGCAGTTGCTAGAAAAGCCATAAAAATATATCACAGTCACTGGACAAACAATGAGCTAAACTGTCAGCTGTAAGGCCATGATATTCTGTGAGATATCATGAATAGTCTACAAGGGTGATTTGAAGCTATGGTCACTTTTATGTAACTAAGTCACTAACTGTGCTCTTATATGCTGGAGTGCCATTCCTACGGCTAACTAGCTTCCTCTAGTGTGTCTTGTGCCTCTATTTTTGCTTCAGGTTTGAGTGAAACCATCTGGTAGAACTCAGGTTTTGGGTAGCTACTTCTTCAAATTCAAAGTATTTCTAACAAAGACTAAATACTCTCCATCATCTTATTACAATATCTGCAAACCCGTAGTCAGCTAAGTGGTTAATCTCTTCTGCCAGAAGAACCTATCGGGTCACCTCTACTTTTTCAACTTCTGATTCCTCTTCTATGAAGCATAAAGTGCTCCAGGAGTCTGTCCTCTTCTGTTTAAACGTGTTTTTTCCTCCTCTCCTTACTCTGATTCAGTCCTTAAGGGACAACTCCTTTGTTTTTGTTGATATCCCATTAAATCAATCACAAGTTGTCCACTGGCTTTCTGCCAGTACCTGAAATTAAATATTCTAAAATGTCACATCATGTGGATTACTGTTAAAGACCTTGTTTCTAAAATCTCCCCTGGTATCTGATCAGAATTCTTGAGGTTACCTTCAGCTTCTCTGCCCTTTTGGGTCTCAAATTGCTTCCTCGATTAGACTGAAGATTTTGCCCATTTTCCAAATTAGGTGAATTAGAATGTTCCTTGATCAAGACCATTTTGAAACTAGCCCATGCTCTTGTCATAATATATCTGAATTACTGCAATTCCCTTAAAAATGGAGTCTGCCTAGTTGCGCTCAATCATTTATAGCTATTCCAGAATACCGCCAGCAAACCAGTCCGTGCTGCTAAGGCTTTCGATCATGTCACCCCACTTAAACAGGGTCACTGGTTGTCTTTACCCTGGAGTGTTACACTTGAGATTAGGGGAGACATGGTGCTGAGGTGCCAAACACAGAGAGCAGAGAGCGAGGAACAGGCGCTACATGGGACAACCTCCGACAACTGCCAGGACCCTGTAAGAGCAGGTTTTTGCAAGGCATGCAGCCTTTGGCACACCGGGTCATCTATTTGAGATTCTGCTTGTGGTGCTCATGGAGAAAAGAAAAAAAGAAACCAGACGCTGCATCTGGAGTCGTGTGTGGCCTGATGGACAGACATCTTCTCCAAGGAGGCGGGGCTCCTGGACCAGGTACTGTTTCCTCATCTTCTCAGCTGGTATCCACAAGAAACGGTGGCACAAATGGGTGCGGTGGAAGGACGGGTGGAAATTCTTTCTAAGTCAGTTTCTAAAATTGCCTCCTTCAGTCTGTAATGTCCTCCAATGCTAAGGATAGTTTGTTATTGCATCACAGGATGGAATAGTTTGATAATATGCTTAGGGTAAAAAATTTTATTTATTTATTTTATTTGCTAGATTTCTAATTTTTCCTTGTCATAGATTGTTGGCTGGAGAAATATTACTTCACAAATATTCTAAAGAAGTGTATGTTTACCTAATGCTGATGATTCAATTGTACTAAGTGGTTTTACCTTACTGGAGAAAGGTTGTCTGAGGAGGTTTTATAAGAACATAAGAACATAGCACCACTGTAAATAGCCCACTTTGTACATAGCTCATAACAAATCAAGCACACAACACAGCCCTCACACAAATAAGTTTCACCCTCACTGCATGTATAACACACCCACTTTACCTGATTGCTTGCTGTGATACCACCTTGATTATTAAGATAAGGCGGTCTAGAAATACTGTTAAATAAATAAATAAATAAAGATATGCCATACTGGGTCAGACCAAGGTCCATCAAGCCCAGTATCCTGTTTCCAACAGTGGCCAATCTAGGTCATACGTACCTAGCAGTTTCCCCAAAAGACACAGGTCCCGCAATGCTTGTAGTAGGTCAAGCATTGATATCCTGGGTCCCTTCTTAATGATATATGGACCTTTCCTCCAGGAACTTGTCCAAACCTTTTTTAAACCCAGCTACACTAACAGCCTTTACTACTTCCTCCTGTAACAAATTCCAGAGTTTGATTAAACGTTGAGTGAAGAAATATTTTCTTTTATTAGTTTTAAATAGTTTACCCTGTAGCTTCATTGCATGTCCCCTAGTCTTTCTATATTCTGATAACGTAAACAATCGATCTACGTTTACACGTTCCACTCCGTTCATTAATTTATAGACTTCTATCATATCTCCCCACAGCTGTCTCTTTTCCAGGTTAAAGAGCCCTAACTTTTTTAGCCTTTCTTCATAGGAGTATCCTTCCATCCCCTTTACCATTTTGGTGGCTCTTCGCTGAACCTTTTCTAATAACGCTATATCCTATTTAAGATACGGCGACCAGAATTGCACACAATATTCAAGGTGCGGTCTCACCATGGAATGATATAGAGGCATTATAATATCTTTAGTTTTATTTTCCATTCCTTTCCTTATGATACCTAGCATTCTATTTGCTCTCTTGGCTGCCGCTGCACACTGGGCCGAGGGTTTTAACATGCTATCCACAATGACGCCTAAATCTTTTTCCTCGGTGGTGGTTCCTAATGTGGAACCTTGCATCGTGTAACCATAATTTGGGTTGTTCTTCCCTAGGTGCATAACTTTGCACTTGTCCACATTAAATTTCATCTGCCATTTTGATGCCCAGTCTTCCAATTTATCAAGATCCTCTTGCAATTTTCCACAATCCTCTTGGGTTTTAACAACTTTAAATAGTTTTGTGTCATCTGCAGATTTGATAACCTCACTCGTTATTCCACTTTCCAGGTCATTTATGAATATGTCAAAAAGCAGCGGACCCAGCACAGATCCCTGGGGTACACCACTATTCACTTTTCTCCATTGGGAAAATGGGCCATTTAGCCCAACCCTCTGCTTTCTATCTTTTAACCAGTTCTTGATCCACAGTAGTACACTGCCTCCTATCCCATGATTCTTTAGTTTTGCCAAAAGTCTCTGATGAGGGACCTTGTCAAAGGCTTTCTGAAAGTCCAGATACACTATATCAACTGACTCACCTTTGTCCACCTGTTTATTCACACTTTCAAAAAAACATAACAGATTAGTAAGACAAGATCTTCCTTGTCTAAAACCATGTTGGCTGTCTCCCATTAGGCCATGACTATCTACATGCTGAGTAATTTTATTCTTTATGATGGTTTCTACCATTTTTCCCTGGTACTGACGTGAGGCTCACCGGTCTGTAGTTTCCCGAATCACCCCTGGAACCCTTTTTAAAAATTGGTGTTACATTGGCGATCCAATCTTCAGGTATTACAGATGATTTTAATGAAAATTCACAGATAACTAACAGCAGGTCTGCAATCTCATATTTCAGTTCTTTCAACACCCTTGGATGTATACCACCCAGCCCAGGTGACTTGCTACTCTTCAGTTTATTTAATAGTTGTAATACATCTTCCCGATGTATCGATATTTCCTTCAATTCTTCCGCACCTTAAATACCACTTCAGTCATGGGTAACATCCCTACATCTTCCTCAGTAAAGACTGAAGCAAAGAATTCATTCAGTCTCTCCGCTATCGCCTTGTCGCCTCTTAGTGCCCCTTTAACTCCTCTATCATCTAATGGACCAACTGACTCTCTCACAGGTTTTTTGCTATTAATGTACTTGAAAAAATCTTTATTTCGCATTTTTGCTTCCGCAGCAAGCTTCTTCTCAAATTCTCCCTTTGCCTGCTTTATCAATGCCTTGCATTTGACTTGCCAGTGCTTGTGCTGTTTCCAGGTTTCGTCATTTGGCTCTTTTTTCCATTTCCTGAAAGATGTTTTTTTCGCAACAACAGCCTCTCTGACCTCCCCTTTAAACCATGCTGGCAGTTTTTTGGATTTCCTTCCACTTTTCTTAAAGCATGGAATACAGCTGGTCTGGGCTTCCAAGATAGTATTTTTTAACACCCAAGCTTGATTTAAGTCTTTAACCTTTGCAACTGCTCCTTTTAGTTTTTTCTTAACTATTTTCCTCATTTTATCATAGTCTGCCTTTCGAAAGTTAAAAGGTAGTACTGTGGATTTAGCACAGTTACTTACCTGTAACAGGTGATCTCCGGAACAGCAGGAATTAGTCTTCACATGTGGGTACGTCGGCGCCGACGGAGCCCGCACGGAAATGCTCCCCAGCATCCAAACAGAAAGCCTTTGGGAGCATCCCTCACACCTGCGCGGTGGGTTCCCACCTTTCCAACTGCCTCTCCCCAGTTGAGCTTCATAGCTGAGACAGAAGGAGAGGAAGAGGAAAGGAAATAGATAGATACAACTCCTAGGGGAGGCGGGAGGGTTGTGAAGACTAATTCCTGCTGTTCCGGAGATCACCTGTTACAGGTAAGTAACTGTGCTATCTCCAGGAACAAGCAGGAATGAGTCTTCACATGTGGGGACTCCCTAGCTAAGGGTGCCAGGGGAGATCCCATAAAATGCGTATCCCTGGACAGGACGGCATTTTCCCAACCTGGTTCCCCGGCATCCCCTGAGGGATGGGGGGTAGGAGTTGAGAAGAGAAGAGTTGCAGAGGAACAGCAAAAACCAAAGACTACAGGGGAGATGAGTCTTTAGAGTGCAAGTCAAGTATCATTAAAGTATTTAATGAACTAGTTCAATATAGAGCTTATCTACTGGGTTGTAGGAAGTAGAACTGCGATGGACGCGCAGTAGCAGAATCTTCAAGGGAACTTCACAGCAGTGAGGATGAAGCTCCCAATCTGGAATGGGCAGGTGCCCCAGGTGTCAACTGGTGCAGGAGAAGAACGGCGGGTCTTCAGCGGAAAGCTTTATGTGAGAAAGCTGAGAACTCTTTAGGTACAGAGATATTAACACTGAAGACTGACCGATCTGGAAATTAGCCCAGTCCGGAAGGGAAGAGAGGGTATTGAAGAGGTACACTGACTTCCCTAGCTGGTAGGAGGTAGGAAGACATGAAGTTTGATACCTCATAGATAGGTAGGCGTATAACAAAAATAAAAGCTGTTGACGTCACAGCAATAATTGTAAGTATAACCGGTCCCGGGTACCGAGCCGTATGATAATAGGCAAGCGGACTGTATGGACTTCTTAAGAAAGTAAAACTTTAGTACCGACAGATAGGGAGATAGTAGGTAATACACAAGGTGCAATGAACATCTCCCAATATGCGCATATGTATATATCCGCATACATATATATCTATACGGAACTACATACCCATCTAACAGGTGTGAATATATATTTAATTTTATTTATTTATTTATTTACAGTCTCTTATATACCGCACTATTCAGCATCAGCGCGGTTTACATGGAACAGGAATGCTCAGTACAGTTAACATGTATGAGTTTACAGATAACAGGGCAAGTAACTTGGATAACAGGGGTAAACTATTTACAGAACTTGCTACATAAACTTGGATACCGGTGGTAAACTATTTAGAAATATTGCTACATAAAGTCGTATGATCATGAATTCCATAGAAACAAATGCACCACTAAGGGTTAGAGAATCTTTCTTGGCATGTTGTTGGGAAACCATATATTTGCTTAGTGGGTTGCATCTCTGTCTCGGTGGGTGAGGTTGGGTTCAATGAGGTACTTATTGAAAAGATGGTATTTGAGGGCTTTCCTAAACTGTGTAAGGCCCTTAACAGCCCGGATATCTGGAGGTAATGCGTTCCAGCATCTTGGTGCGCTGATACTAAACGCCCTATTGGCTGTAGATGCAGTGCAAACTGTTAATGCTTTCGGGACTTTTAGGGTGTTTGTAGCTGTGGATCTCCTTGCTCTATTAGGAGATATGGTATGGATGAGGGCCATTATTGATTCAGGGGAGAGCTTGTTAATAGCTTTAAAAGTGAGTAGCAGAGTCTTGAAAACGATTCTAGCCTGGATAGGTAGCCAATGTAATTGTATCAGCAGAGGTGTCACGTGGTCGCTTCTGGGGGCTCCATGGATGACCCTTGCTGCAGCGTTCATGGCGAGCTGCAGCGGGTGTAAGGTGGATAGGGGCAGGCCTTGAAGGATGGCATTGGCATAGTCAAAATGAGGTATGATCAATGCCTGGTATATAGTCCTGAAGTCATTTGGTTCCAGCATGGATCGTAAATGCCTAAGTGAGCGGATCTTGTAGTATACTGTTCTGACTGTCCAGACAAGTTCAACATATATATCTATATATAGAATGTAGATATAAAGCTATATATACATATAGATGGGCAGTGTATACCCACCTAGGGCACAAAACACATGTATGCATAAGGCCCATACATACATGAAAAAAAAACCGAGAATCCATGCCTGCCACAGGGCCACAGAAGAAACATCCACATGAGGAATGGGATGTGAGAAGATTCATCTAATAATAGGGGGTAAGACCACCTGAAGAAGTAGAGAGAATCTATTTCTGTGGTGCAGGGACGCAGATCAGTGGAATTAGCAGTACTGTGCGTGAAGGACAGAGGATAATATCAGTCTGGCAAGGGCACGCAGGGGTACTTTATGCTGCCGATGTGTCCCAAAGACAAGAAGACACACAGACTAAGATACCAGGATGACCCCGCCAAGGGACTCCGGGGTATCATGTACAGTAAAAAGGTAAAAAAATAAAAAAACTATATAGCCAGGGAATGACTATATAAGCTTCTGCTATTATATGGAAGACCCTCAGAGACAAAAGCCCATGCTCCCTGTCAAGGGCCCATGGTGGGAAGCTTCTGACGATTGCAGAGAGCACTGAGCAGGAGAATTATGAGAGAAAAAACTGACAGACGTCAAACATGATGCCGCATCCTAGATAAGGATATGGCTAGAAGAAGATAACTTGCATTGAGTGTCCGTACGCAAGCTAGTTGACAGCAGCTTGCAGAGCAGTAAGTACTCACTGGAACTCCTGCCCGCACAACTGAACAAAATAGCAGAGGGGATCCTCCTGTATGAGAACAGGGAGAAACCAGACAAGGGATCGGAGGTATTCCGACCCTGTCAGATGAGTCGTCCAGAACCTGCATTGAACCGGAAGTCTACACTGGAAGAGAGAGAGAAAATTTCCAGTACGGTACCAACTCAAGCAGGGGAAACCCTGGAAGAGAGGGGTTGGAGGTGACGTACCATATGGTACGTCAGCTGAAGGAAAGAATGTCCAGGTGGGGACAGAAACTATCGAGAGATAGTGGTGATCTCCCTTTATAGTAATAAGAAAGGGAGGATTCTGTAACCCATGGACAAAAGTATTTTAACCACTTGGCATACTGAAAAGAAGACCCCCGTGTGGAGTTGGAAGAATAAACTTCTGGTAAGAAGTTAATTGTAGATTGCAGCATACCAGAGCCTATGGCTGCTGGTTATGATTAGCCCGGTGAGAGTCTGGACACTTCCGACCAGGATGAGATATCCCTTGCTTGGGCATATCCGGAGGATGGGCAGAAGGAAGATGAAGCTTTCTTTTCTTAGGGAAAGAAGGTTTGGTAGGACAGTTCCTGCACCCTGGGGAAGAAGAAGGCTTAGGAAAGTCAGCGGAGCACTGAGCCACCTGACGTAAAGCCTCTCTATTGAAAAGATTATCTCCAGTACACGGAGAATTACCCAGTGTCTGTTGTGCCCATCTGCTCAAGTCTGAGGCCTGTAGCCAGGCTGTACGATGTGCTCCAATGGCAATAGCAGAGGACCTGCTAACAGACTCAAAAGAGTCTAGGGCAGCACGAGAAAGAAACCAAGAGATATTCCTGCTATGATTAAGAAGCAAAGCATAGTCAGAGGCCATAGGTTCCGACACAAAAGGAGACAGGAGAGATAATTTCTCTATGACCTCCTGAAGTGTTAGGCTCATATAACAAATATATGAAATAATTCTCGAAGCCAACATAGAAGTTTGGAAGGTCCGACGTCCAAAGACATCAAGTGCTTTAGAGGCACGGCCTGGTGGATAAGAAGAATGCTTCTTCTTGCTCCTGACCTTCCGCATTGCTGATTCCACTACAATGGAATGGTGTGGAAGCTGGCTTTTCTGAAACCCTGGGGAGGGAGGCACCTGATACAAAACATCCAGGGCTGTAGAAGGTGCCGGAACCTGTAAAGGTGATTGCCAAATCCCCAGAAGAAGGTCCTGCAAGGAATGATGTAAAGGAAGCATGATAGCTGCCTTATCCGCAGGAGCCTGGATAGGAGGAGGACCAGGAATAGGAATGGCAAGAAAGGCTGCCATATCAAGGAGAAAGTCCTGAAAAGAAGAATCTCCCAGAGGGACTTTCCCTGGGTAGACGGAGGCTGAGTGAGCCGCTCGAACCCCAGAAGACCTACGGGACTGGTGCCCAAAAGGAATCCTGCTCGATGCAGAGCGATACTGACAGTTCTGATTCGAGGCAGGTAGCACACCAAAGTCGATTCCTGGGATCGAGTACAAGCTAGGCATAGAAAGGATCGAGGGCACCGATGGAACTGCAGGAAATCGATACCGACCCCGGCACCGGCATCGGGGATGGCAACGCCATTGTGGCAGTCGTCGGAGGTTGCCGACACGGCGCCGAGGCAACCAGAGAGTTTTGGCGATTATCCTCGGTACAGCGCGGTCGGAAGGTACATGGATCGCTTCCGAAAACCACCGAAACCAAGTCCTCTAGACTGGATAGCGACTCCAGACTGGGCATCGAACCGAGCGAGGCTATCGATGCCCGTCGAAAGGGCACCGATGTTAGTGGTGGTATCGGCGCTGCCGATAAGTGGAGGCCAATCGGAATCGCACCAATCGGTACCGAAGGCACAGAGGATGTCCGAAGACGACGCCCGGCGAAGAGAGGAACCCTCGACACCAGCGCTGATGTCGGGGTATCGGCACCACTAGGAGCCGGTGCCCCCCCCCCCCCCCCGAGCATGGCGTAGCCAGAGGAAAATCCATCTGGGGCGTAGCGATCTTCCCCGAGGGCACTCGGGATCCCAGAGGCCGACCCCCGGCGGAGAGTGGAGCACTCGACCCCGACGCTGATGCCGGGGTATCGGTACTGATCAAAGTCGGTACCACCCCCGTGGCTGGCCAGCATCGATCGGCCCCGGGGGTACCGAGGACCCCAGACGACGATGCCTGGTGAAGAGCAGATCACTCGACACCGGCGCCGACGCCGGGGAATCGGCACCGCTCGAAGCCGGCACCGACCCCACGCCCGGCCGGGATGCGGGAAAGTCAGTCCGGGTCGGATCGATCGGCCCCGAAGGCACCGAGGACACCGGATGACGACCCCTGGTGAAGAGTGGAGCACTCGACACCGGCGCCAATGCCGGGGGAGCGGTACCGCTCGAAGCCGGTATCCACCCCGCGCATGGCTGGGAGGTCGGAAAGCCAATCCGGGACGTATCGCTCGGCCCCGAAGGCACCGAGGACGCCAGTTGACGATCCTTGGCGAAGAGTGGAACACTCGATGCCGGCGCCGATGCCGGGGAATCGGCACCGCCCGAAGCGGATACCACCCCCGAGCATGGCTCAGGTATGTTCTGTGAGGAGTGAACCCCAGGAACAACCCGACACCCCGTGGATGCTTTGGAGCCCGAAGACTCCCGCCGGGGTGTTATTGCCAATGGGGTCTTGAGGGAAAGGCCGGAGCCGTCATCATGCTGTGCATGAGACCTACCCTTCAAGCATTGGCTAGTCTTAACAGACTGTTTGTGGGTTACCTGATCCTGGAGAGAAGACGAACCCGAGGGCCTCGCCTCGGAAGGAAACATGGCATCGAGGGACACCCGAAAAAGAGAGGGTCTTCTCCCAAAACTGAAGCCCGATGGACCAGGGGAAAAGGGGTCAGGACCCAAACAGGATAGACACCAACGATCGGGGTCTAAAAGGACAACTAAGTTTCCACAGTGAAGGCACTTCTTGGGGGAAGAAGGCTCCATGCTGAAAAAGGCCCGGTAGGCCTCGAAGAAAACGAAACCAAGGAGAAAAACTCTCTCTACGTTGAAAAAGAAAAGAATAAAGCACCTGAGGGTGCCGATATCGGCGGGAAGAAGCCGCGACCACAAGAAAACAAGAAAATAAGAATTATAAAGAAAAAAGTTTCTGCGGTGACAGGAGGTACGACGTCCTGCCGGCTCCGCGGAAAAACGAAAACTGGGGAGAGGCAGTTGGAAAGGCGGGAACCCACCGCGCAGGCGCGAGGGATACTCCCAAAGGCTTTGTTTGGATGCTGGGGAGCATTTCCGTGCGGGCTCCGTCGGCACCGACGTACCCACATGTGAAGACTCATTCCTGCTTGTTCCTGGAGATCCTTACTATCCCTCCTCCACTAATTAAATCAAAGGTGATCATGCTATGTTCACTGCCTAAATGTAATCCATAATAGGTAGTATATCAAATACATTTTAACTAACATGGATCACAATAGAGGTGTAGAGGGAGGGGGAAGAGTTCTCTTTCTGTGAGTCCATCTTCTAATAGTGTGTCCCCTTTTGGGGATCCCCCCAACTCACAGTTTTGGAACCGCAGCTATAGACCAAAGTCTTCATGAAACAGAGTCCAGGTGATCAAATAAGGAAAAAGATTACCTATATCCTTAGGCCCAGTTTTCCCCCAATTGACCAAACAATGTATTGTTTATTCCAATTAATTTTGTATCCCCTAGCCTAGACAGCTCATTGGCATGTACACTGAAATGACCTAAAATCAAGGTGCTGGGATGAGCGACCATGCTATTAAACTGCAGTATCTACCAAGGAATCATTATCCAAAGCACAGAATCCTTGACTATATTTTCTTGTATCTAACAGATGACAGCTCAACCTCAGAGTTTGAGTGAATGTCAATATTTCTGGCTAAAATCCTCCTGATAAATTGCTAGTCTCACCACCTCTCTGGAATTTTGCTAAAAATCTAAACGCAGATGGGCAAGTTTGTCCAAAACATAATGATTCACCAATCTCAAAGCTTTGGTGAAAGTATATGCATTCTAAAATGACCAATGCATCCTGGGCTCAATTTGCTAAAAACCACTACTGTACTATTGTGCACAAATCAATATTAATATGGATTACTTACTGCAGGCCCCATTTTGTGTTATGGGACCAATTTACTAATAAACAGCATTAGCATGCTTCACTAAATCTAGCCCACTGTCTTGTCTCAGTTTCAAATGCTTTAACATTTTGAATTAATATTATATTAGTCCAAAGACTGATGTATAAATGGTAAGATTTCCAGGTATCTAGACCACAAGCTGGACATGCATACACGTGGACCACTCAATGACAGACTGGGTTGGGACAAGCCTCCTGCCCCGTATACAAAGAATAGGGCGCCTAATAGGGAGGAGTGGCCTAGTGGTTGGGGCAAGGTACTTCAGGCCAGAAGGTCAGGGGTTCAAATCCCACTAGAGGACAGCAACCTTGGGCCAGAAGGACTGGGGTTTCTAGTCCCACAGGTGCTCCTTGTGGTCTTGGGCAAGCCACTAAAACCCTCCATAGCCCATGTCCCCTGTAAAATAGTTATCTCCAAGTTATAATGCCCTGTTCAATGTAATTTCAGTTTGTTCAATGTAAACCGCACTGATGCAGAACAGTGCGGTATATAAGAGAATATAAATAAATAATGAATAAATAAATAAATAAATATCTGCCTCTGGAGTCATTACAGTCAGCTGCTAAGCTGCTCACAAGTAAAAATAAACAGCTTATCAGCTTTGTAACACAAAAGCTCAAACGGACCTACCCTTCCTCGATATGCCACCTATGACTTAGTGTAAATGTCTGATTCAGACACCAGTGACATTGGGCCTATAGTGGAGCTTGTCCCTGCAGACCACATTGAGAATTAAAGTGTGTGCAATATACTTCGAATGTCAGGGGCTGTATAACTTGGCTACCTCCTGTCCAACCCAGAGTGTTCAGACCATGAGGCAGAGGGCAAACACAGAGCAGCGACTGGCAGAAGTGCTGACGAGTCCTTCTCTTACTTTCCAAACCCATTTTCAGTGGAAATATAGGATAAGAGTCAGCATCTTTTCTAACATGCATTTAGTGTTTGTGGACTTATGAGGTGCATACATCATAACTGTTTCACCTCTCTTCTGAGTGCAGTGAATCAGCACCACAGGACAGATGACAGAAAGGAGGCCTCCTCTTGCATGTCCAGGTCCTACATGAAATAGAGATGTACTATGCACTTAGGCATCATCACTATATCAAATTACTGACAAACAGACCCAGATTCTCTTTTGTCAAAAAGCTCAAGTTGTAATGAGATCTTAGGTCCTCACAGACTTCATGGGCCTTCAACAAACATCACACAGGCTTAAAAGTTCTACTAAAAATTATAGTCAACTGAAGATTTTGGATGGGACTGTTTCTCTTACCAGTTCATCCATGTCCTCAATGAGAGGACGTGAGGCCCCCTGGGAAGCACAGAAGCTCTTGCTGCTGTTCCAGTTTGATTCATTCTTTGAGAAATTATAGCATTTCTGTTTGTACGAGGTCCAGCCATTTTGACAAGACTCTTGAGGTAGACCAGAAGTTGAAGCGCAAATATTTGTATTATTCATGTGTGGCTCCTCTTTATAATCTGAAAGATATTAGGAAAGAGAGGTACAAGTATATTAAAGGCTTTGTTAGACTTTGTGGAATATAAGAGCTTCAGGCGCCGACCTCCAGGAGCCCCCACCACCACCAGCAGCTCTCCCCTTCCCGGGGATCGAGCCACCGGCAGCAGGAGGGGCCTGCCGACTTCCGACGCCCAATCCGGGCCCAGCAAGGAGCATTTAAACTTCGCGCCTTCAGGCGCACCCGCGACTGGCGGGCCCGCACCTGAGGGCCTCGCCAGAGGGCCCTTTGGCGTGGCCCTTAGGCGGTGGCACTTCGAAAAACCCCAGGAATCAACAAGAACTACTTCTAGTTAGGACACATGTTCACGCTGGTTCTGATCCCTTTCCTGAACCGCAAGTATTACGAAATGCCATAAGATGTGTAATATTTACCCAGTAACTCCGTTGCCCGTTGTTTATCACCCATTCACTAGCACTAACGCTGACAGTCAACTTAAACGATAGATTATATTTCTGCAGCCAATAACATATGTTCATGTATCAGCGCTAATCTTATTACCATGCTAATACTCTACATTTACATGTGTCAATATATTGTACATTGCTAGATTTTACATCTACATGATTCAGTGCTAATTTCATACTATTGCTAGTATCACTCAACTGCTAGATCTTATTTTTGTTACCAATAATACATTCGCATGTATCAGTGCCAATCTTGCTACTGTAGCCAGTAGTACTTGACTGCCAGACTTACATTATATGTATCAGTGCTAAGTTCATACTATTGCTAGTATCACTCAACTGCTACTTTGTTGCCAAAACCCATTTTCATGATCAGTGCTAATCCTACTACTGACAACTGTGCCATACCTCATTACTGTTGCCAGTAATCCATCCTTACCCAAAAAGTGTGAACTTATTATTACTGTTTGCAGTATATTACTCTGTTTTGTTCTTTACTGAGTGTCACATTGTCTCATTACCCGCTGACGGACACAGTGCTTCATTGCTTGCTCGATGCTGTACTATTCCTGTCTTATATGCTGCCACATTGTCCCAAATACCTACTCATCACCAGACAGTAAGTTTATACACTGCGGATAGCCAGCACAATAGTCAATACCAGTCCCACTAATTACCCAGCAACAAACAGCTCACATACTAGTTCACAAAACATCACAAAATGCACCCATTTCTAGCCTTGGCATGTCTACACATAGCCTCCTGGCTCCCCCTTACAGCCAAAGCTTTTCACACATACACTAACCACATCCCAATACTCCACAGTGACGGGAGAAGATGGACGGAGAATCACCAACATCTCCCAAGAGAACCCAACGACACGCCCTACTCACATTTATTACACATCCCACTCCAACATCTCAAGAAGTCACATTTGGACCGTCAGCAACACCATCAAACCCTAAAGTGTGCACTCATCAACGCAAGGTCAATACGTACCAAATGGCCAATAATTACCGATCTGGTCACGACCCATAATCTTGATATCATCATGATCACAGAAACTTGGCTATCAGAATGTGACAACGCAATCATCAACCAGATGTTACCCACAGGTTTTTCAGTCCACACATGCCACAGAACCAGAGAGGAGGAGGAACACTCATCCTTGTCAAAACTTGCCTAGGCTTCCAGATGTGCAACTCAACAAGCACAGCCCACCTGGACTCCCTCACCATAACAAATGACACCTGCACGATCAACCTACTGTACCGAGCACCAACACCATCCTCAGAGGATCTTGCAACAATAATGGGCCTCGCCTGCAACTCAAACAGACCACGATCCCAGAACTGGATCCTAGGCGATTTCAACCTGCCTACGCTACATGAATCTCAAGCCTCTGCTTTCCTAGAAGCGTTACAAGATCTAGAATACGATCAGCTAGTCATTAATCCTACCCACGTCAAGGGAAACAAACTTGACCTGATCTTTGCCCCACAGACGGATAAGGATACCACCCCTCTAATACCACCAACCATAACTCCTGTGCCATGGTCCGACCACAGCCTGATCCAATTCCAGATACCTATTAACACACACAATAAAAACTCCAACAAAACCAACACTGCCCACGAACCCTCACTGAAGCGCTTCCGCCCCTTTAATAAAGAAGAGCTTCGAGAGAAGATCCTCCCACTCCTCAACAACATACCACACGACCTAGATGCATTGGTGTCCACCTGGGACGAGAGCCTCAAGACCATTGCATGCATACCAGCCACAAACAAAACAACAACAAAGAAACGTGAGCACGCACCATGGTATACCAAAGACCTCCGAGACTCACTCAAGTGCCTGCGCAGGCTCGAGAGAAGATGGCGCCAGTCTCACTCTAAGGAAGCACAAGATACTTACATCGCTCACCTAAGAGTACACCATGATGAATTAACAAAAAAGCGGAAACAATATCATTCCGACATCTTGAAGCGGTTACTAAACAAGCCCCACGACCTCTTCAATATAGTAAAATCTCTCATAAGAGAACCTCCTGCAGACCAGTCACAGATGCCACACCCCCAGGCATACTCCAACTACTTACAGTCAAAAATGGTCCAGACTACTACATCCGCAACCAACTACCTACAACCTGAAGTGACCCAGGCTGGTGCAACCTCGAACTCCGCGGAAAACAGCCCTCAGCATACATTGCCCCAACCATCACCACTATGCAAATTTGAAAAAATATCACGCAAAGAGATTGAAGACACTATCGCTGCAATCAACCCTACTACCGCACCCAATGACCCATGCCCTGCTTTATGGATAAAGGAGTTACGATGTGACTTAAGCCAATATCTGAGCGAATTAATAAACCAATCTCTTACAACCGGATCGTTTCCACAAAGTCTGAAACAAACATCCATCAGACCACTGCTAAAAAATAACAAGCTGGACCCATCAAAAGTGGAATCATACAGACCAATCTCAAGTATCCCCATGCTTGCCAAAGTAATCAAAAAGCTAGTACAGCGCCAAATCCAACAGCATATCGATACTGAAGCCCCACTGGATCCTTCCCAGCATGGGTTCAGAGAAGCACATGGGGTTGAAACCCTCCTCACCAACCTATTTGACCATCTAGTCTCTGGAACCGACAAAATTCATCAAGGATTCGCCCTCATATTCCTCGACATTGCGGCGGCTTTCGACTCGGTGAGTCATGAGATACTCATACAACGCCTCAGCGAGAAAGGAATTCAGGGAACAGCCCTAAAGTGGTGCAAGTCATACCTGACTAATAGATGGCAACATGTAAGGTCAGGCTCCACAACCTCCGAACCATTTTTACAAAACCAGGGTGTACCACAGGGATCGTCACTATCTGCATTGATGTTTAACATCTACATGCAGCCCATATGTGCCCTAGCACGCTCATTCAAGGTCAACTGTTTAGCCTACGCAGATGACATCCTCCTATACATCCCATTCAGGACCAACCAACCAGACCTCTCCCCTCTAACAAGATGTTTTGAGGCAGTAGCAGAATGGTTCAGCACACAAAACATGAGAATCAACTACAGTAAAACAGATGTCCTTTTCATCTCAAGGAACCAGGACTTCACCCCTCCACTCTCTTTAAAAATCAGCAACACAGAACTGAAAAACAAACCCACAATCCGCTACCTTGGCGTTACACTGGATCAACATCTGGATCTGAAAACTCACATAAAAAACACAGTAAAAACAGTATACATGAAAATAAAGACCTTAAAACATCTCCGACCACTACTCGATTTCAGCGACTACCGATCGATCTATCAGGCATTAATATTACCTCATTTCGACTATGCCAACGTAATTCTACACGGCCTCCCTCAAGCAACGCTAGCTCCTCTCCAGCTTGCAATGAACACTGCTGCAAGAGTACTAACAGGGGCTTCACGGAGAGAGCACATAACGCCAGTACTGATGAACCTCCATTGGTTACCAGTTCAAGCAAGAACCCTCCACAAAGTTCTAACCTTGACTTTCAAAGCATCAAACACCCTGACCCCCACAGCCCTCAGCAAGATGATACATAAAGTACCACAGAACAGAAATAGAAGATCCATGATGCAAAACACCCTAGAGGTCCCAAAAGTAATAACAAAATGCACAAGAGCAACAACAAATAGGGCCTTTACGATTTACGCTCCCAGAGCATGGAATGCTCTCCCCACCTCTATTCGAAGCATCACTTACCTAACCCACTTCAGGAAGGCAATAAAGCAGCACCTGTTCACTACATACTACCCTGAATCTAGCCTTAGTAACCATACATATGGCCCCTCAGACAATCACACATTACAATTAAACAATCAGACCCAGCATGAAAAAGGATAATCAACTGATCGCTCAGAATGTACCCCAGTGTAAATAAGATGTAGATATGTTCCGCCTGAAATCAGGTACCAGTGTAATACAATGTATAGAGTTATAGAATGTACATAGTTTACCCCAGTTACTTCCAAGTTGATCTACCTGTTTATTGTAAATACAACTCAAAGTTCCCTGTGTTGTATAGTTGATGTTAAATGTAAACCGCTCTGATCGAAAATAGAGCGGTATAGAAGAACTGTTAAATAAATAAATAAATAAAGAGCTGAATATTCCAAAAACTGCAATTCTGCATGGAAAGCAACTCATGTATGGAACATGAAGTTATCCCATATCTGGCAGCTTTCTTCTCATGTTAAGACTGAGCTACAGAACATCTCTGAACATTTGAAAACATCACTAAATTGAGATGGGCTGGTATGATACAGAAATCCCAATCCATCATTTGCAAACTGTAGAATCACGAAAATGAGAAGAAACCACAGGATCCACATGGGAGGCTGCTATCACCATAGAAAACTGTCAGTTTAACTTGCTCACGAAAGCCTCTGATGGACACCACCCTTTTTTCAAACTAGCCCTTCCAGTACTTCCTTATGATGTTTTCCAACCCCCCCCCCCCCCCCCCCCCAATTTAATTTAAAGCCATTTACTTCTGGATTTCATTTTCAGCAGAAATGGAAGCAAAACTGAACCACCACCATGCACTTAGTAAGCATTTAGACCCGCTTGTATACTGCCTTACTATGGACTCGGTTTTTAACTGACGCTGACACCGGCTTAAACAGTGCATATAACACTGTGTATTCAGCGCTGTTCTCCTTAAAGAGTCAGTGGCACTAAATACAGATTGACTGACAGCAGCAGCACTATCTAGAAACATGACCATAGAAAAAAGACCACATGACCTATCTAGTCTGCCCTTCCATATCAACTACAATATTCCCCTTTTTACCTTTAGTAGCTTATCTTTATCTTTATTCAGCATTTGATAGACCACTATTGTGGGAACATTAAGCGGTGTACAATATAAACAGGCTAAGCACTGCAAACTAAGAAAAGGAACACCAGTAATAGACAGGACAGGAGGGAACAGGATAGAATAGAGACATCTCAACAACAATCAAAGCATAATACAGGTACAGCCCAGCCGGGCAACACAGACTGTAAGGACAAGGGGAGGGCAAAGAGAAGCTCATGACAAGACAACAACCAAGACAGAACAATCAGGGAGGGGCCTCAGGGGAGAGGTCAAATGCTTTCTGAAACAGATGAGTCTTAAGTAATGATTTAAACTGGGGATATGATGGTTCTAACCGGAGGGGAGCTGGTAACATATTCCATAATAGAGGTCCGAGGAAGAAAAAAGCTGAATGACGGGTCTGTTCCAAATGGGCTTGTGAAGGTGAGGGAAGGGATAAACGGTTGGCATGGATAGAGCGAAGTTGTCGATGGGGAGAGTGCAGACAGATGCAGTCTGCTAAATAAAGAGGGTTACAAGTATGGATGGCCCGATGAATCAAAATCAAAAATTTGTAGTGAAAGCGATAGCGAAGGGGTAACCAGTGTAACCGGAAGAGGATAGGAGTGATATGATCAAATCGACTGGAAAATGTGACCAGACGTGCTGCTGTGTTTTGGGTACGTTGTAATCTTTGGAGTTGATAATTTGGGAGATTGGCCAGAAAAACATTACAGTAATCTAGTCTGCTGATGACTAGAGCAAGCACTAGGGTGACCAAGGCACTAGATGGCAGCACAGAGCGAACAGCCCTAATTTGCCGCAGAGCGGCAAAGGAGCGGCGGGAGATCGAAGAGATATGCTCGTGAAAGGAAAGAGAAGGATCCAGAAGAACACCCAAATAGCGGAAGGAAGATGTAAGGGGGATACTAGTTGTGCCGATGGAGGGAACAAGTGCCGGGCACGTACCGCTCAGATACCCCCACATTGCTGAGGACTTTGAGGGGTTGAGATGGAGAAAATTCTCCGAAAGCCAGGAGGCAATGTGGGAAAGGCAGAGATTAAGCTGGGAGATATCTGGAGACAATGGTGAGGTGTGGAAAAGAAGAACGATGTCATCCGCTGTGGCTTCTGGTTCCCACAACGGTTGCCCAAATATCACTAATCAAAGAATTACTTAGACAGCAGTTGCTTTAATCATGCAGAACAGCAAAAGCCTGTCTAGAAATGGCAGACAGCATTTTCTTCCTCTCTCTGTGAAGGGGGAGAAAATACTGCCCACCCTTCCTCCAAAATAACCACCTTATATACATTTCTCTCCGCCTCAAATGCCTGCTTCAAATTAGCCTCAGTGAATCCATCATAACTACTTAGATGTCACTTTTCCCCAGGGGAGAATCTATTTACATTTGTACATCTGGGCCTGACATCTGGGCCTGCACTTAGACCTGCTTATCTATACATGGCCTATGACCTCTATGCTTTTAGGTCTATTTATCTATGCATGACCTTTGATCCTTCCTGTATTTTTTCTTCTTCTTGGCACTAATTGAAACCAGGCAGAGAGTATGCTGTGCTCATCAGTTTGAATTCTTTGCTTGGCCTGTACTTTCTTGTTAGGCCCAGTATTCTGCACACTCCTATCCAGAATATGGTTTCCCAGAATCCTCTATAACAGGCCGCATCCATTATCTCATGGCAAGCATATACTCTCATATAGCTATTGTCTTCTTGTCTTCTGTGCCAATCATAGTTTCACCAGGCAAGGGTGCAGTCATATAAAGCCAATATATACATATATAAGCAGACCCAAGGCAGACTTTAAATCAAATTTCCCAACAACGCATAGATGTATGATGAAACGGAATATTGCTGAATAATTAGGGGTAGCGGAGAGAGGAAAATATTAAACAGCAAGGGGGAGAGAACAGAGCCCTGAGGAACACCACAGGTGAGAGGGAGGGTAGTGGAGGACTGTCCATTAACGTGTACAGAAAAAGAACGAGTTGAAAGGAAAGAGCGAAACCAATGCCAGGCAGCACCCCGGAGGCCAATGTCTGATAACCGAGACAGAAGGGTATGATGGTCAATCAGGTCGAATGCTGCAGACAAATCAAGTGACACAAGGAGAGTAATACCACCAAATGGCTTAGCTTAGGTCTGCTATTCAATAATCTTAAACTAAATGAATATACAATTACTTCCTTTGCAGATAAAAGTTATTTCCATGGGGATGTGGGTGCAACTTATAAAAGACCAGTTGGAACAGACATATGCACTTCCCAATCTAGGTCACAAGTACCTGGCAGGTTCCCCAAAAGACACAGGTTCCACAATGCTTGTACTGGGGCAAACAGTGGATTTCCCAGGGCCCCTTTAAGGATGGTTTATGGACCTTTCCTCATGACACTTGTCCAAAGCTCTTTTAAACCCAGCTACTCTAACAGCTTTTACTACATCCTCCGGTAACAAATTCCAGAGTTTCATTAAATCTTGAGCGAAAAAATATTTTCTCTTCTTATTAGTCTTAAATAGGTTACACTATAGCTTCATTGCATGTCATCTAGTCTTTCTATATTTTGATGGCATAAACAATCTACGTTTACCTGTTCCACTCCATTCATTAATTTATCTCCTCTCAGCTGTCTCTTTTCCAGGTTGAAAAGCCCTAACCTTTTTAGCCTCTTTTCACAGGGGTATCCTTCCATCCCCTTTACCATTTTGATGACACGTCTCTGTACTTTTTCTAAAAACGCTATATCCTTTTTAAGATACGACAACTAGAATTGCACACAATATTCAAGGTGCGGTTGTACCATGGAACAATACAAAGGCATTATAATATCCTTTGTTTTATTCTACATCCCTTTCCTTATGATTCCTAGCATTCTATTTGCTTTCCTGGCTGCTGCTGCACATTGGGCGGAGGGTTTCAACATGTTATTCATGACGCCTAAATCATTTTCCTGGGTGGTGGTTCCTAATGTGGAACCTTGCATCGTGTAACCATAGTTTGGGTTGTTCTTCCCTAGGTGCATAACTTTGCACGTGTCCACATTAAATTTCATCTGCCATTTGGATGCCCAGTCTTCTAATTTATCAAGGTCCTCTTGCAATTTCTCACAGTCCTCATGGGTTTTAACAACTTGGAATAATTTTGTGTCATCTGATAATTTGATTACCTCACTCGGTATTCCCATTTCCAAGTCATTTACAAATGTTAAAAAAAGCAGCGGACCTAGCAGAGATCCACTATTCACCCTTCTCCATTGGGAAAATTGGCCATTTAGCCCTACCCTCTGCTTTCTATCTTGTAACCAGTTCCTGATCCACAGTAGTACACTGCCTCCTATCCCATAACTTTTTAATTTCACCAAGAGTCTCTCATGAGGGACTTTGTCAAAGGCTTTCTGAAAATCCAGATACACTATATCAACCAACTTGCCTTTGTCTACCTGTTTCACACCTTCAAAAAAAAACAACAACCCACAAAAAAACCAAAACAAAACCCCATAGTGAATTAGTAAGACAATACCTTCCTTGGCTAAATCCATGTTGGCTGTCTCCCATTAAGCCATGATTATCTACATGTTAAATAATTTTGTTTTTTATAATGGTTTCTATCATTTTTCCCGGTACTGACGTCAGGCTCACCGGTCTGTAGTTTCTCTAATTACCCCTGCAACCCTTTTTAAAGAATTGGTGTTACATTGGCCATCCTTCAATCTTCAGTTATAACAGATGATTTTAATGATAGTTCACAGCTTACTAATAGTAGGTCTGCAATCTCATTTTTCAGTTCTTTCAACACCCTTGGATGTATACCATCTGGTCCAGGTAATTTGGTACTCTTCAGTTTACCGAACAGTTGTAATACATCTTCCCAGTGTATCTATATTTCTTTCAATTCTTCTGCGGCATCACCTTTAAATACCATTTCAGTCATGGGTAACATCCCTACATCTTCCTCAATAAAGACCGAAGCAAAGAATTCATTCACTCTCTCTGCTATGGCCTTGTCCCCCCTCTTAGTGCCCCTTTTACCCCTCTATGCTGTATCATCTAATACTCTGACTCACTGACTCTGACAACTGACTCACTGGTTGTTTGCTATGAATGTACTTGAAAAAAATCTTTATTATGCGTTTTTGCTTCCATGGCAAAACTTCTCAAATTCTTTGCTTGCCTTATCAATGCCTTGTATCTAACTTGTCAGTACAAGTTAAACAGTCGTGGGATAGGAAGCAGTGCACTATTGTACATCGGGAACTGGTTAAAAGATAGAAAGAGTCTAAATGGCCAATTTTCCCAATGGAGAAAGGTGAATAGTGGAGTAGGGGTGACCTACACGGAGCAGTGGGTACACCCTTAAACAAAGACATGGGGAGGGGTGACCTGCACAGAGTGGCAGGTGCATCTACTCTTGCGGCCTTGCTGGGCAGACTATATAGACCATGATGGTCTTTATCTGCTGTCATATACTATGTTACTAGGTTTCCAGTTTGTCATTTGGCTCCTTCTTCCATTTCCTGAAAGATGCTTTTATGGCAACAGCCACATCTGACCTCACCTTTAAACGCTGCTGGCAGTTTTTGGACTTCCTTCCACTTTTCTTAAAGTGTGGAATACAGCTGGTCTGGGCTTCCAAGATAGTATTTTTCAACAACACCCAAGCTTGATATAAATCTTTAATCTTTGCAACTGTTCCTTTTCGTTTTTTCATAACTAGTCTCCCTTTTGAAAGTTACAAGGCAGTACTAGGGATTTCCTTGCCATCCTTCTTCCAATTATTAAATCAAACATGATCATGCTATGATCACTATTGCCAAGTGGCCGCAACACCCTTCTCTCTTTACACCAGATACGGTGTTCCACTAAGGACTAGGTCCAAATTGGCTTCCCCTCTAGTTGGTATATGAACCAGCTGCTCCAAGCAGCAGTCATTTATTTCATCTAGAAACTTTATCTCCTTAGCATGTCCTGCCATGACATGGACCCAGTTGATACTGGGTAATTGAAATCACGCATTATTATTACTGTGTTATAACTTTTTAGCTTCCCTGATTTCTCTGAGCATTTCATCATCCACTTGCTCATTCTGGACAGGCGATAGACAGTACACCCCCACTGCCATCGCCTTCCCCTTTTTACATGGAATTTCAATCCATAGAGATTCTACAGTGAATTTTGTTTCTCCTAGGACAAGCAGGATGAGTCAGCCACACTTGGCGACGTCATCTGATGGCACCAAGATGGAAGTATTCTCTTTAGCTCAGAAGGTCCCCACCCCCTAGCTCCACCCCCTGCCTGCCTCTAGCTAGCCTGTTTTCACTTCTTCCGCCTTGCCAGCATGACAGACCTCTCTACTCTCAAACAAAAATTACCATCTGAAGCAAAGAGGAAATCATCCTCCATATTTACTCTTCGTTCTAAAATTATAACGCTGTCCCTAATTTTAGGCTATCCCTAAAATTATAATGCTGTCTTTTCTAGATTTCTACAAAAAGGGATATATATATATATATATATATATATATATATAGTCATGAGGCTGGTACCAATAAAAATGCAAAGTTGAAAAGAAACCCCGTTTCTCAGAGAGATCTAGATGTGCAATTACCTCAAAGAACAGCTAGAGGGGGCAGGAGTGATCTTACAGGAGCTAATGAGGCTAAGAGAGCTAACTACTTGCACCTGGAAATGAGCCCGGGAGATTCAAAGGGAAGATTCCTTTATAAGCAGAAGATGAATGCTAGCAAAAGAGGAACAGCTCTGAGGAGAGGAACAGCTCCAAGAGCAGGAGAAAGAAGAACTCTGAGGGGAGGAACAGCTCCAAGGGCAGGAGAACTGGAACCAGAAGGAGAAGGACTTGGAGAAGGAACAAGGAGCACGGCTAAGGAAAGAAGGAGAGACCTGAGGGAAGGAATCCTCCTTGAGCAAGCCCAAAGGAACAGAGTTCACAGAGGTGGAGTTCAGAGGGGCCAAGCTACGAGAGCAGCTGTTCAGAGGGAGTCTGCTGGAGAAAGCAGTCAGGCTGGAGAGTGTGCCACTCCCTGCTCAAGCAACGTTCCTGAGTCCAAAGCTGAGAGACGTATCCAGAGAACCAGAGAGCCAGGTTTGGAGGAGAACCTGCAGTCACTGGGATTTGCTGGACAAGTTTTACCAGGTACCAAAGGAAAAGCAGTTTCTAAGAAAGCTAAGTTGTCACTGAAGCATAGAGTTGAATCCATACCAGGTTTTACTAAGCTGCCAGAAAGCACAGCCCTGCCTAGAGGCTACCGGCAGAAAACCTGTTGCAGAAGAGACATTCTTGGGACAGAAGGCTCCAGGGCTTCAAACTACAGAAACTCAAGGTACGAAAGCTTTATTCTTGATAAAGAATGCTTAACTCCTAGAAGCACTGCTAAAACGAATACTCAGTTTGTAAGAAGGAAGAAACCAGAGTGGTTTCAGAAAATACCAAGAGAACTTAAAACAGTCTTATTGGAGGCAAGAGCCTAGAGACAGTCCACGTAGAGCTGTAACAGCCAGGGACAGTATTTACTCCGAGGGGGAATGTAGTGGAGAAGAATCTATGGAAATAGAAGATATATATGCTATTCCCATTCCTCAGGCAGAAGATATGGATTATGGTTTGTGCATGGCCACCAGCCTAGAGTCTACAGCCACTGTATAAATAAGAAGAAACTTGTTTAATTGTTGTTGCTTTGGAATGAAGTGAATTCCTCCAGTTAACCTTTGCACTAATTGTGAAGATACTAACAATTAGTCAACCTGTTTAATACTGGCATCTTTACAAAGGACATTCTTTAATTTTCTAGTGTCTTAATGAACCCTTGCACAGAGGGGAAATAAAAGCCTTGTTTCCCTACACACTTGGCTTGATTGAGTTCTCACAAGGAGCTGAAATACCTAGGGCCAATCTCCATTTTGACCTTACAAAACTTCATGCTCCTGGAAAATAAATACATCATGGAGCATGCCCTTACTGTCTTTGGCCACCAGGGGATGCCCTCACAACAGAATGGCATAGCTGTTTGGATTTGGTTATCACCCTAAGACATACTGGAAAGAAAAGAAAAATTACCAGTATTAAGCTTGAAAAAGAAAAAAAAAATGGACCGGAGGTGAAGAAAAACCCGGACCGGACTCAAGAGAATCCGGAAGGGAAGGCGAGGTTGCTGACTACAGTGGAGAGTGCTACAACGCAGAGCAGCACCACCTTTGCTGAGAGTTGGAGTCTACACTTCTACCAGGTAAAAGGTAGAAGGGCATGACTTGAGTGGATACAAGTTTAAAGTTTAAAGGGGAAATTAAAAAGAGAAAAAAAAGAGTGTAGGGCTGATTCTGGTACAGCCACACTTGGGTTTTTTGTTTCTCTTTGTTTTCTAGGGGATCTCATCAAAATGGAGCAGCGAGAGATGCACAGCTGGGTGGCTGTGCAGTTCAGCAAGCAAGCGGAACTGGCTGTGCAAACACAGCAGCATGCAATCCTGGCCATGCAGGAACAGCAGAAGCCAGTCCTGCAGATGCTGGAAACCTGGCTAGGCCATCAGCAAAAGGCACAGGAAGCAGCCCAGGACATCTAAAGCAAAGCTCAGGACTGAGCAACTGTCCGGTAGGACTAGGGTCCTACAAGACTAACTGATCACTGGAAGCAGCGGGATACAAATGTACGCTAAATAAAATAAATAAATAAATAAAATAAATAAACTTTGGGGAAGTTAGGGGCAAATGATGATGTGGATGACTTCCTGGACTCTTTTGAGAGAATAGCTCTTTCCGTAGGTTGGCCGGAAGAGCAGTGGTCCATTAGATTGGCAGTTTCCCTCAAAGGAGAGGCACTGTCAGCCTATAGGGCAATGCCCGCTTCGTTAGCGAACAATTATAGCGAGGTAACGAAGGCCATCAGGGAACGCCTGGGTCTGATTCCTCTCGTCTATAATCATAAGCTACGGGCGGCACATCTTGAAATAGGTGAAACGCCAAAAACGCTAGGTCACAGGCTGAACAGCTTAGCCGAGAAGTGGCTAAAGGCCTAGTGAAAAAAACATTGAAATGCTGATGGATATGATAATCCTTGAGCAGTTCATGACTGCAGTACCCAGTAGTATACAGAGCTTCCTTATCCTACAGAATTGTCGCACTACCGCAGAGGCTATTGCCTTGACTGAAAGGTATTTAGAGGCTGAATTAGCCACCCAGCGGACTGGGGAGGTTGCAAAGATGGCAGTAGCGACATTCAAGCAGTCATCAGGAAGTCTATAGAAATTACACTTACCTGGTAATTGTAGTTCCTGGAGGATCCAGTTTAGTCCTCCACAGCAGGTAGTGCACCTCCTCCTGCAGCTAGGAGACTGGACCAATCAAACTCTTCTATGTGATGTATACTGCTGGAGCTCCCATCAGCCCCCCAGTGAACTGTCAACAAGCAAACTCAAGAGAACAAAATAGATAACACACAAAGAAAACCCTCCCCTAATAAACCTGACTCCTTCCCCAAATGAGGGAGCCGGAACTGTACACATCGTGTCGCCCTGGACCACTGAGCAAAAGAAAGGCGTCGCGACACCATCAATGGAAAGGAAGACAGGAGCAAGGAGCGCGAAAGACTCCGGGCTCGAGGAAGGTCAGACAACCAGCAAGAGCAGCTCAAACTCACTCGATGGCAGCGCGCCGGTCAGAAATAAGAACTCGCGGGAGGGAATGAGGACTAAACTGGATCCTCCAGGAACTACAATTACCAGGTAAGTGTAATTTCTATTTCTTGAGTGGCTATCCAGTTTAGTCCTCCACAGCAGGATGTAACAAAGCAGTATTCAGCGGGAGGGACCACCCCATCCGGCGCGCAACACCGCAGAACCAAAGCCGGCATCTCGAGAAGCTAGAACATCGAGCCGGTAATGTTTACTAAAGGCATGGAGCGACGACCAAGTAGCCGCTCTACAAATGTCCACTGGCGGAACTAAACTGTGCTCTGCCCAGGACGTCGCTTGCGCCCGAGTAGAATGGGCCCGCAAGCCAAGCGGAACCACCTTCCCATGCAAAATGTATGCCGACGCAATCGCTTCTTTAATCCAGCGTGCAATAGAAGACTTTGACACCGCCTCCCCCTTACGTTTACCGCCAAATAGAACGAACAGGTGATCCGTCTTACGAAACGATTCGGTGACTCTGAGATATCGGCGGAGTACCCGCCGAACGTCGAGACAATGCAGCTCAGGAGCCGCAGCCGTATCCGGGGAGGCCAAGACCGGAAGAAAAAACGGCCTGATTCAGATGAAAAGGGGAAACCACCTTAGGAAGGAAAGAAGGAACAGGTCGCAAGATCACTCGATCCTTAGAGAACGACAAGAATGGCTCACGACAGGAAAGCGCCTGCAACTCCGAGATACGCCGAGCCGAACAGATGGCTACCAAGAACACCGTCTTCAACGTGAGATCCTTGAGAGAAGTCTGGTTGAGAGGCTCAAAAGGCTGTTGAACTAAAGAGCGCAACACCAAATTCAAGTCCCAAGGAAGAACAAGAACTCTGCGCGAAGGACGCAAGCGAAGCACGGCCCGCAGGAAACGCTGCACATCCGCGTGGGCCCCCAGGGGAAGTCCCAATACTTTACCCCTGTAACACGCGAGGGCCGCCAATTGTACCTTCAAAGAACTAGCAGCTAGACCCTTGTCAAAACCGTCTTGCAAAAAGCTGAGAATGGCCGGGATGGAAGCCGTCGCGGCTCGAAGATTGCAGCGCGAACACCAATCTTCAAAAATACGCCAGATGCGCACGTACGCGAGAGATGTAGACGGTTTACGCGCACGAAGGAGAGTCGCAATAACCGCCGCCGAATAGCCCCTCCGTCTCAACCGAGCCCTTTCAATAGCCAAGCCGTAAGCGAGAACCGAGCCACCTGCAGCATCCGCAGTGGTCCCTGAACCAGGAGATCCGGCAAGGACGGTAATCGCCACGGCTTCCCGGTGAGAAGCCGTATCAGATCCGCGTACCACGGACGGCGGGGCCAATCCGGAGCCACCAGAAGAACATTTCCCGGATGCGCCTCTATGCGTTGAATCACCCGTCCGATCAACGCCCACGGAGGAAAAGCGTAGAGGAGCCCGGCGGACGGCCATGGTTGAATGAGAGCATCTATGCCCTCGGACATGGGTTCCCGGCGCCTGCTGAAGAACCGAGATGTTTTTGCCGACTGAAAGGTCGCCATGAGATCCATGATCGGCGGCCCCCATCTGCGTACTATTTGAGAGTAGACCTGCGGATGGAGTTCCCACTCTCCGGCATCCACTCGCACCCTGCTGAGGAAATCCGCCATCACATTCTCCTTCCCCGCGATATGCACCGCCGAAATCGCGAGAAGCCGAGGCTCCACCCACTGGAACAACAAATCGGTCTCTTCCTCCATCGCTCTGCTGCCTGTGCCGCCCTGACGGTTGAGATATGCCACCGTTGCGGAGTTGTCGGATAGAATTCGTACTGCCCGGCCGACCACGGAGGACTCGAACGCCTGAAGCGCCCACCGCACCGCTCGTAACTCGAGACGGTTGATCGACCAAGCCATTTCCCGAGGCGCCCACTGTCCCTGCACGAAGCGACTGTCGCAATGAGCTCCCCAGCCCGTCAGGCTCGCATCGGTTATGACTGGCAACCAGAGGGGCTGTTCCAGAGGAATCCCCGCTTGCAACGTCTTCGAGTTCAGTCACCAACGGAGGGACTGCCTTACTCGTCTCGGGCAAGGCAACCGTCTGCTCATCGAATCCGTTTGATTCGACCAACGCCGCAAGAGAGCCCGTTGCATATGAAACCGGGCCCAGGGAACCACATCTAGCGTCGCCGCCATCGTTCCCAAGACCCGAAGGTACCACCAAGCTGACGGGGCCGGAAAGGCTAAAAACTTCCGAATCAGAAGGCGCAAGCCTTGAGCCCGGCGATCCGATAGAAAAACCAGCCCCCGCGCTGTATCGAAGCGAACGCCGAGGTATTCGAGTGACTGAGTTGGAACTAAGTGGCTCTTTTTGTGGTTGACCACCCAACCGAGAGACTGTAGCAGAGCGATGACTTTGTTGGTGGCGAGCAAACTCTCTGCCTCGTCCTTTGCACGAATTAGCCAATCATCGAGATAAGGGTGAACCAAGACACCCTCCTTTCGCAAGGCCGCCGCCACGACCACCATGACCTTGGTAAACACTCGAGGTGCCGTGGCCAGACCGAAGGGCAGCGCCTGAAACTGGTAGTGACCACACGGAAGAGCAAACCGCAGGAATCGTTGATGAGCCGCCCTGATCGGAATATGCAAATAGGCCTCTGTAAGATCGAGAGAGGTAAGAAACTCTCCCTGACGCACCGCTACCAGTACGGATCTGAGCGTTTCCATGCGAAAGTGAGGTACCCGAAGGCAACAATTCACCCCTTTGAGATCTAGAATAGGACGAATAGCCCCGTCCTTCTTTGGCACCACGAAATAAATAGAGTACCGACCTGCACCGAGCTTGGAAGCCGGAACAGGCACCACCGCCCCCAAATCTAGGAGACGGTTCAAAGTTACGCGTACGGTGGACAGCTTCTGAGGACCCTTGCAGGGCGAGAGAACGAAGGCATCGCGAAGAGGACACGCAAATTCCAACACGTAGCCCTCCCGGATGATTTCTAGGACCCACTGGTCTGAAGTTATTTGGACCCAGGAAGAAAGAAAATGATGAAGACGACCCCCTATCACTGGACCTTCTTCCGGGGTCCGCCTCGCTTCATTGCGGCTTGCGATTAAAGGAAGAAGCAGAGGAAGGGGAGGTAGAGGAGAAACCTCTCCCCGCTCCTCGGAACCCTCGAAATCCCGATGATCGAGAGCCAAGGCGTCCGCGTTGGAAACTCCCAAATCTAGGAGACCGGAATCTGCGAAAATCCCGAAACTGACCCCTGGCCGAAGACAGACCTCTAAGTTGACGAGGCTTATCCTCCGGAAGTCTCCCACCTTTAGACTCTCCGAGGTCCTTGACCAACTTATCCAGATCGTCGCCGAACAATAGCTTGCCCTTAAAGGGAAGTTTACTGAGACGCGCCTTAGAGGAGCCATCAGCTGCCCAATTACGCAGCCAGATAGATCGTCGCGCCGCAACGACCAAAGCCATACTGTTAGCCAAAGTCCGAATCAAGTTATAGTGAACATCCGCCAAATAGGCAGAACCCGACTCTAAGCGGGCCACTTCTATCAACCCTTGTTGGTCGAGATGGGAGTCCTGATGCAAATGCTGTGCCCAACGCAAACAAGCTCGGGAAACCCAGGCTCCACAAATGGAAGTCTGCAAGGCCAGGGCATTAGTCTCGAATGCCTGCTTCAATAAACCATCCACTCTTCTATCCTGGGTGTCCTTCAAGGCCGCACTGCTCTCAACCGGAATGGTAGTCTTTTTAGTCACTGCGGAAACCGCAGCGTCAATTCGTGGGGAACGAAATTTCTCCTTGTCCTTGTCCGCCAGTGGGTAAAGACGATTCATGGTTCGGATACCCTTCAAACCGGAGTCAGGGCGATCCCATTCAGCCTGGATCATCTGGTCGACCACCCGGTGGAGTGGGAACACTGTTTGAGAATCACGGACCGCCTGAATAAGAGGGTCCTCAATCTCATCGTCCGCGGGACGCCCGACCGTCAGATTCAGGGCTTGCAAAGACTCTGTGATCAAGGGGAGCAACTCCTCTCTGTGAAAGACTCGTATAATCCGAGCCTGCTCCTCCGGCTCCTGAATCTCCCCTTCTTCCAAGTCCTCGACACGGTCGCCAGGCTCCACATCAGACCAGTCCTGTTCCTGCCAAGGATCATCCGAAGGCTCAACGTCAGAGACCCGAGGCCGCTTAGCAGCTTTAGGGGCACCTCCCTTCGTCTCCTCCGCCTGGATAGAAGTCGGAAGTGAAGGGACCCCGCCGGGATCAGCCCCTCTCCCCAAGCGGCCCCTTGGAAAGGCCTGATGCATCAGCAGAACGAATTCCGGAGAAAAATCACCCCAGAGAGCCTCACTAGCCCCCGTAGCCATAGCACTCCCAGGTGCCGAGGAGACCGGGGCAAGGGAAGGAACGAGAGCCTCTGGAGACAGCTCAACCTCCGCTGGGACTGGAGCAGCTCCCGACTCCGGAGGGTCACTGGCGTCCATGGGCTGCTGCAGCCCAGAAGAAACGCAGGAGCAGCACTTGCAAACCCCCGCTTCCGAAAGAGAGCCCTTGCGGGAGCCACAGATGACACACTGCGGTCGCCGGGACATGAGTCAGGGATAAGAATGGAGGACTTGCCTGAAGCCTCTGCTGTAATATAAATGGAGAGCAAAGAGAAATATATTTATGCCTTTTTTTTTTTTTTGTAGTCACAGAGTAGCACTGGACAGCACTACCAGTCTGAAGAAAGCCAAAAAATATATGCTAGGCCATCAAACGGGACCTCCCAGGACCCTGCACAGCCTTGTCCCGATGAAAGAAAAAAAGGAGCCGAAAACAAAATGGCTGCCGGCACAACGAGGCTAAGAAAAAAAAAAAGGGCGCGAAAATCAATGAAATGAAGTAAAATAAAATAGAAAATAAACTTCAGCGAAATCGCAGGCCTAAGCAAAGTGGAAAAAAGAAAAAACTGCCCAAAAAGGACACTTACCGCGAATCGAGGGAGGAGCAGAGCACCGGAGCTGACTGAGTTAAAGGGAGAAGCAAGGGACCCGCGGTGAGAAATAAAACCGACAGGAACACTATAGTATAAAGATTGCTCTTAAATTGCATCACCATTAAAATAGTCTCCCAAATAAATAAATGAGAGATAGTGATGCTGATGGTGGCCAGAGCCTCCCTCTGATCTGTCCTGGAGGTGAGATCACAGGCAACAAAGTACAGCTGACCTGCTTTAGCTAAGCAGTGAGCAGACGGTCAGTGCAAGCTCGGCTCCCTCCTAGTAAGGCATTTAAAGGTACAGACCCTCAAGATACAAAAACAAATAAAGCAGAACAACTGAAATAAAAATAAAAGTAACAGATCTAAGAACCCCCAAAGTGAGCCCACAGAAGGCTCACACCGCCTCCTGCTGCAAGGAGACTGGACACACTGGGGGGCTGATGGGAGCTCCAGCAGTATACATCACATAGAAGAGTTTGATTGGTCCAGTCTCCTAGCTGCAGGAGGAGGTGCACTACCCGCTGTGGAGGACTAAACTGGATAGCCGCTCAGGAACTCACAGTTTAAAACACAAAATGTGAAAAGTGATAAAAATATAGAGAAGAGTCACTCTAAGAGATGTTTTGGCTGTGGAAAATTGGGACATGTTATGAATGAGTGCCGAGCACGTACTGCTCTCATGGGGGAGAACAGAGAAATGTTGTCTGAAGGATTTGTACTTGATGTAACTGTACAAGGGGTAGCTGCCAAAGCTCTACTTGACTCTGGTGCGGACCAGACGATGATTTCACGCAAGCTCTGGTCTGTTATCAAAGAGCGAGCTGCGTCCGCCCCAGATCAACCAGAGGGCAAAGTCAAGATAAAATGTGTGCATGGCGCTGCCACCTTTTATCCTGTATAACTTACTTATAAGAGGTTTGGGAATAGAAAAAAGAATGTTGATAGCTGTAGTGCCCAGATTACCTGAAGAGCTAGTCTTAGGTAGGAACTGGCCACAGTTTGAAAGAGGCCTAGAGAAGGGTCTAAACCCCAGAGAGGTTTTCGTCTCCACTCGCACCCAGACGAGTGCCTCGGAAAAACCCTCATGTTCAACGGAAGAAAGTTTAGTTGACCTCCTACCTCTCTTCTCCAGTGGCAAAAGCAAAGTATCCCAGAGAAATGGGCTTGGAGAAGGAAGCTCCCCAGTCAGGGAGTAGCCCTCGCGGCAGCCCGGGATATGCCTAAGAAAGCTTCTGTCCCTGACCAGCTTTCTGCTGGTCGGGCCGGGATCCCTCCTCACATGTGTGGACCGTGGGGGCAGCCATCTTGTCCAGCCGTGCTGCCCATATTCCAGAGGAGAGGTCAGCAATTCTAACTCTCCCCACGGCGCCATTGGCTGAAGCAAAACTCCACCCCTCGGCACCAGAAACTCTGCCCCTCGGCGCCATTGGCTGAGCCGAGCCTAACTCCACCCACCCTGCCATTGGCTGATGCCAAACGTAGCCCACCGCCATTGGTTGAAGCTCTTCTTGGCTGAAACTGACCTATCCTGCACCCGCGATGCCGACGCTGGAACTCCTCCTCACAGCACCGGGCCGACGGAACATCTGCTGAGGGGGATCCTCCTTGTGGCACCGGGATTGGTGTCAGAGCGATTGCCAGTGGTGCTGAGGAGGAGCTTTCCGGACGAAGGAAGACTGCCGGAGTGAAAAGACTGCCGGAGGAAAGAGAAGTCTGTCGGCACACAGCAGTGTTCCGGTGCAACTCGTAAGAGAAGCCCAGTGGCGCTGAGAAGGAGCCTACCGGCCGAAGATAAGACTGCTTGGGTGAAAATAGGTCTGTCGGTGCACAGCAGCACTCCGATGAGAATCCCCTCCACCCCTCCTCATGGCGCTGGGACCTCCGGAGGCTGCTCGCAGCAGAAACCACAGCGCCATTGGGGGCATCACTCCAAGCACGGGCGCCGAGGTCAACTCCCGATCCCAGCTTGGCAGCGATACAGCAGCTCGGCAGTGAGTAAGCAACCCCTCCCCTCACTGCCTCACGGATCGCAACCGAGCACGGCACTCCTACCAGGCCTCTTGCATGATGGAGTGGAGGAGTAGCCTACCGCCGAGTAGCCTAGAGCAAGCGGCACCACACTCCTCCCCGCCCTCGTTACTTGTGCTCGGCGCCAGGATGCCTTCTTCATGGCGCCGATAAGGCGGAGTCACAAGGGAAGCAAGGTCGGCTTCCCTGATCAGGCGGAGTCGCGAGGGAAGCAAGGTCGGCTTCCAACTCTGCCCTGTGCCTCCTTAAGCTGTTGCCCTACATCCGATGATGGCGAGCGCGACCTTTCCTGGTCCTGGATCGCAACGCGTGTGGGCCCCCCCTCCACACCTGACTGGTCCCTATCAGCAGTGGGGATCAGTGGGGATCCAGGACAACAGCAGGACTATCCTAAACGTTACACATGACTTGGCTCCCTGAAGTCAGCCGAACTTCTTCAGCAGGCAGTCACCGCTTCATGCAAGCCTCCCTCTCTAGCTAGGATCTCTCCAGGGGCTGCTAAGATGGTTCAGGCACTGTCCTTGTACACAGCCTGTTCCTTCAGCAAATCTGCCTTCTTATACTGTTTTATGTCCCGGATGGCTGCAGACACCCAGTCCAGAATACGTGGTTTAAATTAGGAAGGATACTTTTATTCAATACCTCAGCAACCTGAGAGCCCGACACAGGCCGTGTTTCGTTTTGGTTAAAGAAGCCTTTATAGTGAGCTTATGGCAATCTCTCTCTTTTTTTGAAGAAAGTTTACCAGCTATTCATGATTAGTATGCGTCTGGTCGGCTCTTAAAAAGTATTCAGTTTTGAGCCGTGAAAGCTGATCGTAGGAACGGCACACCTGAATCCCCTGAGGAAGTGAAAATGAAACACGGCCTGTGTCGGGCTCTCAGGTTGCTGAGGTATTGAATAAAAGTATCCTTCCTAATTTAAACCATGTATTCTGGACTGGGTGTCTTCTGAGCGACGTGGTGTGGTGCTCCTTTGGTGGACCGGATGGCTGCAGGCCACAGCCTCTCCGTGCTCCGTCTACTCTTCTCCAAGATCCTGGTACCTGATCCCCGTACGGGTGAATTTGGCCTCATAACATCAGACTCCACGGGAAGGTTAGACATGAATGGACCTCATGCCATCCCTAACCAAGAGGAAAAGGGGACGTTTCACCTCAATCTTCCACAGGAGACGCACAAGTGACACTGGCACATGTGGTGCTTCCATGCCTATCCGGCTGAGGCACCACCCCGGTATCCCCAAAACAGTGGGCAGTTGGCTCAGTGGTTTGGTAGTGCTATCCATGAGCTGTGTTTGGGCTCTTCAGTGTACCAGTTCGATCCCCTCCCCAGCACTCCTAATGGCCTTCAAGGAAAGCATGTCATCCATCTCCAGTCACATGGCTCCGACCGTGAGAAATGAAGCCCGGAGGGGGGGGGGGTTCCTTACTGCAGTACAGCCTGCAACCGCCTGACGCGTGGAACCTCTCAGCATGCAACCGCCTGATGCTTGGCACCTCTGCGCTTTTGCACTACTTCCTGCTCCCACATACAGCTCCCCTTCGAACTGGTTCTGGTCTACCTTAGGGACTCAGGACAGAAGCAAGGGCCACAGGGGCACAGCCAGCCCTGAGGAAGTGCCCCGACACAAGGCAACCACCTGAAATCCTACATCACCACGACTGCACAACCGAAGCTACAGCACGTCAGTAGCTCGCCAGCGTCTCACATTCACCCAACCACCTACTTGCCTCTAAAGAAAGGTGCATGGCTCTCACACAGCCACATGCGTGGATCTCCACCCACTAACACAAAGTGGACCGCAGCCTCAAACAAAAGGGCAGTACCCAGGTCAGACCCCGTTTGGATGATACTGTGCACATACCAGCTCAGAGCCTGCGTGGAAGATTACAATCGAGAAAAGGCGGGAGGCTTCACGTCTATAACAAGAATGCACAGGTCACTCTGTCCAACGTAGCACTTGGGTGCCTGCCCGCCCGACGATTAGTCCAAGGACTAAGGGGTCAACTCCCTACCAAGAGACATGGGTGAGCTGCTCCCCTTGTAGCCTCTAAAGAATAGCCTACAATGGAAGACTTGGCAGTCCACCATATGTGGATGAGACGTACCCTCCTGGCAAAAATAAGCCCGTGGCAACAGTGTGGTGCAGTAACATTGTAGTACAGTATAACTAGTCAATTGTCCTCGAACAGAAGGTGACAGATTCAAATCCCAACTGTGGACCCTGCAACACAGGTCCCCACTTCAGCACGGGATTGCCTGCAGGCATGAACATTCATGACATCTGCACCTGTGCACTCCAAAAAACAAAACAAAACACACCACGGGATCGCCACCCTTCCAGACTCCATCTGGGTAGAGGGGCCCATGCTGTGCCCGCAAAACCATGTAGCAGCAGCTCACCTCAGTGGAAAGGGTATCGGCCTTCTCACACCTTGTAGACAAGCCCTCCACTACCCACCTCTGCCTGGCCATCTCTGGAGCCCTATGCTGTGATCCAGCAAACCATGTCCGCCTGTTACCCCTTAAACCTTCTGGTGGACCATCTCAATACCCAGGCCATCCCCAGTAACCGTCGTCATCATCTTCATGACGTAGGTCTCCTTCTCCGCCCTGCAGAGAGTACCCGGCCCCAGTAAGCTCTGTGGCACTAATTCTAACATCACGGGGTGCATGCAGGCAGAGTGACAGGCCCATGGCCAGCCTGGGATCTCCAGTCTGGACCGTCCTTATGATCAACTCTAAGGCAGCACTCTGACTCAGTGTGCGCAAAGGCAGGTGCATCCGACCTACGGGTCACAGGCTCAAAACTTGGCCGAGAGCCATATCGGAGAATTATGGATGCTCCAGGCATTCCTTCCCCTCGGAATCATGTAGGAGCTCAACCTCTAGGTGCCCTCCATCAGTGGGACAGACCGCAAATAGATCTTCTCACCACATGGGGAACAGGAAGTGCGTTTATTAAAATGGACAATGCCCTTCATCACGCTAACTGTCCGATACCTGTCCCACTGCCTTCTCCCCCAAGAGCCTGACCCTGTTGACAGGTCGTGATCCAATCCTTACCCTGCGGTCTTCTTACCACCTATGCACCACGACTGAACGGCTGCTGTGGCTCCCACCAACAAGCAGTCCCAATGCCGAGTGGGAGCCTGGACATACACTGAACAGTACACGAGCCTGGCTGCCCAGTCCCAGCGAAATACACCCCTGGGGACTCCGCCTGCATCTCCATCCGCCCGGATACAAGCAGGGGAACAAGCCATGCCAGGGGCACGCAGACGATGCACACATTCCCAGAGCTCCTCCCTGTGTCCTGCCCATGTAGCACACGTCTGCAAGGCCACGGGGACCTCGCAACAGGAACTATCACATCACCCGGGCACCGGTACACACCGTCCAAGAACACCAGCGGTAATTCGTAGACCTCATGCAGTAACCGTATCGAGAAGCATAAGGTCAGGAGTTCTTGGCGACCAGGCATAAAGAGAGGCCTGGTTGTCTGCCAGCCTTCCAGGCTGACCAAACAGACCATGTCCCAGAGCTCTTTGAGCAGACAAACTCCTTCTGCACTGCTTTGGTTGTTTGTAGTCAGGGACATTAACTTCAAACAATACACAAACTCATAAACAGAAGCCATGGTGGACTCCATGTCCTCTCTTTATGCCTTGTCGACCAGGCAGCCCCATCAATCTGAACTGCCAAGATCAACCTCATACCTCGCTTGTAGCACAGCCGACGCTACGTCGCTATCCCTGCATGCAGCAATCACCTCGCTGATACCATAGACCGTAGGATATGCCATACTGGGTCAGATCGAGACCTGTCAAGCCCAGCTATTGTCCAACCTAGGTCATGTCTCCCCAAAGACACAGGTCCCCCAATGCTTGTATTGTGCCAAGCAGTGATTTCCCAGTCCCTGCTACGCTAACGGCTTTTACAACATCCTCCGGTAACAAGTCCCAGAGTTGACTACGGTTTGAAAAAAAGAAAAAGGAAAAAGAGAAGCCTCTCTTAATAGTAATGTACTAACTCTCCATTTGCACCACTCTCGTGGTCAGCGAAATTGATGCTGTCGCTTCTTCATTGCAGTGTCTCCCGCACTACTTGATGTGCCTGCATCTCTGTTATCGCACAGGTGTGCCTTACAACTGCACCCTCCACACATGCGTGCATCGCGACTGCAAGCCATTGTACAGTGTAGCTGCACTCCTCACAACACTGCAGCACCACTACAGGCCTACAGGTTCATGCCTACAGGCTCTGGTTGCTACATGTGGTACCACAAGGGCGCAGGCTAGCCCTAAGGTTTTGTCTCGGCCTTCCCCCATCCACCACAGCGCATGCAAGCTTGGGAGGCACCAAGTGTGGCTAACTCATCCTGCTTGTCCTAGGAGAAAATGAAGTTACTTACCTGTAACAGGAGTTCTCAGTGTACAGCAGGATAAGTCAGCCACACATACCCGCCTACCTCCCCTGGGATGGTGTCGGCCTCCGTCCTGGTGCCCGCCTCCTAGCGGCAAAGGGCTCAGCTAGTGACATATTGGCTAGCTAAGGGCGGGCAGGAGGGTGGGGCCAGTTGGCCCATGCTCAGAAGGGCGAAAAGCCCTTCTGAGCTATGGAGAGTACTTCCGTCTCGGCAGGGGCGGCCCAAGGGGGGTGCGGGGCCATGTGCGGAGACTCGGTGCGGGGCCTCATTTGCATAAGGGGCCTCATTTGCATAAATATTTGCATAATGTTACCATACACAAACTTTTAGTAAACATGCCTCTTCATGAGTGTATGGATAAAAAAAGACAAAGATTTCTACATTACTATAATCCAGTGCCAACCGCCAGGCACATTAGGTACTACTACAAACACTGCCCATTTAGAACCCATAGCAAACCCGCCGTATCCTAACAGCACTACCAGGATTCACAAAGCGCCAAACCCTACCTATCAAAAGACAACACTGCAAATATTAAACCAATACATTTCAGAGAATAACAATACATGACCTACTGGGGAAAGAGAACAAGTGACAATGTCAAATAGGAATTACATAAACAGAATACCTCAGCTCAGTTACACATGCAGAACATAGACTATCACCAAACAAGGAATCACAATTTAAAAACAGGAAGACAATAATTAAACTGGGAACCCTAAAAGCCAAACTTGGAATGTACAACAACAATGTAGAAATAAAACTATAAATTAATTTCCTCTTGTACTAAACAAAGCACAGACATTAATGATGCACATTTCCCAGAGCTGACATATTCCAGTTAATAAATTCAAAATAAAGAGATATCTTTGTACCTTTTGTGCATTTTTTTTTTCAGTTGCAATTGTTCCAGCCACTTTCTTCTGGTTATTTGTGTCTTCTGCTATCTCTCCATCGTCTGCTGTCCATTTGTCCTTTCTTCTCTTCTAGTTTTTTCCATTCTCTCTCTACATCTGCTTTAACATAATAATCTTTCTCCTTTTGCTCTTTCCTCATTCCTATTTCATCCACTCAAATTTTACCCCTCCATCCTCAATCCCCACTTAGTCTCCCAATACCCGGCCAATTGTACATTTTTCTTCCCTCCCACACAAAATATTTTTCCCCTCTCCATTTCATTCTCCCAGCCCCATCCCCTTCTAATCTCCCCCAACATCAGCTCCCTTTTAGTTCCAGCCCCACCCAGTATCCGCTCCCTTCTAGTCCCCACATCAGCCCATTTCCAGTCCTGGCCCCTCATCAGTCCATTTCCAGTCCTAGCTCCCCCATCCATTTCCAGTCCTATCCGAGTCCCTTCATCAGCTCATTTCCAATACCAGCCTCCCATCAGCCCATTTCTAGTCCTTTCCTAGCCCCACCATCAGCCCATGTTAAATCCTAGCTCCCTCCACTCAGCCAATTTCTAAACCAAGCCGCACATGATCCTAATTCCAGTTCTAGCCCCTCCATGAGTCCATTTCAATCCAAGCCCCCACCACAGCCCATTTCCAATCTTAGCTCCCCCCAACACCCAATTCTCAGTTCTATCCTAGCCCATCCATCAGCCCAGTTCCTGTCCTAGCTCCCTCCCCTAAGAGCCCATTCCAAGCCCCCCTTCCCATCAGCTATTTGCAGTTCAAGCCCCCTTCCACTCAGCCCATTTCCATTCCAAGTCCCCCCTCCCCATCAGCTATTTGCAGTTCAAGCCCTCCATTTCCCCTCAGCCCATTTCCATTCCAAGCCCCGTCCCCATCAGCTATTTGCAGTTCAAGCCCCCCACTTCCCCTCAGCCCATTTCCATTCCAAGCCCCATCCCCAACAGCTATTTGCAGTTCAAGCCCCCTTCCACTCAGCCCATTTCCAGTCCTAGCAACCCCCCCCCAACCCATTACCAGTCCTAGCCCCCCATAGCCCACTCCCAGTCCTAATCCCCCATCACCCAATTTTCAGTTTAAGCCCCCCCATAGCCCATTACCAGTCCTAACCTCCCCATCAGCCCACTCCCAGTCCTAATCCCCCATCACTCAATTTTTAGTTTAAGCCCTCCCATAGCCCATTACCAGTCCTAACCCCCCATCAACCCACTTTCAGTCCTAATCCCACCAGCCCATTTCCAGTCCTAATCCCCCATCACCCAATTTTTAGTTTAAGCCCCGCCAGTGCCCATCACCACTCCTAACCCCTCCCCAGCGCCCATCACCACTCCTAACCCCCCCAGCCCAGCACCCAGCACCACTCCTAACCCCCCCAGCCAGCCCAGCGCCCATCACCACTCCTAACCCCCCCAGCCAGCCCAGCGCCCATCACCACTCCTAACCCCCCCCGCCCTCCCAGCGCCCATCACCACTCCTAACCCCCCCCAGCCAGCCCCCATCACCACTCCTTACCCCCCCCAGCCAGCCCAGCGCCCATCACCACTCCTACCCCCCCCAGCCAGCCCAGCGCCCATCACCACTCCTACCCCCCCAGCCAGCCCAGCGCCCATCACCACTCCTACCCCCCCAGCCAGCCCAGCCCCCATCACCCCTCCTAACCCCCCCCCCCAGCCCAGCGCCCATCACCACTCCTAAACCCCCCCAGCCAGCCCAGTGTCCATCACCACTCCTAACCCCACCCCACCCAGCCCAGCCCATCACCACTCCTAACACCCCCCCCAGCCCAGCCCATCACTACTCCTAACACCCCCCCCCCAGCCCAGCACCACTCCTAACCCCCCCAGCCCAGCCCAGCCCAGCACCACTCCTAACCCCCCCCAGCCCAGCCCAGCCCAGCACCACTCCTAACCCCAGCCCAGCCCAGCCCAGCACAGCACCACTCCTAACCCCAGCCCAGCCCAGCCCAGCACAGCACCACTCCTAACCCCAGCCCAGCCCAGCCAGCACAGCACCACTCCTAACCCCAGCCCAGCCCAGCCCAGCACAGCACCACTCCTACCCCCCCCCCAGCCCAGCCCAGGGAAAATTTAAAAAAAAAAGAAAACCTGTCTCCTGCTGCTGTCGGGGCCGCTGCGGCAGAATCGAGCGTGCCGCGGGGCCCCCCTGTACCCGGCACAGCCTCTCCTCCCTGTAGCAGCTCTCTCTTTGGAGCTGCAGTCAGACGCGCCGGCTTGCAGAGCGCGAGGGAAGAGTTTTTCCCTCGCTGCTCTGTTAAGCCCGCGGGGGCTGATGGGAAGTTCCCATCAGCCCCCGCGGGCTTAACAGAGTCGCGAAAGGGAAACTCTTCCCTTCGCGCTCTGCAAGCCGGCGCGTCTGACTGCAGCTCCAAAGAGAGAGCTGCTACAGGGAGGAGAGGCTGTGCCGGGTACAGGGGGGCCCCGCGGCACGCTCGATTCTGCCGCAGCGGCCCCGACAGCAGCAGGAGACAGGTTTTCTTTTTTTTTTCAATTTTACTTTTACAAAAGAATGTTTTTTGCGCGGGGCCCCCTGAAACGCGGGGCCCTGTGCAAAAAACATTCTCGCTCAATGGACGGGCCGGCCCTGTGTCTCGGTGCCGTTGGATGATTTCACCAAATGTGGCTGACTTATCCTGTTGTCCACGGAGAACTCCTGTTACAGGTAAGTAACTCCGTTTTCCTGCAAAACCTTAATCCTTTGTGACTCAATGCCCTCTCTAACAGAGCACAACTCCTTCACCAATTTGATCTACTCTTATTGCAATATAATTTTTACCCAGGTATTATAGTGTCCCACTGGTTGTTCTCTTTCTACCATGTCTCTGGGATACCAATCATATCTAACCTCTCATTTAGTGCTATATCTTCTAACTCTCCCATCTTATTCTTTACACTTCTAGTATTTGCATACAAGCATTTTAGAGGTTGTATTTTATTAATATTAATCTCGCTATCAGTAGGCAGGGGTAATTTGGAATCTTTAAGCTCTGTCTACTCTGTATTTAAGGGCATTTAAATTACTTTTGTCTTTACTGGTACCTCTGTCGATATGCCCTAACTTCAGTCTTTTGCTAGTATCCTTCACGGATACATCATTCAGAACCATGCATTCTTGGGTGACCGTCGGCTTTCCCCTATTATCTAGTTTAAAAACTGCTCTCTCTCCTTTTTAGAGGTTAATGCCAGCAGCCTGGTTCCATCCCAGTTAAGGTGGAGTCCATCCCTTCAGAAAAGCCCCTCTTTTCCCCAGAATGTTCCCCAGTTCTTAACAAATCCAAAACCCTTTTCCTTGCACCATCGTCTCATCCACGCATTGAGACTCCGGAGCTCTGCCTGCCTTTTGGGTCCTGTGCGTGGAACAGGAAGCATGAAGCTGTGCACTTTTTCAGAAAGGCCTATATATGGAGGGAGTTGGGGTAAAATATCATGCCTGAAAAAAACATTATGAAGGTCATTCTAGAACACAAATAGATTGGATGTGTACAGGAGATGGATTACTCCTGAAAACATCAATGGCTTAATTCCAAAACCTGCCTCCCATGTACATACACAGTGCAAACACAGGGATCTCAGAATGTGCCTGGGAAAGGCAGAACGAGGGTGTGGTCTGCCAGGGAGACATATAAAGCATATTCAAGAAAGACCTGTGTATGTTTTCTGTGCTCCCCGCAGATGTGTTCATTATTCCAGCAGAAACGTGAATAAGGTCAGTATTTAGAAATATATTTCTGATGTGCTTGTATACAGGTTGCAACAAGTATGCTTCAAACTGGTGTGCCTGCATTTTGTAAAACACAACTAGATGCATGTATAATCAACAGAAATCAGGGCAAGAGAATCTTCTAGGCTAAGGGGCATGAATAACTACCCATAAAGACATTTGAAAACCAACAATAATGAATATGGTGGCTATGCTGACAGCTGCTGTTTGTGTTACATGAGCTAATCTGGGGGGCCAAGAAGGTGATGGTAAACGGAACTCACTCAGATGAAAGGAAAGTGATTAGCAGTGTGCCTCAAGGTTCGGTCCCTGGGCTGGTACTGTTCAATGTATTTGTGAGTGATATTGCAGAAGGACTGAATGGGAAAAATCTGTCTTTTTGCAGATGACACAAAAATTTGCAACAGAGTGGATTCAACTGAGGGAATGGAAAGCATGAAGAAAGATAGTGTAGTTACTCACCTGTAACATGTGTTCTCCAGGAACAGCGGGAATCAGTCCTCACATATGGGTGACGTCAGCACCTACAGAGCCCGCACGGAGCATTTCTCCAGCTTTCAAAGAAAGCCTTTGGGAATGCCACCACACGTCTGTGGTCCCCTGTTCCACTCAAAGGTGCCATCTTACTCAGTCAGGTGCCATAGCCCTTCTAAGAAGATGGTAAAAAATGAACAGCAAGAATGAACAGCAACTCCAAGGGGAGGAGGGAGGGTTGTGAGGACTGATTCCCGCTGTTCCTGGAGAACACTTGTTACAGGAAAGTAACCACACTTTCTCCAGGAACAAGCAGGAAGTCAGTCCTCGCATATGGGACTCTCTAACTACAGGCTACCGAGGTCTTGTAGGGAAAACATGGCAGAGCCGTGAGCAGTCGCCAGTGAAAAGCCAAAGGCAGCCCACGGACCCCAGGGTCCATGGATTGCCATGCTCCCGGTAGCCAGAACAAGAAGGGTCAGAGGGCAGGAGTTGCTTAAACCCCGAACAGATTACAGCCTGGCTGAAGGTGCTGTCCTGATGGGACTACCTCTCCAGGCAGTAACGTACCACAAAAGTGTGAGAGGAGGATCAGGTGGCGGCTCGGCAGATGTCCGTCAGTTGCACCGAGCACAGGCTAGCAACAGATGTCACCATTGCTCGGACATTGTGAGCCGTGACTGCAGTCCAGGGGAAGCCCAGCCTGGGCCAAGGCGATGCAGTCTGCCACCCAGATGGACAAAGTACGCTTAGGGACTGCCAGCCGCAGACGGATGGGATCATAGGAGACGAAGAGCTGCCTGGATCAACGGTGGTCCCGAGTCTGCTACAGGTATAAGGAGAGAGTCCTCTTATAGTCCAGCATGTAGAAAATCGTTGACACCCGGTCGGCGTGGGGCTTTGGGAAGAAGATGGGCAACACTATCTCTTGGTTGAGATGAAAGTACGAGAAAGCCTTCGGGAGGAACTAGGGGTGAGTATGCAGACCACCTTGCTCCTGTAGAACCTTGTATATGGTGCCTCTGCCATCAGCGCCTGGAGTTCGCTGATTCTCCTGGCAGAAGTGAGAGCCACCTGGAAGACTACCTTACATGACAGATGCCACAGTGAGCAGGTAGCCATGGGCTCAAAGGGCAGCTTGGTCAGCTGCATAAGGATCATACTGAGGTCCCATTCTGCCAGGGGAGGGTGGGTGGGGGGCCTGGACAGGAGCAGGTCTTGCATGAAGTGAAAGATGAGCAGTTGCCCCGAGAGGGGCTTGCCGAGATGGTACTCAGGTGAACCCTGACCAGTTAGGCTTCAGACCAGCCTGTGAGAGGTGGAACAGGTACGGCATGAGAACGGGTCTGCTCGGAGTTCCGAGCACCACACCGAGAATAGATGCCACTTGAAGGCGTAAGCTCGCCTGGTCGAGTCCTTTTGTGATGCAAAAACAATGTCCTCAATCTCCATGGGGAGATGGTAGGATCTAGGGCAACCCGCTCAGCTGCCATGCCATGAGGGATACAGACCTTAGGTTGGGGTGAAATAACAGGCCGCCCTCCTGCGTCAGCAGCTCCAGCGAGTTTCCGAGAGGGAATGGGGGCTCCGTTGAGGGACTGGGCCACGAGGATCAAGGCCTTGTTCCACTGGACTTTGAGAAGGGTCTGGGCAATGAGGGGAAGGCATACATTGAATCACATGTTATTTTCATTCTGTGACCCTAGTGTGTAAATAATTACCCTTGGTTATCCAAGTTTTTGTTGTCCTGTTACTTGTAAACTCACCCTTGGTTATCCAAGTTTTGCTGCACTGTTAATTGTAAACTCAGGCATATGTAGCCTGTCTGATTTTTCTGTTCCATGTAAACCGCGCTGATGCCGAATAGTGCGGTATATAAGAAATTGTAAATAAATAAATACAGCAGGCCCGTTGTCCACTAAAGGAGGAAGGCATCCGGGGCCACCTTGTCTGGGTGCAGGAGGGGACTGCAGAACCGGGAGCTGCGAATTTGCAGGGCTGGCAAAGAGGTCCAGGTCTGGAGTCCCCCGTGCAGCCAGAGGATTCTGCTGAGCCGGTTCACCAATGCATTGTCCTGGCCGGGCAGATAGGTGGTTTGGACGGTCATGCCCTGGCTTACTGCAAAGGAGCATAGAGCCACTACCTCTGAACAGAGGCTGTAGGAGCCAGTCCCTCCTTGTTTCTTCAAATAGAACATCATGACCTGACTGTTCATCTGGACCAGCACTGCTCGATGCTGCAGGCTGTCCCTGAAAACCTTGAGTGGAAGGTGGACAGCCCGGAGCTCCAGCAGGTTGATCTGCTGCCAGGACTCTGAGGGACCATGCCCACTGCGAAGAGCGGCGCACTTTGCAGTGGGCTTCCTAGCCCACCAGAGAGGTGTCCATAGTCAAGACCACCTGATGTATTGGAGCTTGGAAGGGCATGCCTCAAAGCAGGTTCCAAGCCTCCTGCCACCAAGCAAGAGACACCACCACACTGGGCGAGACCAAGATGGGGTCTATGAGGCGACTGGTCAATTGTGTCAACTGTGCTCTGAGGCACCACACTGCACTGCTTTCATGTTGAGGCGGGCATTAGGCACAACGTGGACCATGGAGGCCATGTGGTCGAGAAGGCAAAACATCGTCTGGGCCGAGACGCTGTGGCACCACACCTCAGCCACTAGGGACATGAGGCGGTCTGCCCTGTCATGAGGAAGGAAAGCCCTGGCCTGCAGGGCATCCAGGCAAGCCCCAATGAACTCCAGGGAATGAAATGGAGTAAGGTGGGACTTTTGGTAATTGATCATGAATCCCAGATGTTAGAGGAGGTGGATGATGTGGTCTGCAGCCTGCCGGGCTTCAGAGGCCGGACCCCCTGTTATGAGCCAGTTGTCTAGATAGGGTTAGACTAAGGTGCCCTGCAGCGAGAGATGGGCCGCAGTCATGGGCAGGTATTTTGTGAAGACCCACGGGGTGGACGCGAGGTCAAAGAGAAGCACCCTGTACTGGTAGTGGTTTCCCTGAACCATGAAGCAGATGTACTTTGTGTGCTTGGGATGGACTAGGATGTGAGTGGAAGCATCCTTTAAGTTTAAGGAGCATAGCTAATCGCCCTGCTGGAGATAGGGCAATAATGTTCCAATGGAGAGCATCTTGAACTTCTCCTGCAACAGGAACTTGTTTAGGTTCTGCAGGTCGAGAATGAGCCAGAGGTCCCCTGTCCTCTTTAGGAGGAGGAAGTAGCAGGAGTAAAACTCCTGTCTTTTGAGATGCGGTGGAACTGGTTCTACTGCCCTGACCTTGAGGAGGCCTGCAAGTTCCTGACGCAGGAGGGCCTGGTGCTGGGGAAGCAGCTTTGGCTCCCTGGGGATGTATGGAGGGAAGGAGGAGCTGGTCCATATGGAGGGGATAGCCCTCCTGGATGATCTGGAGGACCCAGGTATTGGTGGAAATGGACTCCAACTTCTGGGAGAAATGGACCAGATGCCCCCCGATGGACAGCCAATCTGTCAGCAGACGAGAGGCTATGCAGATGGCGTCAAAAGCCAGAGGATGGCCAAGTCGGCGCCAGGGGTTGGGTCTTGGAATCCTTCGGCTTAGAAGGGCCATGCTCTTACCCTGGCTGCCCTGGGAGGGGGGGGGGCGATGCCAGCAGGTAGGACGGATAGCCCCTATATGGGAGCCCCTTCCTTTGGAAGAAAGGCTTCCTGTCCTGTTTCTTCCTGGGGAGGGAAGAAGTTTTGCAGGAGAAGCAAGTGCAAGTCACGTGCTCTGTCTGAATCTCCGCTGCCTTGTCTTCCATGGGCCTCCCGAGACAGGGGACATCTGGCAGCTTCTCCTGGACCCACTGTTCCAGGTCCGAGGACTGGAGCCAAGCCTGCCAGCTGCCGCCACCTGGGTGGAAGACTCAAAGCCATTGTATGCCACTCAAGAGGTACTTTGACATTCTGTTGGACTTCAAGAGGGCTTGAAAACAGAGGTGGTCTCCGTCAGAGCCTGCCACGAAGCCTCTGAGCTCTTTAGCGAGATCACTGAGGAATATAGAATTGGTAAACTTGGACACAAGGCTTACCAGGGCTCCATGCTGTCATGCCGCATCCGAGGGCGTAGAGGGTACGATATTCTTCAGTCCCGCTGGGCAGTGAGTCAGTCTTCGGGCTCTTTAGCTTCTGCATGGCAGATTGGACCACTATTGCGGTGTAAGGAAGCTGGGCTTTCCAAAACCCTGGGCCCTGCTAAACCCCATACATAGTGTCCAGGCACCTGCTCACAATAAGGACAGAGGCCAGCATCTCCCACATGCGGAGGAGTCTGTTCAGAAAGGGAGGAAATGGAATTGAGAGTTTCCTTCAGAGGAGCTTCACATTAAAGAATATCGAGCTCCTCAGACTCAGTGGCTAGGGCCCGAGCCAAGTCCCAGACAAACTCCAGAAAGGTGGTGTCTAAGGGAAGCGCCCACCGCCTCTGGGTTGGAAGAGAGGGGTCTTAAGTGAGGTCTTGGTGGGACAGACTCACCAGAGAGGTTTCCCCATCAGATTCCCACTCTGAGTAGTCCGTGGAGGACTCTAAGTCAGACGGCTTGAGATGGGTCTGTGACCCACACCGAGCTCCTGAGGCCAAAGCCTGCCTGGTATCTGAGGCGCTTGCCTGAGAAGATCTCGTGCCCTAGGACTGGGATGGAAATAGAGACCCTTGCCGAGGACCCTCATGAGGCTTATGGCTCTCGGGGTCACTTTGGCGGCCCAGGGAGTCCTTGAAGTTGAGGTCCCTACAATCTCGAGGCACATGCTGGCAGAGCCAAACACCAGCGCTTGCTGGGCAGCGAGGAATGCAGACACGCTGCACTCCAAGGCCAGCATTCAGGCCTCCTACTTGGGAGTGGGGTCCTGTGACACTGGGGTGGGGTGGATTAGGTGTCAAGGAGGAGAGGGGATCCTCGCTGGGACAAACCTTAGGAGACCTGGTGCCTTCGCTGAAGGCCTCTGTATCAGTTCAAGGTACTTTACTGGGCCGCTCCATCTCAGACTCCAAAGTCTGCCGGGGGTGGGGGGGCTGAGGGACTGGGCACAAGACCTCTCATGCTTGACTGGCACCCCCGACAGAGTCCTTGCAGCCTCCTTCCACTTGCATTCGGGCAACCCCTGGTCAGAGTGCCACGGGGCTCAAGGAGGAGCCACAGGAGACTCCAGGGGTTGCAGGACTGAAGAGTGAGAGGCTACCGGGGATACCGGGACTGCCTTGCAGAAGAGGAGATCATCCAGCTTCTGTTTATGACTCTGGATGGCCTTGGAGGACATCTTCTTGCAGAGGGAGCATAGTTCTGGGTGATGGTCAGCTCCTAGACTCCTAAGACAACAGTCATGGGTGTCAGATGTTTGAAAAACTTATCGCTCACCATCACATTTCTTAAAACCAGAGGCCATTGGGGGAAAAAAGACCCCTGCGAGGTCGACGACCCTAGACACAGCCAGCGGTTAAATAGAGTGTGAAAGCACGGTAAAAAGAAAAAGGCAAAAAACCGAGACCAAGGCCAAAGCAGAGGTACTCGAGAGGCAGGAAGAGGACCAGCGAAAGCCAGATAGCCAAAACCAGTTGGAAATAGAAAACCTTTTTCCGGGGATGAGACGCATGTCCGAAGGGCTCCGCGGAAAAAGGGAGACCGAGTAAGATGGCACCCTTGGGTGGGAAGGGGACCATGCATGCATGGTGGCATTCCCAAAGGCTTTCTTTGAAAGCTGAGGAAATGCTCTACATGGGCTCAGTCTGGGCAGATGTCACCCATATGTGATAACCGACTTCCTGATTGTTCCTGGACTACTACTACTACTACTACTATTAAGCACTTATATAGCGCCACGCATGCAGCGTTGTACAGTCAAACCTACAAGAGACAATTACTGCTCGTTCGAGCTTACAATCTAGTCAAGACAGTATAAAACATTTGTCAATTCGATGGGTTCTACAATTTGGTCATGAAAGTGATCGGGGTTAAGTTAAGATGAAGGATAGAAGTCAGGATCTAAACGCGATGGTGAAGAGATGGGTTTTTAGTCTGGATTTGAAGAGGGCTAGGGAGGGTGCCTGACGTATAGACACAGGTAAGCTGTTCCAGGCATAGGGTGCAGCAAGGTGGAAGGAGCAAAGTCGGGAGTTAGCAGTACGAGTGAAAGGGCTAGATAGAAGTAATTTGTTAGCAGAGCGAAGTTCCCGAACTGGGATGTGGGGAGTGATAAGAGATGAGAGGTACTGAGGGGCCACAGAATGAATGCACTTATAGGTGAGTAGGAGAAGCTTGAATTGGATGGAGAGCCAATGAAGCGACTTGAGAAGAGAAGTAATGTGGGCATGGCGGGATTGGCGGAAGATTAGTCGAGCAGCATAATTTTGTATGGATTGAAGGGGGAGGAGGTGGCTCACGGGGAGACCAGCAAGTAGTAGGTTGCAATAATCAAGGCAAGAGGAGATTAAGGAGTGGATAAGCGTTTTGGTAGTGTGTTCTGACAGGAAGGGGCAAATTTTGCTAATGTTGTAGAGAAAGAAGCGGCAGGTCTTAGCAATGTGCTGGATATGTGTGGAGAAGGAGAGGGAGGTGTTAAAGATGACTCCCAGATTGCGGACCAAGGGAACAGGGAGGATCGTGGATCCATCCACGGAGACTGAAAAAGGGGGAAGAGGAGGAGAGGAGTTAGGGGGAAAGAGGAGGAGTTCAGTCTTGGCCATGTTCAATTTCAAGCAACGATGAGCCATCCAGGCGGCGATGTCAGAAAAGCAGGCAGAGATCTTGGCCTGGATTGCAGGGGAGATATCAGGAGTAGAGAGGTAGATTTGGGGGGAGTCAGCATAAAGGTGGTACTGAAAACCATGGGAGGAGATAAGCGCGCCAAGGGATTGGGTGTAAAGAGAGAAAAGGAGGGGACCCAGGATGGATCCACCAACATGGAGCAGGGTGGGAGAGGAGGAGGAGCAGCCAGTGTGTACACTAAAGGAGTGATGGAAGAGATAGGAAGAGAACCAGGACAATACGGGGCCCTTGAAACCAAGCGAGGAGAGGGTGGAGAGGAGAAGATTGTGGTCAACAGTGTCAAAGGCAGTGGCGAGGTCAAGAAGGATGAGGACAGAGTAGAGGCCCTTAGATTTAGCGAGGAGCAAGTCATTGGAGACTTTAGTAAGGGCCGTTTCGGTGGAGTGTAGGGGATGGAAGCCGGATTGTAGTGGGTCCAGGAGGGCCGGAAGTCGAGGCAGCGTCGGTGGACTGCTCGTTCTAGAAGTTTGGATATGAAGGGAAGGAGGGAGATGGGTCGATAATTGGAAGGACAGGTGGGATCAAATGAGGGTTTCTTGAGGTGTGACAACAGCATGTTTGAAATCGATGGGGACAGTTGCAGTGGAGAGTGAGTGCAGAATATGAGAGATGGAGGGGATAATGGTGGGGGAGATCGGGTGTAGACGATGGGTGGGGATAGGGTCAGAGGAACAGGTGGTGGGTTTGGAGGAGGAAAGAAGAAGTGCGGTTTCATCTTTAGAGATCGCAGGGAAAGATGGAAGTAGCAGAGGAAGTCGGGGTGGGGGGGGGAGAATTGGGGAGGGGGGAGGTAGATGAGGGTGTAGGGAATTGGAGGGTAATCTTTTGGATTTTGTCATGGAAGTAGTCGGCAAGGGTTTGGGCAGAAAGTGAGGGCAGGACAGGGGCACCTTAAGGAGAGAATTGAGGGTATTAAAAGAGGTGGCGAGGATCACAGGCTAGGGAGTTAGTCAGATGGATGAAGTAGTTTTGTTTGGCAAGTGCTATCGCTGACTGGAAGGAGCCAAGCATGAATTTGAAGTGTAAAAGGTCTTCATGGGAGCGGGATTTGGCCCAAGCACGCTCAGCGGAACAGGCACAGATGCATAGATAGCAGGTTGTAGATGAAAGTCAGGGCTGGGGAGTAGAGCGTCTAATGGGATGAGGGGTGGGCGGGGCAAGAGTGTCAAGAGCCGAGGATAGTGTAGCATTATACGAGGCTACTGCCTTGTTGACGGATTTGGAGGACAAAAATGTAGGAAAGAGATGGGGAGATGGTGGAGTGAGAGTCAAGGGATCAATGTTATGAAGGTTTCTAAATAGGTTGGAGGAGACGGGACGGGGTTGAGACAGCGGAAGCTGAAGATTGAAGGTTAAAAGGTGATGGTCAGATGGGGGAAGGATTGAGTTGTGGAAATTTAAGGGAGAGGAGTTGGAGAAGAATATCAGGTCAAGGCAATGGCCGTGCAGGTGGGTGGGGGCAGTGGAGCAAAGCTGGAGGTTAAACGAGGAGGTGAGGGCAAGGAGCTTTAAGGCATGGGGATCAGAGGGGTTGTTGACGTGAATGTTGAAGTCACCAAGAATAAGAGTGGGGGAAGAGGGATCTAGAAAGGCGGAAAGCCAGGAGTCGAAGTCGGTAAGGAAGGTTGATTCGGATTTGTCTGGTGAGTGATAGATAACAGCTACTCGGAGGGGAAGTGGTGTGAAAAGGCGAATGGAGTGGACTTCAAAGGTGCGTAGGACCTAGATTGGCCACTGTTGGAAACAGGATACTGGGCTTGATGGACCTCGGTCTGACCCAGTATGGCATGTCTTATGTTCTTATGAGAGGGAGGAGTGTGATTGAGGCAGCGGGAGGGGTTGGAATTGGCAAGAGGGAGAAAGTAGGAGGCCAACACCACCACCACGGCCGGTGGAATGAGGTGTATGGGAGAACTGGTAGCCTCCGTGGCAGAGAGCAGCAGCAGATGTGGTATCATCTGGGGGGAGCCAGGTCTCGGTTAGGGCAAGGAGATGGAGCATTAGAGATAAAGAGATCATGAGTAAAAGGAAGTTTGTTAGGGAGGGAGCATGCATTCCATAGGGTGCATGAGAACGGGAGAGCGGAGGGGGGAAGGAGAGGGATGTGGATAAGGTTGGATAAGTTACGTGAGGACTTCTTTTCACGGTGAAACAGCAGTCTAGGGGGGTTGTTACGTGAGGAACTACTGCCAGAGGGACCAGGGTGTGGGTGCGTGTCACTGGATGAGTGTACTCTCCAGGAGGGACGTGAGGGAGGGGAAGTGAAAGGGGAATGAGGGGAAATGTTGATGGTATCAGTTAGAGTATGTGAGGATTTCTTTGTAGAGTGAGACAGAACTCTACAGGGGATAGGGTTGGGGTCGCTATCTCTGGTTGAGAGACTGGAGCATGAATGTGGGAGGGCAGAAGGGGGAAGGAGAGGGATATGGATGAGGTTAGATAAGGTGCGTGAGGAGCTCTTCTTACAATGAGAGAGGAGAGGAATCGAGGGGGACCAGGGTTGGGGTTGATGTTGCCTGATGAGAGAAGGAGGAGGAGTAGTAGTAGAGAGTGGGGTAAGACGGAGGCAGTACGGCAGAAGCAAGGGTGGGGTTGCCTTAACGAAAGAGGGGCTGGTTGAATGAGGGGGAGGGGGAGATATAGTTCAAGGGCAGATGCTAGGTTAGAAGACAGAATGGAGGGAGAGGTGAGGAAGGTAGAGGGAGAGTAGGGGGAAGATGAGTGAGGGTGTTGGTAGGAGGGGATGCAGTTGGGGAGTATGAGGAAGAGAAGGACAATGTGATGTGGAGCCATGGCAATGGAGTGGGGGCTGAGCAGTGTAAGCTCTTGCAGGCAATGAGATGGCTTTGTATTTTAAACACAATGCAGTATAAGCTGAATTACACGTAGGGACTACACGCTACAATGCAGTATAAGCTGGGTTACATGCTACATGCTGCAATGCTAAGATGGGTTACAAGTAGGGACTACACGCTACAATAAGGGTTAAGGTAGGGGTAGTGAAGGGAGTGAGGCCAGTGCAGTAAGGTTTTGGTGGAAACAATGGATAGCCAAGTTCAGTGCAAGCAATGGGTAGCCAGTTCAGTGCAATGCAGGATTAGTTGCAGATATAGGGGTAGGGATAGTGAGGGGGCAATGGGTAACAGTGGAGACATTTGGCTGTGGGTAATAGAAACAGTGGGGTGGTTATTTCGTAAGGAGGATGATAGGATCAGGCGGCAAGGTATGGAGGAGCATCGCACCAAGGCACCTGGTCCCCACCTAAGGGCTCTCTGGCAAGGCCCTCAGGCGCAGGTGCGCCCAATGGCGCATCGAGAAATGGAGCCAGAGGAGGGGGGCCCGGAGCGTGCCGTCTGGCGTTCTGCCTCTGCGCCTGATGGCGCGTCCAGAAATGGAGCCGGAGGAGGGGGGGGCCCGGAGCGTGCCGTTCGGTGTGCTGCCTCTGCACCCAATGGCGCATCCAGAAGTGGAGCCTGGAGAACTACAAAAGCTGGAATAATGGTCTAATACTTGGCAGTTAAGATTTAATGTGATGAAGTGCAGTATCATGCACTTGGGAAGCAGAAATCCAAGGGAATTTTATGTGAAAGGGGGTGAGAGGTTGGTGTGCATGGACCAGGAACAGGACCTCAGAGAAATTGTTTCTGAGGAACTCAAGGTGGCAAAACAGTGCGACAAGGCAGTGGCAAAAGCCAGAAGGATGCCGGGTTACATACAAAAGAATTACCAGCAGAAAGGAAGAGGTACTAATGCCACTGTACAAGTCACTGGTGAGACTGCAGGAGGAGCATCGACTTCTGTTTATTGATCAAGATCCCTGAGACCACGGAGGATATTCCCAATTACAGGTAAGGTTACACTCTGATTTTGCAAGAAGATAAGGGTATCTAGATATAATGATAAGACACCCCCCCCCCCAAGGGGATCCCGATTTGTGAGGCTGCCTTCCGCAGATGGGCCACAAGGGGTTCAATCGCCATCGCAAACAAAAGTGGGGAAAGTGGACATCCTGCCTAGTGTCTATCTAGCTCAAAGGGTGGCAAAAGAAAGCCATTTACCAGAACTGAGGCCTCAGGGGCAGCATACATTGCCGCAATCCAGTCACGGAAACTAGGGCCAAAGCCGAAGTGCTCAAGAACCATCAGTAAATATTTCCACTCAACCTTAATGAAAGCTTTTTCTGTGTCCAGGGAAAGGACTTTAAAATCTCCAGGCACCTGCCTCAGCCTAAACATAATGTTCAATAATAGCCGAATGTTCTCAAAGCCATAACAGTGACGTATGAAACCCGTTTGACCCGGTGGATAATGTCATGAATGCAAGAATCAAGACGGGATGCTAGTATTTTTGTTAAGGTCTTATAACCTATATTTAGTAGTGAGATTGGACGATAGCTACTGCACAAAGGGTCTTTACCCTCCTTCAGGATTACCATAATCATGGCATGGTAAAACGAGTCAGGAAGTTTAGAAAGGTTTACTCTTTGTAAAAACTCTTGGAACAGAGGACAGTCCAAAGTGCCCAGCAGTCGTTGCCACTTAGCACTGCAGTGGCAATCATTTTGTCTTTTAGACAAATGGTTCATCTCTGGATGTAAGTGTTGGCGTTCTCTGCGTGAAACTGCCCACCTGCTACAGTTCTTGGGTTTTCCAATTAATTAAGGCGGCAACCCTGATTCCCACCTAATCCATTTCAAAGGGGCACTCATCAATACAAGAGTCTTCCCTTCAAATGACAAGGTTCTAACCCTTGTGTGTCTCACCATGCAACTGGGCAGAATCTCAAGCTCAGTTATGGCCCACAGTTATCTTGCAGTTGTTAGGCCATTTGGTAGCAATGGTCTTTGTCCTTCCTTGTTCATGTGTTCTCTTCTAGTGGCACCTTAAACAGCACTGCAACCAACACTGTCAGGCCCTCAGCCACAGGTTTCAAGGGGATCTTATCTTAAGCCTCATTTGGTGGAGCAGTCCACAAAACGTCACAGCGGGCCACCCTTTCAAACCCCACACCTAGAAATAACCGCTGCCAAAGAGGCTTTAACCCAAGGGTGGGGTTCTCATTTTCTGTATCTCACACAAGGCATTTGTAACAACCGAGAGCGTGCCTTGCACATCAATCTGTTGGAAATCCATAGAATCCTCAATGCCCTGAAGGCCTTCAGAACCTGGCTCAAAGAGAAGGTGGTAATGGTAAAGACAGACAAGCCAGTGGCCATGTTTTACATCAAAAATGGTGAAAGGCTCCCTCCTTCTCCGACAAGCAGCAGTCACATTTGGAATTTGTTTGTACCCTGCAGATCACATTGCAGGTAGTCTATATTCTTGGATATCGCAATCAACTGTAAAGTGCTCTCATTAGACAGCTAAAACCCTCATGAGATGTCCCTAGACCCTTCAGTGACCCATCTACTTCAACTTTGGGGCTATTTGATCACTCAACCTTTTTTTGTTTCGACTGAAAGTGTAAAATGCCTCATCTTTTGCTCTCTTTAATCAGCTCCAAACAAGTTAGCACATGATGCCTTTGCAATTCCTTGCAACACGGGCTTAAAGTATGCTTTCCCACCCTACTAGTTCTATTGATCGATCATCCAATACCTCTTCATCATCAACCTAATGGTTAGAGCATTGGCTTGGGAAGCCAAGAGACCAGGGTTCAATTCCCACTAGCATTCCATGTAGCCTTGGGCAAGTCACTTAACCTCCATTGCCTCAGACAAATCCAACTTGTCAATCTCCCTGTTTAGTGTACATTACCAATTTTAAGTACCAACATCAACCACTTTGACTAAAATGATAAAGCAGAATACAAAAGCTAATAAAATAAATAAATATTGACTCAGAGTAGAGGCTTCAGACACTCTAACCTGAGGAGCCTATCCCTCATGGTGTAAAGGTTCAGCAGCAACCATTAGACCCTCTTCTTGTATCAGAAGAGAAAGCACATTCTCTTGGCTTCTAGATGTCTTTCCACCAGAAGATTCAATCCATTTAAAATAGTCTCGTTTGTTTGTGGGGCCATATGTAATATCCATAATCCTTTCACTTGCTTGGCAATGACTAATTTGTTCCATCTCTCCAATTCTGGACTAAAACTTCATTGGTTTGGCTCCATCTGGTAGTAACAAAATACCACAAGCTGGATAGCAAAGCCCTCTTGGTGCACTCCCTTGTTTCTAGATTCTTGAGGGGTCTAACATCAAGCCTCTTCTCAAATCACCTTCCTCAATATAGTCTTTGCTTGCTTCAAAGAAGCCCCTTTTGAACCAGCAGCCAATGCATCACTTGAGTATCTTATATGGAAAGCCATACTACTGACGACTATTGCAATAGTAAAACTCAACAAAATCTAAGAACTGGTGCATTATCTCCCATATATCTTGATTTTTCCTACAATAGAGTTGTACTCCAGACTCATCCAAAATTCGATGGACCATGCTGGTCTTTATCTGCCATCATATACTATGCTACCATGACATATAGAAGTTGTCTCAGCTTTATCACATACAATCCCAATGACTCCAGCAAGCCTGCCTTGAAGTGGATTGTCTCCAAATGCTATCAAAACTGCATCATATCCTACCTTCTGGCCACATTGGTTAAGCATCAAGGTCTCTTCTGTTACCAGCCTTAGAGTAGCATCCCTACAATTCATCTGTAAGGTGCTACTTGGGCATCCCCACACATTCACTAAGCATTACTGCCGCAAACAGTTGGAAGTCCAAGATATGGCCTTTCATCCGGAGAGATATGATTCAGACCTTTAAATACTGAAAGAGTATTAATGAACAAACAAACCTCTTCCAAAGACGGGAGAAGCTGTAAAACTAGAGGGCATAATGAAGCTGCAAGGGGGTAAATTGAAAGGCAATATCAGGAAATACTTTTTCACTGAAAGGGTGGTGGATACTTGGAATGCCCTCCTGATGGAAGTGGTGGGGGCAAATACAGTGACAGAATTCAAAATGTCATGGGACAGACACAGTGGATCCCTTTATAGCAGCAGGATAAAATCAAAACATACATAACCATCTCTTATATCTCAGTAAATAGAGGCGACCTACACAGAGCAGTGGGTACACCCCTAAAAAAAGGCATGGGGAGGGATGACCTGCACGAAGCAACAGGTGCACCTACTCTTGCCACTTTCCTGGGCAGAGTAGATGGACCATACTGGTCTTTATCTGCCATCATGTACTATGTAATAGGGGTTCTTTGTAGACAGCAGAGGAAATGCAACACCTCTCACCCTCTCCTCCTTCCCCTCAAGGTCAAAAATAGAGAACAAGAGGAAGGCAGACAATCTGAAACTCTCAGAAATGGAATGGACTGAAGATAGAGAGCCACCAAGGGAAAAGTGGAAACATCCATGCAAGCCCAGAGAACTCCTAAAGACTTCTCTAAAGCTATGTGAGAGCTTCAGCACATCTGCTCCATCAGTGCAGCTGTATTCCTGTCATCTAGGGAGAACCACTGTTACAGGTAAGCAACTAGTTTTACCTTAAAAAAAAAAAAATTACCCTAGCCCCCCATTTGTTCCGTCTTGAATAGATTTAGGCTCTGAAGCAGGGACCGTCTCTTATGTGTAGTGCTGCATATACCTAGTAGCGCTATGCAAATTAGTAGTAGTAATAGTAGTAGTAGTAATAGTAGTAATAGCAGCCTACATGCAAATAGGATGCATGTCTTACACCACTGATCCATTTTCACAAATTCATTCTTCTAAAAGAGGACTGTATGTGCCATTTACTTTTACTCCTGTTTTGATTCTTCACAATGATGACAACGATGCCGATGATGATGATGACGCCGATGCCGATACATTTCTTCTGGTTAGCACGTGCAAGATCTGAAAAATATCAAAAGTTCATTAAAACGTGTTTGGTCATCAAAAGTCAGTTTATGTGAGTTTCATTCATCATCATCTTTGATGAAACTGGATTATAGACATGGTTAGCAAAATACCCGTCAGAGATTTGAAAGTCAGATGGGCCCGTTCCGCAGATAGGACAGCAATGATCTAAAGGAGTTAAATACCCTCCAAGGGAGCTCAGTCAAGTGGAGGCAAGATGTTACATCTGCAGAGGTTTTTGGCATAATTATAATTTGGGAGAGACAAGAGGGAGTAATACCCCCCCCCCCATATGCTCTCGGTGATGGTTCCAATTGTCACCATGAACTCAGTAACCCTTGCCCCACCCCATGGTAAAGTTCTTCTCCGGCCTTCTGGTGGAGATAATGTTAAAAGTCAGTTAGATGAGGTGTCAGCAATCTGTGCAAATGCTAGTTACTTGCAGCTTGGTTATCACGTCAGGTGGCCTTCAAATATTGTGCACATTACTTTTGGTAGTGGTCCTAGCTCATGTGAGTCCAGGTCCTAGTACTCACCAGAACATAGATATAGGGCTCCTTAAACACGCCCCCCCCCCCCCCAAAAAAAAATACCAAGTGCAAGCCATCCCTTGGCAGAAAGTGCCTCATAGAAAGAAAGAAAAAAAAAGTTAGAGATCTTTGATTTTTAAGGCAGTAATTTTTTGTGTTTAAATTGCTGTTATAAAAAAAAAGTAATATGTGTTGTACAAAGCAATGAGGTTGTCCATTAGTCCACTTTGTCAATAAGCAAAAGAAAAGCAAGAATATAAAAGGTGATCTCTTTTTACTGGACTAGTTTAAGTCTAATTTTGTATAGTTTTTGAAGGCTAAAACCTAAATACTCTTATGATTCACATATATTCCAGAATCATCATCTTTTGTTCATACTGTCCTGATCTGAAGGCATTTGAAAGCTGGTCAAAATCTGACTTAAAAAGAAAACACTTTTCTTTGTTTCTTTTTTTTGCTTACTGGCCTTTTGTTGCACAACAAAAAATATTAATGTTTACAACTTTACTTGGATAAAACATCCCTATTATCCCACCTGTCAGCTCCACCCTCCCCCCCCCCATCATTTATCCCAAATTGCTTATTTGCCTTGTCTGTCTTCATCAGATTAAACTCCAGAATGCAAGAACTACCTCAATCTGTCTCTGTTCAGCACTATGTTAGCCTCCTAATACCAATTTCTAAAATGCTACCACACATATGCAGCACTGCACAGAAACACATGAAGAGTCCTCGCTTTACAGACCTTACAAACCAGAGGGCTATTTTTGACAGATAGCTAAGATATTAAAGCAGCCCGGTTTTAATACAGCTAGAGAATGTGAGCAAACTCTGAAGCCTGCTTAAGGCAAAGATGCAGCAAGGTGGAAAGAATGGAAGTCAGGAGGTGGCCGTGGAGGAGAAGGGTAGAGATGAATGGAGTTTGAGGAAGGATTTAGGCAGAGAGAAGTAATAAAAAGCCGTAGGGTTGCGGCATTTGTAGGTGGAACAAGAGGTTTGAACTGGATGGAAACAAATAGGGAGCCTTTGTAATGTCCTGAAGAGAGGGTTCCCTGAATGTATCATGGAAAGATGGTGCATAGCTATATACATCTTGCAGTACTAACAAAAAGGTAAAGCCTAATTTTTTGTATTATATAATTCAATGGCAGAAGTTTGAATTATGGGCTCGGGGGGGGGGGGGGGGAGCCCACTTTGAAAGCTACAAATGGGCTCCCTTTCTCCTAGGGGTCCCCCTGCACCATAAGGGCTGCTTGTGCAAAATTTACACCACAGATATAATTTCTATATTGTGTGTAACACAAATGGATTTAGTTTAAAAACAGAACATTTCTTAATTATGCATCGAAAAGATTTAAAGACACATTTTACAAAGGGCGGCCCAAGTGCAATCTGGGATGTAAAAGCCAGAATGTCTGGAGGGAAAAAGCCCCCCACTCAGGCACGTGCAAGTTCAGGCATGATTTCACAGACATGGACGTCTATTGACACTGCTAACATAGAAGGCCCCAGAAGGAAAAATTAGACCTTACCTGCTAATTGTCTTTCCTTGAGTTCTCTCCAGGCCAGTCCAGTCCAGGAACCGTTGGGTAGTGAAGGGGAATTGGCTGACAGGTATGTCTAGTATGGCTGCATCCTTGCCTGAGATTGTAATACATTATGATGGCACGGAAGAAAAGCATGTGGGCTAAGAAAATGAGTACCCAGAGCCCAGCACAACAAGAGTGAAGCTAGAGGAACCATATTCTGAGCAGGAGTGCACAGAAAAAATGGACCCAGCTAAGAGAAGATAGCCCAGGCCTGAACAAATTGAACAGGCCTCAGCAAGTTGGGCAAGCCTGGACAAGTTAAACAGGCCAAACAAAGCTGGTGATACAAAACTATTCATAAGCCCTGAAGACTACAGTGCCAGTGATTAACGAAACAAAGGGGATGGCAGGGTGTAGCCAGAATGACTCAACACTAGCAAGAATAAAAGCCATTAATATGCTAATAAGGGTGGATCCCAAGAATGAGCCTTTGCTCCAAAGGAAAGACCCTCTGCAGACTTTTGCACACGGCCCTCCTTTGCCCCAAAGGAAACAGGCCTCTGACATGGCCTTCCAGCCTTTTACAGACAGTACAGCAACCTTTGCACACGGTACAAAACTTTTGTGCAGGAGTTGCTACAGAGGGTATAGGGTATATAAGGAAGCAGTTACAGAGCTCATGGGGGGCCTTCTCTGTCTCATCACTATGAGAAAGGGAACGCTGCCTGCACTCAGATCTCTCAGATAGACACTTGTGTATCTGTGTTTACAGCTTTTGCTTGTGCCAAATAAAAGAATTGTTGCTGGCAAATAATTGTGATCTGAGTTCCTTTTTATTTTTCTGGTGCACGACTCCCATGTGCCCAGGCAATTGGAAATATTGGTGATATTTGAGGAACTTTTGTGGGAAAACCAGGCCCACAATTTGTGCTGAAACCCGGGATGATATTTGAGGACAATTGGTGCCTGAAACCCGGCCTCCTGAGTTTTAGAACTCCTAAATTTTTTCTAAATTGCCCAAGGATTCCTCTGACTGCAGTTTTGGCTTGCCTGCGTTTTTGTCAGAGAGGATACCTCCTGTTTTAAATTGTGCAAAAAAACAGGAGATGTGGATACCATCCTAATAGAGGATGAGGATTCCTTTTGCTGGTTCAAAAGATGAGGATTCCTTCTGCCGGTCCAGAAGATGAGGATTCCTCCTGCCGGGTTCAGGAGATGAGAATACCGTCCTGAGGGACGAAGAGAGCTCTGTGGACACCCTACAGTCACTGTTCCCTCTAAGCTGTGCGCGTGTGCGCGCGCACATACTTTACAACAGAGCGCACAAAAATTACGACTCTGATTCTGATAGAAAACAACACAGACGTCTTAAAATTTAAAAGTTATGATTGTAATTACTAGAAATTTCCCGCTTCATTTAGTAATCGTCTATATTTTCATTTAATTTGATTAAAATCAATGTGGTGTACATACTGTATTCTGACGTGTAGTCAAATTTTAAAGTATATAACTCCGAGTGTCGTTATGTAGTGCACAAAAATATAACCTTCCTTCAAAAGCTGCACACAGCTGATATTTTATGCGCACATAGCCTACAGAAAATTAGAGGGAACATTGCCTACAGTAGTGAGTATTGCTGCATTACCTGCCTACAAACAAGGACAGAAGGCTTACCCTATCTGATTGGTGGGTGAGTATGAAATTTACACATATGCATATGTATTTTATGTAACTAATGTTGTTTTGTTGTGTAGAAAATTGTTAGAGTGTCTCTGTGTTTAGTTGTAATATTAGGGAAAGAAAGTTTGAAAGTTTGCCCAGACATTAGGTCTTTAAAACTCCAGGATTGATTGGTGTATGCTTGAGACTGTACGTACATTGGTATGAAGTGGCTGTGTGTCCCTATCCACGTTTTCATACCCCCGCGAGGGGATTGGCTGGGTTTGGACGAAGCATAAGAATTGTGTGCCTGTATGAATCCTGGATTTGTAACTTTGCGCCTCTCTATATAAAGAGGTTTGATTCTCCATCTATAAAAGCAAAGTTACCAGCTTCTGTACATAAAGAAGTTCGATATTTTATCGGTAAAAGGCGAAGTTATTAACAAATTGCCCCTGTCCCCAAACAGTGAAAAACACCAGGTCTACACAGACTATAGGAAAAGGGACAGTGTAGAAAATGTTTTAAAAAGAAATCCAAGAAGGGTGTAGATAATGAAAAAGGGACTGAATCTGGCCCCAAACCCATAGCTTCTCCTCTAACCTCTATAAATAAAGAGGAAAGGGACTGTTCCCTGTAAATAAAAGGGAAATAGGGGGACTCTCCTGTAGGTAAAGGGGAGCAGGGATTACTGTATATAGACTGTTGTACTAGTATAGAAGTGAAGGAAGACAATTGCTTTATTTAATGCATGTCCAGTTTCATTACTATATTTCATGCATAATCAATAGTCAAAGAACCAAATTTTGATCATACCTCTCAGCAGTAAGTAAGGGGTAGTTGAAACTGCTGAGATGGGCTACTTGAAACAGACAGTTTGCACAACTACAGAATTAGCAAAGATGTATGGGGTGGGGAATATCATGTGTAAGAGTTAGCCTGCTACAGCCTATAAAAAAAGAGAGAAAAATCCTTATAAGATTATGAAGAAATAAAGACTTTTTTACCTTTTTACTTTAAGGTCCCTGTTTTTCCCAAGATGTTGTTAAAGCAAGTTACTTTTCAGAACTACCCAGGGGGGAGGGTTTAGTGAAATATATCAAGAAAATCTACTTATTCCAATCAGATAGGCTGCTATACTTAAAAGACTAATAGTCTTGTGTTTAAATGTTTTAATCTACAGTAAATATTGTTTTTCTTTCATTGCTGGCTGTTCATTGCCAAGTGCCCCTGAATGCTAGATCAAACAGGCAAGGCATGAAACTAAGGAAAATGTTTTTGTTTTGCTTTGACCTTCAAGGTAGAGGTTGGGAGCTCTGACAGGACAGTGTGACATTCTGAGCCAGTGGTTACCAGATTGCAACTTGAGAGTGATTTAAATCCTGAGTGAATGAAGGGGTGGTCCAGCTTAATTTTATCTCTGGTACATATATTCGGTTTTGACTGCACATACAAAATTAAACAAGTAATACTTCTGCATGATATGCCATCGTTGACATTTTATTCTGCAGACAGTAAATGCTGTTTTGATTATTGCATTCTTTCCTGCTAGGTACATTAAACTGCCTTGATCAACTGTACTCACTTTTCTGATACTACAATGATACCTTAAAATGATTTTAGTATTCCATATTGCTGTATTACTTTAGTTTATACATTTGCACTTTGTTACCAAATATACTGGTAGCAGTACATTAACTCATGATTTCTGATGAGAACATCTGGACTAGTTCTAGTATGCACTGTAGCTTGTTCTGATGTTCAGGTATGTTTTGGTTCAGGGTGAATACACTGATCATTGGCAATTTCAAAATAGAAAGATAAAATGCAGAATTAGCACTGCTGAAAGGCATATACTGTGCAGTACACCGTTCACACAAATTCACACTTGAAGTTAATAATGCACTGATAATACTGCCCCACTCCTCGTGTGCACTGCCCTTTAGTACTGATTCACACGGATCCATACAGTGCACACTGCACAAATAATGCTGGTGTGTATAATAATCTCCATCATCCCTTGGCTTAGGTATGAAGTTAATTTCTGTCATAGTATGTACACAACTAACCCATTTAGGAACATTGCATGCTGAGTCACCCCTGGAGTGTGCACAATTTTGGTAACATTGAACAGTTGTTGATTTACTGAGTTCAACCTAGGGATAAAAAACAAACAAACTGCTTTTCAGCTCGCAATGCAATGATGTAGGGGATCCCAATATGTCTGATGTCACATTCTTCCAGAGCATGAGAAATTCAGTATTTCAGCCACATTGTCAGTCATATATTTAAGGTTTAGTCCAATACTTCCTGAGGCTGCCCTGGTGAACCCACAGGATATCCACAATTAATATGAATTTGTATATAATGGGTCAGCAGTGTATGCTGACATATCATGCATTTTGATTCTGGATGACTTGAAAACTTGACTGGCTTGGGGTCACTGGGACAGCTTCATAAAGCCTGCCTGAACTATCATGGGGATCAGCAAATATTTATGTATCAATTCCCAAAAACACTAGGTACTTATGATTAGAGAACATCCATGATTTTTTAAGCTTTTGTATTTTTAAAGCCAAAGATTGATTTGTTGATTAATTGATTGATTTGTTGATTAACTTTATTTAAAAGCCTCATGTCCATTAGCATACTGGAAGTGAACAATTTATAAAAAAAATGGTATAATTCAAAAAAGGACTTAGGTATGTAGTTGGTGGAATGATGCAAGTGATAAAAAGTATGGTAAGGGATGAAGTGGGATATTAAGAGGAAGGATTCTGATGGAAATTAAATTGATGAAGGTAATTTAAAGTGATGTATCTGCTTAATGAATATCAACTATGCCGTCTCCAGAATTTTCAATTTAGAAATTCATCTAAGCCCCGACATACTCAACAATTAGAAACAGACACCTGGAGACAGGCTGGGTGCACCTTGCACCCTGATAAGCTTTGGAACACCCACACTGGCCATGTGGTACTTCCAGATGCTTTTTGCCTCCTTTTTGCCTCTGTATGTCCTGGCCAGGCATGCATGGGCAAAGGGGGATAGATTGATGACAAATTCTCACAAAATTGGTATAATTCTACAAATTCTCACAAACAAATTGGTATAATTCTAAAAAAACAACTCGCCAAAATTGCAGAACACGTATGTGGAACTTGTCTGATCTGTAAACATGTGAAGGTCAGTCAAGGGCATAATGGAATATTCACTACCAGCAAATGAATCTCCAGTGATAGAGAGACAAGGAATTAATCAAACTGCCAGATAAAAATTGACACCATACGAGATAGTTACTGGTAGACCATTGAAAGTTTAAACAGCAATATTTGTAGGATGTGATCTTGGTAAATGTGGAGGAAGTTAAGTTTATCTCATTGTGAAATCTAATCTAGCATATTTAGTCTTTTCATTCAATATTGGTGCTGCTATTCTGACTGAGGCCTGGAACCATGTCACCAATTGCAATCCAAAGAGTCCAGCAGAGGGAATTGGCCAGAGTCCAGATGGAACAGACCATCCCAAGAACTCAGAACTACGCACCGCTGAAATGTGTGAAGGAGTCCCTACCTGGATCCGTGCATCACATTGAAAGAAGGGACAAAAATATTTGCCTATGAGAATGAGAGGTCCAAATTTGGAGAGAAACAGAACTTAAACTTCTGAGAGGGGTGGAGCACACTGCGAGGTCCTGGGGAACTGCTGAGAGACAGGACCACATTGTCTGCGAATGGGAAGAGGACTATTGGACTAATTGGGGTTTTTTTGGGGGGGGGAACTTTTGTGAATAATTGTATTGTTATCCTTTTATTATTGTTTCCTTAGAAAGTAACTGAAATCTATAAGCCATTTCGGCTTCAGCAACTGCAATACCCACACCAGCTCAAGTTTTGCTGTAATATTCTCAGAGCTTTCTTTATCACATTATTAAGCACTGCTGCTTTTGATATACTTTCATGTTATGTGTTTTCAATATCATTGAGTAACTGCAAGAAAATGATGTTACAATGTATGTTGTCTCTAGGGAACAGTACCAGAAGCTGCTTTTCTGATGACCTCTATCTGTCTCAAATGGTTGTTGTTCATTGCCCTTAGTGGGATTACCTTTGCCCCATTCACAAGAAAAGAAAAAGAAAAAATTGGGGAATGAAGGGAAATTGGCTGACAGGTATGTCTAGTATGGCTGCATCCTTGCCTGAGATTGTAATACATTATGATGGCACGGAAGAAAAGCATGTGGGCTAAGAAAATGAGTACCCAGAGCCCAGCACAACAAGAGTGAAGCTAGAGGAACCATATTCTGAGCAGGAGTGCACAGAAAAAATGGACCCAGCTAAGAGAAGATAGCCCAGGCCTGAACAGATTGAACAGGCCTCAGCAAGTTGGGCAAGCCTGGACAAGTTAAACAGGCCAAACAAAGCTGGTGATACAAAACTATTCATAAGCCCTGAAGACTACAGTGCCAGTGATTAACGAAACAAAGGGGATGGCAGGGTATAGCCAGAATGACAACACTAGCAAGAATAAAAGCCATTAATATGCTAATAAGGGTGGATCCCAAGAATGAGCCTTTGCTCCAAAGGAAAGACCCTCTGCAGACTTTTGCACACGGCCCTCCTTTGCCCCAAAGGAAACAGGCCTCTGACATGGCCTCCCAGCCTTTTACAGACAGTACAGCAACCTTTGCACACGGTACAAAACTTTTGTGCAGGAGTTGCTACAGAGGGTATAGGGTATATAAGGAAGCAGTTACAGAGCTCATGGGGGGCCTTCTCTGTCTCATCACTATGAGAAAGGGAACGCTGCCTGCACTCAGATCCCTCAGATAGACACTTGTGTATCTGTGCTTACAGCTTTTGCTTGTGCCAAATAAAAGAATTGTTGCTGGCAAATAATTGTGATCTGAGTTCCTTTTTATTTTTCTGGTGCATGACTCCCATGTGCCCAGGCAATTGGAAATATTGGTGATATTTGAGGAACTTTTGTGGGAAAACCAGGCCCACAGTAGTCAGCCCCCTCCAGCAGCTGAGGAATGAATTGCATAGAGTCTTGCTGACACCATATCTAGCTCCCTCTAGAGCCTCTGACTCAGTCTTTTCTTGACAAAGCAGCCTATGACAACTAACTATGAAACGCTAAACTTGAACAAAATCAAAACACAACCATACTCTGAGAATCTAGAGAGCCCTGTGCCGCCTTTTTTGTTGTTGTTGTTACGAAAGCACCATGTGCCCCCAGGACACTGCTTACCCCCGCCCCAGGAAGGGAGAGCAGGTGAGCAGAACCAATTGGATGAGATGGTTTCCAGCCTCCCAACACACCCTTGCCTTGGGCTTAAAGATAGAATTCTTTAGCCTCTGAGAACACCAGCCACACCTTCTTTGGTTTGTCACCCCACTAGCAATCCAGCTGAATCACGCAAATGGACAAGGTGGGCCCTGGACTGGCCTGGAGAGAACTCAAGGAAAGAATTAGCAGGTAAGGTCTAATTTCTCCTTCCTCTTTGTCCCTCCAGGCCAGTCCAGGAACCATTGGGACATACCAGGGTAGTACCTAATCCCAGGTGGGACCAGCAAGCCCAACCAGAGTAGCCGACGCCATAACATTTGCATCCCTAGTCTGCACATCTAGCCGATAATGTCTCAAAAACATGTGGAGCGATGAACAAATTGCTGCCTGGCAGATGTCTACTGGTGGAATCAAAGAGTGCTCAACCCAGGCCAGGCAGCCGTGAAAACGATAGTTAAAACAGTGCCTTTACTCTCACTCGTCTGAGAAAGGATGGTGAGGGCTCCCCAATCTTGCTTTATTTAATTGGGAGCTAATATTAGAATAGTAAAACTGTTTTGGATATTTCCCATTTAGGGGATTTTCTGTCGGACAAACAGTCCTAAGTCAGATAGGTGGATGGGAGTGGCTGAAATGAGTTTTTCACTCCTAATGTGAACACTTTTTGTGGTCTTACTTTGTTTTTAGCAATCTATTTAAGTCCAGCACAGGATTTATAACATCACCAATAGAAATCAAGATGGCAGTTTATTTTCCATTTAGATATGATTGGATGGTTTTCTTTATCCATGTGCTATTTGTAATTTTTGCAAATTAAAAACATAGTAAAACTGTTTTGAACCTTTTTATGTTTAACTCAGCCTTCCTCTTCTATTTTTTCTTGAAGATTGTTTTAAAGGGGAAAACGTCCTTTTAATAGCTTCTGCCCTTCTTTTTACATCTCTACGGGGGGGAGAGTGTCTCTTTTTGAATGTCGTTCCTTCATGTCTGTTGTCCTCTTCATTGGCTTACGTTACTCCTAGCCCCTTGCTCCTTTCCCGTATGCATATACAGCAACTTCTCTCTCCACTGGTTGAAGCCGCCCCTTACCCTGTAGCCACTCCCTCTCCTAAATGGGGTAAAGTAGCATTAGGAGCCACCTTGCCATACGGGAAGTGTCCGGGACGGGGCGGCTTCGACTAATCTTCCAGCTGATTGGTAAAGGAAGAAGGCGGTTCCATGCTACGCGGCTCTGAGATTAGACGGAGTGGAGCGGCTAGGGATGGGGATTGCAATAAATAGGAGTACAGGCTTTTCTTACTGGTAAATCTGCGCAGCTATTCTCGTAGCCCGAGGAAAGTAGCCGTCTAAGGGACAGGATAGCGAGCAAAGCCTGTTTACATCAGTAAATTAGCTCTTCAGCACCGGCTGACGTCAAAGTGAAACTAGGTCCTGACAGCAACATAAACCCAGAGGGGCATGCCGATTAGCATATTCTTTTACCTGCAAGGCGAGCAAGCACACACTGTTTATTATTATACTGACTTTATTCCAAGCGGGTTATATAGACCAACAATGCATGAGCTCAATAGAGTTGTTACATAGAACATGGGCAAATAAACTTGCCGTTAAATATGGAGGTCTACACATAAATCTGAATTATGCATAGGATTATTGTTGGAATGGTGGTGGTCCGATCTAGGAGGAGGGCAGTATAAAGCCGGAGTTTGCCTAAGGCGCCTAGTATCGTCCCAACAGCTTTGGGACTAATCCTACATGTGCGCTGAAGCCACTATTCTTAAAAAGTAGCCGTTTGGTTAACATACGTACAACGTCCTACATATTCAATCTGGAAGAGAAACGACTTCTGGTTCCAGTAATGCAAAAACAAAAGTGGGATTTACTAGTTAAGTGTATATGTTGTAGATTGTATTTGTCATTTTTTTAGTTGCAGCTTTTATGTACTTAGAATAAGAGTTTTAGCTTTGCTAAGGTAAAATAGAAAGTTAATAAACTTAAAACGTCTTGTTTGCATGAACCCTCATAAACCTAGACTCGATAATGCGAATCTACGCTTATGCGAGATTCTTTTTTAATGCTGTTAAATCAGTTGCCTCTGGATTTTCTTGCCAATGTATCACCAGAAGAAGATTGGCAGGGTAAAGTGACTTGCCCAAGATCACAAGTGTCAGTGAAATTCAAACCCTTCATCTTCTGAGTACTAGGCAGTTCCTCTCTAACCACTAGACTAATCCATGACATTCTTTATAAGTATCTAACAAGTCTACCATCTTTAGTAGTCCTATAATAATCTTCGTGGTTTGATTGCACGGAGTCCTCCTCCTGAGGTAGAAATCCAGGCAGGGCTGAGAGCTGGAAGGGTTAAGTGAGGACACGCCCCTCTTGGTGAGGTCATACCTTGGCACATGCTCGCCCCGCCCCTATTCTTTGTCCTGCTGCTCTTTCTGCTTGTTAGAGATGAGTACAGTAGACTTTCTTCATTCGGGACTACCTGTATACTGTAATAAAAATGACCAATCATGGAGAAATGCTGTATTAATCCGATAAGAAGTCTATATAATCTCTGAGCCCTCTGGTGGGGGCCCAGAATTTGGAAAAACTATTTCCTGTGGGACTGTGCACATTAAACCGTTGTTTCCTTTTAAGACTCCTTGGGTGTTTCTTTCTGCACTCGTTTATCTGCTACACTCCCACACAAAATGCAAAGTAGAATCCGGCCCAGGGACCAGGAAGGACAAGAGTTATATGGCAGCAAAAATATATTAACAGCCTTTGTATCCAGCTATGTGTGTCCCAAATCCGGCAAAGAATGTTAGTGTCCAATCATACGCAGGAAAAGAGGAAGCCGCATGAGCCCACATAAAGGAAGCAAGCAAGATAAACAGAGTAGCCTTTGCATAGCTCTGGTCTTAAAAAAAAAAAGTTTGCTGGAGACTGGCACCTGCACTACTCTAAAACTCAATGGCGGGGCAGCCCCGCCCCTCCCCTGCTTTTAAGGAGTGTGTGTGTTTAGTCGATTCCTTAAGCTTAGTGAGTGGTAGACCTGGTCCCCTCACAGGCAGCAATCAGGCCAAGAGAGCAGTCTTACCCAGCAAAATGGTGTGGAAGAGGAGCAGAAGGCAGGCACTAGAAAGTGCACTGGATGGAAAAGAAAACGGGCTGGGGGGGGGGGGGGGGAACCTTTGTGTGCCTGTAAGTTAAGTGCCATCGAGTCGGTATTGACTCATGGCGACCCTCTGGCTAGTTGTCCTAAACTCTGTTCGGTCTTCGGTCAGGCAGCTCATTGTTGACAGAGCAGCACGCACAGCTGCTGTTATTGTATCGATCCATCTCATTGTTGGCTTTCCTCTTTTGCATTGACCTTTGAAGTTGCTGAGCATGGTTTCTCTGGTGATCCCTCTCTTCACATTAATGTATCCTACTACTTCTACGGGTATAAGACACATGCAGTGCTGCATAGACACCTCTAATCCCTCATCAGAGCTTACAGTCTAATAAAGACACAGGAACTGTAGATATGGGATACAGCTACGGTATTGAAAGTCAAAGTCTTGTCATCTGCATTTCTAAAGAACATTTAGGCTTGCTCTCCTCGAATACTGACTGGTTTGTTCTTAGGGCAGTCCATGGTATAACACAAGAACATGCAAGTTTGCCTTTGAGACAATGCTGACTCCAGGGTTTTCTTGGCAGTGTCACTGAAAGTAGATTGCCACACCTTTCTTCCAAGGCAATGGAGGGTTAAGTGACTTGCCTACAGCCACAAGAATGGCAGTGGGAGTCAACCCCTGGTCTCAGTTACCAAGCCAGTGCTCTAACCCTTAGGCTATTCCACCACTACCCCAACTGCACTAGGAAAAAAAACCTGTTATGTGATCTATTCACCAGCAATAGTACAGTGGCAGCCAGGGCCCAAAGCAAACTACTGTTGTGGTGACCCTCCTCTCCAGCACATGCAGTGGTGATAATACATAACAGGCACCATGGTGCTGGACTTACCTTTTCCAGTACCTACCCCCCCCCCCCGAGAACTGACAGACATGGAAGCATGAATAGCACTGCAGCACCCTGATGCCTGTTTTATATATTGTCACCACTGCATGACCCAGAGAGGTGCTGCAGATAAGTGTAGCAGTTCAACGGGGAGGGGGGGGCGCACCCAACCGTGAGAAAGAAGTTGCAGCAAGGCTATCTGGCACAGCACCGCTGCTGCTGCTGCTGCTGCTGCTGCTCCTGAATTGATCGTGTCTCTGAAAAGGCAGCAATAAGTATAGCAGCAGGAGTAGGGGAACTGGGCTCTCACTGTGGAGGGGCTAAAGAAAGAAGCTGTAGCAATGTTACCCATTTAAGACTAGTAAGAGAAAGCTCGATTGCATTGCTGGAGGAAGTAGTGAAAGCTGTTAGTGTAGCTGTGTTTAAAAAAAGGTTTAGGCAAGTTCCTAGAGGAAAGGTGCATAAACCATTACTAAAGAGAACCCAGTATAGCCACTGCTTGCCCCAATACCAGCATTATGAAACCTGTTATTATTTTTGGAAACTGCCAGGTACTTGTGACTAGATTGGCCACTACTAGAAACAGGATACTGGGTTTGATGGACCATGCTCTGACCCAGTGTGACAATTCTTATGTTGTTAAGGAGCAGCACTCTTGTGTTTTGCACCCATAGCCAGGCCAGCATCCCTGGGAGAAGAGGTTGGGGGTAGCAAGTGAGAGAAGCCCATGCTGGAGCCTTGAGTGGCAACCAAGCCCAGCAAAATATACACCTTGCAGCAGACATTAAATTAAAATGCTGCTCCCCAGATGTAGACTTGACCATTTCTTAGTCCTGTTTATGTTCTTTTCTTTAAGATGGTTTACTTTTTTTGAAATTACATTTCCACTACATCAATCTCACTATTTAAATTAAAAAAAAAATAGGACTAGTGACTAAAACAGTACCATCTATAGAAGGGGGGAGTTGAGTTAGGACAATACAGAACCATGTCAGGGGAAACATAGTAAAGCTACTGGACAGAAAGCACAGAGAATATTGGCAGAGGGGAGGCTTGACACAAGCTAAGGTATATAAGTGAGATATATAGGGGTGGGGGGGGGGGGCAGCATATGGATTTTAGGCAGATGGACACGAGTGAGAATTTGGGAGACAAGAGAATGAAGCTGGAATGGGAGGTGGTGCTTGATAATGGGTGAGATGATTGGTATTAGAGAGCTCAGAGGGAACATGCTACCTCCCTATCACTGAAGATTTAAATAGCACTACAAGCACCAAAACAGAAACCCCAGCAGCACTGCTGCACCCCCACTGATGCCACTTCCACCACACCACAAGAAAGTGGTGATGAGCAGCAGCAGTTACCACTACTTTTAAAAAATACTGCCACTACCCACCTCCCTCTTTTTCCCATCCCCATCCCATGGAATCTAGGGCAGCTTGGGGGGTGGGAGCAGCAATAGTCACCGATATGGTGAAGGGGTACTGCCATCACCTAGCCCACCTATAAAGGCATACCAAGATAGAGTGGAGATGCTAGGCACAGGAGAGGGTACAAAACTACAGCAGAGAAAACAGAGTTACGTACCTGTAACAGGAGTTCTCCATGGACAGCAGGATAAGTCAGCCACACCTAGTGACATCCTCCAACAGCACAGAGACAGAAATACTCTCCATAGCTCAGAAGGGCTTTTCACCCTTCTGAGCAGGGGCCAACTAGCCCCACCCTCTAGCTAGCCAGTACATCACTAGCTGAGCCTTTTACCACTAGGAGGTGGCACCAGGACAGAAGCCAACCCCTGCCCCGGGGAGGTGGGCAGGTATGTGTGGCTGACTTACCTGTAACCTGTTTTCTCCTAGGTACAGCAGCAGGCCTGTGGTAGTGATGCACACATGGGCAGTAGCAGCGTCGAGAGGGTGCAGTTACCAGGGCCTGTACAACAGCTTGCAGTCACGATGCACACATGTGCAAAGGGTGTAATTGCAAGGTACACCTGTGCGGTAAGAGATATAGGCCCATCGAGTACTGTAGGAGTCACCGCAATAAAGAAGCAAAACGGCACCAATAGCACTGGCCACAGGAGTGGTGCAGAATGGAGCATTAATACATCACCAATAAGAGAGGCTTCTCTTTTTTTTGACTGAACATGTAGTTAACTCTGAAACTTGTTACCAGAGGATGTTGCAAAACCATTACCGTAGCAGGATAACAGGGACCAGTAAATCGCTGCTTGGCCCAATACAAGCATTAGGGAACCAGCATCTTTGGGGAGACATGGCTTAGATTGGCCACTGTTGGGAACAGAATCTGACCCAGTCTGGTATAGCCTATGGTCCATGTTGTCAGTGAGGTGATCATTGATTGCAGAGAGAGCAAGGCAGCATTGGCTGTACTACAAGAGTGGTATGAGGTTGGTCCTTAAGTCCATAATGTCCATAAATCAGTTGCGGGGCTGGCAGCATAGCAGTCTAGATTGTTAGGGCTGCCGGGTTGACAAGAATTCACAACTTTATACTTCTCAATACAGTTACTGTGTGAGGTGCACAAAATTACCACTGTGTTCTTGGATGGTGTGTACTGGTGCCCAGGTGATAGTCCCTGTTGTAAGGTCTTGGTGGCCTTACAGATGTGTGCATCACATGCAGGCCGCAGGGAAGACCTCTGGGGATGTGTACATCACATGCAGGCCCCTGGCATGGCTTGAGCCCTTGCTTGAATCCTGGTAGATAGTCAGCTAGGACGAGGCAGCCAGGCTTGTGCACTGTTCAGTGTATGTCCTGGGCATACAGTTGCACAGGGCCAGGAAGCTTTCCAGAGCATCTATGTGAAATAACTTTCCTGGAACTCTATTTCAGATCATCATCATGGCACAGTAGCAGGCTGTCGAGAGCCATGGCCTCGAGGAGGCTCCCAGTCGGCTTTGGGAACTGCATGCTGGTAGGAGCCAGAGCAGCTGTTCAGTCATGGTGCATTGGTAGGTAGAAGACTGTAGGGTCAGGTCCCTGGGGGAGAAATGCACTGGTACCGGACAGTGAGCATGATGGTCATTGTCCATTCTAATAGTTGCACTTCCTGTTCTGTGGTGAGCAGATCTATTTGCAGTCAGCCCCACTGATGGAGGATGCCTAAGGGTTGAGCTCCTACATGATTCCAAGGGGAAGGACTGCCTGGAGCATTCGTTCCCTCACCATCCAGACCCTGGAGTCCAGAGCCACAGGCATTGCTGCACCATGGTGATGCACTGTAATTCCCCAATGTGGTTCTTAGTCAGGTCTTGAACTTGTGACCCACTGGTCAGCTACACCAGCCTTTGTGCATGCTGAGTCAGAGTGCTGCCCTTGAGTTGATCATAAAGGAGATCCAGCCTGGAGATACCAGGCTGGCCATGAGCCTGTCACTCTTTCTTCATGCACCCTGTGACGTTTAGTGCCACAGAGCTTACTGGGACAGGGTGCTCAGATGACCCTCATCATGAAGATAGTGATGGCGTTTCTTCCAGTTACAGGGGGATTGCCTGGGCCTTGAGGTGGTTTACCAGAAGGCTCAAGGGTGACAGGCAGGCAAGGTTTGCTGGATCACAGCATAAGGCTCCAGAGATGACAAGGCATACGCGTCTAGAAGGTGTGAGAAGACCAATACCCTTTCCGCAGAGGTGAGCTGCCACCACAAGGTTTTTGAAGGCACAGCATGAGCCCATCCTCCCAGATGGAGTCTGGAAGGGTAGGGATCCTGTGGGTTTTTCCTCTGCTGGTTAGTCAGCAGGGTATAGTGGGGTGGGGGGGGGGGAGAGGGGGATGAGGAAGGCTATTCCTTGGCAGAAAAGGCAGCATTGCTGAATCCAAGACTTGGGAGGGCAGATCCCAATATGATGATTGGAGGCCTGGCTGACTTTTTTGGTGGGGGTACACACGGTGTTGCCTAATGGTCAGGATGTGCTGTCCATAAGCTGATACCTTAGATGTAGGATCTACCATGTGCATCAAGCAGATGTGCCAGGGCTACCAGATCAAGTTGATGCTGTTTACTGGTTCTTAAGGCATGCACTAACCAGTGGGCGATGGGGGTTCTTCCTCTGGATGTCCCTGTGGGAACAGTAGGCCATGGGGTACCCCTTTTGTGAATGCCATCCTTCAAACTCCCAGATGCAGGTGATGCCCCGAGGGGAACATGCACTGCAGGCCCCACAGCTGGGATTTGAACCTGTGACCTTCTGCATGAGGGCACATTGACTATTTATACTTCACCACACTGTTGCACTGCAACCGGTGGTAGATTGTCAGGGCTTCCATTGGGGCCACAAGGAGTGTGTCTCCTCCACGTCTGGTGGAATGCCAAATCTTCCATTGTAGGCCATTCCTTTAGAGGTTACAAGGGGTGCAACTCACCCAAGTCTCTGGTAGGGAGTGGACCCTTCAGTCCCTGGACTAACCTTCGGGCAGGCACCCAAGTGTTAATCTTCCACGCAGGTTCTGAAATAAAGTGTACGATATCACCCATACGGGTCTGACTTGGGGTACTGCTGCCTTTGTTTGTCGAGGCTGTGCTTTATGCTGGGGCACTTCCTCAGGGCTAGCATGTGTCCCTGTGGCCCCTGCTTTCACCTTGGGTCCTTAAGGCAGACCAGAACCAGTTCAGTGGGAAACTGTACAGGGGAGCAGGGAGTGGCACGACAGTGCAGCGGTGCTAAGCATCAGGTAGTTGCAGGCTGTACTGTAGTAAGGAGAAAACCCTTCCTGGCTTCATTTCTCACAGTCAGAGCTGGTCTCAATCTGTGAGCTTGGAGGTATAGGACAAGTGTCTTTCAATGAGCCACCATGTCTTCATAGGGGGACAGTGACAGGGTACAAGGCGAAATCTGAACCCCGCCTTCCCCGATACTAGCTAGCTGCTCTAACCATTAAGCTAGAGTCTTTAGAGGCCTTAGAAGGAGCCAAACGGCAACTATCCATCCCACTGTATGAGCTGAATGCAGACCTTGCTTCGTACCTGCCTCGCCCACGCCATGGCTTGTCGCCGAGGCCCAAAGTGATGAGGCAGATGTGGCTAACCTCACCCATTTGGCCTGACCCGGAGTGCTGTCGCCCCTGACTGACTCAGTGTTGGCTGATGGCAGAGAGCTGTCCCCTTTAGCCTTGACCATGTCTGCAGCCCCGCTTCAGTAGGTTAAATCTCCGTTCCTTGGTGGGCTGTGTTGATGCCACAGGTTCAGCACAGGGACTTGGCGGTAAGAGCGCCCTCCCCTTATGGCTGCTTGTTGTGATCTCTGCTCAGGTGTTTCAGGGCCCCAGCAAGGAGTGTCGTGAAGCCACAGTGATGTGGTATCTGCGGGGGGAGGGGAGAAACACGTGTCCAGGCAGGAAGTTGGAGAGTAACAGCTGCACTCACAGCAGGCTGTACTGCCGTGAGCAACAGCCAAAGAGGGATTGAACCATGACCACAGCTTGGACCATCATTGTACAAACCTGTATGAGCCTATGCATACCACCATGTGTGCTGCCTCGCAGTGCTGCCATATGTTATACCTCTATGCAAATGGTGCAGCTCAGTTCCTATGTAGGATTTGTTTTTAAAGTTTAGCTTGATCTCTCTTTACCAGCATCAGCCCAGTACTGCAGCAAAGCAGAATTCTGGTAGCCTACAATGCACATGCGGTCTCCAAGCTAGGAATAGGCACACAGTCAACCGACACAAGACAGGGCAAGTCACAATTTTCCTTTGAGCAGTTACGCTCAGCCCTTGAAAACAGCACAACCAGGCTTGCACCCCCTTAGCAGAAGAGCACACAATAGCCGAGTGCAGAACATGAAGGGTTAAGGCGCTTGGGGAAATCCCTTGTCTATCATGGGATGCTGTAGGTACAGCAGATCCAGCGGTTGCAGCTGACTCAAGCTGGGTGCAGCAGTGATTTTTTCCCCATAGGCATCGTGGATTCATAATTGGTGCTGAGGCAGGCCTGCAGGCACGATTGGCACCAAGGCAGGCCCACTGGACATGACATGCACATCATGGCGGAACTGACATGTTCGTTGGGACTCCACCCAGTGGCACCAAGGTAGGCTGTGAAGCACCAGGGAGTGTTTTTCCTTTGACACCGTTGTGCTATTGCACTGCTGAGGCTACTGGAATTGCTGAGCCTGTGTAGAGCAGTCCTGGAGGCACGTCCTGCATCTTATTCCAGGGAAGCGATCCGTCTTGATCCCCTCCAGTGCAGGCTTGTGCCTTGAAGGAGATCCGCTATAGGAACCGATAGCGACAGGTATGGTGGCAGGGCGGTGGCAGCCTCACATCCCGGCTGGGGAGGTGAACAGATGCCATTTTGAACCTGGCCACGCATGCGGCCAGCAACAGTCAGGGATGGAAGCAGCCGGGGATGGAGGCCTTGCGCGGTACATCCTGGGCTGAGGTGGTGAACGGTCGCCCACTTGGTCCTGGCCACACACACAAACACACACACATGGGAACGGAGGCCTGGGAGGCACGTCCCATGCCACAGAGTTAGCTCTCTTCGCAGCGTGAGAGAGTAGGGTAGTACTCTATTAGCAGCCCGACGGAACACCCTGGCATTGGGGAAACTTCACCTGGTATTGCAGGATCTGGCTGTAGGGTTGGCAGTATCTGCCAGGAGGACAGCAGCTTGCATGCAAGCATATGGCTGGCAGCACAGGGGCTCTGAGTGCAGCCTCTATCATAGAAACACCACAGCAAATCTGAGCAAAGGAAGAATCAGATCATTAGAGACATTTAATGCTTTAATTAGGGAGTAAAGCACAGTTACTTACCTGTAACAGGTGATCTCTGGGAACAGCAGGAATAAATCTTCACATATGGGTATTGTCGGTACCGACGGAGCCTGCACGGGAACGCTCCCCAGCGTCCAAAAGGAAAGCTTTTGGGAGCATCCCACAGCGCCTGCGTGCTGCCTTCCCGCCTTTCCCAACTGCCTCGCTCCAGTTCGAGTTTTAAAGCTGAGACAAAGAGAGAGAGGAAAGGAAAGAGAGAGATACAACTCCTAGGGGAGGTGGGTGGGTTGTGAAGACTTATTCCTGCTGTTCCCAGAGATCACCTGTTACAGGTAAGTAACTGTGCTATCTCCAGGAACAAGCAGGAATGAGTCTTCACATATTTGGGACTCCCCAGCTAGAGATGCCAGGGAGATCACCCAGATTGTGAGTCCCTGGGAAGGGCTCCACTTCCACCCATGAATCTCAGGCATCCAGTCAGGGATGGAGGGTAGGAGTTGATTAGGTATGGAACAGGTGTTTGAGAACAGCCTGACCAAACAAGGCATCCCGGCGGGAGTCCTTGTCCAAGCAGTAATGGGCTGTGAAGGTATGAACCGATGCCCAGGTGGCCGCTCGACAGATTTGGTCGATGGACACAGAGTTTAGATGAGCCATAGAGGTTGCCATGGCCCTCACATTGTGAGCTGTGACATCGCCCTCCAGACAAAGGTTCTTACTCCAGTAGGCAAAGGAAATACACTGAGCAATCCAATTGGACAGAGTTCTCTTAGAGACTGGAAGTCCTAAATGAGAAGGATCAAAAGCAACAAAAAGTTGAGAGGACTTTCTATGTTGCTGTGTCCTTTGTAAGTAGAAAGCAAGTGCTCTTTTTACAATCCAGGGTATGAAGATTCCTCTCTGCACTTGATGCATGAGGTCCTGGAAAAAAGACAGGTAAATACACCCCCTGGTTCAGATGAAAAGGTGAGACCACTTTAGGCATAAAGTGTGGATTAGTTCTGAGGACCTACCTTGTCATGATGGAACCTTGTATAAGGAGGATTAGCCACTAAAGCTTGCAACTCACTGATACGGCGAGCTGAGGCGACTGCAATGAGAAAAATAACCTTCCAGGAAAGGAATTTCAAGGAGGTAGTGGTTAAGGGTACAAAGGGTGGCTTCATAAGCTGGCCAAGAACCAGATTCAAGTCCCATGCCACTGGAGGTGGTCTAATGGGAGGTTTAGTCAAAAGAAGGCCTCTCATGAATCTTGCTATAAAAGAGGATGAGAGGAAATAGGTTGTCCATTGAGAGGCTTAAGGGATGCTGCAATAGCACTCAAATGGACTCTGAATTTGTTTTAAGGCCTGCATGGGATAAATGCAGCAAATAGTCTAGTAAAGAATTCAAAGGTATTGCCAGAGGTTTGAGACCCTTCTCTGCACACCAAATGGAAAACCTTTTCCATTTAAAAGCATATGAACGTCTGGTGGAAGGCTTTCTGGAAGCATGAAGGATATCCTTCACTTGCTGAGAAAGGTGTAAATCAGAAGGTCCTAGGCCTTCAGCAACCAGGCCCTGAGATGAAGAGACTGAGGATTTGGGTGCCACAAGGTTCCCTCCTCCTGGGAGAGGAGATCTAGAGCAGACCCCAGGTCTAGGGAGGGAGCTTGAGAGAGATGCAGAAGTAGAGGGTACCACACTTGGCATGGCCAAAGTGGTGCTATGAGGATCATAGACCCCTTGTCTCTCTGAAGCTTGAACAGAGTCTTGGGGATGAGGGGAATAGGTGGAAAGGCATAGAGGAAGTCTTGCCCCCAATGAAGGAGGAAGGCATCCCTGGCCTGAACTCCGACATGGAATCCTGGAACAAAACCAGGAAAGTTTGGCATTCCACGGACTTGCAAACAGGTATATGTCTGGGGTACCCCAAATCCAAAAAATCCTGGCTATCTGGTCCCCATGGAGGGACCATTCGTGCGGAAGCAGAACTCGACTGAGTCTGTCTGCCCAAGAGTTTTGAACCCCTGGAAGATACACTGCCATGAGATGGATTTGATGCTCTCTGGCGAAGGCCCACAATCTCAGAGCTTCGTTGCAAAGTGACAGGGAGCCAGTCCCTCCCTGCTTGTTCACGTAGAACATGGCTACCTGGTTGTCCGTGTGGATGAGGACTGTCTTGTAGCCGAGCAGGGTGTGGAAGACTCAGAGCTAGAAAAATTGCTCTGAGCTCCAAGAGGTTGATATGTAGAGATGTCTGTGGAGACCAGATGCCCTGGGTCAAGAGATCTTGTAGATGAGCTCCCCAACCCTTTGGAGAGGCATCTGTTGTAAGGGTTGCTTGGGGGTAACACCTGTTGAAAGGGGGACCCCAGCAACAGATTTTGAGTGGACTTCCACCAGTGGAGGGACCAAAAGAGGCGACTGGAGGTTGCTATTTTATCTGACAGGCAACCTGATGCCTGGGTCCATTGGGTGGAGAGAGTCCACTGAGCTGCCCTCATGTGAAGGCGAGCATAAGGAACCACATGCACCGTGGATGCCATGTGGCCTAAAAGTTGCAACATCTCTCGAGCAGTTAATTGGGATTTTAACTGAATCTGGGAGGCTAACTGCACCAAGCGTAGGCAACGGGCCTGGGGAAGATAGGCCCTTGCAGTTGTGGTATCCAGTAAGGCCCCTATGAACTCTAGAGACTGAGGAGGGGTGAGATGGGATTTTGGAATGTTGATTACCAGTCCCAGATACTGAAGAACACGCTTTGTGCAGGCCAGGGAAGTCTGGGCCTCTGACTGGGATGGAGCTCGGATGAGCCAGTCGTCCAGATATGGGAATATGAATATTCCTAGAGTGCGCAGAAATGCAGCTACTACTGCCATGCATTTTGTGAACACTCTTGGAGCAGAGGCCAGACCGAAAGGAAGCACTTTGTATTGGTAGTGCTTTCCTTGGTAAAAGGAACTGAAGGAACCTTCTGTGTGTTGGATGGATGAGGACATGGGTGTACGCATCCTTGAGATCTAGAGAACAAAGCCAGTCCTGACTCTTGAGGTATGGAAGGAGAGTTCCGAGAGAAGTCATCTTGAATTTCTCCTTGCATAGAAACTTGTTCAACTCTCCGAGATCTAATATGGGTCTGTAGCCCCCCGTTTTCTTTGGGATGAGAAAATAAGGGGAGTAGAACCCTAAGCCCTATTGAAGAAGGGGTACTTCTTCTATTGCCCCTTGGGCAAGAAGGGTAGCAATCTCTTGACAAAGAAGGTTGAGATGTGTTGGAGAATTGAACTGTTTCACCATGGTGTGAGGGGGAAGGTTTAAGAAATGAAACTTGTACCCATCCCGTATGATGGAGAGGGTCCATTTCTCTGCTGTGATTTGTTCCCATCTGGGAGCAAAGTGAGCTAACCTTCCTGGGATGGTGAGAGGCTCTGGATGTTCTAGAGCCAGAAAGGCTAAGTTCCCTAGTGGAAAGTAAAAGACCCTGAGGAGGCTGAGGCTGTTGGGCCGGAGCAGTCCTCGCAGCCTGAGGCTTGGTCTGTTTTGGTTGTTGCTGTCTCTTTGTAGCAAAACGACCTTGAGAAGAGGCCTGACCATAACCAGAAGAAAATTTTCCTTTTTTAGGGAAAGATCCTTTTTTGAACCACCTCTTTTTAAAAAGGAGCAGTAGTACACTGAAAGTCTATCTAAAGCAGAATTTTCAGCATCCATCTGGTTGGCCTTTGCTTGCCAATCTTTGCCAAACAGGTTTTCCCCTGTACAGGGAAGGTTACCTAGACCATCCTGTACCCAGGATTCCAAATCAGAGGCTTGCAACCAAGCAACTCTGCGTGCACCTATGGCAATAGCCGAGGCTCTACTGGCACCCTCAAAAAAAAGAGTCAAAGGCTGCACGGTTGGAAAACTTGGATACATCCTGTGCATGTTTAAGCCAGGTGATATATTCTTCTCTTATCTTCCGACATAAAAGGAGATAAGGTCTGCAGATGATCTGTAACTTCTTTCAGAAACATCCCCATATAGAGACTATACGAGTCGATTCTGGCCACAAGCATACTGGCCTGGAAGATTTTCCTGCCAAAGGCATCTAGGGTTCTGCATTCTCTTCCTGGAGGAGCAGAGGAGTGCCTTTTTGTACTCTTGATTTTTTTCATAGCAGACTCTACCACAATGGAGTGGTGAGGAAGCTGAGTCTTATGAAACCCAGGACAAGGAGGAACACGATACATGGTGTCCAACCTTCGAGAATGAGGGGAGGTGGAAAGAGGAGTCTCCCATATGCCCAACATGCGATCATAAAGAATCTCATGTATTGGTAAGGTGGCTGCCTCTTTAGGAGCCTTAGGATATTGTAGGATATCTAATTTTTTGGCTCTAGGTTCAGTTTCAGAGGCCACTGAGATGGACAGGCCTTTGGCCACCTCCCTAATGAAGTCCTGAAAAGACAAGTCTTCAGGAGGAGACATTCTCCTTTTTGGAGAAGAGGGTTCCTGAGGAAGGATCCCCGATGCTTCAATTGAGGCCTCTGATGTATCAGAGTCTTCAGAGGAATCGAAGTATCGACTGTCTGGATGCTCTCGCAGAGCCCGATACGCGTACCGGGAGGTATCAACATCGGGAGTAAATTGGTACCGAGTCGGTACTGATGGGCATCACTATATAGCATACCGCTGCCATCAATGCAAGCGGTACCGGTATCAGAACCGATTTCGGATCCGGTACCGGAATCGGTACCGACAATGGGGTTTGTTGCAGTACCGTAGGCGTCGCAGCTTGTATGAATGTCGTGATGGCACGCTGCATGGTCAGAATATTCTGATCCATCGACGCCACCAATGTCTGGATGTCGGTACCCATGGAAACCACCGGTACCCCAGAACATTGTAACAGGTGATCGGTCGAGGTCGAGCCATCGATGTCAACCTGTGACCCCATAGAGCGAGCTTTGGAAGCCAGAGCCTCCCGCCGGGGTAATTTTGCCGGTGTGGATGCCTCAAGAGTAAGCCCGGGGGCATCTCAATACTTAGAGGGAGATGAACTCTGAGGACCAGCCAGATTTAAGTTTGGTTACCTGAGATCCATGGGATGAAGCAGCAGCCCTGGAAGACGTCGATGCCACAGAAGCTGCATCGGAGGGAAACAGGGTACTGAGCTTGGCTGCCCGATTTTGTAACCCTCTTTTAGACATCATGGAACAGGACTCACAATCCGCAATGGAGTGGTCAGGACCTAAACATTTTAGACACCAGTCATGGGTGTCAGTGACAGAAATAGTGCTACTGCACTTCATGCACTTTTTAAACCCGGAGGCGGGTTTTTCCATGAGGAAAAATATATCTGTAGGCCTAAGGCCCCAGAAGAAAAAATGCACTGAAGAGTAGTTTTTTTTTTTTTTTAAAGAAAGAAAAAAGACCGGTGGTACCGGTCCGGAGTCGAGAAGGCAGACACGCGACTAAAGAAAAATAAAAGAAAATAAGAAATTCTTCAGCGGTGACAGGAAACACGACCTGCTGGCTCCGCGGAAAAGAACTGGAGAGAGACAGTTGGGAAAGGCAGTGCACAGGCGCTGTGGGATGCTCCCAAAAGCTTTCCTTTTGGACGCTGGACCCATATGTGAAGACTCATTCCTGCTTGTTCCTGGAGATAAGGAGTATTTTATTTTTATTTATTTTAATTCTCTTATATACCGCGCTATTCTGCATCAGTGCGGTTTACATTGAACAAACTGAAATTACATTGAACAGGGCATTATAACTTGGCGATAACCCTCCATAGCCCATGTTCCCTGTAAAATAGTTAAGTGGCTTGCCCAAGACCACAAGGAGCACCTGTGGGACTAGAAACCCCAGTCCTTCCGGCCCAAGGTTGCTGTCCTCTAGTGGGATTTGAACCCCCGACCTTCCGGCCTGAAGTACCTTGTCCCAACCACTAGGCCACTCCTCCACTCTGGTAGATTTCAGTTGGAGAGGAGAGAGGTTCGTCTTGCTGGCAAGGTAGAAGAACTGAAAACTGGCTAGCTGGGGGTGGGGCCAGTTGGCCCATGCTCAGACGGGTGAAAAGCCCTTCTGAGCTTTGGAGAGTACTTCTGTCTCGACACCGTCAGATGATGTCACCAAGTGTAGCTGACTCATCCTGCTTGTCCTAGGAGAAAAACTGGAGACAAAAAAAAGGGAGATTAGTATCTGTACTCTGACATAAAGAGGAAACACAAATGCTAGACAGATACAGGAAGATTTTGGATATGGTAAGAAGAGCAAGCAAGGGACATATACCGGATGGGGCGATCAGAACAGTGGGGAAAGAGGGGGAGATACTGGACACAGCAGGGAAAAGAATTAGTAATAAGAGACTGGGGAAAGAGAAATTGGCAGTGAAAGGATGCAAAAGATAGATGAATAGGAGAAAAGTAGCAGATAGCTTTAAGACCCCATAAAGAGTTAAAGATGCAGAAAAGCAGAGACCAAAAAACTAAAATAGATAAACTAAGATTGAAAACAAAATATTTTTTTCTAACTGGACTATATGGGGGGATGGTATTCAAAAGGCATTTGCATGGTTTACAGACCTGCAAACTTTTTTCAAGCAGCTAAATTGGATATGCAGTGGAACTAAAACACCCCAATACTAAGCGGTTAGCATCGTGACATATGGCAGCACCTACCGATATCCAGCAGCACTAACTGCACTTTCCAGTGCACAGAACAGGCAGCACCCATCACTAACCAGGCAGCAGGGATATGGAGCAGCTGCCTGATAGATATATCTATCTTTTTTTGGTGTTGTGCTACATGCAGGGCATGGCTTCTTAGGATTTCAGTTACATTTTTGTCAATAAAGTTGTATTTTTAGTTTGTGGTCTCTTATTTTGTTCTTGACGAAGGTCTATGTTCTAAGTATGTGACTGAAAGCATAGTTACTCACCTGTAGCAGATGTTTTCTAGGAATAGCAGGAATCAGTTCTCATATATGAGCAACATCAGCAGTGACAAGAGCCCACACAGTAATCACTCCCCAGCTTGCAAAGAAAGCCTTTGGGAGTTACACCACGCATGCGTGGTTACCTTCCCACTCAAAAGCTGCCATTGTACCTCAATGTAACATAGCTTAATCAAGCATAAAAAAAAGAAAACGTTATGGGGAGGCGGGAGGGTTGTGAGGACTAATTCCTGCTGTTCAGAGAACAGCTGCTACAGGTGAGCAACTACACTTTCTCTAGGAACAAGCTGCAAGTCAGTCCTCACATATGGGACTCTCCAGCCACAGACGACCGATAAAAACAGCAGACAATGGCAGCAGGAGCAATGAACAATTCCAAATCCTGAGATGCAAACCCCATAGCAACAATGGAATCACCTCTCCGGTAGCCTGGACTTAAAGGCTGGAGAGAAAGTTGCACTAATCCCCAGAGATGAGAGTACTGCCTGGCTGAAGACCCTGCACTAGGTGTTTTACTTTTCCCCCTAGCTGTATCCCATACATACAGTTAACTGTGTTGTCTCTATTAGATTGTAAGCGCCGATGAGCAGGGACCATCTTTTACATGTATCTGTGCAGTGCTGCATACGCTTTGTAGTGCTATACAAATTTTCAGTAGTAATAGTAAGGATAATCCTACTAAGGGGAAACTCACACCGTAATTGGACACTATTAGAACAAACTTTGCCAATCCACTCTCCAAATCCAAACCTTAAGGGTTTGCAGTGTTCAGGTTGTATATCCACCTCTGCTCTGCCCACTGAAGCAGTGTCTCATGACTGCCGCCACTGCCCCAGAACATGATCACCCACCAAATGCAAATTAGCAAAGTCATACCACTATGATGTGTTACACAAATTGGGGCCAAGCACACAACCCTTCAAATGCGGGAAGCATGTTCAGCCAATCGGGACTTCACTGGGCAGGTGGTCTGACCAATGTACAATAAGTCATGGGGGCAATATAAGGCATAAACATAGGAAGCTGTACAAGTAGTATGTCATTTGATGGAGAACGTTCAGCTGGTGGTCTGATCCATCTGAGTGTCCCCCTCCAATGTAGCTGTGCAATACATTGGGTTCAGGCAAAATGGCCTGGTGTTTCCAAATGTTTGTCATCTATCAGAAGGTAAAGCAGATACTACCAACATATCCCAAATGTTACAGCCTTTAGTAAAAGCAATAGTAAAAGGTTTACTGAAACAAGGGTGAAGTCCTAATAAAGACCAATGTTTTTTCAACAAAGATGTAACCTTTGAAGTGTTCTGCATGTAAGAAAATTACTCCCACTATAGAATCTCAGTCCAGACACTTTTCAGTCCTTCGAAACTAACCACTCGCTACATGCGAACCGCACTCTATACAAAAGCGTGTTTTGACTATCTTAACAGGATATCCTTGGTCATGTAAACACTGCTGTAAATCCCTTGCATAAAATTAAAATGCATCTAAAGTTGAACAAATACATTGGAGCCTCTGGTCAGTACTGAAAAAAAACCCACCAGGCAGGCCGGCCCTTATCCTTCTCTTAATACTGCTACTTAGCAAAAAAAAAAAAGGAGGACTATACCTCATTCACATGGAAACCAGACCACATTAAGCAAGACAGGTCTAGACTTTTACCAGACACATTTCTGTCATCTAAAAGCACAACTGGTACATCCAGTGTCTGGATCGCAAGAGGCCTGAAGGGTCAAGTGAAACACTAGAGGTCTACTTCGGCCAGCATGGCTTCCCTAGGACCCACAGAGAGGTTTCCAGGCTCAGAACAGAGCACCCGTGATGCCCCAGAGCATCATCCATCAGTTAGTCTCTGCCTGGAAACGAAGGAGGACTCTACCTTGACTCCATCCACATCAAAGTGGGTAATCCAAGCACCGGACTAAGTCCCACGTACCTTGGCAAAGCCCTTCCCAATGTGATGTTGAGAGCCATGGCTATGTCCAGCCTACTCAAATGCCCCAGAGTGGGGAAATGACCTCCACAACCTGCAGGGAAAGACAGACTGTCTCCTGATGACTGAGCCCCAGTATCCCTGCAGGGATGCTTGAGACATTGGGCAAAGCTGCTTAGGCCCAAGGCCTAGGGAGGGGGGAGGGTGGTGGCAGACATGAGAAACACCTTTGGTGCTCAAGGCCTGCATCAATACCGAAGCGACAGCTGGCTGATCCTTAGATACTCCAAGCATAATCATTGCCTTATGCAGCCGATCCTTGAAACATGTCAATGTCTCCGCAGGCAAAACAGAGAACAGATGCCAGTTCTTGACAGGGCCATCTCTCTCTAGTGTACTGTGTCACAATGAAAGCCATGAAAGAACTCTGTGCTTCACTGATCCTGTTGATGCTTCCTCAGGGCCAGAAAATACCTCTGAGATTCTGCCCAGAGCTCTTAGACGGCCGAGTGATGGATGTGGAATCAGACAGACCCCACCCCACCCCACCCATCCCCTCTTCACAAATGGTGGAGGTCTCTTCCTAAGAGCATGTCCTCCCAGGACCTTGAGGGATATGGCCAATATCATCCCATTTTCACTGACAATAGAGGATGAGCCCAGGATGGAGGAGTTTGAGATCCTCCAGTATTCCTTGGCTGAGGCACCTACAGTGATTGCACCCGAGGATGTAGCAGAACCACCTTACTATACTTTCAGTCAGGAGTCTGGACTCTATGTACTGGGGTTCAGAAAGCTCAAGAATTTGAGAAAGTTAGATACTCACCTGTAGCAGGTGCTATCCGGGAAGAAGCAGGAATGAAGTCCTCATAAATGGATGGCGGCACTGACTAAGCCCATACAGGATCACTTCCCAGCTTCCATAGGAAGCTTTTGAGAGCTCCATCACCGTGTGCGCCCACCTTCCTGCCCAAAGGAGCCATCTTACCTCAGTTCTCTTTTCTGCAGAGTCTGACCACAGACAAGCATGATAGAAAACACTTAGCCCTCACAGGTTTTCTTATCAAGTAGTTTAGTAATAGTGTTGGTCCTGACCTTCTTGCCCGTTGACGGAATGTCTGTGCTGCATTTTTTCTGGTACCTTTTTTGGTGGTGGGGGGAGGGGGGGTTGTCACCCAGGTTTTCTCCCATGTCTCTCTGGTTGGCCAGGACAGTGGTGGCCTTTGATTTGGCAGGAACTGTCTTTCAATGTCAAAGAAGGCCAACAGCTTTAAAAAAGTGTGTCCATTTAGGTCAATGGAGTTGGCAACATAAGTGCTAGCATAGATATCAATGTAGTTGCCCCAGAGGGCCTCTGCCAATACTTCAGTTCAATGTGAGGCTCAAGCTCATTCAGAGCCAAGGGGGCCACGGTAGCCTGGACTGGCAGCTGTCTTTTGAAGAGAGGTCCCCAAAGGAACAGTTTTCTGCCCTGTCAACATTGAAGGGCAATGCTGAAACCTGAGGTGAACCCCATGGGCACCGACATTGAAGCCTCCCCGATGCGACTCAGAGGGTGAAGGCCAGGAGTGGCCTCCCAATGCGGTAACCATCAAGGAGTCCTATGTGGGAGCTGGCTTTGGAGATGGAGGTGGCTGCCCCGGCTCCAGATGTATCAGAGAGCCAAGTGTATGCAGGCCTTGGAAAGGAGCCTAGTTACCTTCCTGGTGTCTCAGGCTGTGGAAGTCCCCTGATGCCAGAGATGGCCCCACCAATGGTGGTGCAGCCTTTCCTCGAAACCCATCCCTTACTCAGTAGGGAAGAGGACTTTGACAGGCACTCAGATTGTATCTCCCACAATGCCTCAGGAACTCGACTCCATCCTCTCCCCCACCCCCGAGCACTGATGGCACTGAGAGGAGGCACATCAGTATTTCAACTTCCTCACAGAGTCCAAAGGTTGGGAGACCGAGGAAGAATCCCTGGTCTCTGATCACCACTGGGCTATCCCATCTGCTCCCACCACCACAAGCGTCACAAGTCCCCAGCAGAAGACATCTTATTTCATGAGTTTGTCAGTGACATGGCAAAGGCCCTGCCCTTCACCCTCGAGACAGAGGAGGAACAGAGGACTGAAAATTTGAAAAATATTGCTTCCTTCAGGGGTTGAAAAAGGTACTACAATAACTGTACCAGTCCACCACATTCTCCAAAATCTGCTTCCCCCCCCCCCCATTAGCCATTGCCTGGATTCTATGTACAGAGTCCAGAAGAGCTTTGGATTTGAGAAGCCTCAGCTGCCACACAGTTCACTGGTGACGGAATCAGCTATGAGGTGCAACAAAAGATCCAAGACCCACTCCTCTGTTCCTCCTGGAACGTGAGGTCCATACTTTGGTGCCGGGTGCAGATGTTACCAGGAATCGATGATGGTAGCCCACATCTTCATGCCAACTGTATTTGGGGATGTACTTAAAAGACATCATGGGGGACACTGCCGAGTTCTCTGCCCTGCTGCAGCTGGAGCAGTTCTATAGCCTCATTTCTAAGGGGAAGGACTGCTCAAAATACATGAGCAGAGCATCCTGCGATTCCTTTGAATCCATAAGTGAGGCCGCTGTGGGCACTGGGGTCTGTCACCCAACCGACCTCAAGCAATAGGTACAAGACAAGCTTGCTGAGGTCAAAATCTTTGGCAAACCAATAGAAGAAAAAAAAAGCGGTGTGCTCCATCGGGTGAAGGAGAACACGCTGCTGGAGAGCACGCTACCAGCAAGATCAAAGGGCAGCGGTCCTTTAAAAGCAGCATGCTCCATCAGGCGTGCCCACGCCTGGCGGGGCCTCGCCAGAGGGCCCTTTGGTGTGGCCCAGGTGCGCTCCACGGTGATGGCAAACCCTTCTCCTCCTGCTGGAACCAACTATCTCGCCGCCACCACCACCTTATCTTCAAATTTGAGCTGTTAACCACTGCCTACATTGAATCGCTACCCATTATTGCACAGACCTGCTACCCATTGCTGCACAGACCTGCTACCCACCGTTTTGTTTTGCATACTGTTTGGTTTTGCTACCCATTGTTTTGTTTTTGGTACTCTGCATACTGCTGTCACCTACACTGTTGCCACCCATTGTCATCCTTTGTTTTGATTTGCATACTGTTGCCACCCATTGTCTGCATAGTACTGCTATCCACTGTTGCACCAACTGTCATCCATTGCTTATCCACTGTTGCATATTACTCCTACCCATCAATTGCATACTGTCGCCACCCATTGTTGCATAGCACCATCACCTACTGTTGTCGCGATCTGTTATCCACTGCTTACCCCTTGCTAGCTCCCCATTGCTTGCACTGAACCGTTACCCACTCCCTGCTTGTCTGCCTTCAAGTGTTACCCACTGCTTGCTCAGACCCTGCTGACCACTACCATGGCCCCACATCTCATTGCCCTCCTCTTCATTATCCTCCCCAACTGCCTCCCCTCCTACCAACACCCACCATCACCCTCCTTCCTCCCCCCCACCTTTCCCCTACCTTCCTTAACCCCCCTCCACGCTGCCCCCTAGCCTTGCACCTGCCCTTGAGCTTCCTCACACCTTCTCCCGCATTCAACCAGCCCCTCTCTATCTTCCTCACCTCCCCCTCCATCCTGCCCCCTAGCCTTGCACCTGTCCTTGAGCTTCTTCACACCATCCCCTGCATTCAACCAGTCCCCTTCTCTTTAAGGCAACCCCACCCTCGCTTCCACCGGACCATCTCCACTCTACCTCGCTAATACTCCTTCTCTCACCTGGGAACATCAATCCCAACCCTGGCGCCCCCCCCCCCCCACTTCATTCTCACACTACCAAAAGTTCCTCATGTACCCCATCTAATCTCATCCACATCCCGCTCCTCCCTCCTTCCACCCTCCGCCATTCATCCCACACTCAATTATCCATAGATTTCAACTCCAACCCTACCCCCAAAAATAATCCCTCACATAACCTACCCGACACCATGAATTCTCCCCTCACTTCCCCTCCCTCATGTCCCTCTTGGAGTGTGCACTCACCTAGACACACCCACCCACACCCTGCTCCAAGTTTCGGCATTACCCTAGAAATAGACCCCCACACTACTCCGATAAGAAATCTACACGCAACTTATCCAACCTTATCCATATCCCACTCCTCCCCCCCTCCACTCGCCCATTTTCATGTGCCCTTTGGAACGCATGCTCAGTCATTAAAAAAAAAACACACTTTTATTCATAACCTTTTCATCTCCAATGCCCTACACCTTCTTTCCTTGACCGAGACCTGGCTCCCCCCAGATGACACTGTATCCATTGCCTCTCTGCTATGGAGACTACCAGTTCTCCCATACACCCTGACTTACTGGTCATGGTGGTGGTGTTGACCTCCTACTCTCTCCCTCCTGCCAATTCCAACCCCTTCTGCCACCCCATGGAGACTCCTTCGAAGTCCACTCTATTCGCCTCCTCTCATCACTTCCCCTCCGAATAGCTGTTATTTATCACCCACCGGACAAATCCAAAACCACCTTCCTCACTGATTGACTCCTGGCTCTCTGCCTTCATGGACCCTCCTCCCCCACTCTTATTCTTGGCGATTTCAACATTCACATTGACAACCCCTCCGACCCCCATGCTTCAAAGTTCCTTGCTCTTACCTCATTTGACCTCCAGCCTTGCTCCACTGCCCCCACACATCTACACAGCCACTGCCTCGACCTAATACTAATTCTCCAATTCCTCTCCTTCAAACTTCCGCAAATCAATCCTTCCCTCATCTGACCATCACCTCTTGACATTTACTCTTCAACTTCCGCCGTCCCAACCTCGCCCTGTCTCCTTCGTCCTATTTAGAAACTTTCATACTATTGATTCCCTGACTCTCTCCTCCACCATCTCTTCCCGCCATTTTATCCTCCAAGTCTGTCGATGAGGCATTATCCTCAGCCCTTGACACCCTTGCCCCTCCCACCCCACGTCCTAACGATCTACTCCCCAACCCTGGCTTTCACCCACAATCCGTTACCTACACATCTGCGCCCGTTCTGCCAAACGAGCTTGGGCCAAATCCCGCCCCCGGGAAGACCTTCTACACTTCAAATTCATGCTTGGCTCCTTCCAGTCAGCCCTAGCACTTGCCAAACAAGATTACTACATCCATCTGATCAACTCCCTTGCCTCTGATCCTCACCGTCTCTTTAATACCCTCAACTCTCTCAAAGTCCCCCCGCCCCTGATCCCACCCTCCCTTTCTGCCCAAACCCTAGCCGACTACTTCTACGACAAAATCCACAAGATTACCCTCCAATTCCCTACTCCCCCCCCATCCTCCCTCCCTCTGATCTCTGAAGAAACTGCACTCCTTCTGTCCTCCTCCAAACCCACCACCTGTTCGTCAGACCCTATCCCCACCCATCTCCTGCACTCCATCCCCCTCACCGTTGCTCCCTCCATCATTCATATCCTCAACCTCTCTCTCCACTGCAACTGTCCCCGCTGATTTCAAATATGCTGTTGTCACACCCCTCCTCAAGAAACCGTCACTTGATCCCACTTGCCCTTCTATCGACCCATCTCCCTCCTTCCCTTCATATCCAAACTATTAGAACAGCAGTCCACCATCGCTGCCTCGACTTCCTCACCTCAACCCACTTCAGTCCGGCTTCAGTCTCCTACAATCCACTGAAATGGCACTCGCAAAAGTCACAAACGACTTGTTCCTGGCTAAATCCAAGGGCCTCTATTCTTATCCTCATCCTTCTTGACCTTTCTGCTGCCTTTGACACCGTTGATCATTACCTTCTCATCACTTGGCTTCAAGGATTCCGTACTATCCTGATTCTCCTCTTACCTCTCCCATCGCTCATTCAGTGTATGCTCTGGTAGCTCCTCCTCCTCCCCCACCCCGCTCCATGTAGGTGTACCCCAGGGATCTGTCTTAGGCCCCCTCCTCTTCTCTCTATACCCAAGGCCTTGGTGCACTTATCTCCTCCCATGGCTTCCAGTACCATCTTTATGCCGATGACTCACAAATTTACCTCTCTACACCTATTATTTCTCCGGCAATCCAATCCAAGATCTGTTTGTCTTTTGGACATCACTGCCTGGATGTCTCAGACGACTTAAGTTGAATATGGCGAAGACTGAACTCCTTGTCTTTCCACCTAACTCCTCCCCCCCCCCCCCCACTTCCCCTCTCTCAATTCATGTAGATGGATCTACTATCTTTCCTGTTCCCTCAGCCCACAATCTAGGAGTTATCTTTGACACCTCACTTTCCTTCTCTGCACATATTCAGCTTGTAGCCAAGACCTGCCGCTTCTTTCTCTATAACATCGGCAAAATCCGCCCCTTCCTCTGAGCATACCACCAAAACGCTTATTCACTCCTTAATCTCCTCCTGCCTTGATTACTGTAACCTACTCCTTGCTGGTCTTCCCGTGAGCCACCTCCTTCCCCTTCAAATCGATACAAAATCACGCTGCTCAACTAATCTTCTGCCAGCCTCGCCATGCCCATATTACTCCCCTTTTCAAATCTCTTCACTGGCTCCCTGTCCAGCTCTGCATCCAATTCAAGCTTCTCCTGCTGACCTTTAAATGCATTCACTCTATGGCCCCTCAATATCTCTCATCTCGTCTCTCCCTACGTCCCCTCTAGGAATTTGCGTTCTGCTAACAAATCACTTCTATCAATGCCTTTCACCCGCACCGCAAACTCCCAACTGTGTTCCTTTCACCTTGCTGCACCTCACACCTGGAACAGCCTACCTGCAGCTATGCACCAGGCACCCTTCCTGACCCTCTCCAAATCCAGGCTGAAGACCCACCTCTTCACCGTTGCATTCAGAACCCAATTCTTCCCCATCTCACCATAACTCCCCAGCAACGTTTATGACCAACTACAAACTGTACCCCTCTGCACCTTGTGTAGAATCGATTAATGCCTGCACAGAACCGATTGATGCTCTGCACTGTTTTAACTAATGTACTATTCTAATTGGATTGTAAGCCCCGATGAGCATGACTGACGGGCAATGAACTCTCATGTATGCCGACTACCTCTTGTAAGTCAGCTGTACAGCATTGCGTGTGAGGCGCTCTAGAAGTGCTAAGTAGTAGTAGTAGTAGTAGTAGTAGTAGAAGATAAGGCAGGGGAGCTAGAAAGGAAGCAGATGACAATGAATCACCTCTCCAGGAAAGCTGCAGACCCTTCCAAAAAGGCAGTGGCAGGGAAAAGACCTTCTACCATATAAGCAGAAGTGATATGCAGGTTACCCTCCTTACCAAACCTACTAGGGGCAATAGAAGAGCCAAGGACAGCAGCAACAGCACCACCAGAAACCCCAGAAGCCTCAGCTTTAACAGCAGCCAGCCAGAAAGCAGTTTTTGACTCCTTCCTGAGGAGCATGATCCATCTTCCCATACCCAGTGCAGTACCCCAGCAGGCGGGGAGGGGGGGGATGGCTGTCTACTTTGCCCACAGGTGGTCCATTGTAACAGACTCCTGGCTGCTGAAAATCATCCAGAGCAAGTACCTGTTGCACTCTGCCCAACTGCCTCCCCCATTCTTCCCAGGGAAATATCCCCTTGATCCTCAACACAGAGCTCCAACAGGAGGTCCACACTCTCCTGGATGATCTCACCATCAAGCTGATGCCACTAGCATAGGCCAGGAAGGGTTTTTATTCCTGCTACTTCATCCTCAAGAAAATAGGCAGGTTCAGACTCATACTAGACCTCCGCAATCTCAATCAGTTCTTGGTGAATGAAAAATTCAAAAGTGGTCTCCCTGGGAACATTACTGCCATACCTTCAATGGAAGGGCTAGCTTTGCTCTTTGGTCCTAAAAGATGCATGTACTCACATACCGATCATCCCCTTCACCATCAGTACCCTCTAGTTAATGCTCAGTGGGCAACACAATCAATACTAGATACTACCCTCCACCCCAAGGGTCTTCACAAAATGCCTGGCAGTCAACGCAGCATTTCTCTGGACCCTGGGAGCACTGTTCCCTTTAAGCTGTGCGCGTGTGCGCGCGCACACACCTCGCTGAGTGAGCGCACATACTTTGCAACAGAGCGCACAAAAATTACAGTTCTGATTCTGATAGAAAACAGACGTCTTAAAATTTAAAAGTTGTGATTGCAATTACTAGAAATTTTCTGCTTCATTTAGTAATCATCTGTTTTCATTTAATTTGATTAAAATCAATGTGGTGTACATACTATATTCTGACGTGTAGTCAAATTTTAAAGTATATAACTCCGAGTGTTATGTGGCGCACAAAAATTTAACCTTCCTTCAAAATCTGCACAGCTGATGATATTTTATGCGCACATAGCCTACAGAAAATTAGAGGGAACATTGCCTGGGAGTATTCATCTTCCTTTATTTGGGTGACTGGCTGATAAAGGGTACAATACCGGATGAGGTTTGGCAGTTGACAAAATTCACCATTTAGGTGCTCGAACATATGGGCTTTGTGATCAGTTATCCAAAGTCTCACCTGCAGTCCTCAATGCCTAGAGGACATTGGGGCTCTTCTTGATGCCACCCTAACTTGAGCCTTTTTGCTATGTACAACACAGCCCCTGTACTACAGTATGCCAGATGCTCTGCTTGCTAGGCTGCATGGCCTCCAAAGTTCATGTCACTCCCTTGGCTCGCTTACGAATGTGACAAGCACTGTGGACCTTGTGCACACAGTGGTGTCAGATCACTGGTCGCATGAAGGACATGGTAGTGGTTACCCCACCACTCAAGGACTCTATCCTGGTGGCTGCAACCACAGAACCTCAGAAGTCTTTCCTTCCAGCACCCTCTGCCTCAGCATACACCCACATTCTTCCAAGCTGGGCTGAAGATCCCATCTCGATCGGCTGGGCACACAAGGCCTCTGGACAGTACAGATCAATTTTCTGGAACTACATGCCATAGTAAAAACACATTTTAAGTATTCCAGTACCAGTTTGCCAATCAAACTGCCCATCTCAATAAGGACTATCAAGCAGTAATGTTTTACATCAACAGGCAGGGCAGCATGGGTTTGTACCTCCTGTGTTGGGAAGCCGTATGTCTCTGGAAGTTTTCAGTCTCCCAGGGCATGGTCCTCAGAGCCATATACCTGCCCAGGGAGCTCAATGTCCTGGCAGACTGCTATAAGAACATAAAAGATATGCCATACTGGGTCAGACCAAGGTCCATCAAGCCCAGTAGCCTGTTTCCAAAAATGGCCAATCTAGATCATAAGTACCTAGCAGTTTCCCCAAAAGACACAGGTTCCTCAATGGTTGTATTTGGTCAAGCAGCGATATCCCGTGTCCTTTTAATAATGGTTTATGGACCTTTCCTCCAGGATCTTGTCCAAACCTTTTTTTTAAGCCCAGCTACATTAACAACTTTTACTACATCCTCTGGTAACAAATTCCAGCGTTTGATAAGAAATCAGAAAATATTTTTTCACTCAACGGGTTAACTGGTTACCCTGTAGCTTCATTGCATGTCCCATAGTCTTTTTTTGATAACAAACAAATCAATCTACGTCTAGCTGTTCCACTTCATTCATTAATTTATAGACCTCTATCATATCTCCCCTTCACCATCTCTTTTCCAGGTTGAAGAGCCCTAACCTTTTTAGCCTCTTCATAGGAGTAGCCTTCCATCCCCTTTACCATTTTGGTGGCTCTTCTCTGTACCTTTTCTAATAATGCTATATCTTCAAGATACGGTGAACAAAATTGCACACAATATTCAAGGTGCGGTTGCACTATGGAACGATACAGAGGCATTATAATATCCTGTTTTATTTTTCATCCTTTCCTTATGATACCTAGCATTCTATTTGCTCTCTTGGCCACCGCTGCACACTGGGCAGAGGGTTTTAACATGTTATCCACGATGACACCTAAATCATTTCCGGGGTGGTGGTTACCAATGTGGAATCTTGCATCATGTAACCATAGTTTGGGTTCTTTGCTAGGTGCATAACTTTGCACTTGTCCACATTAAGTTTCATCTGCCATTTGGATGCCCGGTCTTCCAATTTATCAAGATCCTCTTGCAATTTTCCACAAGCCTCTTGGGTTTTAAAAGTCTCTGATGAGGGACCTTGTCAAAGGCTTTCTGAAAGTCCAAATACACTATATCAACTGACTCACCTTTGTCTACCTGTTTATTCAAACCTTCAAAAAGCCATAACAGATTAATAAGACAAGATCTTCCTTGTCTAAAGCCATATTGGCACTCTCCCATTAAGCCATGGCTATTTACATGAGTAATTTTGTTTATGATGGTTTCTACCATTTTTCCCAGTACTGACGTCAGGCTCACTGGTCTGTAGTTTCCCAGATCAACCCTGGAACCCTTTTTAAAAATTGGCGTTAGATTCGCAATCCTCCAATCTTCAGGTATTACAGATGATTTTAATGATAGTTCACAGATTACTACTAAGTCTGTAATCTCGTATTTCAGTTCTTTCAACATCCTTGGATGTATACCATCCGGTCCAGGAGATTTGCTACTCTTCAGTTTATCAAATAGTTGTAATACATAATCCCGATGTAACAATATTTCTTTCAATTCTTCAGCAGCATCACCTTTAAATATCACTTCAGTCATGGGTAACATCCCTTCATCTTCCTCAGTAAAGACCAAAGCAAAGAATTCATTCAGTCTCTCCTTTATAGCCTTTTACCCCTCTAGCTTCTAATGGTCCAACTGACTGTCACAGGTTTTTTTGCTACGAATGTACTTGAAAGTATTTTATTATGTGTTCGGCTTTCACAGCAAGTTTCTTCTCAAATTCTGTCTTTGCCTGCCTTATCAATGTCTTGCATTTAACTTGCCAATGCTTGTGCTGTTTCCAGTTTGTGTCATTTTGGCACTTTTCCCCCATTTCCTGAAAGATGCTTTTTTGGCAACAACCACCTCTGACCACACCTTTAAATCATGCTGGCAGTTTTTTGGACTTCCTTCCACTTTTCTTAAAAGCGTGGAATGCAGCTGGTCTGGGCTTCCAAAATAGTATTTTTAAACACCCCCAAAGCTTGATATAAGTCTTTAATCTTTGCAACTGCTCCTTTTAGTTTTTTTTTAAACTGCTTTCCTCATTTTATCAGTCTCCCTTTCAAAGGTTAAAAGGTAGTAATGTGGATTTTCTTACCATCCCTCCTCCATTAATTAAACCAAACATGATCATGCTATGATCACTATTGCCAAGTGGCCCCAACACCCTTCTCTTGCACCAGATCTGGTGTTCCACTAAGGACTAAGTCCAAAATGGCTTCCCCTCAGGTCGGTTCATAAACCAGCTGCTCCAAGAAGCAGTCATTTATTTCATTTAGAAACCTTCTCCCTAGCATGTCCTGCTGTGACACTGACCCAGTCTATACTGGGGCAAGTCTCAGTAGAGTCTTGCAGCCACGCAAGTGAACCCTCAAATAGGGGGGTGTCTTCTGGATATGGGGCACCCCATGCATCAACCTCTTTGTGACTCCAGGCAACAGAATGTTGGCACAGTTCTGCTCCAAGATTACAGGCAGCAGTCTGATATCTTCCAACGCCTTTCTACTGGATTGGAGCAAGGGCCTACTCTGTATCTACTGATTCTGCTGATGGCTAAAGCCTGTTCAGGCTTCAGGTGGACAGGGGTTCCACGATATTTAATCACACCGCATTAGTCGAGGCAACCATGGTTTCCTCTCCTGCTCAGGTTCTTGCAGCAACAGCCTCACAGACTGGGCTGCACCCCAGATCTTGTCTCAGGATAGCAGGACTTCATCCCAACATCAGGTCCCTGGCCCTGATGGCAAGAATGCTAAGCAGGTAGTTCCTGAGGAACTTCAAATTCCTGTGGATGTGGAGAATGTGTTCATCTCTTCATGGAAGGATTCCACACATTGCACCTACTCCTTCAAGTGGCGTAGATTTTCTGTCTGGTGTGCAAAGGACCAAGGAACAAAGAAGCTCTTACTCCCTTGGATTGCTGCAGCCCAAATGCATGACCTTACATTTAACATTAAATCCCAGCTGCCAAATTCTAGACCATTCAAGCTTAGCTAGATCCCTCCTCATGTTAGCTACACCTTCCTGGGTGCCTACTCTATTGCAGATTTTGGTATCATCTGCAAAAAGGCAAACCTTACCCGACAGCCCTTCTGCTATATCACTAACAAAGATGTTAAAAAGAATCGGACCACGAACAGATCCCTGGGGCACACCACTCGTAACATCCTTCTCCTCAGAGTGAGATCCTCTGAGTGAGATCTGTCGCCTCCCACCCAACCACTTTCTAACCCAAGCAGTAACTTTAGGGTCCATCCCTAGGGTGCTCAGTTTGTTTATAAGTCATCTGTGAGGAACAGTGTCAAAGGCTTTACTGAAATCCAAATACACCACATCCAACTCCCTGGTCACCCAGTCAAAGAAATCAGATATGTCTGACAAGACCTGCCTATGGTGAATCCATGCTGCCTCAGATCCTGTAATCCTCTGGACTCCAGAAACCTCACTATTTTCTCTTTCAGCAGCGTTTCCAATAATTTACTCACCACCAAAGTTAAACTAACCGGCCTGTAATTTTCAACCATATCTTTACTTCCGCTTTTGTATAAAGGCACCACATGAGCCTCTCTCCAGTCCTTTGGCACCACTCCCGACTCCAACAAGGCATTGAAAAGGTCAGTCAGTGGAGCTGCTAGAACGTCCCCAAGTTCCCTCAGTATTCTAGGGTGTGTCCCATCGCTTTATCTACTTTTAAGTTGAGCTAGTTTCTCATGAACACAGTCTTCTGAAAATTGTTCAAGATGTCTCTCGCTTCTGTTCCTGTTTGTCGGTGTTTTCTGAGATCCTGCTCCTGGTTCTTCATCTGGGAACATAGAACAAATATTTAAGCGATTCCGCTTTATCCTGATATTCCTCCCCTGCACCCTTGAGTCTGACAATTCCACTTTTGCCCTTCCTCTTCTAACATATCTGAAAAATGTCTTACCCCCCCCCCCCCCCCTTTTTATTGCATTGGCCGTTTCCTCCTCTTTTTGAATCTTTGCCTTCCTGACTACTTTGCTAGCTTAAGGTTTTTTTTTCTAAATAAAAAATGGAGTGGAGGAGTGGCCTAGTGGTTGAGGCAAGGTACTTCAGGCCAAAACTTCGGGGGTTCAAATCCCACTAGAGGACAGTAACCTTGGGCAGGAAGGACTGGGGTTTCTAGTCCCACAGGTGCTCCTTGTGGTCTTGGGCAAGCCACTTAACTATTTTTACAGGGAACATGGGCTTTGGAGGTTATCTCCAAGTTATAATGACCTGTTCAATGTAAACCGCACTGATGCAGAATAGCACGGTGTATAAGAGAACGTAAATAAAATATAGATGCTTATCTTCCTCTCTGTGATCTCTTGTATTTCATGAAGGCCTCCCTCTTTTCCTTCAGTTTTTCAGCTACTTCTTTCGAAAGTCATAGTGGTCTCCTTTTCCTTTTACCTTTACCTTTATTTACCATTTTAAACAAAAATGTTGGTTGCCCTTAAAATATCCCCTTTCAGTTTTGCCCACTATTTTTCTACATCCCCCAGCTGTTCCCATCCCTCTAACGACTCCCTGAGGTACTGGCCCCATCTTGGCAAAGTTAGTCTTCCTAAAGTCTAAGATCCTCACCTTTGAATGGATTCTAACAGCCCTAGACCTAATACTGAACCACACCATCTGGTGATCACTGGATGCAAAATGATCTCCCACTACAACATCAGAAACACTTACACCATTGGTAAGCACCAAGTCCAGTATGGCCCCTTCACGTGTGGGGTCTGTTACCAATTGCTTGACTAGTTCTCCCTGTAGAGAATCCAGGATCTCCTTACTTCTAGATGATACTGCAGCAGGAATGTGCCAACTCATCTGGTATACTGAAATCCCCTATCAGTAGCACTTCCCCCTTTCCTAGCAATGCTGCGTATGTCTTCAATTAACTCTGTCCACCTCGTCCTCTTGTGAGGGAGGTCTGTATATCACACCAATGCAAAAAGATTTCTCTTTCCCTCTAATTTAACCCACAAATGCCTCCTCTCCCTTTTAAGCTCTGTAGTTCCAAAGCTTTACTAGTAGTTTTTACATATAGTGCCACTCCCTCTCCCCTTCTTCCTACCCTGTCCTTTCTGAATAAAGTATAGCCAGGTATAGTTACATTCCAATCATGGTTTTCTGTGAACCATGTTTCTGTAACTGCCACTAAATCCAAGCCAGCCACTCATCAAAGCTTCAACATCAGGGATCTTATTTCCCATGCTACGGGCATTTATACAGACTGCTTTTCATATGTTACATTAAATACCTTTATGGAAATGGGTAACGGGGGTATTACTTACCTGGGGGCTTTCTTCACCCATCCAACGAATCTAGTTTAAAACCCTCTTCAGTAGATTAGCCAGTCTACTACCGAAGACGCGTTGACCTTTCTTGGACAGATGGATGCCATTTCTGCTCTGCAACCCTTGGAACAGCATCCCATGGTCTAGGAAACCAAAACGCTCCTGATGACACCATCCACACATTCATCTCCAGGATGCGAGCCTCTCTGCCTTGGCCTTTACCCTCAACAGGGAGGAATGAAAAGAACACCACCTGTGCACCTAACTGCTTCACCCTCTGTCCCAGAGCCATAAAGTCACTTTTGATACTGCCAGGTATCCCTTGGAACGTATCATTTGTTCCAACATGGATTAGCAACATTGGGTAATAGTCAGTGGGTTTGATGAGTCTCTGCAAATTCTCCGTAACATCTTGGATTTTGGCACCAGGCAGACAGCATACCTCTCTGGACATCAAGTCTGGTTGGCAGATGGACACCTCAGTACCCCTCAGAAGAGTCTCCAACCACCACTACCCTTCGCTTCCTTCTGGTCACTGATTCTGCAACTTTGGGGTACTTCAGCTCTGGTTCTTCCCTTTCCAGGGATGCTTTCACCACCTCCACTTCCAAGGCTGCATAATGGTTCTTCAATTCAAGGGCTGGAGAAGTTGGATTGGTGATTCTGCAGGCCCTGGTGACTTGTGTCCAACCAACATTCTGCCGGCACCCATCTTCTCTGCTGGAGAGCTTGGTTGCTGCAAGAAGCATCTCATCAATGTACTTCTCAATGTCTTGAATGCTCCTCAGCCTCGCCACCTCCTCTGAGTTCCTCCACTTGTTTCCTCAGAGCTTCAGCATGCAGGCACCCTGCACATGGAACCAGTCCTTCAACTGGTTCCCAAGCCATGGGAGACAGCCAACATGGCTTTAGACAAGGAAGATCTTGCCTTACTAATCTGATATGTTTTTTTGAAGGTGTGAATAAACATGTAGACAAAGGTTATGGTTATGGTGTATCTGGACATTCAGAAAGCCTTTGACAAGGTCCCTCAGACTTTTGGCAAAACTAAAAAGTCATGGGATAGGAGGCGGCGTAATATTGTGGATCGGGAACTGGTTAAAAGATAGAAAGCAGAGGGTAGGGATAAATGGCCAATTTTCCCAGTGGAAAAAGGTGAATAGTGGAGTACCCCAGGGATCTGTACTGTGTCTGCTACTTTTTGACAGTCATAAATGACCTGGAAAAGGGAATAACTAGTGAGGTTATCAAATTTGCAGATGACACAAAACTGTTTTAAAGTTGTTAAAACCCAAAGAGGACTGTGGAAAACTGCAGGAGGTTCTGGATAAATTGGAAGAATGGGCATCCAAATGGCAGATGAAATTTAATGTGGACAAGTGCAAAGTTATGCACCTAGGAAAGAACAACCCACACTATGGTTACACGATGCAAGGTTCCACATTGGGAACCACCACCCAGGAAAGAGATTTAGGAGTCATCGTGGATAACATGTTAAAACCCTCTGCCCAGTGTGCAGCAGCGGCCAAGAAAGCAAATAGAATGCTGGGCATCATAAGGAAGGGAATGGAAAATAAAACAAAGGATATTATAATGCCTCTGTATCGTTCCATGGTACGACCGCACCTTGAATATCATGTGCCATTCTGGTCGCTGTATCTTAAAAAGGATATAGCTTTATTAGAAAGGTACAGAGAAGAGCCACCAAAATGGTAAAGGGGATGGAAGGCTACTCCTATGAAGAGAGGCTACAAAGGTTAGGGCTCTTCAACCTGGAAAAAAGAGACGGCTGAGGGGAGATATGAGAGGTCTATAAATTAATGAATGGAGTGGAACGGGTAAACGTAGATCGATTGTTTACGCTATCAGAATATAGAAAGACTAGGGGACATGTAATGAAGCTACAGGGTAAACTATTTAAGACAAATAAGAGAAAATATTTTTTCACTCAACGTGTAATCAAACTCTTGAATTTGTTACCGGAGGATGTAGTAAGAGCTGTTAGTGTAGCTGGGTTTAAAAAAGGTTTGGACAAGTTGGAAGGAAAGCCATGGCCCGGAGAGTGTCCAAACAAGTCTCGATGAACTCCAGGGACTGAACCAGAGTGAGGTGGGACTTCTGGTAATTGATCACAAATCCCAGGTGCTTGACAAGGCGAAAAGTGCGACCTACGGCCTGCTGGGCTTTGGAAGCCATGCCCCCTGTGATGAGCCAGTCGTCTAGATAGATGAACATACCCTGCAGCTGGAGGTGTGCTGCAGTCACAGCCAGGCATTTCATGAAGACCCATGGGGCGGACATGAGGCCAAAGTGGAGCACCCTGTACTGCTAATGGTTGCCCTGAACCATGAAGCGAAGGTACTTTCTGCATTTGGGGTGGACAAGGATGCAAGCTTAAGCATCCTTTAGGTCCAAGGAGCACAGCCAGTCACCCAGCTGGAGGTAGGGCAGCAATGTTTCAAGAGCGAGCATCCTGAACTTCTCCAGCATCAGAACTTTAGGTTCCACAGGTCGAGGATGGGCCGGAGGCCCCCTGTCCGCTTCAGGATGAGGTTTCTGAGGATGGGGATTTTACTCCTGGTAAAAGTGGTGGGTCGGGTTCTACCATCCTGTTTTTGAGACCTGTCAGCTCCCGACTCAGGAGCACCTGGTGCTGAGGAAGCAGACTTGGCTCCCCGGGAAAGTATGTGGGAAGGGCCTGGTCCAAAATGGAGGAGATAACCCTCCAGAACGACCTGGAGGACACAGGTGTCAGTGGAGATGGACTCCCACCTGTGAAAGAAGTGCCCTCCAGGAGAAACACCATGCCCATGAGGGTGTTGAACCAGGTGCTCAGAAACTCCAAGAACTGGAAAGGCTCCAATTGATTCTTTGCCAATTTGATCATGCAGCCCAACTCCTGAAGGCACTGAATAACTAGGGCCATGGCCTCTAGACTCTCCTGGAATGACTTTGCCTGAATCAACCAGCCAATCATCCAGATACAGATGTATGGAGGACTCCCTGCTTGCACAGGTTTGCCTCCATTAACACCATGACCTTTGTGAACACCCCAAGGTGCAGTGGCCAGACTGAAGGGTAAGGTCAAACTGGAAGTGTCCCCTTGGCACTTCAAAGCACAGAAACTTCTGGTGATCTGGGACAGATAGAAATGTGCAGTAATGCCATGTCAAGTCCAGAGAGATCAAAAATCTCTCCCTGCCACATTGCCACTATTACCAAATTCAAGGTCTCCATCCAGAAGTGCAGGCCTTTAGGGCCCTGTTGACTATTTAGGTCTAGAATAGGTTGCCACAAAGCAGATGGAATACTGACCTGAGCCCCAGTCATCACAAGGGGCCAGGCCAACCGCCTGTAGCTACAACAGACATTCGAAAGCCTCCCCCGCTGTCCAAGCCCTGCCTGACACCCAACACAGCAAGATCATGAAGGCATCCTGGAAGGGCCTGGTGAACGCTAGCGCATAACCATCCTGGATCACTTCCAGCACCGAGGCTCTCAATCATGCAGCTGCAGCACAGCCCAACTTTGTAGAGCTGTGCCCTGTGGCTACTGCCAGCAGTGCATTGGCCACAATCCATGGCTCCACCAACCTGCTGAACCTCCCCGTGCTCGACTGTACCCACCCAGCACTGACCCCTAGACTTAATCAGTAGCTGCCCCCACCCCACCCCACCCAAAGACAGCAACCTGTCCCCATAGCACCATCCCAAAAGGTTGGGGAGGAGAAAAGAGAGCCTAGTAGAGGGGGGTGATTGGGGGAGGGAGGATAGATGGATCTGGCACCACCAGGTTCTGCACCCCAAAAACAGCAGACTGTACAGGTCATGTTCACCACCTGCTGGAGACTGAGAAATCCTGGCTGTTGTCAGTTGGCACAGGCTACTTATAGCATACTTCAAGCTTGTGTTCTCAGTCTCCACCTGCTGGCAGATGAGCATAACACTTGTCTGGATTGGACTGGTGGGATGAAAAGGAATCTTAAAGGATACCCAATTCCAACTCTACCACATCACTGATACTTCCACCTACAAATATCGGAGGGGGGGGGGGCACAACTCTTGCACCTATCCACAGGGAAGATGGCCTGTACAAGTAATGCTACATAATCAATGTCCTAACGACAGGCTATACCCTCAATGTCTTCAAGGGATGATAAAGTAATTAGATCTTACCTACTAATTAGTGTTCCTGAAGGAACGACAGTCCAGTCCCTTTACTTCTGGGTTACGCAACCCTTCCAGCAGCTTGGAGGCTGAGCCCAACCTTTTTGGAGGTGGAGCGGTATAAATACCACTGGGGCCACCCACCAACTCCAGTAATCGAATGAAAAAGCAGACTAAACAAACTTCCGTTAACAACCTACATAACATAACCTAACCCCGCAAAGGAATATTTAACAAACTCACTCATTTTTTTTCATTTTTTTAAGGAAATAGGTAATAGGAGTAGGGGAGGAGGAATGGCGCCGGAGGGAGGTGGTTTACCCGAGACTGCCCGAGCCGACTTTCTCCCAGACCTGGACCCACGCTCGGTCCGCAGCTCTGCTTTTGCCTAATAGGCCTTAACGGCCAACGAAACCGGGTGGGATAAGGGACTGGACTGTCGTTCCTTCAGGAACACTAATTAGCAGGTAAGATCTAATTACTTTTTCCTTATCGTCACTCCAGTCCAGTCCAGTCCCTTTACTTCTGGGAAGTAACAGAGCAGTTCAATCCTAGGTGGGATCCGGCAAGCCGGACTGAAGAACCGCCAGACCAAACCGAGCGTCCGCTGAACTCTGTACGTCCAGCCTGTAGTGCTTGGTGAAGGTATGCAGAGAGGACCAAGTCACCGCCCTACAAATATCCAACGGAGGAACCAGGCTGAACTCTGCCCACAAGGTAGCCTGAGCCCGGGTGGAGTGCGCACGCAGCCCCACTGGGACCTGCTTCCCTTTCAGGATGTAGGCGGAAGCAATCGCTTCTCTGATCCACCTGGAGATGGAGGCCTTGGCCGCCGCCTCCCCTTTGTGCGGTCCTCCGAACTGGACGAACAACCGTTCGGACTTCCGGAAAGGCACTGTGCAGGAGAGGTATCGCTTCAAGGCTCTCTGGACGTCTAGGAGGCAAAGCTTGCTATCCCTACCCTCAGGTCCCTCGGCCGGGAAGATAACTGTCTGGTTCATATGAAAAGGGAGAGAACCTTGGGCAAGAAAGAAGGCACCATGCGTAGGACCACCTTGTCCTTGAGAAAGGACAGGAAGGGGGGTTGGGAGGACAGCGCTTGTAATTCGGAGACCCGCCTGGCCGAACAGATAGCGACAAGACTGTCTTCAGGGTTAAGTCATTCAAGGAAGCCCTCTTTACCGGTTCAAAGGGTTCCCCGACCAATGCATTTAGCACCAGGTTGAGATCCCAAGGGGGAATCACCGACCTCCGTTGCGGACGCAGACGTCTAACCGCTCTTAGGAACCTGGAGACGTCCGCGTGGACCCCTAGGGGCTTGCCGCGGACCTTACCTCTATAGCAAGCGATGGCGGCCAGCTGGACTTGTAAGGAACTGTGCGCCAGACCCTTGTCAAAACCTGCTTGCAAGAATTCCAGAACCTCCGGGACTGAGGCCGAGAGGGGTTTCCTTCAGTGCTCCGCACACCAGGCTTCGAAAATGCGCCAAACCCTTACATAGGAGAGGCAGGTCGAGTGCTTCTTCGCATTTAACAGTGTAGTGATTACTGCTCCTGAATAGCCTCGCTTCAAGAGCCACGCCCTTTCAATAGCCAGGCTGTAAGCGAGAATCGATCCATGTGAGGCATCCGAACCGGGCCTTGCCTGAGCAGGTCCCTTTTGCAAGGAAGCCACCACGGCTGGTCGGCGATCAACCTCACCAGATCTGCATACCAGGGGTGGCGTGGCCAATCCAGAGCTATGAGGATTACCAATCCTGGTGAGCCTCCACCCGCTGGAGGACCTTTCTGATCAGAACCCAGGGAGGAAAAACACAGAGAAGACCCTCTGCAGGCCACTTCTAAGACAGGGCATCCAGGCCTTCGGACATTCTTTCCTTCTGCCGACTGATGAATCGGTCCACCTTGGCTGACGAGAACCTTGCCATGAGATCCATGACCGGGAGTCCCCAACGGGCCACTATTTGGTCGAAGGTCTCCTGCTCCAGTTCCCACTCTCCGTGGTCTATCTTGTGTCTGCTGAGGTAATCGGCCGTGACATTGTCCGTGCCTGCCACGTGCTGAGCTGAAAGCGCTTCCAAACGGTTCTCCGCCCACTGGAATAGAACGTCCGCCTCCTTCTCCAAGGTGGGGCTGCTGGTGCCGCCCTGGTGGTTGATGTAAGCTACCGTGGTGACATTGTCAGAGAGAACACGAATTGCTCTTCTTTGCACCAGGGACTCGAGCGCCCTGAGCGCTAGGGTGACGGCCCTCAATTCCATTCTGTTGATGGGCCATTGAGATTCTAACGGTGTCCAGTGACCCTGGACGAACTGGTCCTCGCAGTGAGCCCCCCAGCCTGCAAGGCTGGCATCCGTCGTCAACAGTACCCATAGATGAGGCTCGAGGGGCATCCCGCGCTCTAGATTCCTTGGGCACTGCCACCAGCGAAGGGCTCGTTTGGTCCGCGGAGCACACGGTAACTGCGTTGGGGAGACCGACGCAGTAGGGCCCGCTGTAACGGGCGCATGTGGGCCCTGGCCCAAGGTACTACCTCTATCGCCGCCGCCATTGTGCCCAGAACCTGAAGATAATGCCATGTTGAGGGGTTTCGCCTGCTCAGAAACTGTGTGACTAGAAGTCTTAGGTCCCTTGATCTCGATAGTGACAGGAACACTCTGCCCCTGGCAGTGTCAAATCTTGCTCCGAGATACTCGAGATCCTGGGCGGGAGTCATCCTGCTCTTTGCTCGGTTGATGACCCACCCCAACTCCTCTAGAACCTGAACCACTCTGGCCGTCGCCAAGCGACTTTCTTCTGACTTTGCCCGGATCAGCCAATCGTCTAGGTACGGGTGTACTAGTATTCCCTCCTTCCGAAGGGAAGCCGCTACCACCACCATCACCTTGGTGAATGTCTGTGGAGCCGTAGCTAGGCTGAAGGGTAGGGCCTGGAATTGAAAGTGGCCCCTTGGCACTGCGAATCTTAGGAATTGTTGATGGGACTTCCTGACCGGTATATGCAAATAGGCTTCGGTCAAGTCGAGGGATGTCAGGAACTCCCCGCCCCTTACGGCTGCGATGACTGATCGGAGGGTTTCCATCCGGAAATGTGGTACCCTGAGACAGCGATTGACCTGTTTTAAATCCAGGATTGGCCGAAAGGACCCTTCCTTCTTTGGTACCACGAAGTAGATCGAGTACCGACCCGAGCCGAACTGGTCTGGTGGAACTGGAACCACCGCCCCGAGCGCTATTAGCCGTGCGAGAGTTCTCTATCGCCGACCTCTTTGCAAAAGACCCGCAGGGAGACTGAACAATGCTGGAGGTACCCATTGATCTGAAGTGACCCGGGACCAGGCGGGAAGAAACTGCCTTAAAACGTCCGCCCACCGGCAGTTCTTCCCCCTGGGCCCCCGTCACTTCATTGTTGCTTTCTAGGTCCCGAGGAGAAGGAGGATGCCCCAAAACCTCAACCTGCTCCCCAAAACCCTCTAAAGCCTTGACCCCTAGAGGGAAAGCAGCCCCTGGAAAAGGGGTTGGATCTGGCTGGGCGGAACCTCTGGGAGTCCCTAGGCTGGGTACGTGCCATGGGAAGAGGACGCCCTTGTTTCGGTCTATCTTCCGGGAGCCTGCCTCCCTTGGACTCGCCAAGGTCCTTTACCAGTTTCTCTAAATCCTCTCCAAACAGCTTCCCCTTAAAGGGAAGTCGACTCAGGCGTGTCTTCGAGGATGCATCCGCTGCCCAATTCCGTAACCACAAATAACGCCTAGCTGCCACCACCAAGGCCATGTTCTTGGCTAGGCTTCTGATGAGGTCATACTGGCTATCCGCCAAGTAGGCCGCTCCGGATTCCAATCTAGCAGCGTTGGCCCTTGCTTCGCCTGCGGAGCCTTCTGCTGCCTGAAGCTGTTATGACCACCTTAAACAGGCCCAGGCCACCCAAGCTCCTGAGACGAAGGCCTGCAAGGCGAGCACGCTTACGTCAAATGCTTGCTTCAGGAGCGTCTCCAATTTTCTGTCTTGAGAATCTCTTAAGGCCGTACTGCCCTCAACTGGGATAGTAGTCTTCTTAGTGACTGCTGATACCACCGCATCCACCCTGGGAGACTTCAGCAGCTCTTTGTCCGCCTCTGGAAGATATATAGACGAAGCATGGACCGGACTCCCCGCAAACTTGACTCCGGTTGATTCCATTCTTCCTGGATCATCTGATGCACCACCCTGTGGACAGGAAAGACCTTCTGGGATCTCCTAATGGCCTGGATCAATGGGTCCTCCAGCGCCTCCTCCTCTGCTGGCATATCTGAGGCCACATTGAGAGCTTTCAGGGACTCACTCCCAACAGAAGACTAATTATCCTGGATTGGTCTTCCTCTGGAATCTCCCCTTCTTCCAGCTCCTCTTCCTCGTCCAAGTCCTTGTCCGAGTAAATCTCCTCCAGGGTGTCCTGAGATAGGGACGCGAGGGGCTCCTCCTCACTCAGACGGGGGCGCTTAGGTGGAATGCTGGATTCCGGATTGCTTGCTCTCAAGGGCCTGGCTGACTTGTCTTCCAATGACGGACCAGCCTCTCCTGCCCCTAAGCCCTGCTTACGCAAGCAATAGGCCTTGTGAAGCAATAGGATGAAGTCCAGGGAGAAAAAGTCCCCTGCCCCCCTCTTCCCCTGCAGGGAGGGGGAGGGGGCACGTCCGAGGACGTAGAAGGAGGGACCTGTGACCCCCCTCCCCTTCTAGGAGGTCGCCTGACCCCTGAGAAGGAAGAGTCATGGTCAAGTTAATTTCCTACTCCACTGAGGCAGCCACTGCCGCACAGCTCCTGCAGATTCCTGCCTCTGCGGAGGTGCCCCTGCGTGTGCCACAGGATGGACACCGGGCCTTGGCCGCCATGATCTAGAGCTGAGGTCTTCCTACTGCGAGCCCTCAAAAGCAACCAGCACAGCCCAGAGAGGTTGATCACCCCTTTACTAACTGAGATAGAGAGAGAGAGAGGGAGAGCTCTCTCCTCTGGCAGATTGAATAATAGTTCCCCCTAAGGAAGGAAACCAACAGCCCCTCTGTTTGATAACTAAAAATAAGGCAAAGAAATGCAAAGAAAACCAAAACAAATTCGAATTAACGCTAATAAAAAAATAAATAAAATAAATAAAAGGTCAACTCCGTTTCCTCATTCGAGGTACTTGCGGTTTTAAAGGCAGTGTTGGTTCTTGGGCCCGACTCAGCGGTCACAGCCCGTTGGCTCTACACGTGGTAGGCCTCACCACGTGGAGCTCTGAACGGGGGACCGCGAGTCTATCCTTCGGGCCGTGCTGCAATCCGGAGCTGAAAACCGCTGATCCTCTTGTAAATTGCCGCTAAAACCGCTCCCCCGCAGTACCCGGGAAGACCGGGTCTCGCCGCCGTGTCCTTCAGCTCCTGGACGGGTCCGGCGGTAAACGCTGACTAGCGGCGCTGCCTCAAGCTCTCAGCCACCAGGAGGGCTTCGGCGCGAGGCAGGGCAGATCTGTGGTGAGTTAGTGCAGGAGCTGGCCGTCTCGGTAGCAGGGAAGAACAGACAATCCTCCTCTATGCTGCGAGCTGAAAATCACCTCCGATGCCCGGTCTGGGGGTGGGGGGGGGGGGAGAGGGGGGATGGAGAGAGCAGGCAGTAATTAAAGGAGCAGGGAGACCTAGAAAAACTAACCGGAAGGCCACTAATAAGGAAAAAGAAAAATAAAGTAAGTAAGTAAATTAAATGAATTAAATAAAAAGTAGGACTCCAGTAAGCCCTAGGCTTACGGAACCCTCCAGCTGCTTGGAGGCTGAGAATACTGGAGTTGGTGGGTGGCCCCAGTGGTATTTATACCGCTCCACCTCCAAAAAGGTTGGGCTCAGCCTCCAAGCTGCTGGAAGGGTTGCGTAACCCAGAAGTAAAGGGACTGGACTGGAGTGACGATAAGGAACTGTCAAAGTACTGCTTGTGAAGACTGAACCATGTCACCATATTCTACAAACAAGTTGGTGAGTCTGGCTCCATTCGGTTGTACTGGGAAGCCATGTGCCTATAATTCATTGCTTTGATACCACCCTCCAGGCCATGTACCTACCTGGGTTACAAAAATCATCTGATGTGGATTTAGGCACAGGCTGAAGATGTCCATGAGTGGTCCCTGGACCCAACAGTTCCTCAGTGGACTCCACAAGTGGATCTCTGGCTCTGCCAAGAACACCAAGTGCCTCCTCTTCTGCTCTATCCAGCTAAGCACCCCTGGGCATAAGACACCTTTGCTATCTCTTGGAGTTGCCATCTGTTCTATGCATCCCACCCCCCTCCGATTACTTGATTCCTGCTCAAGATACAAGGACAGGGCCAGAATCGTCCTTGTGACAACCAGGTTTGCCCGAGCTACATCTCCTCAACTTGGTGGAGCAAGCTTCATCACCTGTTCCTTCTCACTCAGAGCTGTGTACTATTGCTACATCCCAATCTCAGCAGTCTCTCTCACTACTTGAGCGGTGCTTGATGATGGAGACAAAAGCCTTGTACAAGATGCATGCTGTCATCTTGGCCTCCAGAAAAACAACCTAGCATTTGTATCACCAGAAGCAAGCTTGCTTCCCTCAGTGGAAGATCCAGTATCCTGCCCCCTCAATGAAGTGCTATCATACTTTCTGTATTTATCCAATTCTAGTCTCCAAACCACCTCCATTCGATACCATCTCTCTGCATCCTCTTCTATTCAGATTCATGAAAGGATAAAAACAGACTCTGGTTAAACTGCCACTACCAGCATTGAGGTCCTATGCCATTCTCTAAGAACTTATGAAGCTACCCTTCAAATCTTAGGATAAGCATCACTCAAATACTTCACTTGGGAGACTGCTCTCATGGCCATCACTTTGACTAGGAGGATTAGTGAATTGCAAGTGCTCATTTGCTACCCTTCCTACGTGCAGTTTCTACATAAAGTTGTTCTCCGTGCCCATCCTAAATGCCCCCATAAAGTAATTTTGGGATGTCATCGCAACCAGGCAATTGTCTTCCTAGTCTTTGGGACTTCATATTGCCCCTCTGAAGGCGGCCTTCCATTCCCTGGATTGTAGGAGGGCTCTTATACAGTTGCAAGCATCCTCAGAGCTCTTCATCACATGCAATCCAGGACAGTTAGCTGGCCAAGCACATTACTTCCTCCTAGATATATGACAGCTTCTGCTAAGCCCAAGCAAAACCAGAGGACACACTAGCTCGGATGTGATGAGGCACAAAATATCTATATCAGCTTGCTTCTGTTCACCAAGCACTGCAGCTTGGACCATTCCTCAGCACAGAACCCAACCTATTTCTCAACACCCCCTCCCCACCCAAACTGGGCCCCAGGTTATAAATACACTTTTCCCCAGAGAGTAACCCTCAGCAAATTGATTGCTGACTATTAAGTTAAAAACAGTAATGCTAAATCAAGCCTTGACAAATTTTGTGCAGATTTAGAAGAAAGGCCATAATCTTAAGAGCCAGTGCTTGTGACCTCGCCCGCCCCTCACCCTGGTCTCATGTTCCTAAGCCTTATGAACACCAGACTTCCTACAACAGGCATCATCTTTAGATAATGGCTACAGCTTCAGATAGCAAGTCTGTGTGTGTGTGTGGTGCAGAGCTAAGGTTCCTGTATGTAGTGTGGAGCTGGGGTACTTATCTGTCCTACAGAGGTGGGGGTGCCTATGTGTGGTATGTGTTCTTGGGAAAAGGAATGAACCTTTCAGTAGAATATTGTGCCCTTATGTCCTCATGCATTCATCCCTTTAACTCAGTTTTACCCAAACTTGGGGGGTAAGGACTTCAAATGGGAGTCACAAAAACATGGGACATTCATCTTTCTGAACTTTCACCGACACACATGCTAAATCACCAGTCAGCATGTGACCTGTGAGCCAGTGAACATTCGTAGGCCCTTACACCTCTGGGGTAAGCTTACTGTTAGGCTGGAAACCCCATGCTCAGTACTGGGGTCTGTAAGCACACACTGCACACTGACACAAGGGACCCGATGCCGACTGCTGCTTCTGCCATTATAGTTACTGCCTTAGATAGTGGAGTGGGGGGGAAATGAGGCTGGAGAACTGCCAGTATGATATCTGGGCCGACTTTTTTTTTTTTAATTTAAAAATGGGATGATATGGGATAAAATTTGAAAAGTACTGCTTTAAAACCTTTCACTCTTCCTCCCCTCCTCAAACCCCTACCCATTCTGCCCTCACCCCAACCTCTTAAGTTACCAGCTCTAAGATTCTATAGTTTACTCCCTCCACCCACCTGCCCGTCTAGCCTGATCAGCTTCTCTCTTCTGCCCAGAGATGAGATCCCCTCAGGCAGCAAATCACAGCACTCCCCATCTGTTCTGTCCATGGGGATCCGATCTCCCAAGCAGAAGGGGAAGGCCACCATGGCAGCCCAGATGTAACAGTATATATGATGGCAGATAAACACCAGTATCGTCCATCTAGTCTGCCCAGCAAGGTGGCAAGAGTAGGTGCACCTGATACTCCATGCAGGACACCCCTCCCCATGACTTTGTTTAGTGGTGTACCCACTGCACCATGTAGGTTACCCCTATTTGTTGAGATAAAAGTTATGTTTATGGAGAAATTTCACTTACCGTTAATTTCCTTTCCTGGAATACTGCTAGACCAGTCCAGACAAGCGGGTTATGCACCCCTGCCAGCAGATAGGGAGACAAGAGAAAAAAACTCCAGAGCTGTGATTGGTCAGGCTTTGGGTGACATAGGCATACCCCTAGAGGTCCTATTCAGTAGCTATGCAACAAGCCAAAAAGGCAACATCTCAGGGAAAAAACACAACTATGAACCCTTTAAAAAGGAACCAACTCAACCCCTCAACCCGAACGAAAAACGGAAGAGGAGGATCAAATATCATTCCCAAGGGAAGAAGTCTGAAATGACTGCTTTGACACATTCCCAGGAAACAAACTCCAGAAGTGCTCGCGGAGCGTATGACTGTCGGCTGCTCTGCACAAGTACCAGTGCTTCTGACAAGCTGGGTGGGTTCTGGACTGGTCTAACAGTATTCCAGGAAAGGAAATTAACGGTAAGTGAAATTTCTCCTTCCAGATCATACTGCTAGACCAGTCCAGACAAGCGGGAAGAACCCAAGCTAATTACCCTCAGGGTGGGTAGTTAGAGCCGCCGACAGCACCCCAACTCCGAAACAACTGTCCTCTCGGGCCCGTAAATCCAACCGATAGTGCTGAACAAAAGAGGACAAGGACGACCAGGTGGCCCCTTGACAAATATCGAGAGGAAGGACGTGGGACCTCTCGGCCCATGACATGGATTGAGCTCGAGTGGAATGAGCTTGAAGCCCTTCTGGAACCGGCTGGCCTTGGAGAATGTAAGCCGATTCAATGGCCCGACGCAGCCACCTAGCGATAGGTTTGGAAGCAGCCAAACCCTTGCGCAGCCCCGAAAGGAGAACAAAAAGATGGTCAGTCTTACGAAAGGAATTGGTAACTTTCAAATGGCGAAGGAGAACTCGCTTGAGGTCGAGGAAGCGAAGACTTTTGCACCTACCCGCACACTGTTCTTTAGAGAAAGCAGGCAATAGCAGGGGCTGATTGACATGACAAGGAGTAACCACTTTGGGCAGTAAGGAAGGAACCAACCGTGCAAAGAGTTACCCCCTCTGAAGAAAAAGGAAGATATGGATCCCTGCACGAGAGAGCTTGAAGCTCCAAGATTCTTCGAGCCGACATGATTGCTACCAAAAACACCGTTTTGAGCGTCAAATCTAGAAGAGACACTTCCTTCAAAGGCTCAAAGTGCTAGATCACAAGGAGGAACTACCGGACAGGCCGGAGGACAAAGCAGCTTGACCCCTTTCAGAAACCGAGACACATCAGCGTGGGAAACAAGGGATCTACCGTGCACCGGACCCCGATAACATGTCAAGGCAGAAATGTGCGCTCGAAGCGAACCGAGCACCAAACCTTTATCAATACCGTCCTGTAAAAAGGCAAGAATATCAGGAATTGAGGTACGCCACGAGGACAAGTGATGATGTGAACACCAAGCCTCGAAGGTACACCACACTCTCACATAAGCAGCGGATGTTGAAGACCGTCGCGTGCTAAGGAGGGTAGCTACCACCTTCGGAGAATACCCCTTACAGGTCAAACGGTGGCGTTCAAGAGCCAAGCCGTAAGCGAGTAGGGAGCTGGATTTTCCATGAAGATCGGCCCCTGTCTGAGGTGTCTGAGGAGTCCGGAGGGAGCTGCCAGCTGTAATGGCGACCCCCGTGACAGCCTTATGAGATCGGCATACCATGGTCTTCTTGGCCAATCCGGGGCGACGAGGACTACCGGCCCCCCGTGCGACCGAATTCGCTGCAGGATCCTGGACCAGGGAGGAAAAACAAAGCAGCTGGTTTTCCGGCCAAGTCTGAGTCAACGCATCGATGCCGAGAGTCCCGCGTTCTCTCCAACGGCTGAAGAAACTCGGAACTTTGGCATTCGCTGCTGACACCATGAGATCTATTGCCAGCGACCCCCATTTTTGAACTATCCTCTGGAAGGCTAGCAGGGCCAGTTCCCACTCGTCAGGGTCGAGGGTATTGTGACTCAGAAAGTCTGCCTTCACGTTGCTGGTTCCTGCAATGTGTTGGGCGGAGAGGGCTTGGAGATTTCTCTCTGCCCAAGGAAGAAGAGCCATCTCATTCAACACTCCAGTGCACTTGGTCCCTCCTTGATGGTTGATGTAGGAAAGTGGTCGCGTTGTTGGATAGTATCAGAACTGTTTTTCTGTGCAGAAGTGTGTGAAATCTCAGTAGAGCTAGACGTACTGCTCGTGCCTCTAGTCGATTGATCGTCCAGCAGGATTCGCATGTTGTCCAAGCGCCCTGCGCAGAGTGAGATCGACAGTGCGCGCCCCAACCAGACAGACAGGCATCCGTTGTTAAAACGATCCAACACGGAGTCTAAGGGAACCCCCTTCAGGAGGTTGCTGGAGGAGAGCCACCACTGTAGGCTTAGTCTGACCCTGGAGTGAAGCGGAAGGCGAATTTGGTAGTCTTCCGAAACTGGCGGCCATCGTGTCAGGAGAGCTCTCTGTAGACAGCGCATGTGCGCTCTGGCCCAAGGCACGAGATCTATGGTCGCCGCCATGGATCCCAGGACTTGAAGGTAATACCATGCTCGAGGCAAGACCTGTGCTAGGAGACTGAACTTGAGAGGTTAACTTGAGGAATCGAGGCAGACAAAAAAGACCCGTCCTAAGGCTGTATTGAATCGAGCCCCCAAAAATTCGATCTCCTGGGACAGCTGAAGACAACTCTTGTTGCGGTTGATTACCCAGCCGAGGCTCTCAAGAAAAGCAACAACCACCGAGACTGTGCTGCAAGCCTCGGGGAGAGAGTCTGCACGAATGAGCCAGTCGTCCAGATAAGGATGAACTCTGATGTCGCGGCTGCGTAAGGCCGCAGCTACTACCACCATTACCTTGGAGAAGGTTCGAGGTGCCGAAGCTAGACTGAAGGGCATTGCACGAAATTGGAAATGTTGACCAAGTACTGCGAATCGAAGGAATCGTTGATGACCCCCCCTCAAATGGGAATGTGAAAGTATGCTTCCGCAAGATCGAGGGAAGCTAGAAATTCTCCCTTGCATACCGCTTGAATAACGGATCGCAAAGTCTCCATTCGAAAGTGTGGTACTCGCAGACTGCGATTGACGCCTTTGATATCCAAGATAGGACAAAAGGAGCCGTCCTTTTTTGGCACCACAAAATAGACAGTAACGGCCCAGTCCTCTTTGCAATGGTGGAACTGGACAAATGGCATCTAAATGCTGGAGTCTGAACGGTGGATTGGATGGCTAGCCTTTTCCCGGGGGAATGTCCGGGAGAAACCAAAAATGCGTCTCAAATGGGGCGCCAATATTCGAGAGCGTTTCCCAAAGAAACAATGTCGAGGACCCACTGATCCGTAGTTAAGGCCCACTGATGAGCAAAGAGGGTTAAACAACCCCCTATTGGTGGAAGCAGCTCGAGTGGGCGAAGCATCCCGTCAGCAGGATGAGCGGGAAGAGCAAGAGAATCTACCTGTACCCGAATAGGACTCAGATCCCTTACAGGCTCCCCGAAAGGACTGTGCCCGCTGGGTGAAGCGAGGGGCAGGATCAGAGGAGAAATTCAGCCTGAAGGACCGATTCCTCCTAGAGTCACGGAAGGAAGCAAAGCACCGAAAGGATTGAGTACGAGTTCCACGGTGAGAAGCTTTAGGTCTATCTTCAGGTAGGTGTTGAGGTTTAACCTCTCCTATATCTTTCACCAACTTATCCAGATCTTCCCCAAACAGGAGTCTGCCCTTAAATGGAAGCTTCGACAATTGCGTTTTAGAGGCCACATCTGCAGCCAGAGCCAGCGTCTAGCCACTGTCACCGCTGCTAGTGAGCGAGCCGAAAGTCGCAGGTGGTCATAAAACGCATCCACTAAGAACGCGGCTACCGATTCCAGACAATCAAGTTCCGGATAAGTGTCAGGAAGCTGTTGAATCCATCGAAGAGAAGCTTGAGCCGCCAGACCTCCACAAACGGTCACCTGAAGCGACAGAGCCGAAGACGAGAAGGCTGTCTTAAGAAGACCCTCAACCTTACGGTCCTGTTGATCCCGGAGCGCCGCTCCGCCTTCCACCGGGATGGTGGTATGCTTTGTTACCTGGTCACCAAAGCATCCACCTTCGGTTAGGCCAGCCAGCAGTCAAGGTCCGAGGGAGTCCATTGATATAATTGCCCAATACAGCGAGCGGTGCGCAAGGAGGCATCCGGGGAGTCCCATTCCCAAGATACCATCTCTTGCAATTCAGCTGGAAAGGGAAAGGCTGTGGAAGGCTTGGGTATTCTCTGTAATATAGGATCCGGCTGAGATTGAGGCTGCAAGGTTTGAGAGACGGGAGGGTCAGAGAGGCACAGCACCTCCACCACCTGCGCTATAAGAGCAGGCAACTCCTCTTTGCGAAAGAGCCTGATGTCCTGATGTCCTCAGGTGCTGTCAAGGAAGAATCCAAGAGAATATTCTCCGTCTTCACACTCTGAAGCAGGCAAACTTCCTTCTGAAGATTTGCAGTCCTCAAGCAAATCGGTAGCCTCTGCTAACTATGCTCCTTCTCCCGAAGGTGGTACTTGTTTGAGAAATGTGGTCTTATGAGATCGCTTACGGCTGCCAGAAATCTGCTTATCAGGAGTTGGAGCAGATGCCGTGGGAAGCTCTGCAGACTCCATACGCCGAAGAGTCCAAGCCTGGTGAAACAGTGCCAGAAACTACGTATCTGTCGAATCTTCGGGAGTCCCTGCGGCTGAGGAAACAAGGTGGGGGCTGGCTGAGAACTCTCAGAAGGTGAGACACCGTGTAGAGCAGCTAGGGAGGGAAGCTGACCTCAACTGCAGGCAGTGTGGGGAGAACAGAAGCCGACGATTCCCCAGGGTCTGACAAACAGGCAGAGCACAGGCGATTAGTTAATTCTTTCTGCTTTCTATTACAGACTATGCATCTGAAAAGAGAAGGCATGACTGAAACTAACTTTTTTTTTTTTAACAGTAAAAATAAAACAGAAAATAAACCCTCAAAGTGACAATGAAAAACCTGTTGTGCCTGGAATGCTAAGGAGAGAAACAAACTCAGTCAGCAGCTGCTCCCATCAAAACTAAAGAAAAAGCAATGCCCCATTTTTCAAAATGGCCACCGGCACAACTAAAGGACAGTAAATGGCTTCTCCATCACTAAAAACTGCAGAAAACACGGCGATTTCGGTTGCAGTATGGAGGGAAGTGCTGTCAGCAGCTAAAGGAACTTCAAAACCCAGTTTAACAGACCCCGATGAAACCGGAAAATGAAGGAATCAGGTCAGAGACAGCCGGTCCTGATGCAGAGCAGTTGAAATAAACCCGGGGCAGCTGAGGCAAGTAACAAAACAGATTACAGTTTTGATCTGAAATTGATACCTGATCCTCCTGCTAAAGTCTAAGCCCTTGTGGCAAAGACTCAGCGCTGCTTTAAGAAAAATCGGGAGCTCTGACGCCAGGCTCAGGAGTTCCACAAGCTTATCTGGGGAATCAAGCTGCTGGGAAACCCAGAGTAACACCTCGTGTACTCTGGGTGCATCCAGGAGCCTCAAGATAAAGTGAAAAAAAGAAATTGTAGAACAAGCTTGAATAACACCCTCATCTGCTGAGACAGAGAAAATACTGAATAGGACCTCTAGGGGTATGCCTGTGTCACCCAGAGCCTGACCAATCATAGCTCTGGAGGTTTTTTTCTCCGTCTCCCTATCTGCTGGGAGGGGTGCATAACCCGCTTGTCTGGACTGGTCTAGCAGTATGATCTGGAATTTGATTTTATCCTGTTACTATAAAGGGATCCACTGTGTCTGTCCTATGCCATTTTGAATTCTGTCACTGTATTTGCTCCCGCCAAGCTGTCCCCCAGTGGGAAGATCCCACTGTGGCCTTCCCCTTCTCTTCTGCCCATGGGAGATCAGATCCCTACAGGCAACCAGAGCCAGTCCTGGCCCAATACTTTGGGGGACAGGTTTGATTTTTTAAGTTTCCATGGCAACCTGGCACCCAGTGTTTATCAAGCACTGTGCTACATACAATTTAGGAAGACATTTAAAATTGACTGAAACTAATTTTAGCCAATAAGCTATCCTATCAGTATTCTTTTCTCTTTAAGGATCATCTCACATCTGTGATGTCTTGTTCCTTTCCTGAACCTTACTTGCACTTCAGGCAGTGCTCAGAATTGTCAAGTTACCCAGGTCCATGAGTGAGTTTGTAAGCCAGTCCTGGATTTCTAACAGTCCCATTCTAATGCATTATGGGATCTACAAAAATACTGCATTACAATGCAAATTTAAAACCAGAACTGGCAAAAAATCTCAATTCTGGATCTGGGTAACTTAGCAACTCTTCATGGTTGTAGTCTGCACTGAATGATCTTGCTGGCATGTGGAATCAGAACGATTGTGTGAATTTCCAATCAGTTACACTGGCTCTCTTCAGTACTGGTCTGGACAGATCTTTTCCAATCATCCATAAAACCTTCCAAATTTTATGACAGAATCTTGTTAAATACTAAAAACAGCAGCATCTGACCAATGGCATGTACACTAAAATTGATAATTGCATTGTCATTGCTTATCATATTTCAAAACCCATAACAATCATACATAACCAATTGGTCATGTATGATTGTTATGGGTTTTGAAATTGATAATTGCATTGTGTCATTGGTTAATTCTATTAATTTGCAATTTTGTGGTTATTTTCTATAAACACTAAAATATGATAGAAATGTTAAAGAATCAGACTAAGGACTGATCTGTGGCACACCAATGCTTACACCTTTCTCCTGAGTGAGCACCATTTGCATGTGTTCTCAGTTTGCTTCTACTCAATCACTTTGACACCGTCAGTTATTTAAGGCGTACTTTATAATTACACAAATGGTCGACTAGACAGGATTATAATCAAAACCACAATATAATCATGATCAGGATTATTTATCTTGTGGTTTTAAATTTATACCATTAGTCACTTCTGTAGAACAGCATCAAAAGGCTTTACTAAAATTTAAGTATAACACATCAAGCCCTCTCTCGCAGTCCAACTCTTTGGTCATACATTAACATAGATCTACCCCTCTAGTAAAGCCATGCTGCCCCCTCCAATCTTACAATGCATTATATATCAGGAACTCTTCTGTTTTAGCAGAATTCCATTTCCAGCCTGTGGCTCCAATTTCTTACTTCCACTTGGGATAGAGTTTATGCTGCTGCTCCACACAAGTAGCCCTGTAGTGCAGCCCTCTTCCCCCCCCCCCCCCATCAAGAAGGGGGCCCAATTTCAGGTTCCCCCATATCTTCTTAAATAGAGAGAGACTTTCCCCATACTAGGGGTCCATATCTTGAACTCCTGCCAGTGGATGAGAGGGTCCACATATGCCCTTCTCCAGTCTTTTGGACCAACCCCTGCTCTAAAACATTGAAAAGATCTAATAGTGGAGTAGAAAACCAGACTCAAGAGGTTTATCAGATACAGTTTTATTAAAAAGCGTATCATCTATAACAAGGGCTGGCACAAGGAGATGAAGAGCCCTAGGTGAACCTCTTTCCTTGCACCCTCCCCCTCCAGTACCCATTACTGCCGCCCCTTTCCAAGGCAAGCACAGCAATGGACACAAACAGCCTGCAGTGCTTACCATTAAGTTTCAGTGCCACTTAGCTGTTTGCTTTTGCCCTGTCCCTAATACCTGTGGCAACCAGAGATAGCAGCACGCATCAGGGACGGGGCAGAAGCAAACAGCCCCATGGTACTGAAGTTTAAAGGTAAATGCTGCTGCTACTGTCCTGAGAGGTTATTCTATGTAGAGCTATTCCCTTACTAATATATGATGGATTGTTACTTCTACTCTCTGATATTACTACACTCCTGCTTGTTCCTGGAGATTATTCTATGTAGAGCTATTCACTTACTAATATATGATGGATCGTTACTTCTTCTACTCTCTGATATTACTACACTCCTGCTTGTTCCTGGAGATTATTCTATGTAGTAATATCAGAGAGTAGAAGTAGTAACAATCCATCATATATTAGTAAGGGAATAGCTCTACATAGAATAATCTCCAGGAACAAGCAGGAGTGTAGTAATATCAGAGACTGTCCTGAGAGGAGGAGGAGCAGCAGCAGCGAGTGCCTCCAGATCTCCTAGTGCACTTGATGGTAGTGGCAGCCCTGCCTATAACTTACAGGATGATTCTTATTTCCACTTATTTGAGTAGCCTAAAAAGAAAATATATTTTTTTTGCTGAAGGAATGATGGGACTATGTAGTAGATAAGACTCAGGATAGCATAGGTGAAGTCCCAGAACTGGGACAGTCGGCAGATGCACTTTCCAATCAGACGAAGGAGTGAGGCAGAAGCCACAGGATGACAGCTGTCCTTGCAGAGACGGCACCTTCCCTTCCAATAACAGGTTCTGCAACTTTTTAAGCTGACAAACCGCTACACATCAGTTTTGTCCATTTTGACTCCAACTACCCAAAATTACATTTTCGTATGTCTGTACAGCGCTGCGAGCGACTGGTAGCGCTTTACAAATGCTAAGTAGTAGTAGTGATTGTGACACCTGTCATAAAGGCACATAGGTGGCTGTTTTGCCTATATACAATAGGCTGAAAATAGAGGCCGTTTTGGTTAGTTTGATATAAGTGCCTTCCTAAAAAACTACTCAATTTATCCCGAAAAAGGGCTTCCACAAACCCGAAAGAGCAGCTCGTAAGTTTGTAAGGTAGAAGATCCCACGACTGCCCGACCTAATCACACTCCAGTGCACGTTCCCACTTACAGCTCGACCCTTCCCCCACCCGCAAGCGGACGAAGAGCCACTGTCCTCTACCGTACCGGGGAGAAAGGGGCTAAGGAGGCCGGAGCTACCCCAGGGCACTCACGTTTCAAGCTCTTATTCCGCGGTTCCGAGTTCCTCTTCTCTTCAACGAGCGACAGCAACTGCTTCATCTCTACCACCACCACCTGCTGCTGCTTTCCGTCCGAATTCATCTTTATAAACTCTGTACACAATAAATAACCTGCTACAGCTCGGACCCGCAAATTGAAATCAGCGCGGGGAAGTGACGGAGCCCAACCCAACAAACTCACAGCGTAGTCACCCCACCTTCTGGAACGTTCTGCGTGGTAGGAGGAGCAAGACACGACGACGAACGGAAGTGACGTTTAGACTTCTACGTGATCACGCAATAGTACCATTAACAGTATTTGGTAAATTGTGAATGGGTTTGTGGAAGCCCTTTTTCGGGATAAATTGAGTAGTTTTATAGGAAGGTACTGTCACGCCGCCGCCACCACCACTCGCTTCTAGCTAAGGGGGCGTGGGTTTTTTATAGGAACTTTCTGCTGTCTGCTCTTTCAGCTTTTTTTTAACTATCTCCCCGTAGGGCCTTCTGGGAAAGGTAGTCTTTGCTTGGCTGTGTGTGCGACAGACAGAAAGCTTGTAGTCAGGCTCCAAGGTGTGGCAGGTGCAGGCCTGTGACCCACGGTGTCTGACATAGGCAGGCCAGCATGGCTAGCTTGACCTGTAAATGAGGCCTGTGGAGAGGCATATAGGATTGCACATCCCCCAATATGCTGCTATTGTAAGAAAGAACTCAGTAGAAATATTGAATTAGCTTAGATAAGCAGAATTGCATAATTAAGAAAGGGAAAAATACATAAAAGATGTTTTTTAAATTTACTGTTTAGAAAGAGTACATTTGCAGAGAAATATTGAGGAGTGCTGACAGATGAGTTACAGAACCTTGCTCATCTGCACGCACAAATGGTCCCATAGCCTTGAAAGTGTGAAAGTAACAAGTTGATGAACTGACCATTGTAATTGGGACTAGAAGGGGGGCAGGCAGGTGTCATGCCCACAGAAGCCCACAGAAGGAACATAATTGGAGAAACTTATCAGTACCGGGACCAATAGAGGGGCTACGGGAGGTACGGGAGCGTACCGGGACCAATGAAATGTTTTTCTATACCTAGAATGGAACAGAAGTCTATAAAGTTGTTGTAATGCTTGAAAACTTTGCTCAGCCATTTTGAAATTGCCTTGCTTGAGACTTGTGCACAAATAAATGATTTGGACCTTCTGAACAGACTCCTGGTATCATTGGTTTGTCTGCGCTTTGCTGCTACATATTCCTTGGTGCGTTGGCCGGGAAGTTGTGGAATCAAAGTGTATATAGGGCAATATACCACGACTTTCCGCCTCTATAGGCTTGGTCCTGCCGGGATCGCGCCCTTCCGACGAGGGCCGCTCCCTGGCGCCACCGGTCCCTTGTATCGGAGGGAGCTGGTCGGACCTCGGCGGGCGACGAGCCCGGCTGGAGTCAACGCCTCGAACCCGAGTGAGGGGAGTCCGAGGTCCAACTCATGCGCCTGCTTGGGAAGTTTTGAGGACCGGATCCGGTGAGTATAGTTTTGATTTTGGGTCTAGACAGAAATAGAAAGAACAGTACTGCCATTGAAACTTGGAACTTGGAATTTGTAATCTCGAGATATTGGGAATTGGTAAGAGAGCCTGATCAACTCTCAAGGAAGAGCCGAGTAGCCTGGCATGGGAATTCGCTAGGTGAAACCCTCATCCTTTTTGTAATTGTACTTGGAAAAGACTAGTCAGAATAGATAGAAACGAATGCATTCTGGGAATACGTTGCTAGCATGATTGTGTGAACGAAGTGTGATTGAGAGGTCTGGCAGCACGGACCAAGTGAAAGCTGACCCCTGATTAGCGCATTTCCTGACCGGGCGACCGCGTTCAGGTCGCGAAAAGGGGGAAGCGATTGTCGTCTTGTCTTGTTATTTGTATTCCCTGTATGTTTCCAGGGCCGTGAGGACCCCTTACCCACGGTCCGCCCACCTTTTCCCTTCTGTCTGTTGTTGCGCGCACACATCGAAATGGGAGGGGCGGAGTCTACTAGGAACACTCCATTAGAATGTATGATCGCACATTTTAAAGAGGGATATTCAGGAGATTATGGTATTAAAATGACAGCAGCCCGTTTGCAGATTTTGTGTACTAGGGAGTGGCCCGATCTAGACCCCATCTGGCCCCGAGAGGGAACGTTCACTGTAGAGATTATTCAGTCAATACATCGTAGAGTGCGGGTAGCGCACCCAGATCAGTACCCCTATATAGATTCTTGGTTAAGTATTTGTGAAGATCCGCCCTCCTGGGCGCAGCGCTGTTATGAGGAACAGTGCAGAATAATGTTAGCTAAAACAGATTCTAGACAGAGAAAGGAACAGCCTAGAATGAAAGAGCAGGATAAGAAAGCCAAGAAGAAACCCATCTTGGCAGATCCCGATTCCCCAGAAGTAGTCCTCAGGCAGCCCCGAACCCCAGGTCCAGTGAGAATAGCCCGGCGGCGTCCTGCCCCAGCACCCCAGAGACCGCCGGAGCCGAGGCGAGACCCAATCCCTGACCTCCCTCCTCCTGGAGAAGAGGAAGAGAGAGAATTAGCGGAGAGAAGAGAGGAGGATGTAAAAAGTGAGCCAGAAGCGGAGCTAGAAGAAGAGGAAAGTGAGGATCCCCCAGAAGAAGAAGAAGAGGAAAGTGTACAAATAATTGAGGAAGTCAGCGCCAGCACTAGCAAGCCAGTGAAAGAAAAACCCAAAGCAAAACCAGTTGAGAGAAAGACAGCAAATCCTGCAAAGACAACGACAATAGCCCTTAGATCCCAGACTCAAATGACGCCTAGGACAGCCAAACTGTTTCCCTTAAGGCAAGTCCCGGGGGTGCCCGTAAAGAATGATAATGATGAAGTGGTAGCGGGACCCCTAACTTATGTGTATATCCCGTTCTCTACAACGGATTTATTAAATTGGAGGTCGCACTATGCCTCCTATACTAGCAAGCCCCAGGAGCTGACAGAATTAGTAACTAGTATTATGGAAACTCACCAACCCACTTGGCCAGATTGCCGTCAGCTCCTGACCACCCTATTCACTACAGAAGAACGAGCGAGAATTAGAAAAGCAGCTATCGAATGGATGGCAGAAAACCCTGCAGCTCCAGCGCAGGGGCAGAATATAATAGATCGTAGAGAAGCAGCTCAGAGAGAATTCCCAAATGAAGACCCCCAATGGGATCCAAATACAGATGAAGGATCCACCGCCCTAGCCCGTTTTTGCCAAGGCTTTTTACAAGGCCTGCGGAGAGGAGGCCAAAAAGCTATGAACCTTTCCAAAGTAGCAGGAATTATCCAAGGAATAGATGAGAGCCCAGCAGATTATTATGAAAGATTAACTGAAGCTTATAGAATGTATACTCCCTATGATCCCGAGGCACCAGGAAGTTTATGCATGGTGAATTCTGCTTTTGTAAACCAGTCTCAACCAGACATTAGACGTAAATTACAGAAATTAGAAGGGTTTTGCGGGCATGAATGCAACACAGTTATTGGAAGTCGCTCATAAAGTGTATGTGAATCGTGATACTGAAAGACAGAGAGAATGTGATAGAAAGATGAAGAAGAAAGCTGATTTTTTGGCTGCGGCCATAGTTGAAAAGAAAAGGGGAGGTGTCCCTAATCGAAGGAGCAGAGGAAGAGGGCGGGGTCAAGGCGGAGGCCGGACCCAGAGACTAGGCGTGAACCAATGCGCCTATTGCAAAGAGGAAGGACATTGGAGAGATACTTGCCCGCAACTCGAAGACGCCCAGCAAGATGACGAATACGATCATCAGTGGCGAGAAGAAAGACGAGGCCGTCCCCGAGGCCGAGGAGGAGCCAATCGAGAACAATTTCAGCGAGAGAGGGGAGGAGGAGCCATCCAAGCATTGGCCACGCAGGCCCATGAAGAGGATGACGTGGATTAGGACAGACCGGGCTCCAAGTTTGCTTTAGGTCTCCAGGAGCCTATGGTCGAAATACAAATAGGAGACCAATTTATGAACTTTATGGTTGATACTGGAGCAGAACATTCAGTAATAGACAAAAAGATAGCCCCATTCACCAAGAAAGCAGTCACCATTATAGGAGCAACTGGTGCCAAAGCCACAAAGTCTTTTCTACAAAACCGAATATGCAGTCTAGGAGGACAGCAAGTAACTCATCAATTTCTTTACATGCCCGAATGTCCAGTACCATTACTGGGACGAGACATGCTAGCCAAGCTTCAAGCCCAAAATATCTTTCTCCGAACAAGGAGAAATGCAAATGACAGTGAATTCTCAAGCCAAACCAGCAGGAATAATGCTGCTGACAGTACCCCGAGAAGAAGAGTGGAGATACTACATTGATGATTCGATTCAAGATACCTATTTTGAACAAACCTTAAAGAACATTCATGCACCACTTGAAGTATGGGCAGAAGGCAGTCCCCCAGGCCTAGCCAAACATATAGCTCCAGTGATTGTAACCCTCAAGCCTAGCGCTACACCAGTGCACGTCAAACAGTACCCTCTCCCAAGAGCTGCAATTGAAGGCATTCATCGCCACCTACAGAGATTACTTGAGTATGGCCTACTGAAAGTATGTCAATCCCCATGGAACACCCCACTTTTGCCAGTAAAGAAGCCTGAGACAGATGATTATCGCCCAGTGCAAGATTTGAGAAGAGTAAATGATGCAGTTGAAACTATACATCCAGTTGTACCCAATCCTTACACTTTACTAGGATTGATACCCGCTGAAGCTACTCATTTCACTGTACTAGATTTGAAAGATGCATTCTTTTGCATAAGATTAGCCCCTGTAAGCCAAATATTGTTTGCATTTGAATGGCAAGACCCCATCTCTGGAAGAGGGGGCCAACTCACCTGGACAAGATTACCCCAAGGATTCAAGAATTCACCTACCATCTTTAGTGCTGCACTAAATCAAGACCTTTCAAGCTATCCAGTAGCCCCGGGGAGGAGTACTTCTCCAGTACGTGGATGATCTGTTGATAGCTGCCGTATCAGAAAAAGAATGTATACGAGCCACCCAAGATCTCTTGCAGTTACTAAATGAAGCTGGATATAAAGTTTCCAGAGCCAAAGCACAACTATGCCAAACAGAAGTGAAATACTTGGGTTTTCGTATTACCCAAGGAAGCAGAAGATTAGGCAGAGAGAAAGAAAAGAAGCAGTATGTAGAATTCCAACTCCAACAACCAGAAAGCAAGTTAGAGCCTTTCTGGGAGCAGCAGGATATTGCCGAATCTGGATACCCAACTTTGCCCAAATTGCCAAACCACTGTATGAAGCCACAAAAGGAGAAGAGAAGTCACCACTGGAGTGGGGACTTGAGCAGGATACAGCCTTCCAGAAGTTAAAAGAAGAATTGATGTCATCACCAGCACTTGGACTACCAGATGTCCACAAGCCTTTCCACTTGTTTGTACATGAAGCACAGGGAAATGCCTTAGGCATGTTGACTCAGAAATTAGGAAATTGGGAACGACCTGTAGCCTACCTATCGAAACAATTGGACCCTGTGGCCAAAGGATGGCCACCCTGCTTGAGAGCAGTTGCAGCTACAGCACTACTAGTGAGTGAAGCAGACAAACTCACATTAGGACAGAACATACGAGTCACTGTGCCACATGCAGTCCTTGCCCTTATGGAACAGAAAGCAAATTATTGGCTCACCAATTCCCGAATGTTAAAGTACCAGAGCATGTTATGTGAAAACCCACAGATACAACTTGAAGTGAGCCATGCCTTGAACCCAGCTACCTTGATACCCATCAGTGAAGAACTCCCAGAACATGACTGCATCGAAGTCATGGAAACTGTGTTCTCTAGTCGACCTGACCTAACAGATGTGCCCATAGACAATCCTGACCAGATCTATTATGTAGATGGGAGCAGTCTCATCCTTGACGGACGACGCTGTGCCGGATATGCAGTCGTCACTCAACACGAAGTAGTTGAATCATCAGCCCTAGCCTCAGGCACATCAGCCCAGAAAGCCGAATTGATAGCACTCACCAGAGCATTGTTATTAGGAGAAAAACTTGTGCTAAATGTATATACAGATTCCAATATGCTTTCACTACCTTGCATGCCCATGGAGCTCTCTACAAAGAAAGAGGACTCATCACATCCGGAGGAAAATCAGTCAAATATGGTCCCGAGATATTGATGTTACTTGATGCAGTCTGGGCCCCAACACGTGTAGCTGTCATGCATTGTAGAGGACATCAAGCAGGAAAAGGAGAAGTTGCTCGAGGAAATAGATTCGCAGATGCCTCAGCACGACAAGCAGCTATGACAGGAAAAATTGCCCCACAAGCTATGCCAATGCAAGCAGCATTGTTTCCAGTACCTTTGAATCTATGGACCCCACGATATACCACCAAAGAATTGGATTACTATTGTGACAAAGAAGAGGGAGTATTGAAAGATGGATGGATTGAGCTGCCACCAGAAGAAGGTAGTCAACCTCCGGGAAGAATAGTAATTCCTGAACTGTTAGGACCATCCTTTGTCAAAGCTTTTCATGAAGCCACCCACTATGGAAAGAGTGCTACGGAGAAAGCACTTAGACCACATTTCTACATCCCTCTGATGACAACCATATCAGCCTCAGTAGCCCGACAATGTCAAATCTGTGCCAAGAATAATGCCAAGCAAGGCCTTATTACAGCACCCCGAGTTCAGTCAAGAGGTGTGACCCCCATGCACAACCTCCAAGTTGATTTCACCGAAATGCCAAAAGCTAATGGATACCATTACCTACTAGTATTAGTTTGTACTTTCTCTGGGTGGGTAGAAGCATTCCCAACCAGAACTGAGAAAGCCCGAGAAGTTACCAAAGCCTTAATGAGAGAGATTGTCCCCAGATTTGGAATCCCAGCAGTGATAGGGTCAGACAATGGACCCTCATTTGTCTCCCAAGTCACTCAGCAGTTAGCCAAAGCTTTGCAGATACAGTGGAAGCTCCACACTGCATACAGACCCCAGAGTTCAGGGAAAGTTGAGCGAATGAATCGTACATTGAAAGCCCAAATGTCTAAGCTTTGTCAGGAGACACACTTGAAATGGCCCCAAGTGCTCCCCATAGCTTTACTCAGAATACGCTCAGCCCCTGTAAAGTCAACAGGATTTTCCCCTTTTGAAGTTTTGTATGGTAAACCCCCACCAATAGTGCAGGGAGTCAAAGGAAATCTAGCCCAGATTGGTTCAGAAGTAACCAGACAAGAACTCCTAGCTCTTAGTTTTGTTCTGCAGACTCTCCATACGTGGATCCAAGACCAGTTGCCTATCAACTTGACGGAACCCTTGCATCCCTACCAGCCTGGAACTTCGGTGTGGATCAAAGATTGGAAGAAGATACCGTTGGAACCCCATTGGAAGGGACCGTACACCGTCATCCTGTCTACCCCAACTGCAGTAAAGGTAGCCGAGATCGACGCCTGGATCCACCACAGCCGAGTCAAGCCCGCCGCCGATCCTGAACCAGAGCGGTGGACAGCAGAGCAGCACCCTGATGTACCCTTGCGAGTTACTCTGAGACGGCAACCAGCAGTCAGTATAGACACTTCATCACAAGTGCTTTGCAGTAGCCAAGTCTTTCGAAGAGGATTGCTGTTTTCCATGCAGCAACAGCTTTGTTTCAACGAACCCAATTTGTGTGTGTGATTTGACACACTACTTCGAGACTACATTGACTAAGCCAGACTTCACCAGCCAACTGGATTGCTAAGTTGGTTAATGTGTGCTGGACACCTTGAGGATCTTCAATCAACACTCAGCAACCGTTAAATTGCTTCATTAGCAAACGGGACGAAGAATAATAGACCGTCGTGATCAAGATCAGCAAGCTGAGGATTCAGAAGAACTCCAATCAACATCAACATGTATCTTTGCTTCTGCTTTGCCTTGGTTGCCTTCTTTGGAGGTTTTGAACAGACTTATGCTCTACCTCCATGCACAGCTTGTATTACCTCTACTAGAACTGGACTGAAAGTAACTCAGACTTTGCTTTACCATTCTTACTATACCTGCAAGGGAACAATAACTCGGTGTATCTATAACACCACTGAACTAAATGTTTGCACTCATGGCAAAATTAAAGCATGCTATAATCCGCATCAGAATCCATCCTATTACACGTTGGAAATAAGATGGAAGGATGCAGATGGACCTATATTAGCTGCTACACCACCACTTAAGGACATTACTAAACCTGCTGTTTTGAATTTTGATGCATGTAATGCTATTAATAGAGATAGTCAGTCCACCTGTGGTACATGGGAGAAAGCGTACCGAAATGACCATAAGTATATGTGTCCAGAAGGTGCCACAAATTGGTGGAAGTGTACAGGTAAAACAGGATCAGGGTATAGTACTGCTACAGCGGCAGATTACTATTGCCCATATTGGGAATGTGTTTTCTATGCTACCTGGAACACTGGTATAACTGATGAGAAAATAGATAAACGGATGGCTACTCTAACCAAGCCAACCACGAATGATAAATGTCAGAAAGATGCTTGCAACCCCTTACATTTGCGTGTACATAACCCCCATGCATGGAAACAAGGATATAAGTTTGGTTTACGTATTGCGGGAGGAGGAACAGATCCAGGGACCATTGTGTATATTAGATTGAATACCCAAGCCCACAAGTCATCTAAATATCATATTCATAGTACCTTTTATGAAGCTATGCATGTAAATAAGTTTGAGATCCCTCACCCTTCACAGAATTTGTTTCTAGAATTAGCCGGAGCAGTAGTATCTAGTCTTAAGATCACAGATTGTTATTTCTGTGGCGGAACCCAAATGGGAGATCAATGGCCCTGGGAAGCCCAAGAATTGAATTATTCCATGATCTACAATCAGACTGAATTACACAAGACTACCAGTGAATGGGTGTTAGCGCACTCAATCGTTGGACGTCTTTGCTATGCCAGAACTGGACCCCAGTTTACTCAAAAGGTAGGACAGCTGGTCTGTCTTAGCCAGAAATACTATAATGCCACGACCAAGAAGGTAGCATGGTGGTCAGGAATCAGACATCCTGAACCTCCTAACCCATTAGCCAGATTTCCTGAACTTGCAGGTCTATGGACTAACCTTGCCAAAGTCCAAGCCTGGCAAGCCCCACCTGGCCTATATTGGATCTGTGGAAACCGAGCATATGCGCAACTCCCGCCACAATGGGGAGGAGCATGTGTCTTAGGAACCATCAGACCTTCTTTCTTCCTGTTAAACACTGAACATGGAGAACAATTAGGATACCCTGTATATACTACCCACAAACACAAAGGAGCATCTAGACAGAAAAGAGAGGCCTTACAGATAGGCAAGTGGGAGAAATGGCAAGGTGATGATTGGCCACCAGAAAGAATTATTGAGTATTATGGACCTGCCACTTGGAATGATGATGGTATGTGGGGCTATCGAACCCCAGTCTACATGATTAATCGTATTATTCGCTTACAAGCAGTAGTTGAAATAATAACCAATGAAACTAGTCATGCTCTCACGCTCCTAGCTAGACAAAGTACTCAGATGCGCACTGCCATATATCAGAATCGCTTAGCCCTTGATTATTTGCTAGCAGCTGAAGGAGGAGTATGTGGTAAGCTGAATTTAACCAATTGCTGTTTGAAAATAGATGATAAAGGTCAAGTAGTTGAAGAAATTGCTAAAGATATGCAGAGACATGCTTATGTGCCAGTACAGACTTGGCACGCCTTGAAATTTCCTAATTGGTTTGCTAACCTTTTCTCTTGGCTGGGAGGATTTAAGACTTTTATTATCTTAGTACTAATCCTTGTTGCTGTTGTCCTCTGCTTACCATGTTTAATCCCATGTTGTATGCGTTCCCTTCATAGTGCTATTGATAGTACAGTAGAGCGGAAGACCGCAACTAGAATAATGGCTTTATACAAAGTCAGCCCTAGTGGAACTAATAAGAATCCTTTAATCAGGATTTGAATCCTCTGGAAAGTGATTAATTCTCACACCTTATTAAGTAATAGGGTGAGATTAATCAAAGGGGGGAATGTGGCAGGTGCAGGCCTGTGACCCACGGTGTCTGACATAGGCAGGCCAGCATGGCTAGCTTGACCTGTAAATGAGGCCTGTGGAGAGGCATATAGGATTGCACATCCCCCAATATGCTGCTATTGTAAGAAAGAACTCAGTAGAAATATTGAATTAGCTTAGATAAGCAGAATTGCAGAATTAAGAAATGGAAAAATACAGAAAAGATGTGTTTTAAAGTTACTGATAAGAAAGAGTACATTTGCAGAGAAATATTGAGGAGTGCTGACAGATGAGTTACAGAACCTTGCTCATCTGCACGCACAAATGGTCCCATAGCCTTGAAAGTGTGAAAGTAACAAGTTGATGAACTGACCATTGTAATTGGGACTAGAAGGGGGGCAGGCAGGTGTCATGCCCACAGAAGCCCACAGAAGGAACATAATTGGAGAAACTTATCAGTACCGGGACCAATAGAGGGGCTACGGGAGGTACGGGAGCGTACCGGGACCAATGAAATGTTTTTCTATACCTAGAATGGAACAGAAGTCTATAAAAGTTGTTGTAATGCTTGAAAACTTTGCTCAGCCATTTTGAAATTGCCTTGCTTGAGACTTGTGCACAAATAAATGATTTGGACCTTCTGAACAGACTCCTGGTATCATTGGTTTGTCTGCGCTTTGCTGCTACAAAGGAGTAAGGCAAATGGCAGAAATTTATTTTACACAATGGTTCGTTCTCACCACGTACAGGATATTTTAAAAGTCCAGGTTTCTGGGAAACAGAATATTCTTCCAAACACAAACCAAAACTGTTTGTTTAAAGATTCTCCATATTGCAGGATACACAGGTTTTTAGCAGCAAGGATAATCCACTCTCTTTTTAGTCTTGCTGGAAAAAGCACAAAACAAAACCACATTCACTGTCCATGATAGTATAGCTTCTCTTCAGCTTCAAAAGAACCCCTTCAAACAACAAATACAATTCAGGGCCCAAGAAAGATCTGTTACAATGGCTACTTCCTATTGTAATGAGGAAGATCTATCCCTTGCCTTGAGAGCACAGGACTCTGTTAGATCCAGATCAGATTCTGACAGGCAGGCAAGCCACATGATCCCTAGTTGTCGGGAGCAACGTAAACAGACCCAGACACAGGTCTACAGCCCCGCCCAACTAGCAAACATTTCCCAGCTCCTGATTCACATAGCTTTCACCTGAGCAGGGGAACGGCTAATCAACAGTATAAGAAGTACTCGGCTAATCAACAGTATAAGAAGTACTCAGAACAGTCAGAAAGGGAGGAATTGCAGAGAGACTCACATGAAGAACTGCAGAGAGACTCACCCAGAGAACTGACGGGAGACTCATACAGAGAACGGCAGAGAGCTGTTGGGAAAGCCCGTGATAAAGTCCACAATAGAGTCTATGAGAGTTCCAGTTCCAGTCCGAGAGAGAGATTCAGAGGAGAAATCAGCTGTGAGAGCCAGTTACTGTAATAGCAAACGCTGTGAAAAGCTCTTATTCAATCACTCACCCACAGAAGGAAAACTCACAGACAGGCTGGAATGCAAACAGGATCTTTAATGTGCACACAGGATCAGACAGAGAGCCGGTACTCTCCAACAAAAAGTCTGAGCCCCGAGGGACGGCCTACAATGCCTTATATACAGTACAGTTTTAAACTCATTCTACAATCCCATTTGCCACAGGTATTTCCTGCCCACCAATCAGCAGCCCCTGGGGAAGGTACCTGGGTGACCTGTCCAAACCGGTATGCTCAGGTCTGCTGATTTCTGGGCTAGGGGCTATTGTGCTCAGACCTGGAGTGGGGGAAGGGTGTCTACAGAAATCTCAGTGCCTTCTCTTAGCAGGCTGATTACTCATGGCTTGCCGCATGGCTTGGGGGAAGGGCTACCTACAGTTAAACCTCATGGCTGCCTCATTACCTGTGATGCAGTTTGATTCTCAGAGGCAACCTGTTGTACAGAGTGAGTGGAAAGAAGAGAGAGAGAAACCGTATGTATCTGAAGAGTGTGGCACTTGGAAACAGTTACAAGCCCTAGAAAGGGGGAAATACTGTGGGGAGGATATCTGTATGTCTGAAGGGGAAGAGCTTGAAGAAGCAAAGCCCCAAAGGAAACTGCCGTGGGAGAAATCCTTTCATAGCAGAGCAGAGCAGTTCCACTATCCACAGCGAAGCACTGAAGGTAGGACACGAAGAGGCTTTAAAGGGAAAAGCTATTCTAAGAAGTGTGTCTCTCCTCTCTCTCCTCTCTCCTATTCTGAGTTATATGATAACAGTTTGCCTTACCTTAGAGAGGGCGGGTCCGATAAGCCTGTTGAGGACACAGCACTGAAAAGCTTACAAACGTTCTGTTATAAGGAAGATGTTTGCCCAGCTAAAACACAGCAGGAACCAATGTTAATAGATTCTGCTAGTGAGCTTTCTGTTGATGAAGCTATGGATTGTACATTAATATTATCAGACAGAATTACTTCTTTGTGCTGAAGCCAGAGTCCGCGCACTGCTAAAGGAAGCTGTGAAAAGCATGAGAGAGACGTCTGAGTATAAGAGGAACTGTATGCTGAGATAATATAGTTGCCTGTGATTATAATTTCAATAAGAAGCAAGAAGCTGCATTTAAGTTCCTTTGTTTATCTGCCAGAGTATACGGCTCTTGTCCTGAGTTTTGTTGTATTATACTTTTGAGAATCCAACCCCAGGAGGAGATAAATCCTTATTTGAATACCTGACCCATTCGTGTCACAACTACTCCTTTCAGTGAAGAGGGTCATCCGTCAGCCTAGCTGTTCGCCTAGGCAGCAGACTAGACCCTGCCGTGACACTATTCATCTCTCCGGGCCAGTCCAGGGTACCAATGGGTTGTCAATCCCCTTCAGCAGCTCAGGACTGAAAACTAAAAATCTTTGCTGACAGGCTATAGCCACTCCCCCTTGAGAAAGCTCTCCAGTCTTCAGCAGCTGAACAGGACATCGAAGCTGACAGGCTCTCTATCCAGTTGCAGCTGGCCTTTTGATTAGCAGACTTTTGAGGAGAATTGGCTCTAGCAGAGTTATAATCCTCTCTCTTATATCTCCTATACCTCTTCCCTTGTGGAGGTTTTTCAATAAAGCTGATTGAAAAAGAAAAGAGTAGCACCTCTGTGGAGGAGCGATTCAGCAGCATTCACAGAGGCAGAGCCTGTCTCCCAAGGTGAACCGTGCCGTTTTTTGCAGGGGGATTGTTCCTGGGAGCCCCAGGTACCTCTCTCCTAGTGTCTGCAGGAACGCTTCTTAGTTTCCTGCTAGCAGCGGGATCTGGAGCATCAGGGCTGTTCAGAGCTGCACTCAGGTCAGTGTTTTGTTCTTCTTGGCAGTCGGTACTTCGGACGTTTACAAAGGTCATGGTGGTCGTTGCCGCAGCCTTGAGGATGGAAGGTATTCAAGTTCATCCCTATCTGGACGATTGGTTGATCAGGGCCAGTTCACGGCAGGAGTCGGTCGAGGCTACCTCTCGGGTGGTTCAGCTCCTGGAACAGCTCGGTTGGGTAATCAACCGTACAAAGAGTCAGCTACAGCCCCAATCCCGACTCGTGTATCTGGGAGCAGAGTTCAACACGGAGTGTGGATTGGTCTCCTTGCCGGAGGGCAGGGTTCTGAAGATTTTGGCTCAGGTGAAAGCGTTTCTTCGGCTCAAGGCTCCTTCGGCGTGGAGGTATTTGCAGCTCTTGGGTTCCATGGCGGCGGCCTTAGATCTGGTGCCCTGGGCCAGAGCTCATATGCGGCCCTTGCAGCAGGCTTTGCTGTCCTGGTGGTCTCCTCAGCTTCATCCTTTGTCAAGAAAGCTGGACTGCGCGGATGTGGTGAGGGACAGTCTCACTTGGTGGCTCGATCCGAGTCATCTTCAGGCAGGAGTGCCGTTGGAGCTTCCAGATTGGACGTTAGTAACGATGGACGCCAGTTTATCAGGCTGGGGAGCTCATTGTCGGTCTCAGGTGGCTCAGGGGCGCTGGTCTCCAGAGGAGGCGTCTTTCTCGATCAATCTACTGGAGCTCAGGGCAGTTCGTTTGGCTCTGCTCTCCTTCGCTCCGTTCCTCAAGAGGAGAGCGGTGCGGGTCTTTTCCGACAACGCAGTGACGGTTTCGTATATCAGTCGCCAGGGGGGCACGGGCAGTGCTCTGTTGGCAGAGAGTCAGGAGCTGATGCTCTGGGCGGAAGCTCATCTGTCGGCTCTGTCAGCGGCGCATGTAGCCGGAAAGGAGAATGTTTAGGCCGATTATCTGAGTCGCAATGTTCTCGATCCCGGAGAGTGGGAATTGGACGAAAAGATTTTTCTCGACATTGTGAGGTGCTGGGGGTGGCCGACGATGGATCTCATGGCCACGCACAGCAATGCAAAGGCGTCGCGGTTCTTCAGCAGGCACAGAGAGCACATGTCCGAGGGGCTGGATGCTCTGGTTCAGCCCTGGCCGTTGGACAAGCTTCTTTACGTATTTCCTCCGTGGCCAATGATCAGTCGGGTCGTTCAACGTATAGCTCGTCACAGGGGGAAGGTGATTCTCATTGCGCCGGATTGGCCCAGACGTCCGTGGTATGTGGATCTCCAGCGGCTGCTCGTGGATTCCCCTTGGAGGTTACCAACTCGGGGCTATCTGCTGAAGCAGGGTCCCATTCTCATGCCGCAGGTGGATCACTTCTTGCTTACGGCTTGGCTCTTGAAAGGGAGCGCTTGAGACGCAAAGGCTACTCAGGGGCGGTGGTGCACACGATGTTGCAGGCTCGGAGATCGTCGACTTCTTTAGCTTATGCTCGCGTTTGGCGAGTGTTTGAGTCTTGGTGTACAAACCGTAGCGTTCGTCCCTTTGCGGCGGCCCTGCCCGAGATTTTAGCTTTTCTTCAAGACGGCTTGCAGAAAGGATTGGCTCTTAACACCTTGAAGGTTCATGTGGCTGCTCTAGCGTGCTATAGATGTACGGTGCAAAGTAGGAGGTTATCATCTCATTCGGATGTGGTGCGCTTTCTCAGAGCGGTGAAGGTTCTCAGGCCACCGGTACGGCAGGTGGTGCCGGCTTGGGATTTGAATCTGGTGCTGGAAGCTCTGACTCGGCCTCCTTTCGAGGCAGATTCGTCGGGGGGCTTGAGAGAGTTTTCGTGGAAAACCGCGTTTCTGGTGGCCTTATGTTCGGTGCGGAGAATCTCTGATCTTCAAGCTCTTTCTTGTAGAGAACCGTATCTGCAGTTTTTGGCGGAACGCATGCTCCTCCGTCCAGTGCCGTCTTTCCTTCCTAAAGTGGTGTCTTCTTTCCACATTAATCAGTCAGTTGCTCTCCCCTCTTTTGTGGATTTGCAAGGGTCGCGAGTAGATCGATCCTTACGAAAGTTGGATTTGAGGCGCATCTTGAAGCGCTATCTAAGGATCACGAAACCCTTTAGGAAGTCGGACAGGTTGGTTGTTCTGTTTGGGGGTCCTCGGAAGGGGCAGGCGGCTTCTAAGGCGTCGATTGCCCAATGGGTAAAGCAGGCTGTAGTGGCGGCTTATGTAGCGGGCGGTAAATTGCCTCCGGTAGGTCTCAAGGCGCATTCTACGCGGGGACAGGCGGCTTCTTGGGTGGAGTTCATCTTGGTTCCGCCGGTTGATATTTGTAGAGCTGCGACGTGGTCATCTCTGCATACATTTACGAAGCATTATAGATTGGATGTACAGGCCAGGGGGGATGCGAGAGTGGGGGCTTCTGCCATTGTAACGGGGCTCGCGGGTCCCTCCCGTCTTTAGGCACTGCGCTGGTACTGCCCGATGGTACCCTGGACTGGCCCGGAGAGATGAATAGGAAGGAGAAATTAGGCCTTACCTGCTAATTGTCTTTCCTTGAATTCTCTCCGGGCCAGTCCAGGGCCCTCCCATTCGTGTTGCAGAGTCCGCGAGCAGGTTATTCTGGTGTTCCGCTTCTGCCAGTCCCCCGGGACTACTGTGTACTCTGGTGGCGGTGGTGTTTGGGGCTCCCTTTGGGGTAATTGGATTTTTGAAAAAAAAGAAAGGGGTTGGTTATTTTGGAATACAAAGAGGGCGAGTACGCTCGTACCTCATGCAAGGGAAGGGGTATGTTCTATTTCTTCCCAGAGCAGTCGTTAGCTGGTAGGTTTTGTTCTTTGGGTCGATTATCTCGTTTATAAAGCAGGTTGATGTTTGTTCTGTTAGGATGCTTGGTTACTATAGACTGGAGAGCTGTCTTAAGGGGGAGTGGCTATAGCCTGTCAGCAAAGAGTTTTAGTTTTCAGTCCTCAGCTGCTAAAGGGGATTGACAACCCAATGGTACCCTGGACTGGCCCGGAGAGAATTCAAGGAAAGACAATTAGCAGGTAAGGCCTAATTTCTCTTTTCTTACCCCAGTGTCCTCGTTCCTGCAGCAGGTGCTTAACATGCTCATCTCAGTTTCCAGTCTTACTCCTTAGTCCTTGTGACCTTTCCCTCTACCAACAGGAGGGAATCAGGGCCACCCGGCTTGTGGACTATGGGTTCCTTTCCCTGGTAAACTCTATCTCTCTGGATTAGCTTGTTTTCTCCCTGTTCCTCAGGTTTAAAGCCTTGCACAAAGAACAGTCCATAGGAGTGTCTTCCTCCTTTAGCATTACCTCAGGCTCTCCCAGCTGCATAGGCTCAGACTCTCCGTCCTGTTCACCGACCTCAGCTATCAGCCTCCCTGGGAAACTTGGAGTCTCTCCTGTTCCTGGCTTCAAACCCTCTTGTAGACGTGCTAGATTCCACTTAGCACTCTCCTCTTTTGGAAGCTCCGTGCCTTTGCTCTGCTCTGCACCAGTCAAACTTCCCCAGCTTGCAGCTGTGCCTCGGCTCGTGGCAGTCTGGCTTCCTGCTTCTCCTTCTCCCCTGCTGCTGCTGTTCTCATACTCTGGCCTCAGTTTATACTTTCAGGGCTCTAGCTTCAACCCCTCCCTACCCAGGTGATGGCAATCAGCCTGCCTTCGTGCACCTGAATACTTGGAGCATTCACTGCCTAAGGGGCTCTGGGTTCTGTATCCTCTCCCCTTCATTCCACTAGGGGGAGCATGAAATGTGGGCCAGGTGGAAGTTTTCTGATTCCTGGAGGTGTTTGTGTCTTTCCTACCCTGCCTCAGTAAAAGGGGGCCCTTTACTAGGGTGAATTCCCTGTCTCTTTGTCCTCCCTCAGACTCCGGATAGACCTCCTTGCCACAGTACTTATATCAAGCTGACCAAAATGGCCTCTACTTTCAGCCTATTTTATATGGGCAAAACAACCGCTTATGTGCCTTTATGAAATAGACTCCCAGCCCCAGTAGTGCTCATAAGAAATGCCATACTGGGTCAGACCAAGGTCCACCAAGCCCAGTAGCCTGTTTCCAACAGCGGTCAATCCAGGACTCGAGTAGCTGACAGGTTCCCAAAAGGTTACATAGGTTCCGTAACGCTTGTCCCAGGGTAAGCAGTGGATTTCCCAGGTCCTCTTTAATAATGGTTTATAGACCTTTCCTCCAGGAACTTGTCAAACTTATATAAAACCCAGCTACAACAGCTTTTACTACATCCTCCAGTAATGAATTGCAGAGTTTGATTACACACAGAGTGGAAAAATATTTTCTCTTATTTGTCTTAAATGGGTTGCATTGTAGCTTTATTCCAAACATTCTATACATTTCAAGCAAAGATACCTAAGCTCCACAAACTGAACAATGGCTGGGAAAAATCATATCACTAAAACTATTGCCCCTGGTACAGCTTCTGCCTCTGTCCATACAGAGGTCCCAATGCCAGCTGAAGGACTGGTTCCATGTGCAAGAGGCCTGCATGCTGAAGCTCTCAGCAAACAAGTGGAGGAACTCGGAGAGGAGGTGGCGAGGCTGAGGAACATTCAAGACAGTGAGAAGTACATTGATGAGATGCTTCTTGCAACATCCAAGCTGTCCAGCAGAGGAGATGGGTACCTACAGAATGACAAAAGGTTGGACACAAGTCACCAGGGCCTGCACAATCACCAATCCAACTTCTACAGCCCTTAAATTAAAGGGCCATTATACAGCCCTAGAATTTAGAGAAGGTGAAAGTATCCCTGGAAAGGGAAGAACCAGAGCTCAAGTACCCCAAAGTTGCAGAATCAGTGACCACAAGGAAGCAAAGGGTAGTGGTGGTGGGTGAGACTCTTCTGAAGGGTACTTGAGGCATCCATCTGCCAACCAGACTTGATGTCGAGAGGTATCCTTGAGCCAGGTGCCAAAATCCAAGACATTACAGAGAGTTTGCACAGACTCATCAAGCCCACTGACTAGTATCCAATGTTGCTAATCCATGTCGGAACAAATGATACTGTCAGGTATCCCTCTAAGCATATCAAAAGTGACTTTATGGCTCTAGGACAGAGGGTGAAGCAGTTAGGTGCACAGGTGGTGTTCTCTTCAATCCTCCCTGTTGAGAGTAAAAGCCAAGGCAGAGAGGCTCACATCCTGCAGATGAATGCATGGCTGCGTGGATGGTATCATTGAGAGCGTTTTTGGTTTCCTGGACATGAGATGCTTTTCCAAGGGTTGCAGAGCGGAGATGGCGTCCATCTGTCCAAGAAAGATTGACACATCTTCAGTAGCGGACTGGCTAATCTACTGAAGAGGGCTTTAAACTAAATTCATTGGGGATGGGTGAAGAAAGGCCCAGGTAAGTGTGACATTAAATACCTTTATGGAAATGAGAAAAAGGGGCAACATATGGAAAGTGGTAGGTATAAATGCCCATAGCATGGGAAATAAAATCCCAGATGTTGAAGCTCTAATGGGTGTGGCTGACTTAGATATATTGGCAGTTACAGAAACATGGTTCACAGAAAACCATGACTAGGATGTAACTATACCAAGCTATACCTTATTCAGAAAGGACAGGGTAGGGAGATGGAGTGGCACTATATGTAAAAAATAATATTAAAGCTTTGGAATTACAGAGCTTAAAAGGAAGAGAGAAGGCACTGTGGGTTAAACTAGAAAGAGGGAAAGAGAAATCTATTTGCATTGGCGTGATATACAGACCTCCCTCACAGGAGGAAGAGGTGGATGGAGAGTGAATTGAAGACATTGGTAGGAATGGGGAAGTACTACGGATAGGGGATTTTAATATGCCAGATATTGACTGGCACATCCCTGCTGCAGTATCATCTAGAAGTAAGGAGATCCTGGATTCTCTACAAGGAGAACTATTCAGGCAATTGATAACAGACCGCACACGTGAACGGGTCATACTGGACTTGTTGCTTACCGCTGGTGAAAGTGTTTCTGATGTTATAGTGGGAGATCATTTTGCATCCAGTGATCACCAGATGGTGTGGTTCAGTAGTAGGACTAGGGCTGTTAGAATCCATTCAAAAGCAAGGGTCTTAGACTTTAGGAAAACTAACTTTGCCAATATAGGCCAATACCTCAAGAAAGCAGTAGCAGGATGGGAACAGCTGGGAGATGTAGAAAAACAGTGGGCAAAACTGAAAGGGGATATGTTAAGGGCAACCACCTTTTTATTAAAATGGTAAGTAAAGGTAAAAGGAAAAGGAGACCGCTATGGTTTTCGCAACAAGTAGCTGAAAAGATAAAGAAATAGAGAGAAGCCTTCATGAAATACAAGAGATCACAGAGAGAGGAAGACAAGCATCTATATTTGAAAAAAACTTAGCGAAGCTAGCAAAGTAGTCAGGAAAGCAAAGATTCAAAAAGAGGAGGAAATAGCCAATGCAATAAAATATGGGGATAAGACATTTTTCAGGTATGTTAGTGAAAAGAGGAAGGGCAAAAGTAGTATTGTCAGACTCAAGGGTGAAGGGGAGGAATATGTAGAAGCTGATGAGGATAAAGCGGAAATGCTTAACAAATATTTCTGTTCTGTGTTCACAGATGAAGGACCAGGATAGAACCTCAGAAAACACCCACAAACAGGAACAGAAGCGAGGGGCATCTTGAAGAATTTTCAGAAGACTGTGTTCGTGAGAAACTAGCTCAACTTAAAGTAGACAAAGTGATGGGACCGGAGGGGGACTTGGGGACTTTCTAGCACCTCCACTGACTGACATTTTCAATGCCTCGTTGGAGTCAGGAGTGGTGCCAAAGGACCAGAGAGAGGCTCATGTGGTCCCTTTATACAAAAGCAGAAGTAAGGATGTGATTGAAAACTACAGTCCGGTTAGTTTAACTTCTGTGGTGAGTACATTATTGGAAACGCTGCTGAAAGAGAAAATAGTGAGATTTCTGGAGTCCAGCAGATTACAGGATCTGAGGCAGCATGGATTCACCAGAGGCAGGTCTTGTCAGACAAATCTGATTGATTTCTTTGACTGGGTGGTGATCAGGGCGTTATACCAAGGGAGAGCCCTAGATGTGGTGTATTTAGATTTCAGTAAAGCCTTTGACACCGTTCCTTACAGGCGACTTATAAACAAACTGAGCACCCTAGGGATGGACCCTAAAGTTACTGCTTGGTTAAACACTACTTGAGTGGGAGGGGACAAAGAGTACAGGTAAATGGAGCTCACTCAGAGGAGAAGGAAGTTACCAGTGGTGTGCCCCAGGGATCTGCCCTTGGTCCAATTCTTTTTAACATCTTTGTTGGTGATATAGCGGAAGGGCTGTTGGGTAAGGTTTGCCTCTTTGCAGATGATACCAAAATCTGCAATAGAGTCAACACCCAGGAAGGTGTAGATAACATGAGGAGGGATGTAGCTAAGCTTGAAGAATGGTCTAGAATTTGGCAGATGGGATTTAATGTTAAAAAATGTAAGGTCATGCATTTGGGCTGCAGCAATCCACCTTCAAAAGGATATAAACAGGATGGAGTCAGTACAGAAGGTGCGGTCTCCAGAATTGCACACAGTACTCCAAATGAGGTCGCACCAAAGACTTACACGGAGGCACTATCACCTCCTTTTTTCTTCTAGCCCTTCCTCTCCCTATGCACCCAAGCATCCTTCCTATGTGCTGGAGTTTGTGAGACCTCTGTCCGAATCCTTTGTCCAGTCGCCTTGCTGGGTGTTGGAGAAGAGGGAAGCAGTTTGTTCCAATCTTCAGCGCTTGATCCAACTGAAGGCGGTAATTCCAGTATCCCGAAACCAGTGTGGGTCTGGTCAATACTCCATTTACATCATGGTTCCCAAAAAGGAGGGATAATTTTGACCCATCCTCGACCTCAAACAAGTGAACCAGGCCTTAAGGAACCACATTTACACATGGAAACGTTACGGTTGGTCATTTTGGCAGTGAGACAGGGAGAGTTTCTATCTGGCCTCCATGAGATCCAGGGCAATCTCCATATTCCCATCAGACCAGAACACCAGCAGTTCTTGCGGTTCGCTGTGCCCATGGGTCATTTCCAGTTCAGGATATTGCCTTTTAGGCTGGCGACTGTGCCCCGTACTTTCACGAAGATCATGGTGGTGATGGCAGTGGCCTTGCGACAGGAGTGTATTCTAGTACATCCTTTTCTGGATGATTGACTCATCTGGGTGAAGGCAAAAGCCATCGACGTGGTGAGTGATGGATTTTCTGTAATGGCTCGGTTGTGGGATCAATTGCTCCAAGAGCCAGTTCAGATGGTGCAACATCTGGTGTACCTCGGGGCACTCTTTGACATGAAGGCTGGGAGTGTATCGCGGCCAGAGGACAGAAACCTTTGGGGCAAGTCCAGAGGTTCCTGCATATGGGAGTGCCAACAGCTATTGGGCTTCATGGCAGCGTCAATGGATCTGGTCCCATGGGCAAGGGTGTCATATGTGGCTGCTGCAGCAAGTGCTTCTTTCGTGGTGCTCCCCAGCGAGACACTCCCTGTCTCAGAAGTTGCCCAGAAGAGGTGAGAGGCAGTCTGGAGTGGTGGCTGGAGCCTGATCACTTGCAGGCAGGGATGCCCTTGGACCAGCTGCCATGGATCCTAGTGATGATGGATACCAGCCTCTCTGGCTGGGGAACTCACTGTCTTTCCCAAGTGGCACAGGGCTGTTGGGCCCCAGAGGAAGTCTGTTGGTTCATCAGTCAGCACAAAATGTGAGTAGTGCTTCTGGCATTGCAGTACTTCCCGAAGCTGGTGGAAGGGCAGGCCGTGTGGATCTTCTCCAACAATGCAATGATAGTAGCCTATATCAACCATCAGGGGAGAACCAGCAGTGCTACCCTGGTGCAGGAGAGTCAACTACTCCTGTCTTGGACAGAGGCCCATGTCGCTGGGAGGGACAATGTTCAGGTGGATTACCTCAGCAGGAACATCTCAGATCCTAGAGAGTAGGAACTCAACGCGGCCGTGTTTCATGACATCATGCTCTGGTGGAGGCAGCCAATCATGGATTCCATGGCTATCCTAGCCAACACCAAGGTTCCCCGGTTCTTCAGCAGAAGCAGGGAATAAATGTCCGAGGGGCTTGATGCGATAGTGCATCCATGGCCAAAGGAGGGACTCTTGTATGTCTTCCCACCTTGGGCACTAATAGGCTGCTTTTTACAGTGGATAGAGGGACATGATGGGCTGGTAATCCTCAAAGCGCTAGATTGGCCATACAAGCCGTGGTACGCTGATCTCACTCAGCTCCTGATCGAGTGTCCTTGGAGGCTTCCTGACAGGAACAATCTCTTGGTGCAGTGGCCCGTGCTGATGCCACATGTGGATCAATTCTTGGCTCTTGAGAGGGTGTGATTGCGCCACAGAGGCTACTCAGCAGCAGCCATTTTGACCATACTAGGCTCCAGAAAGCACTCAACCACTGTTGCATATGTCTGGGTTTGGCACATTTTCAAGGGATGGTGCAATATCCAGGACATTCGTCTCTTGGCCTGTTCGCTCGCTGACATATTGTTATTCTTCAGTGAGGACTGGAGAAAGGCTTGGCTATTAGCTCCTTGAAAGCACAGGTGGCAGCACTCACCTGATATCGGGGATGAGTTCAAGGTCAGTCGCTAGCGATGCATCCAGATGTCATTCAATTTCTGTGCATAGTGAAGCTTGTGAGGCTGCTTATGCAACATGTGGTTCCACTGTGGGATCTGAATTTGATCCTGGAGGCTCTGGCGGAAGTTCCGTTTGAGCCTCTCTCGAGTGCATCCTTAAGGGATCTGATACTGAAAACTCTTTTCTTAGTGGCACTCTGCTCAGCACGGAGGGTCTCCGATCTTCAGGCGCTCTTATGCAGAGAAACTTTTCTGCAGTTTACAAAGGAAAAGGTGGTCTTGTGGCTGGTGCCGTCTTTTCTACTGAAAATGGCATCTCATTTTCACTTGAATTAGTCTATATCTCTGCAAGCTTTTTCCGGGAGTCAGTGATCGTCCCCTTAAGCGCAATCTCCATAGATTTCTGCAGAGATACCTCAGAGTCTGCACATAAGATGGACCGTTTGTTCTGTTTGGGGGCCCTTGCAAGGGGGAGGCAGCTTCCAGAACCTCAATTGGTCATTGGGTGAAGCAGGCTATCTGCACAGCATATGCGGTTTGTAGGAAAATTCCGCTGTTCAGGGCTAAAGGCCCATTCGACCATGGATCAAGCTACATCCTAGGCAGAGCATTGTCTGATTTCTCCAGTGGACATCTGTAGAGCCACAATGTGGTCGTCACTTCACATTTTTGTAAGGCATTATCGGCTGGATGTGCAGGCAGCCGTGTGGAGCATCGGTGCCTCAGGCCAGTCTGGCAGGTCCCTCCCTTGTTTAGTTACTGCTTTGGTAAGTCCCATTCATACCTGGACTGGCCTGGAGAGATAAGGAAGGTGAAATTAGGTCTTAACTGCTAATTGTCTTTCCTTGAATTCTCTCCAAGCCAATCCAGGGCCCACCCGTTTTTGGTCAACACTGGTTTCATTTTAAGATGCGTCCAGCATATAGGAAAGTATTCAGTAGTTTCGGTTTAGATCCCTGCATACTGACCTCACTCCTGGAACTGGGTGTGTTTGAGGGCACAGGGTCAGTTGAGCAGGTCAGCCCTGTTCATGGCTCAATCCCTATTCGGAATTTAGGGTAATAGGGCCAGGGAGGCTCCATGCCTGTTCAGAGATACTGTAGAGAGGGGTGGAGTGCTCCCATCCTTCTTTTGCTCTCTTTTTTTTTTCCCTAGGAGCAGAGACTCTCTGTAGGGGGTTGTGGTAAGGGTTAGGTGTGTAGATTTTTTCTTAGGATTATCTAAGTAGTTTTCGCTCATTTGGAGTATTGTGTGTCAAGATGAGACTGGAGTCAAAGGCAGTAGGAGGAGCTCTTATACCACACCAGCAAGACTCTGTCATACTCAGTCCTCAGCTGCTGGAGGGGGCTGACTACCTATCCATACCTAGACTGGCCTGGAGAGAACTCAAGGGAAGACAATTAGCAGGTAAGACCTAATTTCACTTTAGCCTAGTTGGTGAACATTTCTCAAAGGAAAGCCACTCAACAACCTCACAATCAAAGTCCTGAAAGGAAACTTCAACAACATACATGAAAGGAAAACATTTAAAATGAAAATGATCACACCCACAAATAGAAACTGAAGCAACGGGGATCTCAAACAATTTTCAGAAGATTGTGCTTGTGAGGAACTAGCTAAACTAAAAGTAGACAAAGCCATGGGTCCAGATGGGATACATCCAAGAATACCGAGGGAATTTGGGGAAGTTCTAGTAGCTCCACTGTCTGACCCTTTCAATGCCTCTTTGGAGTCGGAAGTGGTGCCAGAGGACTGGAGAGAGGCACATGTGGTCCCTTTACAGAAAAGCAAAAGTAAGGATGTGGTTGAAAACTACAGGCCGGTTAATCTAACCTCTGTGGTGAGTAAATTATTGGAAACGTTGCTGAAAGAGAAAATAGTGAGGTTTCTGGAGTCCTATGGATTACAGGAACAGAGGCAGAATGGATTCACAGCAGGCAATTCTTATCAGATAAATTTACTTGGGTGACCAGGGAGTTGGACAGAGGGAGATCCCCAGATGTGGTTTGTTCAGATTTCAGTAAAGCCTTTGACACTGTTCCACACAGGCGACTTATAAACAAAATAAGCACTCTAAGGATGGACTCTAAAGTGACTGGGTTAGAAATTGGTTGAGTGGGAGGTGACAAAGGGTACAGGTAAATGGAGGTCACTCTGAGGAGAAAGAGGTGATCAGCGGGGTGTTGCAGGGATCTGTCCTTTGTCCAATTCTGTTTAACATCTTTGTTAGTGATATTGCGGAAGAACTATCGGATAAGGTTTGCTTGTTTGTGGATGATACCAAAATCTGCAATAGAGTAGACATCCAGGAAGGAGTAGATAACATGAGGAGGAATTTAGCTAAGATTGAAGAATTTTCTAGAATTTTGCAGCTGAGATTTAATGTTGAAAAATGCAGGGTTATGCATTTGGCTGCAAAAATCCAAAGGAGTTATACAGTGTAGGGGGTGAGATACTCCTGTCCACAAAAGAAGAGTGGGACCTGGCGTAATTTATTTATTTTTTTATACTGTGCTCTTTAGAATCAGTGCGGTTTACATGTATACTAACAGGTACTTTTTATTCCCTTGTTCCTGAAGGGCTCACAATCTAAGGGGTATGTTTACTAAACTGCGGTAACGTTACATAACGCTCATTATGTAACGTTAACGATCGTTAGGTAACGTTAACGTTGCTTAACGATCGTTGACGTCCCGTGAATGAAAACCTGCCGTTAGATGCACATTTCCAGGAGAGAAAAAACATTTCACTGTCAGCAATGTACAGCCTAGGCAGGGAGCCCAAAAAATGCGATAGTAGTGCTCCATTTTCAGCAACACCATAGTGCCAAAGTATGAATGGCCAGTTTGGCGATGGTGCAAATGGGGCATAGGGGGTTGCAGGCGGGACATGTAGCATGGGCAGCTGGGGCACAGGGTGGACCAGACGGGCGCCTAGGTGGCACATAGGAACATAGAAACTGGAAATCAGCAAGACAGCAGCTGACTAAGACCAAACACAATCCACCTATATCTACCTGGTTCACCCTAGCCAATAGTTGCTAGGGCACTGACCTGACATCCCCCCCAGCCATCCCGCCCCCATGTGGAGGGGACATAATATTGGTAGGCAGTGATGGGGAGGATGTGAGGATGTCCATGTATGCTCCCCCACCCTGGAACCTGCTCCCTAGGCGGGCGCCTACCTACACAGTGGATGGCCTGGGACTGAGCACTACCAGCACCGACAGCAAATGCCATGTCAGCTTGGCAGGGGGGGGGGGGTGCCCGTGCTGGAGCGGGCAGTGCCACCTCCCTGCAGTGGACCTAGGCCATGCCCTGCATCAGTACGTGGTGTGCAGTGCAACATAAAAGGTCTGGCTGAGGAAAAGTACAGGTAGCCCCAGGGACTACCATGCATCTGTGGCAACAGTGTGGTGCAGTACACCCAGCCAGTGTGTCCAGGAGCAGAGGGTCACAGGTGCAAGTCCCAGCTGTGGTTTCTGCAGAGCATGTCCCTATATTTTACCCTACAATGCAGATACAACAGCAACAAGTGCAAAGCCCAAAGCAGTGGCGAACAGGGGTACAAACACCCACTCACACAGGCTCCACAATCCAAAGATGCATGGAGAGTCAGGCTGTTGGCCCCAGCTTTGAGATGATGTTATCACCAGAGCACTACTACTACCCTCTGCACAGTTTAGCAATGTCGGCACTGTGATCAGGACCAGTGTGGCGGGCAGGGTTGCCAACCATCCCTATCTTTGCACAATGCTGCAATAGGAGTGAGCGTGTTTGTATGTTTCTCCATTGTTCTGTGGCTGCCCACCCTTCACTGAGCCCAAAATGTCCCACTGTTACCAGCGTTAGCCTGATTAGGTGCATAATGAGGCGCAAGGTATTTTGGGTATGGCCCGGACAGGGCAGATTGGCCAAGATGCATCTTCACAGGGTGTGGGGCAATGGCTGGGACACTGTAGTGCCTGACCACTGCCTGCATGGACAGGGTGGCCACAGCAGGGCATGCTGGGAGGGCACTCACTCTGACCGAGCAGTGACCATGGCAGGTCTAGGTTCCCACATAGCGCTCTACACTCTCTGCCTCTAGTGATATATTTGTGTTCCCCAGTGCTGGGGTCCCAATCACTGAGATGCCTGCTTGCTGCACATAGTTCCTGTGAGCATGCACTATGGACTGGCTGGTGGACTGTCTGCAGTTAGGCTGTGCATGGTCAGAACACCTATAAGGTACAGTCTGACTGTGCTTTCTGCTGGTGACTGGAAGACAGTGGTGGGAGGCAGTAGGGGTTTTCCAGACCTAACCCCAGCATTGCTACTGGTCTGCCACTACCCCAGTCATAGGTATGGCTCTGGCCCACCAACCCTGGAGGGCTGTCTCATACAAACAAGATGGAGGTTGCTTCCCCGGGGCGGGGGCACCTGTTCTTTACCTACAAAAAGGGTGATGTGGGCCCTTTGGGGTATGTAGTGTATACCACTGTGACCTATAAAGGCACTGCTACACACACCTCATGCAATTCTAGGAACCCCTCTGCCCTGATAACAGCTGCCCATGTCAGCCAGACCCTAACACGGGGTACACACTAATCTGGCTGGTGTCTGGTCCCACAGGGCCACATGTGACTGCAGGATACAGATGGACACCAAATTACCTTCGGCTGCACTGCAAGGAACACCTGTGACACACTGGTAGTGATGGGGATGTACAGCAGGACCTATCTCTAGCACCACATGTACTGCAGACCTAGTGCTGGGCACCCATCCTGTCCCTCAGGGTGAACACAGAACCTGCACAATGGGCATGGTCTGTAGCTACTCTGTGCCAGTATCACACACTGTCAGTTCATCTTTCCAAGCTGAGGTACCGGAGAGGTGCAGACCCCATTAGGTGATCAGCTGTAGACTGCTATTCAGCATGTGCATTGCATCATGGGTACTGGTGGGATTACCCTATCCTGGCACTCAGAGCAGACAGTTTGTGCGGTGACCTGCAGTCCTTCTGTACCCAGCCATTTCTGTGACATACACCATGGAGGTATAGCCTACTGGTAAATACAATGCCATTCTTGGCAGTGTTCATGGGTTCAGTTCCTCATTGTTCCCTCCTCTCATGCCTGTCCTACTCAAATAGTGTGCATGCCTGTAGAGGTCATATTTTTGCAGATCTGTGCTGCCAGCCCATAATACCCTCGCCACAATTGCCAACATTCACTCGGTCCATCTATCTGCATCTGTCAGCTGTGTAGAGTCCTGTCTGCCAGTGCAGGCTGCCACCCCATGTCATGCACTGCTACCCTTTCCTGCATTGCGCCTCTTCATGCTTGCCTCACCTGTGCCTGATCTGCATGGTACCACCACTCCTCTGTCCACCCTGTCCCCCTCAGCCCCCTCTGGTGGCGGCGCAGTGGTTCCACAGGGGCTGGGGAGCGCATAAGAATTAAAGGGTTTCAGGGTTGACCTGTTATGAGGGTCAAGGAGGTAGCAGGTCTCATTGTCAGCCTCAGGGTCAACATCCTAAAAAGTAACTCTTGCCAAGTGTAGGGTATAAAAAGGCTTTTATTTCACCTTTGCGCATGAAGAAATTCAAAATATGAGGTAATGAGTAACAGAACACAAATTTGGTTGCATCAAAACGTGAGTCAGCAAAACACTCAAAATAACATGGTTATCCTTCACCAACTTAAAGCATAAAGTTTCCAGTATACTTTGCACACATTAGATTTGTTTACCTTTTACTTAAACATATCTTCTTGTGCAAAAGTCACATTCCATGGGTTCTATGTCTTCAATACACTCAGATTCCCCTGGCAGCCATTCCATTTCTACGGGGTCTGAATCTGAGGTCTCTGAGATCTCTGGGATATTAAAACCTGGTTTTCTAAAAGCATGCCATACCGTATCCCAGTGCTGGCTTGGGAGTTTGGGGCGTCGGCTTTTAGGTATAGTATACCTCCCTGGGCTTACTGTTGTTTCAGGATTAAAAGTTTGTTTCTTCCATTCTCTGGCAACATTAAACTTTTTCCTGTAAAACTTATCGGTTATATCTGGTTTAAAACAGTCCTTATTGTCCAGATAAAAACTAGCCCTTTGTTTCTCTCTAGGCTTCTTGTAAAAGGCTTGAGGCCTAGTCTGAGAGTTTTGTGCTTCAGGTAATTTCCAATGATCCCAGGTTATCTTTTCTGTTTTAGAATGAGGTATAATTCCTTTGAGGTAAGGCTGCTGCTGAGGGGCCTGTCTTCCACCTCCACCCCTGTGGCAGTTGGTTATGGGCCGCGCCCTCTCAGCTATATCCTTTCTCTCAAGGCTATGAGCTTTTTCTTTATCCTTCAAGTTACTTTTGTAAAAACTTTTAAAAGTACCTTTTTCCTCTTGAAGGTTTCTTCTCCAACCGGAGGGATAAGCACTTCCTTCCTTGGCTGCAGTCCGTGATACTGCCCCTTGAAGTTGTGTATGGCCTTTCTCTAGGCCTGCTCTCCCAGTAGCTTCCTTTCTTTGAGCTCTGCTGGGTTTGTCAGTGACTTCACCTCGGTCTCTGACTCTGGCTTCTGGAGCTTCCCTTGACACTGCCTCCTGCTCTCCATATGAAGGTCTCTGCCAAGCTCCTTGCCTCCTCCTGTGCTTCTCCTCTGGGTTCTTCCCTTCTGGGTTTCTCTGTTGCCTTTCTGGCTCTCTTGACTGCCTTCCTCCTGGCACTTTTGCCTCTCTTGGCTCTCTCTCTTGCAATGCTCTGTTCCTGCTTAAATCCAGAGCAGCTGCTTCTGAGTCCTGCCCATAGAGGTGTGGTTCTTCCACTTCCACTTCCAGGTTTGTTCTCCTGCTCCCTCTATGTGTCCCTTCTCGTAATTGCAGGTAAATCTTGTTTTTTTCAAGATTTAAAAGTTTCCTTCCTTGCATCAGAGGGCCTGCGGTATCACAACCCATCATTGTATCTATCCTGCCACCTCTGCCTCCACTGGGGAACACGTATTCCCATCGTCTGCCACCAACTATTTTTCCAGTACTTTACATTGCCAACACCCTGTGCTGTGGTACCACTGCCCCACCATGTTTGTCATCAGTACTGGCAGCCACATGGGATGCCCGCAGATACGGCAGGTCCAGCAGCTCCCACCTCTCCCTCCTTCACTCACCTGTTCATTGCCTTTCCTGAGTGCTCTATCTAGTGTTAGGGCTACATCTCTCTCTGTTCCGCACAGGTCATGCATGTCATCCTGAGGCACCTTGCAGTCCCTAGGGCACACTAACCTAGGACACCATAATCTTGTTAGGCTACCTTAACCTATTGTTCCATAGCCCAGGGTGCCTTCTGCGGTGCCTTGTCCAAGGGTGCCTAATATGGTGCTTAGCCTAGGCAGCCCTATATGTCACCTTATGAGGCACCTTATAAGGCACCTTACTAGGCACCTCACAAGGCACCTTACTAGGCACCTTACAAGGCACCTTATACCTTGTAAGGCGCCTTACAAGGTGCCTTACAAGATGCCTTGCAAGGTGCCTTACAAGGCGCCTTGTAACACTCGTTAGTCTAAGGCGCCTTGTAACTCGCGTTAGCTGCTTCAGCTTGCTGTAACGATGCAACGCCCATGCCTTTATATGGGCATCTCTACCTTTACTGCGGAATCTAATGCGAATGACATTACCACAGTTTAGTAAACATACCCTTAAGTGTACCTGGGACAATGGAGGGTTAAGTGGCTTGCCCAAGGCCACAAGGAGTGGTCATGGGACTAGAGACCCCAGTCCCTCTGGCCTGAAGTTGCTTGTCCCCATGTGGGAATTGAACCCCTGGCCTTCGGTAACCTGGCCCAACCACTGAGCCACTCCTGACAATCTTAAAGTAGCTGAACAAGTAGAAAAGGTGACTGTGAAAGCCAGAAGGATGCTTGGGTCTATAGGGATAGGAATGACTTTTAGAAAAAAGAAGGTGATAATGTTTTTATAAGTCTCTGGTGTGACCTTTTTTGGAGTATTGTGTGCAATTTTGGAGTATTGTCTGCAATTCAGAAGAATAGAAGCAGGTTGGAGTCTGTGCAGAGGATGGCTACTAAAATGATTAATGGTCTTCGTTATGAAGCATATGAGAGCAGACTTAAAGATCTTAATATGTATACTTTAGAGGAAAGGTGGGATAGGGGCAATATGATAGAAACATTTAAATAGCTCCATGGCATAAATGCACAGGAAGATCTCTTTCAATTGAAGGCAAGCTCTGCTTCAAGGGGACATAGGATGAGGGTGAAAGGTGATTAGACTCAGAAGTAATATGTGGAAATATTTCTTTACGGAAAGATTTATGTATGTAGATACATGGAATAGTCTCCCAGTGGAGATGGTGGACACGAGGGCAGTATCTGAATTCAAAAAAGCATGGGACAAACATTGAGGGTCTCTAAAAGTAAAAAGAGGACTATTATAGTTGATATGGAAGGGCAGACTAGATAGGCCATGTGGTCTTTTTCTACCATTATGTTTCTAAATATTTCATTATTTGACAAAAAGGACTTAGAGATATTGGTTTCCTCAGCCACTACCAGACATAAACCACTGAAATGCTCAGGATTACTGTCTCAACTGTAATAAACAAACATATTTTTCTGACTTCCTCACATTCCATTTGCTTTTCTTGTCTGCTGGCATCGACTGCGTTGAGAATTTCAACATATTGTCTAAAGCAAAGTCAAACCTGCCGTAGATGATATCTTTATTGGACTAACTTAATATATTTTGGACAAGCTTTTCAGAGCTATACTTTCTTCATCAGGTCTATTAACTGGGGCACTGTAGTCTGCATATGCCATTACATATCAAAACCAAGTGTGGCGTACAGTGACAATTAACTTCATCTTACATCTTAGGCAGTCGGCACCTGTCATTAGATTCCAATGAAAGCCCTTCGTAAACATGCTGAATAAAATAGAGAATATTATGTCTCTGTATTATTCCATGGTGTGATCACACCTTGAATACCGTGAGCAATTCAGGTTACCCCATCTCAAAAAATGATACAGCAGAACTAGAAGAGGTTCAGAGAAGGGTAGTAAACGGAGGATCAAACAGCAGAAGGGGAAGATGAATGCATAGGTAACTATACACATGCCACATCTCCTCTCTCTACTCTCCTGCTCACGAACTTCGTTCTTCTAGCTTGCTCCTTTCCCTCTTCTGCTAACTGCAGACTTCAGTCCTTTCACCCTGCAGCTCTTTACGCACGGACCTCTCTTCCTGATGCTGTTCATCACTCCCCCTCTTCAAATCTTTGCTAAAGGCTCACCTCTTTAGGGCTGCCTTTGGTCTCAGATCCCCATTCCTTGTGTCTCCTTCGTCGATTTGTCTCCCTTCTCCACTCTGTCCTCTTTCCTTCCTTGTCCTGTTTGTCTTGATTAGATTGTACGCTCTAAGGAAGAAGACTTGTCTTTTCTGTGTTTGTACAGCACTGCATATGTTGTGTAGCACTCTAGAAATGTTTATTAATAATAATAATAATAAAATAATTTAGCAGAGCCCCTCTCTAGTGTGCTAATTCAACTGCTCCCAAGAGTGAGTTTTGCTCTGGTAAGTTATCTGCTGTCAAGTGAGTGAGGTCCAAAGTCACCGCTGCCCAAAGAGGGCTGTCATCTCTTCTCCAGCCATGCCCACTGTGCTCCAGCCAGGAGAGATTTTGTCCTGCTGCTTCCTCCTGTGCAGGGAGAACCCTAGACCCTGCAGAGGTTTAGAAATGTATTTATATTATAGGGGAGAGGGGTACACCAAAATGGGTTAAGCCCCTGTGAAGAAAAGCTAAACAGGTTAGGCACAGGTGTCGGAACGGGGTGGGCCACACGGGCCCTGGCCTCGCCAAAATTTAGCCCGCCATCTGCAGAGAGCAGCTATGATCGCAGCATCCTTCCACCCTGCTCACGGGAGATCAGATCCCTGCAGGCAGGAGGGGAAAGCCGCTGCGACAGAAGGAGTCCGCTGCAGTTGCTGCCATTCCCTTCTCTTCTGCCTACGGGAGATGGGATCCCCACATGCAGAACAGAAGGGGAAGGCCGTGGGGGGCTAGGGGAAGACTCGGGGCAGAGCTTGGCCCCCATTCAATGTGGCCTCTGAGGTTAGGGTTCTTATGTTTGAAGAATAGAAAGCCAAGAAGCAATAAAACAGAGATCTATAAAATCATGAACTGGGACGCAGTGGGTAAATAGAACTGTTTATCGTTTCAAAAAATACAACGAGTACATAACACTCCATAAAATTAAGAAGAAATGCATTTAAAATAAAGAAGAGAAGAAACCAATCTCCTCCTTTAATGCATCCTGAATTATATTTCTTAGACACATGTAAAAAGTGTACAAGGGTGTGAAGGCACCGCAGCTTTGTATGAGAAAAGTGCAGAGGATTTGCCATGATTCCATCTTTTTATTGACAGATTCCCAGAGTGAGGATCCTGCTATTAGCTTTTTATTTTTCTGAAAGGATTTTAACAGCCCTCTCTTTCTGGTAAGTATTTACTGCTTCTACTTCTGCATTAGCCAATTATTTAAGAAGTATAGAATATATTAAATATTAACATTCATAATTTACTGAGTATGATTTAAAATCTGTTCTTAAAACAGTCTTTTCATAGCTGTACTGTTAAGATTATGGATGTTATCAGTGTGTGTAATTTATTTTCAAGAACATCACAATCCTAAAAACATTTTCATACTTTTCAAATTCAACAGTGGTAAGAACTAACAGTTTGCATATAGTGATAAATATATTTTAAGTCAAAACAAGCCCTACCCTAAGGGCCTAATTTTACTGAGGCTTTTCTCTGTTCTTTGTTTATGGGGGAACAAAGACTTAGTAAGTCAGATTTTCAACATAGTTAACACTCTGTGAATGATATATTTAGAGAAGCTGGTAGTCTTGTCCAGAAGCAGCCATAATCCAGCCTCAACGGAGCTTTTGCCTTGTTGGCAGAGGGGCCTTTTCACGCAGCTAAGGGGCATGTTTACTATTCAGCAGTAGAGGCTTCCATGCGATTTCAATGGGGCCGTGACTCCAATATCGTACAGAAGCCGCTACTGCCGAATAGTAAACATACCCTTAAGTGTTTCTATTTCTTTTAAATGCATTTGAAAAATTGTTAATCACATTTTGAGGCCTATGAATGACACCACAGGGGGTAAAAGTGGTTGTTGCTTAGTGGCATTTCCTTGCCCATATTGCATTGTCCACCCCCCTGGTCTGAGGCTTCTTTAGATTTAACGTGTACCCCTTGGTCCACTTTTTGCACACACTCCTTGGTAGTCTCCATATTACAAAGGTGGATCACATTATCATTTATTTGGTTGTGTTCCTCCTCTTTTTTTCAATTTTAATTTCTACTACAAGATTCTTGATTGGATTAGCATTTAGTGAGTGAGAGTCTAGGGGGATTTTGTTGGTCCTGTAGGCTAGTAATATTTACTAATGAGTCAAACATTTTTAAGTTACTATAAGAATCTTTCCTTTAGTTCCCACAGAACAAATGGAAGTATTTGGCATAAGAATATCGTTATATTACTTTGCACAGAATGGTTCACTGTGTTTATGGTGTCACAACCAATCAGATCTTGTGAATTTGTAAAATGATGCACAGGGTTGATGCTGGGGTGACTAGGAGCTGAAAAGTTAATGTGAATAACTGCATCTGTGTCCCAAGAGGAAATCATAATGCTGTATGGTCATACCAATTCTCCCCATTCCCCCCCCCCCCTTTTTTGCCCAGAACTTAAATTTGGCCCTTAATTTGTTTGGTAAAATAATCCACTCTATGGAAAAGTGCTAAAGATGCCATAGGTGAGATAAAGAACTACCATCAACCCACCAGTAAAGAATCTAGGGTAAGAAAGTTCCAGGGCCGGCCTCAGAGTTCATTCAAGGTGTTGCCACCCTAGGCAAACTTAAACTTTACTCCCCCCTTCTTCCTGTCAAAAACTATTCTTTAGCTTTGAATGCCCTGCACTATGCTGCTGTTGCTGCCACTGCCCCCTCCCCCCCCCCCAGAAGTTGCCACCCTAGGTGGCTGCCTAGTTTGCATAGTAGTTGGGCCGGCCCTGGAAGTTGCTGTTATGTGCTGAGACCGTACTGGAGTTAAACTCACTGTGCAGCGTGAATTGAGACAGAAGGGATGTGTGAATCAGAAAAGATGACATGTAAATCCATTTCTGCTGTAAAGGAATAGCTGGTAAATTGGATTACTAGATGAAAATGAAATTTGGCTGGCAGATGTGTTAAGTGTGTGTGTGTGGCAGGGAAGGGGGGGGGGGCATGTGGGTTACTTCAACAAGCTGATGTGCTCAGGGCCGGCCCAACCACCAGGCAAACTAGGCAGCTGCTTAGGGAGGCAAAGAACAAAGCATTCAAAGCTAAACAATAGATTTTGACAGCTGGGGAAGAGGGGGGGGGGGGGGAGAGGGTGTTTTGTAAAGCTTAAGGTTTGCCTAGGGTACCAACACCTTAAATCACTCTGAGGCAGGCCTTGGATGTACTTCTGGTTTTGCCTCTTTATTTCTCTAGAACTTGTTCCTCACTTTTTTTTGAAGGATGGAAAATCAGAGTCCATAAATGCACCAGAGTAAATCCTGGACTGATTCTGTCCCTGGTTACCTAGCATGTTACAGGGTCCCACCTGGCTCCTACACATACACACTCTCATTAAGTACATCTTGGGATGGGAGTTATAAAACTTGGACTGGGCTATCAGCTTCAGTGAAATACTGGCAGCACTGCTAAAGCACAAGCTAGAATAGGTATGAAACCCATTCCTTAGCAGGCTGTAATAAATGCTGTTGCATCCAATTAGGCAAAAATTCTGCACGGTCCTCTTGAATCTTCTGGTGGTTGTTTGTAGCATTTTATAAAAAGCCATTGTCTTATACAGAAACCTAAAAAAAAAAAGGTAAATACATTATCTCCTTTTGTTAAGGCAGCTGATCAGAGGTAATCACAAAAAGATGGATCAGTGCTGCTAGAGATTCACAATGTGGAGAGTTACTTAAGAGTCAATACCGAAAAGCACCTCTCCAGATCATAGGTCCTGCTATCCAGGTAAGAGCTGGTCAGAGGCATATTTAGAGGCACTGACTATTTATTTTATTTATTTAGCTGTATTTATATCCTGCTTTTCACCGGGTCAAAGCGGTCAATTGAGGGATACATTTAACATGAGAGGATATGAGACACATATGCTAATACTTACAAGGAACATGGGCAATGGAGGGTTAAGTGGCTTGCCCAAGACCACAAGGAGTGCCTACAGGACTAGAAATCCCAGTCCCTCTGGGCTGAGATTGCTGTCCCCAGGTGGGACTTGAACCCCCGGCCCTCCGGCCTGAAGTACCTTGTCCTAACCACTAGGCCACCCCTCCCCACCTACCTACCTACCTCAGCACTATCCAGCTGCTACTGCAACAATATGGATAACCATCCAGACAGCTTAGGATAGCAAAAACAAGCTGTCCTAGGGGCTATCCGGATAGCTAAGTAAATGACACAACCAGTTAGAATACTCAAATACAAAAACAGGTGCTCACGGCAAATCCAAAGTTTCCGTGTTGAATATTTTTTGTCAGACCATTTGTGGCAGGGAGCTAACCCTTTACTTATAGACTTTCCATTTTAATCATATGTAAGTAGCAAAACTTAAAAATAGAAAATTGCACTTAAGTGCAGAAACCAAAAGGCACAAATGAAGAGCAAAATGGTGATCCATCAAACTTTAAGTAATTTCTTCTAAATAGTTTATTTGACACAGTGCTGTGTTTCGAACTCCAGCATGAAAGGTTCTGCATCAGGAAAACACCAAAAATCTCAAAATGAGGGTGCCGTCTCAAACATCTGTTCTGCACTGATCCAACCGCACAACATATAAAGACGATAGTAGTGAGAACTTATCTACTATGCTGTCACTTGCTGCCCACTCAAAAACTGTATCAAATGGTTAGATCCCTTCCAGTCAGGCATCAACGATTTTTAGTATGGAATCTGCTACAGTGATCCTTGTGGATGATCTGTAAATAGTCTGTGTGAAAAGTTACGTCAGTTACCCTTCAAATTGCATGTACGTTAAGCTATTGTTCTATGTAAATCGCGTTGACATTTGAAAGGTTGTATATAAAACCAACTAAATAAAATAAATAAATAATAAACAAACTTCCATGCTCTCTAAAGTCCGGATGTTTGACATCACGCTGCTTGCCCATTCACTAGAGCCGCTTTATTTATTTATCTAGCAACTTTTCTATACCGCTGTATCTATGAGTCACAGTGGTGTACAGGAAACAAGATTGGAACGGTTTACATAGAACTTAAGTAATAGCAGTCAACAGTATAACTTTTAAGAGCATATGTACAGTTGCTAATAACAGTGAACTTAATCATTGCTAGAGTTAGGTTTAACTGGTGCCGGGGAGGCAGGTGTATACAATTACTTGGATTAGGAATGGTTAATTGTTAAGGCAGGTGGGCTTGGGCAAGATAGGGTGGAGGAAGGGAGGGTCGGGGAGGAGGGTTGTTGGTTAGGGGTGTTAGAGGGGTAGGAAGGAGGTAGGTTAGTGTAAATTGGGATAGGCGGCAGAGAGTGTGTTGATGGTTCTGTCAGGGGTTAGGTGCTTGGATCATAGTGTTCTATAAATAGATGTGTTTTCAGCCAGCAGTGGAAGTCACTCATGTCCGTTATTGATCTGAGGTCCATTAGTAGCGAGTTCCATAAGGGTCGAGCATAGAAAGAAAAAGCTGTGTTGGATGTTGCTCGAGTGCATTGTGAGGTCATGGATGGGCAAAATAGAAGGTTTTGATCTGGCTCTGATGTCTGAGGGTGAGTGGTTGGAGTGTTTCCACAGAAAAGTTATGGAGGACTTTGAATATGTTAAGTGCTGACTTATATTTAATCCTCATACGAATGGGTAGCCAGTGGAGCTGATTTAAGATGGGAGTGATGTGAGATCGGCATGCGGTACCTGGCAGCAGTATTTTGTGCAAGTTGGAGTGGAAGTAAGGTAGACTTTGGGAGACCCTGGTAAATGATGTTTGCATAGTTTGTTTATGTGTATTTAAAACTTTATATACCGCCCTTACAAAAGTACCTAGGCGGTTTACAATCAGGATAAAATTCCAGAACTTAAAAAGGAACTTTAAAAAGGATGCTGCAGAAAAAGAAAAAGAACGCCAATAAAACCTCTAAAAGGAAAGGAACGAATAAAGGCAGTGGACAGAGAGAATATGAGTGGGACAATAGGTAGCAGTTACAATGGGAAGAGACCACCAATGGGAAGGGGGGATAGAAGGGTGCTGGGGAAAGGTTATTTTACTTTATTACTTGGGAGAGAAAGAGGAGGAGGGGGGGAGGTCGAAAGCTGCACAGAAAAGATGTGTTTTCAGTTATGATTTGAAGGATTTAAAAGAGGTTTCTAATCGAAGGGTGGAGGGGAGCGAGATCCAGAGTCTTGGGCCAAAGAAGAAGAAAGCTGTGGACCGAGTGGATTCTAGGTGAGCCTGGGATGGGGAGGGGAGGAACATGCAGTTGATGTGGATGGATCGGAGGGAACGGTGAGGAGTATGGAGGCAGACCTGGTCGGCAAGGTAAAGAGGAATACCAGTGTGGATAGCTCTGTGTACAAAGATAAGGATTTTAAACTGTATTCGATGGGTGATGCAGAAGAAGGGGTGCAGAAGAAGGGATGTGACATGGTCGAAGCGGGATGCATGAGTGAGGATGTGGACGGCAGTGTTTTGAACACGTTGAAGGCGAGAAAGCTGAGATTGGGGGAGACCAGCCAAAGAGACATTACAATAATTGAGACGTGAGTTAACCAGAGAGAGAAGCAGTGTAGTCATAGAAGAAGAAGAGAGAAAAGGACGAACGGTGCGAAGTTGTTTTAGAGTGAAGAATGAACGTTGGACAATAGAAATGTGATCTTTAAAAGAAAGGGCAGAATCGAGGGTGCACCCAGATATCTGAGAGAGGAAATCATAGGGATAGGCGTAGAAGAAAGCAGCGTTACGAGGGGAGGAGAGGGATACCCAGAAGTGAACCAAATTGTTGAGGTTTTGGAGAGATTAATGTGGAGAAAATTAGAAGAAATCCAGGAGGCAACGGAGGAGAGACAATCATTGACAGGGGTAATATCTGGAGCAGAGGAATCAGTGTGATGAAGAAGAAAGATATCGTAGTCCAGAATTGGAGTGACGAGTGCCTGGTATATGTCCCTGAAGTCATTGTGTTCCAGCAGAGGGTGTAGGTTTTGGATTGCTTTCATTTTATGGTATGCTGATCTTGTGACCTGATTGATGTGAGCTTGGAAGTAGAATCTTTGGACGAGTAGGACGCCTAGGTATTTGACTTGCTCTTTGACTTAAAGGATGACATTCGGAAGATCGAGGGAGGTAGGGGGAGAGAATGTGAGGTTCTTTATGTGCAGTACTTTGGTCTTGTTGGGGTTTATATTTAAGTCATGGTCATGGAACCATTGAGAGATAGATGCAAAACATTGCCTATTGTGTCAGGGTTTTCAGTGGAGAATGTGGTGTAGATTAGGATGTTGTCCGCGTAGAGGTGATAAAGGATGTTGTGGTTCCGAATTATGGTGCAGAGTGGTTGTATGAAGATATTGAACAATAGAGAAGATAGGACAGAGCCCTGTAGTAGGCCGACCCAATTCTCACTTGTTGATAGCGGTCCTTTAGATAGGATTGGAACTATTGGAGCATTTTTCCATTTAGTCCTACTGTACGGAGATGTGTTAGGACGTGTTTGTGGTTGACCGATTCAAAAGCAGCAGATATAAATCAAGGAATATGAGGATAAAGCCCTGTGTAGCTTTCTCGGTTCCTTTAATTAAGGTGTTTAAATAGGGATGTCAGTACAGTTTCAACGCCATGAAGAGGTCTGAAACCATGTTGTTGCTAATCAAGAGGGGAGTGGGAGTCAATGTAGTCCTGAGTCTACAGTTGAACCGTCTTCTCAATGATTTCGGCTAGAAAAAGAATACTGGAAATGGGTCTGTATGAGGATGGTGATGTTTGGCCAGCTGATGGGTTCTTTAATAATGGTCTGATGGAGGCAAGTTTGAGGCTCTTAGGCATGTATCCTAGAGATAGGGATGACTGTAGTATGTTTGATAGGCAATGCAATGCAATGTGTGCCTTTTGAGTCAGTCCTGACTCCTGGTGACCCAGAAGCTCCTGGGTTTTCTTGGCAGTGTCACTGGAAGTAGATTGCCAGGCCTTTCTTCCGAGGCAATGGAGGGTTAAGTGACTTGCCCAAGGCCACAAGGAGTGCTAGTGGGAATTGAACCCTGGTTTCTTGGTTACCAAGCCAGTGTTCTAACCACTAGGCTACTCCTCCACTCCTATGTTTGATAGGATTGGAGCTAATTCATGCTTGATGAGTTTGATCCATGTGACAGGACAGGGGTCAAGAGGGGAGGTGGTGGTGTTGAGGTTGGAGATCATGTTTTTCAGGTAGTCAGGTGAAATTAGACCAGGCCTGGGTGAGGAGGGTATTGAGTGAGGTGGGGGGAGTGTGAATCAGCTTTGAGGGTGAGGGCTTGCTTGGACTGGAAGAAATCAAGACCTCCATAAAGTACCTCGGTGTGATACTCGACCAAAAACTTAATCTTAAAGACCACATAAAGAACACAGTAAGGTCAATTTACTACAAACTAAAAACACTGCGCCACCTGAAACCAATGATGGAGACAAAGGACTTCCGTACAGTCTTCCAAGCAATAGTCACACCGCATTTTGACTATGCTAATATCATCCTTCACGGCCTCCCCAAGAATACATTAAATCCACTTCAACTGGCGATGAACGCGGCAGCCCGCATCTTATCTGGAGCTTCTATAAGAGATCATATAACACCAATACTGATCGATCTGCACTGGCTTCCGATAAACTGCAGAATAACATACAAAACCCTCCTCATCACATTCAAGGCTATTAATAAATTATCTCCTGCATCGATCTCAAATCTCATCACCCTTACACCAAACAACAGACCCAGGAGACTAGTAGCAGAAAACACACTAGTTACTCCTAGTATCTCCACAAAATGGACACAACAAACTACTAACAGAGCCTTTGTGTCCTATGCTCCTAAGTGCTGGAACAATCTACCTCCAAACATCAGATCAATCAGGGATATCACCCAATTTAGAAAATCCATCAAGCACTATTTATTCACTTTACACTTCAAGCTACCATACACACAATAGAACCAGTTCTTACCCACTCAGATAAATCTTACACACAACAGCAATCCAGAACAAATGATCAAAATGTGAAAACACTGTATTTCTGTCAAATATCGAATCTTGATGTAACCTATTCAATGTATATATATTTATGTATAATTATGTAGATAGTTCTCCCCAGTTCACACCCAGTTTATCTTCCCTGTTATCTGTAAACCTAGTTCAGTCATGTATTGACAGGTATATTGTTGTTCAATGTAAACCGCACTGATGACGAATAGTGCGGTATATAAAAAATGTTAAATAAATAAAATAAATAAAGTCGCTAAGTCGGAAGATAAGGAAGAGTGGGGCTCTTTATAATAAGGGTCCTTCAGTAGATTCTGCACTATGTTGAATAGCTCTCTGGGCTAGTTTAAGGAAGCTCTGATTAGCTTGGAGTGAAATTCCTTCTTTTGGGCTTAGGTCATTGAGAAATATTTGCTCAGAACATAGAGGTAAGTTGAGTGATGAGCTAGGTCCTTGGAACAATGCCATTTTCTTTCCATCTAATGCAGTTTACTCTTGAGTGTCTTTAGATCCGGGGACTACCAGGGAACATAGTTAGGTCTCATGGTGGGACTTGAGTGGCAGGGCATTGTCACATATTCCAGGTGGAAATGAGTGTCAAGGTCTGATGGGTCAGAATGGATGAGTGGCCAGACTTTATTAAGGAAGAGGTCCATGTCAAAGGTGCAGAATCTGCGTGAATGGTGAGGGGAGGAAGCAGGATTGGTTGGGTTGGAAGGCAGTGGTAGATAGAACATGATCATATTGTGGTCAGACAATGAAATTGGCATGTTTCAAGTAAGGGAGGATAGTTGCAGTTATGGCCAGTTGGATGAGGTGAAGATGAGGCCCGGTGTACCACCCCTGCTATAAGTTGGGTCAGAGATTATTTGATTAAGGTTGAGAGATTCCAGGGCATCAAGGAAGGAAGTGGATTGCTTTTGAGGAATGGAGGGTAGGTTGAGGTCTCCTAAGAGAATGAGCTATTTATTACTGTAGTTGCTGGTACAAACTTCCTCTAAGTGTTGAGAGATCACTGGATACCATTGCTGGGGATCTGTAGGAACGGCATATATCTTTATCTTTATTGAAGACTTAATATACCGCTTACACAAAAATGTCAAAGCGGTTTACAATCATTGAATAATAAAGGCAGAGCTGCTTTTGAAAAAGAAAAGGAACGCCAACAAATGTAGAAGGGAAGGAGAGATGAGAATCGGAGAAAAGAGCAGATAGTGACTGTGTAGCAGCGGGGAAAGGAGAGGAGGGGGTTTTACATCATTGGAGGGCTGGGGACAAAGGGGAGGGGGATGTCAAAGACAGTACAGAAAAGGTGGGTTTTTAGTCTGGCCTTTAAGGTGTTGAAGGAGGGTTCCAGACGGAGAGAGGAGGGGAGCGAGTTCCAAAGCTGGAGACCCAGGAAAAAGAAGGCTGAAGAGCGGGTGGATTCTAGATGGACTTGGGATGGGGAGGGAAGAAACATGCGATTGGAGTGAATGGACCTGAGTGACTGATGCGGGGTGTGGAGGTGAACCGAGTCAGCGAGATAGAGAGGGGTACCAGTGTGGATTGACTTATGGACGAAGATGAGGAATTTATATTGGATCCAAAAGGGAATTGGGAGCCAGTGCAAACATACGAGGAGGAGGGTGATGTGATCTGAACGGGAGGCATGGGTCAGAATACGAGCGGCAGTGTTTTGGATGAGTTGTAGACGATGCAGTTGGGATTGGGGAAGGCCAGTGAGGGAGACATTGCAATAGTCCAGGTGAGACATTACGAGGGACAGGAGCAACATGGTCAGGGAAGGGACAGAAAGAAAAGGACGAACTGCGTGATGTTGTCTCAGAGTGTGGAAGGAGATGTGGTCTTTGAAGGAGATGGACTAATCAAGAGTTACACCCAGATATAGTGAGGCCTTCGTTGGCTATGGTTATGAATTCCATGTCCTCGGTGGAACCATCATTGATGAGTTTAAATTGAAGTGCATCCTTAGCTATTGCTTTAATTGGAGCCAGCCCCAACTAATCAGCAATTGAACTGCTGTGGTGGGGATTTCCCACACACTCAGAGTGAATGTCTTTCAGGTTCCAGGTTCAAGCCTGTCGGTGCTACTGTTCTTAATTTAAGATCCAGAATTGCTTGCACAGCTGGAGATGGACCGTTGTATCCCTGCCATGCCAACCACGGGACACAAGATCCAGGATCTGCCAGTGAAACTGTGCAAAATGGTGTCCAAACTGCACACATTGGGCTACCAAAGGAGCCGATAGAGTTTGGTTGGCAACTCAAGATCTATGCTCTCCCAAATGTATCTTCACAGGAGCTTGTAGTTTGGCCCATATATTTGAGATCACATGGGAAAACCAAAGGTAAACTACATAATCAGGAGATGCAACTAGTGTAGTCCCGGGAATGATAAGTTACCTGTGTAGGCAAGTCAGTCCAATAAGGTCCAGTCAGAGCTTGATCACAATAGGAACACTGATGGCACTTAAAATGCCCTTTACAGGAAACAAATGTCAACCAGGAGGCATGGGGTGGTTCTGTAGTATGAACCACATAGTCCTGGATGTTCCTTCCTCTTATGTAGGCAATCAAAAGCTCCTTTTTGAAAACATTAATGAAGTTGAACAATGTGCTAATGCTTCCTAAGAAAAAATATTTATTTATTTACAAAGGTTTATACCACCTTTCTGATGAGACTGTTAATCAAAAGGGTTTACATAGCAAAAAACCATTTAAGACACAAAAAGGAATCACAAAGAGCATGAACAGTTGAAGCAGAACAGCTCCTCCTGTCCCCAAATGGACAACTGTCTGTCTCAGCGCCTTCCGGAAGGCCAACCAGTACGCCTGGGTACGGAGCTCAAGAGGCAGGGCTTTCCAGTGTTTGCTGGCTGCCACCTGGAAAGACCTCTCCCGATTGTACACCTTGTGCATCTGCTCCAATCCTGGCACGTCCATAAGCTGGGCCTGTGATGATTTCAAGGGGCAAATAGCCCGGGCGCAAGTCCTGCATAGTGCAGAACACAATAACCATCAACTTAAACAACTCCTGCTGCAGGACCGACAGCCAGTGTAGCTGGGACAGCAAAAGCCTGGCACTCTCCCTCCACCCTGCATCTGTCAGCAACTGCACAGCAGCATTCTGCTCTATCTGAAGGTGCCTAATCATCCTATCCGGAGTCCCATAAACAACACATTACAATAATCAGTGCCCCATGTATAAGTGTTTGGACCACCACCCTCAAACTGCAGTGTCCAAATATGAACGTAGCCAACGTGCCAGCCTTAATTTTAGCCAGGCAGACTGGAGTGGAGGAGTAGCCTAGTGGTAGAGCACTGGCTTAGGAACCAAGAGACCAGCATTCAATTCCCACTAGAACCCCTTGTGGCCTTGGGCAAGTCACTTAACCCTCCATTGCCTCAGAAAAATCCAAGTTATCAATGTCCCTGTTTACATTGTAATTTAAATTTGATAATGTACATTAAACTGCTTTGATTGAAAAGAGAAAGCAGTATAAAAAAAAACCTGTTAAATAAATAAACCCAACTCACTGGACATTCTCCAACAGTCCATTCCAGGACTACCCCTAAGGACTTTAATTCTTCCGTCTAGAGGATTTCATAACATGAAATGATAGGTAACCTCTGAAAATCAGACCACTCAGTCACCCTGAACTGCAAACACAGTTTTTGTAAGCACTGAGCAGCAATCCACTGTCCTGTAGCGAGACCAACACCTGCTCCTGACACTCACTTGGGTGCTGCATCACTGCTCCCAGATCACCCCTTAAGGGCGTCAGGATCTGAAGATAATTAGCATAGGCATAAAACTGTAGCCCATAGGAGCGCACCAAGGCCCCCTAATGGTTGTAAATAGACATTAAATGTCAAGGGAGATAAAGGGGAGCCCTGGAGAACCCCCTATTCCCAAAAATGCTGCAACAAGTAACCAGCGACACCGCATACTCAAAAACACCTGTCCTTAAAAGAGTTGAGCCACTTGAGTACCTTACCTCCAATGCCCAGGGCACTACACCATTCCAGTAATAATCCACATTTGACAAGTCCAAGGAGATGAGAATTACCGACATCCCTCTGATCCAGTAGGGCAACCAACAATGTTTTGACACTACTCCTCAATCGAAATCGACCTTGGCCTCTGTCTAGAAGAGAAAAATCCTCCAGGTAACTACCTGATTGCATCAATATCTCCTTCTCAGTCAATTTCGCCAACAAAAACAAATTTGAGATAGGGCAAAAATTATTGCAGTCTCTCATGTCCTCCATTGCCTTCTTGGGCACCGATGTCACAACCACCTCCTTAAGGCACTGTGGAACAGTGCCCTGCAACAGGGACGCATTAATAAGATCTCGTAACCAGTCTTGCATGGGCTGTGTCGCCCTCTTGAAACACACAATTGAGGCTTGATTTATGTGGGCTGCCACCCCACAAGCTTGGAGGAGATAAAAGCTGACAACTGTTGTGGATCAAGAAATATATAGCTAGATCCAGCCAATTTGACTAGACACTTACAGGGAAAACAAAGGAAAAACAGCCCCCCCCCCCGAGTTGCAGGACTCTACGTTGAAGAATAAGGAATTGTTTCCGCCTTTTCTGTATAGTCCTAGCAACATCAGGAAATATTCTTATAATAGAACCCATAAACTCTTTAGTAGGTGATTGGAAATACATTTCTAAAATCCAGTCCCGGTGCCAGGGTCCAGTGCCAGGGTGACCAACAAAAAGCAGTCACCCTGGGATCAGACACAACCTTTCCAGAAAACCAGTAAAATTCAGGCTATCACAGGGCAAAGCAAGTGACCCATCCAAGACTTGGCCCTGACCATCTACCTGTCAAACCCTAGCGGTAGACAAATAATAGGCTCTAGATATTGGAGGAACCGATTCCACTGGTATTTTCAACACATTAACCAAAAACATTTGAAAAGTTCCATAGAAGAAAAAGATGGAACCTTCAGAAAATTAAGTATTCTCATGTTCCTGCTCCTGGAAATGTTCTCCAAGGCCTCAGTCTTCTTTTGTAAATTCTCTGCATCCCTCATAACAGCAGAAACAGAATCTTGGACTGCAATAACCTTCTTATCCAAAGAGGAAATCTTCACAGGCAGGGAACCCAAAACAGTCTTATGAGCCTCCACCACATGTCCCAAAATAGCAAACTGGCCAGAGTTAGCTTGGAGCTGCCCAATATAGATTGTTCCAGCCTAAAAAGAGCTTCCCAAATTATTTCAAAGGAAGAAACTGAGGATCTGACCAGTACCGACTGAGTTACAGGACCCAAAGCAGATTGTTGCAAACCAGGCGACACTGACGGCAGAACCATAGCTCGCTCTTCTCCATGCTGCGGATCCAGCACAGATGTCACAGCTCTCACCTCACCTGCATAGCCAGCAGAAACCTCTGAACTCCAGCAAAGTCTTCCAGGATCAGGGGGCTGCACTCCGAGTGTGGAAACTCTCGCGGCATCACCCACCAAGACAACACTTGCAGCAGCCATGCTCACCTCACCTGCAGGCTGCACAGGAGGAAATCAGCACTCCAGGCTAAGAGGTAATCGGGCCCTGGGCTGAGCGAGATTCCATCTTCCACCCTCACACTTGCCAGTGGGCCTCCCGAAGTCTCCATATCTCCACCAGACACTAAGTACACATCCATCAACCCGGCTGCCCCGGCAGGAACTTAGTTTTCCGCTTCCTTGCAATATGTGGCATCAGCTAAAGAGAGGTAAATTGAAAAGAAAAAACACCACTGCTGGAGCTCCTCCGCCATCTTACTTCCCCTCCCTCACCCACTCCCATTTGCATCCTCCCAGTACCACGTCCTATTAGCCCAGACACCACCGGGAAGATCGCCTTAGGCCGATCCATTACGTGCTCGATTCATGATGAGAAACACCACCTCTTAGCCTCCACCAATGCCATCTATATTTATTCGCCAGCCGCCATCAGTTTACCCAATCACACTCCTCCCAGGAATGGCACCAACACCGTTCGAGCCATTGCAGCATCTTCTCCTCTTTGAGCTTTCTCAAAAACCAAGGGATCCTCCTTGCACTCTGTAGTGCCCTCGAAACCACCTGGTACCACTCTTCCACCATTGCCTCTACTGGTCTATCACAACTCCCTCCCTGACTGGCAAACGCCCCCCCCCCCTCACCATCCTCCAACCCCTCCTCTCGGAGGGCATCCTCCAAGTTGCTGCAGACCATTGACAGCGAAATCAAATCAGGGATGTACCCCAGGGCAAAGGACATACCCCCAACATCTCCATCCCACCTCTAGCCAGCAGTCATGCATTCCCAAACACAAGGTCTAGTGTGTGCCTCCCTAAGTGCATTGCAGCCCTAACCAACTCGGTCAACCCCCCCAGCTCTAATGAGGAGAGCAGAAAAGACACTTTCCCATCCCCAGGCATACCACACAGGCATTAAAATCTCCTACCACCAATAGATCTGTGTCCCCCAGGGCCTTCTCCAAGATACAATCAACCAGCGTCTCCCACATACTCCAGCTAATCCCTGAGGGGGGCAGTATGCCAAAGACAAACCTCCAAGCCCCACCCCTTCCCACCCACAGAAACACCTCCTCCACCCCACCTGGCAGTGTGACCCCTTCCCGCTGGACCCAGAGCTGTTCCCGAACCATAAGCACCACCCCCTTCCCCCCATGATCTACTCTCCCTACCCAAAAGCCAACATAACCCAAGACCACTAGCCAGCCTTCCACCACAATATACAAGCAGGCTGCCAACAACCATAGACAATGGTTGTTGACTCCCTGCAGACCCCCTAATGATGATGGGTTTGTAGGTATCCTGCAATACATGTATAGGGCACTGGGAGTGGTTTCTATTCTTAGGAAGAATTAGCACATTGTTCAGCTTAATGTTTTCAAAAGAAGCTGGTGATTGTCTAAACAAGAGGCAGGAACATTTGGGACTTTGTGGTTCATAAGAACATAAGATATGCCATACTGGGTCAGACCAAGGTCCATCAAGCCCAGTATCCTGTTTCCAACCGTGGCCAATCTAGGTCATACGTACCTAGCAGTTTCCCCAAAAGACACAGGTTCCACAATGCTTGTACTGGGTCAAGCATTGATATCCTGGGTCCCTTCTTAATAATGGTTTATGGACCTTTCCTCCAGGAACTTGTCCAAACCTTTTTTAAACCCAGCTACACTAACAGCCTTTACTACATCCTCCGGTAACAAATTCCAGAGTTTGATTACACGTTGAGTGAAAAAAATATTTTCTTTTATTAGTCTTAAATAGTTTACCCTGTAGCTTCATTGCATGTCCCCTAGTCTTTCTATATTCTGATAAGGTAAACAATCGATCTACGTTTACCCGTTCCACTCCGTTCATTAATTTATAGACTTCTATCATATCTCTCCCCTCAGCCGTCTCTTTTCCAGGTTAAAGAGCCCTAACCTTTTTAGCCTTTCTTCATAGGAGTATCCTTCCATCCCCCTTTACCATTTTGGTGGCTCTTCTCTGTACCTTTTCTAAAATCGCTATATCCTTTTTAAGATACGGCGACCAGAATTGCACACAATATTCAAGGTGCGGTCTCACCATGGAACGATATAGAGGCATTATAATATCTTTTGTTTTATTTTCCATTCCTTTCCTTATCATACCTAGCATTCTATTTGCTCTCTTGGCCGCCGCTGCACACTGGGCCGAGGGTTTTAACATGGTATCCACAATGACGCCTAAATCTTTTTCCTGGGTGGTGGTTCCTAATGTGGAACCTTGCATCGTGTAACCATAGTTTGGGTTGTTCTTCCCTAGGTGCATAACCTTGCACTTGTCCACATTAAATTTCATCTACCATTTTGATGCCCAGTCTTCCAATTTATCAAGATCCTCTTGCAATTTTCCACAATCCTCTTGGGTTTTAACAACTTTAAATAGTTTTGTGTCATCTGCAAATTTGATAACCTCACTCGTTATTCCATTTTCCAGGTCATTTATGAATATGTCAAAAAGCAGCGGACCCAGCACAGATCCCTGGGGTACACCACTATTCACCTTTCTCCATTGGGAAAATTGGCCATTTAGCCCTACCCTCTGCTTTCTATCTTTTATCCAGTACCTGATCCACAATAGTACACTGCCTCCTATCCCATGACTCTTTAGTTTTGCCAAAAGTCTCTGATGAGGGACCTTGTCAAAGGCTTTCTGAAAGTCCAGATACACAATATCAACTGACTCACTTTGTCCACCTGTTTATTCACTCCTTCAAAAAAAAATAACAGATTAGTAAGACAAGATCTTCCTTGTCTAAAGCCATGTTGGATGTCTCCCATTAGGTTGTGACTATCTACATGCTGAGTAATTTTATTCTTTATGATGGTTTCTACCATTTTTCCCGGTACTGACGTGAGGCTCACCGGTCTGTAGTTTCCCGGATCACCCCTGGAACCCTTTTTAAAAATTGGTGTTACATTGGCGATCCTCCAATCTTCAGGTATTAGAGATGATTTTAATGATAGTTCACAGATTACTGATAGCAGTTCTGCAATCTCATATTTCAGTTCTTTCAACACCCTTGGATGTATACCATCCGGCCCAGGTGATTTGCTACTCTTCAGTTTATCTAATAGTTGTAATACATCTTCCCGATGTATCGATATTTCCTTCAATTCTTCCGCACCTTTAAATACCACTTCAGTCATGGGTAACATCCCTACATCTTCCTCAGTAAAGACCGAAGCAAAGAATTCATTCAGTCTCTCCACTATTGCCTTGTCACCTCTTAGTGCCCCTTTAACCCCTCTATAATCTAATGGACCAACTGACTCTCTCACAGGTTGTTTGCTATGAATGTACTTGAAAAAGTCTTTTTACTTCATGTTTTTGCTTCCGCAGCAGCTTCTTCTCAAATTCTCCCTTTGCCTGCCTTATCAATGCTTTGCATTTGACTTGCCAGTGCTTGTGCTGTTTCCAGGTTTCGTCGTTTGGCTCTTTTTTCCATTTCCTGAAAGATGCTTTTTTTGCAACAACAGCCTCTCTGACCTCACCTTTAAACCATGCTGGCAGTTTTTTGGACTTCCTTCCACTTTTCTTAAAGCGTGGAATACAGCTGGTCTGGGCTTCCAAGATAGTATTTTTCAACAACACCCAAGCTTGATGTAAGTCTTTAACCTTTGCAACTGCTCCTTTTAGGTTTTTGTTTACTATTTTCCTCATTTTATCATAGTCTCCCTTTCAAAAGTTAAAAGGTAGTACTGTGGATTTCCTTACTAGCCCTCATCCACTAATTAAATCAAAGGCGATCATGCTATGATCACTATTGCCAAGTGGCCCCAACACCCTTATCTCTTGCACTAGATCTGGTGTTCCACTAAGGACTAGGTCTAATATGCCTTCCCATCTGGTCAGTTAATGAACCAGCTGCTCCAAGAAGCAGTCATTTATTTCATCTAGGAACTATCTCCCTAGCATGTCCTGCTGTGACACTGACCCAGTCAATACCGGGGTAATTGAAATCGCCCATTATTATTACGGCGCTGTAATGTTTGTTAGCTTCCTTGATTTCTTTGAGCATTTCATCATCCATTTGTTCTTTCTGGCCAGGCAGTCGATAGTACACCCCCACGTCACCTTCCCCTTTTTACATGGAATTTCAATCCATAGAGATTCTACAGCAAATTTTGTTTCCTGCAAAACTTTAATCCTTTCTGACTCAGTGCTCTCTCCAACATAGAGCGCAACCCCTCCACCAATTTGATCAGCTCTATCATTACGATATAGTTTGTACCCAGGTATCACAGTGTCCCACTGGTTGTCCTCCTTCCACCATGTCTCTGATATTCCAATGATATCTAACCTCTCATTTAGTGCTATATATTCTAACTCTCTCATCTTATTTTTTAGACTTCTAGCATTTGCATACAAGCATTTTAGAGACTGTATTTTATTCATATTAATTTGGCTATTGGTAGACATGGGTAATTTGAGATCTTTAAGCTCTGGGGTCATTTGGGCTACTTTACACTTTTTTGGAACCTCTCTGCTTTTGGTAGTATCCTTCAAGGATACATCCTTCCGAACCATCCGCTCTTGGGTGACTGTCGGCTTTCTCCTTTTATCTAGTTTAAAAGCTGCTCTATCTCCTTTTTAAAGGTTAATGCCAGCAGCCTGGATCCATCCCGGTTAAGATGAAGCCCATCCCTTTGGAAGAGCCCCTCCTTTCCCCAGAATGTTCCCCAGTTCCTAACAAATCCCAAACCCTCATCTCTGCACCATTGTCTCATCTACGCATTGAGACTCCGAAGCTCTGCCTGCCTTTTGGGTCCTGCGTGTGGAATGGGAAGCATTTCGGAGAACGCTACCCTGGAAGTTCTGGATTTCAACTTCCTACCTAAAAGCCTAAATTTAGCCTCCAGAACCTCCCTACCACATTTTCCTATGTCATTGGTATCGACATGTACCAAGACAGCAGACTAAGGAACAAACCCATGTCCTCCGGTGGACATCTGTTTCCTCTAAAGGACATTTTAAGTGCCATCAATGTTCCTATTGTGATCAAGCTCTGACTGGACCTTATTGGGATTGACTTATCTACACAGGCGACTTACCATTCCCGGGCAGAAAAGACGTTTTCCCATCTCCAGGCATATCCACACAGGCATTAAAATCTCCTGCCACCAACAGATCTCTGTCACCCTCTGAAGGTATGTTTGGGTAAGCATAGATCTTGAATCACCAGCCAACTATCGGCTCCTTTGGTAGCACACTGGGTGCAATTTGGATGCAACTTTGCCCAGTTTCACTGGCAGATCCTGGATCATATGTCTCCTGGTTGGCATGGCACGGACACAATGGCTCGTCTCCAGCTATGCGAGCAACGCTGGATCTTTAAACTAGGAATGGTAGCACCGGCAGGCTTGAACCCGAAACCTGAATGGTATTCCCTCCTTTGAGTGTGTGGGAAATCCCCACCACAGCAGTTGAATTGCTGATTGGTTGGGGTTGACCCCAATGCAAAGTGGCTCTAGCAAATTGGCAAGCAGCGTGACATCAGAGACCAGGACTTTAAAGAGCATGGAATTTCTTCGCATCATTGTCTTTATATGTTGTGTAGTTGGATCAGTGCAGAACAGATGTTTGAGACTACACCCTTATTTTGAGATTTTTGGTGAAGTGTTTTCCTGACGTAGAACCTGTCATGCTGGGGTTCAAAACGCGGTCCTTCCTCTGCACTTACAATAAGTGCAATTTTCTACTTTTAAGCTACTTATATGTGATTAAAATAGAAAATTTGTAAGTAAGGGGTTAGCTTCCCTGCCCCAAATGGTCTGACAAAAAATATTTCACATAGTAACTTTGGTTTTTCTAAGGGTACCTGTTTTTGTATGTAAGTATTCTAACTGGTCAGGACCTTTACTATACATGTGGCACCAAAAGAACCATTCATGTAAATGTCTACCTGCAGGGAGGGAGGGAAGTTTACAAATATCACATTTATCTGAATTAGTCTGGGAGGTGTGACGTTGGGGTGATTATGAATGTTAAACTTGATTATCAAAATCTCAAAGGAGGGCCCTAGGGATCTGAAAATTAATTAAGGCACAATAAGGTTGCAGGTTGACTCTGATGGGCAGGGACTGTCTCTCCTATGTTGGATACCTCCTGTAGGTTAGCTGTGCAGCGCTGCGTGCGTGGCGCTTTACAAGTGCTGAATAGTAGTAGTAGTAGGTTCGCCAAGGGCACCTAATATTCTCTTGCCAGCCCAGGAGAGGAGGGGGTGTTGGGGTTCTAGGGGAGAGGTCAGAAGAGTACCACAGTATAAAATCCTCAAGCCATTTGAGGTTAGCAAGGTCAAGTTGGCTGGTGACCTTTATGTTCTACTGGCTGGAGGATTGGGCTGCCCAAGAATAATCTGCTAGTGATAAAGTCTCTGCCTAGCCTCTAGCATGACTTGTGACATTTAAGTGCTGGCTGCCTCCCAGCCCAAGGGCATACAGTGAGCATGTCTGGAAACCTACCTCCTCATCAGCAAGGAGCATTGTACTGAGTCAAGGCATTTTCCTCTGCAAAAGACAAAAATGATAGTCACTACCCCTGTGAAGCTCCTGAGCATTGTAGTCACAACATTAAGGTTTCTGCTCTTGTCGTTGCCCACCTGGCTGGTAATAGTCGTATATTTTCACCATCGCAGGCTGCAGATTCCCCACCATGATGTCTCGTCTCACAGAAAAAGAGAATTTCCGGGATCTGTGTTTCAGCTGAGTGAAGGAAGGTAAATGGCAATCAAACAGGAGAGAGGGAGAAGGAAGCAACCAATCAATCAGTGTTTTTATCAGTGAACTGGGAGGAAGAATAAATTATGCCTTTGCTCTTTTGGCAGATGGTACTAACTGTGTACTGTAAACATAAAGGAAGTGACACCGATATTGGAAAATGTTTGCCAATCAGCAGAAGCAGGCTAATGAGATGGAGCGCAGATGGCGATAGAATAAGAGGCACAGGGACAGACAAATGCAGTATATTCAGGGACAATGTGCGATGGAAGTAACCAGGAAAAAGCTCCGGGGATCTTAATTAACGGAATCAAGCAGCAGCTACCTGGGCACTTGTTTGCATAGATTATAAGTAGGGCTTCTGATGTTAAGTTTTAACCAATAAAACACCCCCATGCAAAAAAATCCACCACTTCTCCCTAGCGCTATTTCACCCCTCTTTTGGCTTGTCCTATATCCTCCACTCCGTTTTTGTATGTTTTCTATTTTAATGACTCCTAAGTAACACAAAAGTACATTTGATTCCACCGGAAAATGTTCCCAGCTATGCTAACCATGGCATGAAAACATTGAGTTTGTGCGCCCTCAAAAATACTAAATTATCTGGACAGTTACAATTTATGATCACCTAGGAATAGAAGCAAAGAGTGAAGATAGCATCCTATGGCAATATAAGGTGTTGTCGGATCACATTTGGAATACAGGGTTTCTATTTTACTACTAATGGGCCCTAATCCTCAAAATATACCTCCAATGTTAGGAAGAGTAAAAAAGAAAAAAAAGACAGGCTACTGTAGAGACACACACAATTATATATGCTGAAAGCTTATACAAACTGGGATTTTTGATGAGAAACAGGAAGGGATCTTGTTATGCTATGGAGCAGCTATAAACAAAACAAGTGGGCATCTGGCCTAATAGATTTCACAACTTCCCAACAGAGAGAAGTTTTATTCCAGAGTAATAACATTCTAAATGCCTGTAGCATGGGAAATAAGATCCCTGATGTTGAAGCTTTGATGGGAGTGGCTGACTTGGATTTAGTGGCAGTTACAGAAACATGGTTCACAGAAAACCATGACTGGGATGCAACTATACCTGGCTATACCTTATTCAGAAAGGACAGTGTAGGAAGAAGGGGAGGAGGAGTGGCACTATATGTGAAAAATAATATTAAAGCTTTGGAATTACAAAGCTTAATAGGGAGAGAGGAGGCACTGTGGGTAAAACTAGAAAGAGGGAAAGAGAAATCTATTTGCATTGGTGTGATATACAGAACTCCCTCACAAGAGGAAGAGGTGGACAGAGAGTTAATTGAAGACATACGCAACATTGCTAGGAAAGGGGACGTGCTACTGATAGGGGATTTCAATATGCCAGATGTTGATTGGCACATTCTTGCTGCAGTATCATCTAGAAGTAAGGAGATTCTGGATTCTCTACAGGGAGAACTATTCAGGCAATTGGTAACAGACCCCACACGTGAAGGGGCCATATTGGACTTGGTGCTTACCAATAGTGAGTGTTTCTGATGTTATAATGGGAGATCATTTTGCATCCAGTGATCACCAGATGATGTGGTTCAGTATTAGGACTAAGGCTGTTAGAATCCATTCAAAAGCGAGGGTCTTAGACTTTAGGAAAACTAACTTTGCCAAGATGGGATAATACATCAGGGAGTCGTTAGCAGGATGGCAACAGCTGGGGGATATAGAAAAACAGTGGGCAAAACTGAAAGGGGATATTTTAAGGGCAACCAACCTTTTTGTTAAAATTGTAGATAAAGGAAAAGGAGACCGCTATGGCTTTCAAAAGAAGTAGCTGAAAAGGTGAAGAAAAAGAGGGAGGCCTTTATGAAATACAAGATATCAAAGAGAGAGGAAGGCAGGCAACTATATTTGAAAAAACGTAGAGAAGCTAGCAAAGTAGTCAGGAAAGCAAAGATTCAAAAAGAGGAGGAAATAGCCAATGCAATAAAATGGGGGGATAAGACATTTTTCAGATATTTTAGTGAGAAGAGGAAGGGCAAAAGTGGTATTGTCAGAATCAAGGGTGAAGGGGAGGAATATGTAGAAGCTCATGAAGATAAAGCAGAATTGCTTAACAAATATTTCTGTTCTGTGTTCACAGATGAAGAACCAGGAACAGGACCTCAAAAAACACCCACAAACAGGAACAGAAGCGAGGGGCGTCTTGAACAATTTTCAGAAGACTGTTCGTGAGAAACTAGCTAAACTTAAAGTAGACAAAGCAATGGGACCGGATCGGATACACCCTAGAATACTGAGGGAACTTGGGGACGTTCTAGCAACTCCACTGACTGACCTTTTCAATGCCTTGTTGGAGTCGGGAGTGGTGCCAAAGGACTGGAGAGAGGCTCGTGTGGTCCTTTTACACAAAAGTGGAAGTAAGGATGTGGTTGAAAACTACAGGCTGGTTAGTTTAATTTCGGTGGTGAGTAAATTATTGGAAACGCTGCTGAAAGAGAAAATAGTGAGGTTTCTGGAGTCCAGCGGATTACAGGATCTGAGGCAGCATGGATTCACCAGAGGCAGGTCTTGTCAGTCAAATCTGATTGATTTCGTTGACTGGGTGACCAGGGAGTTGGACCGAGGGAGAGCCCTAGATGTGGTGTATTTAGATTTCAGTAAAACCTTTGACACCGTCCTTCACAGGTGACTTATAAACAAACTGAGCACCCTAGGGATGGACCCTAAAGTTACTCTTTGGGTTAGAAATTGGTTGAGTGGGAGGCGACAAAGGGTACAGGTAAATGGAGCTCACTCGGAGAAGGAAGTTACCAGTGGTGTGCCCCTGGGATCTGTCCTTGGTCCGATTCTTTTTAACATCTTTGTTAGTGATATACCGGAAGGGCTGTCGGGTAAGGTTTGCCTCTTTGCAGACGATAGCAAAATCTGCAATAGAGTAGACACCCAGGAAGGTGTAGATAACATGAGGAGGGATTTAGCTAAGCTTGAAGAATGGTCTAGATTTTGGCAGCTGGGATTTAATGTTAAAAAATGTAAGGTCGTGCATTTGGGCTGCAGCAATCCAAGGGAGCAATATAGTATAGGGGTGAAGTACTTTTGTCCACTAAAGAAGAGCGGGACCTAGGCGTGGTTGTGTCTGATGATCTTAAAGTAGCTAAACAGGTAGAAAAGGCGACAGCAAGAGCTAGAAGGATGCTTGGGTGCATACGGAGAGGAATGGCTAGCAGAAAAAAGGAGGTGATATTGCCTCTGTATAAGTCTTTGGTGCAGCCTCATTTGGAGTATTGTGTGCAATTCTGGAGACCGCACCTTCAAAAGGATGTGAACAGGATGGAGTCAGTACAGAGGGTGGCTACTAAAATGGTTAGTGGTCTTCATTATAAAGCATATGAGGACAGACTTAAGGATCTTAATATGTACACCTTAGAGGAAAGGTGGGATAGAGGTGATATGATTGAGATGTTTAAATACCTCCATGGCAGAAATGCACAGGGAGAGAGCCTCTTTTGATTGAAAGCAAGTTCTGCTACGAGGGGACATGGGATGAGGGTGAAAGGAGATAGATTCAGGAGTGATATGCGGAAATATTTCTTTACAGAAAGTAGTGGATCTGTGGAATAGTCTCCCAGTGGAGGTGGTAGAGATGAGGACAGTAACTGAATTCAAAAAAGCATGGGACCAACACAGAGGATCTCTTAAGGAAAAAAGGGGACTGTTGTAGTTGCTGATATGGAAGGACAGACTAGATAGGCCATGTGGTCTTTTTCTGTCATCATTTTTCTATGTTACATTTTGCCAACCAAAGCAGTTTTGACTGAAAAACAAAACTGGTGCTAAATTAAATTGGGCACTTTCTTAAGAAGAAATGGATACTAATGTACCTCGCTAATCCAGTACTTCTGAGCGAGTGGCATATCAGAGGTTGGGAAGAAATAGGTGCAGTGTGGATTTTTTTTTATTATGGGGAGCTGCGAGAAGAAAGTGGGATTCAGTGGAGCTTCGGTTTTTTTACAAGTGGAAGCAGGATCAGTCTAAAACCTTTAATACTATTTAGTGGACAGACTCCTTAGAATTTCCTGTGATCCTGTAACATGACACACATGTCCTTGAATTGTGGTATGAGTGTAACTTCTACACCCCCCTCAATGCCGTCATGCAACCTAGCTTACCTCATCCAGGTAAATGTAGACCATCGCATTTTTAATTTCCACCTTCCTCACCAGAGAGTATCGGAGAAGCTGCAGAGGGGAAGCACAGAGAGAAGTACGCTCCTGAGGTTTGATGTGCGGAGGAAGGGGCACAATAGATGGGAAAGAGATGTCAAGGACAGGACTGCTCTCTGATATTGGAGGAGGAGCTTCTTACCACTTCCTTTGTGTCATCCGCTGGGGAATATCCAGACAGCATTGCTACCTCGATGATCGCCATGTTGGATGCACTCCGGCTGCCATTGTACCTGGAAAAGGGGGAAACTGAGCCCTGAAATTCATCATAACTTTTATTTATTTATTTAACAAAAATTTTTTTTAATTTTTTTTAGTCACATGACTTTATTTTGCTGCGCAACCTGGAGAGATGCTATCAAGCTTTGCCAGGCTATGTCTGCATTGGTTGGCATCAGAATACATTTCAAACTTCGCTGAAATTTCACCCCAAACAAGGCAGACAGAATGAAATGTGTGTGTGGTGGAGGGGGAGAGAGGGTCAGGACATGCCATAAGCATATCACACTCCATACAGAAAGGTTGAATCGGTTTTGCAGTTAATCGATTGTTATAAAGTGTGTGCTAAAAGATTTTTACACACTTCACAGGTGCTGAAATAACACCTCTCTTTGTTTGGATGCCTCACAGTGGTCCAGATTGAGTACCAGAATCTTTAAAGTGCACCTATTAAGCCAAGCAGATTGCAGACTTTCCTAGGATTGATTTTAACAGCCCTCCTCTGGCACAATATACTTTTTTCAGAATGTTGTTTCCCCAGAGGTCCACAGTTCATCTCCCTTTCCCCCAGTACATACCGGGCATGAATGTGGAGAAGCAGAATTCCAGCATAATTGGGGCAAGCACTGGGCTCTGTGTCCACGCTAAGCACAAAGGTCAGAATGGTTCGGGGAGGGGTATTGTATCGTCCTGTCACCTGTCATAAAGAATTTTTAAATATAATTGAAGCAGAACATCTATGTCTGGCCATCTGTGTGACTTCTGGCCCAGTTCACAAAATTATTTCTGTATTACACATTTATGTAATAGAAATATACCTTATTCCTAAACTAATCTTTCACCTTTACAAAGATAGTGCTGTATGCCAGAAAGCCAGAAATGCTATATGAACACCAAAAAGTCAGGCTATCTTCTGTAACTGATGCTGTCTGTGAACGGGGTCTGTCCAATGAGAACATCAGCTACAGAATGAACGCATCCCAAGCTTTGTATTCTAGTTTAACTCTACATTGGAGATATTATTAACACTGGGTACTTTTTTCTCCCGTGTCACAGGGGCACAGCTAATGGGGAGAATTTATTGTAATCAAGTGGATTTAAGTTTAAGGGCAAGAGATACAGGAGTTTTTAGACTCTCTTGCCCGCCCCCCTCCCCCATCTAAGCGCATCTCACCAGCACAAGCACGCATCCATCCCCAGATGCAGAGACTCGATACTTTCTGGGGATAGAACTGAGAGGCTGCTGCTGCAGAAGGAGTCGGTTCATCTTATTCACTATGAACGTATAGCGGAGAGCCATCCAGCTGACCGTCACAGTCACCTCTCCGTCCTCGCGGAAGGTCAGTGCTGCATACTTTGCCAGGGCTTGAAGTGCCACCACTGTGTCCTGGGACAAAGAAAACAGAAGAGATAGCAATGGAGGGAGATTTGGGAAAACAAGTCGGGACCTGTTAGGAATCACAGTCCCAGCTTCCAAGCGCTGGAGGTCCTGGAGCCCCCACCTGCCGTAGTGCCAGGATTTACCCTTTCATTACATGAACCCCATGATTCTTGTACCTCTAATGGAATGGCCATTACCTGGGTGGAAGCGAAGCCCCCATAGGCATTCTGCTGCCTGCTAAGCCACCTGACTATTAAGGACGCTCTTCCGATATCGATGCTTCCTGTATCTTGGACAGAAAGGAGGGTCAACAAGACGTATGCAGTAAGTTCAATATCCACAGAGAGCGGCTGATCCCAGTTTCCATTTTCAACAACGTGGGTGCTGTAACGCCAGTGGAGCATTCCATCTGAGGGGTAAGAAACAAAAACCACATCACTGGCCAATCAAATCTTTCTTACAGGGCACACAAGGCATGTTAGGGCTGGTCTCTCTTATGGGGAATGGAGTGCCACTATGTTTCTGGAGACCCCAGGTAGGGAAAGGGTCCTCTAAGAATTGACTGTCTCTTTCTCCACTGTGTAAATAATGTACAGGTTCTTGAAGGACTCAGCGAGGCTGAGGGGGAGCAGATTCTGAAACAACATCAGCAAGATAACAGGAAGGGAAATTGGATAGATTTCCATGTTTGCTCATTAAGCCAAAACAGATACTACAGGGTCAGTTTTTAAAGACTCACTGTGCTTGTAACATAACCAGATAATTCTACCCACCAATTTGAATATTCGGCTAGTTCCAGATAGCTAGTTTTTAGGCTGAATATCTGCTTACTTTTAGTCAGGCAATGTTTGACTGGCTAGATTTAGGTCTAACATTTGAGTGTTGAACTCTTTATGGGTAAAATATAGCTCATTAGTGTAATTATTATGCCAATCCACCCTGGAAATGCCTTTGGCTCTTTCCCTTTCCTGACTGGAAAGTTTATACACTGTGGTTTTGTCTGTACATAGAGTGAGACATTTTAAATCGGGTAGATTTATCCAGCTAACTCCCAAAGTTAGTCAGATAAAGATAAAATATTTTTTCACTCAACACATAATCAAACTCTGGAATTTGTTACCGGAGGATGTAGTAAAAGCTGTTAGTGTAGCTGGGTTTAAAAAATATTCGGACAAATTCCTGGAGGAAAGGTCCATAAACCATTATTAAAGAGGACTCACAAAATCCACTGTTTATCCCAGGATGAGCTTTTGGAAGCTGTGGACTTTGGGTACCTGCCAGGTACTTGTGACCTGGATGACCACTGTTGGAAACAGGATATTGGACTTGATGGATCTTGGTCTGACCCAGTATGGCATTTATGTTGTTAATCACTTCCCAGCACAGTAGGTATGACCCAGTGTCCCCCTGTTTGTTGATATAAAACATCGCCACCTGGTTGTCTGTCTGAACCAGAATGACCTGGCTTGCCAAGGGGTGATGGAACACTTGCAGAGCGTTTGCAATTGCTCTGGGTTTGAGAAAGTTGATCTGATAGAGACTCTCCTCTGTCGATCAGACGCCCTGGGTTTGAAGGCCATCGCAGCTTGGAGGTAGGTGTCTGTGGTGAGGATTCTCTGATGTGGCAAAGCCTGAAAAGGCATCCCCGCCATGAGATGCAGTGGCTGCTGCCACCAGTTGAGGGACTAGGAGAGGGATGAAGTGACTCTGATTCGGTCCTCCAAGCACCCGGTCGCCTGAGTCCATTGAGTGTACAGGGTCCATTGGGCCTGACGCATGCAGAGGCGAGCACTGGGCATGACATGCACCATCAAGGCCATATGCCCTAGACAGCGCAACATAAGGAGGGCCGAGGCTGTCGTGCAACCTTGCATTTGTTTGGCAAGGGCCGCCAGGCAATGAGCCCTGTCTGGAAGGAGGAAGGCCCTGGCCTGGACTGTGTCAAGAAGGGCCCTATGAACTTCAGATGCTGTGTAGGTTACAGATGAGACTTGGGATAGTTGATGACAAATCTCAAGTTCTCGAGAACAAGTATAGTGTGATGGCCTGCTTGACGAACCTCATCTGTGGAGCCGCCCTTTATGAGACAGTCGTTCAGATAGAGGAAAATGAATACCCCCTGCAGCCAGAGGTAAGCAGCAACTACCGCCTAGCATTTTGTGAACATTCTGGGGGCGGACGCTAGTCCAAATGGCAGGACCCTGTACTTGTAGTGGTGCCTGCCAATAATAAAGCAGAGGTACTGGCAGTGCCAGTGGTGGATCAGGATGTGGGTGTAAGCATCTTTGAGATCCAAGGAGCATAGCTAATCTCCCAACTGGAGGTAGGGCAGCAACATTCCAAGGGAGAGCATTTTGAACTTCTTATTTTATTTACATTCTCTTATATACTGTGCTATTCTGCATCAGTCTGGTTTACATTGAGCAAACTGAAATTACATTGAACAGGGCATTATAACTTGGAAATTACATTGAACAGGGCGTGTTTCTTGGAGATAACTCCAAGAAACACGCCGCCCCATGGTTTTCCCCGGAACTACGAGCGTCTCTTCTCCAGCTCAGAAAACTCGAAAGGAAATGGAGAGCCACTAGACATACCTCAGACCAAGCCATCTATCAACAACATCTGAAGACCCATCGCGAATCAACGTGGGCCAAAAGGAAACAATTCCATGCAGAAATTCTCAGCCGCTCACTAAATAAGCCAAGAGACCTTTTCCAGCTGGTGAAATCCCTTACCAACCAACCCTCCCCACCTCAACAAGAAGGCATTCAGCCACAAGCATATGCAAATTACATCCAATCAAAATCAATAAAAGTAACCACAACAGCATCACCACCCCATCTTTACCATACTACGAATCCCAAAAACCACCCTTTCCCAGTCCACCCTAACCAAACTCTCACCGCCATCAACAAAGACCATTGAAGAAGTAATTGCATCAATCAACGCCACGACCGCACCGACTGACCCCTGCCCAGCGCACTGGATCAAGACAATGCGCACGGAGTTCAGCCCTATCATAGCCAACATCGCCAAGCTGTCATTCGAAACAGGAGTTTTCCCAGATGCGCTCAAGCACACATCCATCCGCCCACTATTAAAAAACAATCAACTTGACCCAAAGAAAGAGGAATCTTACAGACCAATCTCCAGTATCCCTTTGATGGCTAAGATCCTAGAGAAAATAACCCTTAGACAGATTCAGCAGCATGTTGACTCAGCCTCCCCACTAGATCCCTCTCAACACGGATTCAGAGAAGCACACGGTATCGAAACCCTACTAACAACATTATCCAGTTCATTGATCAATGGAATTGACAGTATAAAGAAGGGCTTCGCACTAATCTTCCTCGATATATCAGCAGCGTTCGACTCCGTAGACCACCTACAGCTTCTCACCCGGCTACATGAGAAGGGAATCCGAGATCAAGCATGGGCCTGGTGTAAATCCTACCTAGAAGGCAGATGTCAACAAGTCCGCATTCAAAACAGCACCTCTGAACCTTTCCAACAGCACCAGGGTGTACCCCAAGGTTCCTCCCTCTCCGCGTTGCTCTTTAATATCTATATGCAACCAATCTGTGACATCGCCCGTTCGTTTGGCATATCGTGTCTTATGTATGCCGATGATGTACTACTGTTCACACCCATTACCGTCACTTGTCCCGACTATACAGTGCTAGTTGACTGCTTCAACACAATAACTGACTGGCTACTCACCCAAAACCTCCGGATAAACTTCAAGAAAACGGAAGTACTAATGATCACAAGGAACAAAGCCTTCGCGCCTCCACCAACACTCAAAGTAAGAGACGCGGAACTTCCAATCAAATCCAACATACGTTATCTCGGGGTAATACTTGATCAACAACTCAACTTCAAGGAACATATCAAACGTACTGTCAAGACCATCTACTTCAAGATAAAAACCCTACGGCATCTTAGGCCCATGATGGAATCCGCGGATTTCCGCACCATCTTCCAGGCACTAGTTACACCGCACTTCGACTATGCCAACATAGTTCTGCATGGCCTTCCAAAGAGCTCCCTCAAACCATTACAGCTAGCCATGAATGCGGCAGCCCGTGTGCTCTACGGAACCTCAAGGGTCGACCACATCTCCCCCATTCTAAAGGAACTACACTGGCTTCCCATAAGCAGTAGAATCCTTTACAAAACCCTCCTCATAACCTTCAAGGCCTTCAACATGATAGCTCCTCCATCCATTTCCGACCTCATAGCGCATTCTCCAGACAACCGATCCAGGAGATCCCAGGCCACCAACATGCTACTTATACCAATTGAATCCACAAAACTCAACCAGATCACCACCAATAGGGCCTTCAGGAACTATGCCCCCGTATGCTGGAACAAACTCCCCTCACACATTAGAGCTATTAGAGACCTTACTCAATTTAGAAGAACCCTCAAACATCACCTTTTTATCTTACATTACACCCACCCTGATACCCCATTATCTCCCCCACCCCACTATATCATACAGCCACCACCTGACGTAAAACACTGCAATCATACCAAATATGTAATACAACCAATTTGTACATAGTTTCCTAAGTTTGCTACAAGCTTGAATGTAAATAGTTCCCCAAGTTCTCCTCCATGTTAACTCCCCGTTTCATGTAAACGACGGCCAATCTCTGGTCAAGTGTTCTATTGTTTTGATGTAAACCGCTCTGATGACAAATAGCGCGGTATATAAGAAATGTTAAATAAATAAAATAAATAAATAACTATTTTACAGGGAACATGGGCTATGGAGGGTTAAGTGGCTTACCCAAGACCACAAGGAGCACCTGTGGGACTAGAAACCCCAGTCCTTCCGGCCCAAGGTTGCTGTCCTCTAGTGGGATTTGAACCCCTGACCTTCTGACCTGAAGTACCTTGCCCCAACCACTAGGCCACTCCTCCACTCCACCAAGAACTGGTTGAGATCTCACAGATCCAAGATGGGTCAAAACACCTCTTTCTTGGGGACCAGGAAGTATTTGTTTATTTTATTTTGTTTTGTTTAACAAGTTTTTTATACCACTTTATCATTTAGTCAAAGTGGTTTACATTGTAACTTAAACTTAGTAATGTACATTAAACAGGGACATTGATAACTTGGATTCTTTTGCGGCAATGGAAAGTAGTGGGAGTAGAACCCCTTGCCTCTTTGAGGCAGTGGGACGGGCTCCACTGCCTTGTCCGTGAGTAGACCTGTGAGCTCTAGCTGCAGAAGGTCCCAGTGAAGAGGAGTTATAGGAAGTTCTCCAGGGAAGAAAGGAGGGGGTGTCCATTCGAAGTGGAGGAGGCAGCCTTCTCTGACCACTTGCAGTGCCCAGGCATCAGTAGTGGTGATCGACTACCTGTCAGCAAAGAACACCAGATGTCCCCTGGTGTGCTGCGGCCCTCCAAGGGAAGAGAAGCCATACCCAAGGAGTCAAAAGCCCCCCATCCCCCGGCTGTGGCTGTGACGCTGGCTGGGACTTAGGCTTATGAGGGCCATGCCCCCTCGCCCTTGGGTGCTGACCCTGTTGGGGAGCTGGGTAGGAGAGTACTGGGACAATGTTCTGTATGCCTTCCTCTTCGGGTAGAAGGACTTTTTCCCCGAAGCCTTCTGTCGGGAAGGGTCAGCGGTTTTCCGGGAGAGCCTGGTCCTTGTCATAAACTCAAACTCCAACTCTGCGGCCTTATCCATCATGGGCTTGTCGAATAGGCTCTCTCACCAGCACGAGACATCGACCAATTTGTCCTGAACCCATTGCTCCATGTCCAAGGACTGTAGCCATGCCAGGCTGTGGCACTAATGCCTACCACAGCTATTCTAGCCATAGGCTGCCCGAGTGGCATATTTCGAGCATTCCTTGGTCATTGATACCAAGGACCAGAACCACTGGAGAAGTTCATCGGACAATTCATCTGAGAACTCGGTAAGCTCCTTTGCCAGATCCCTCAGATACATGCCCATGTACAGCTAGTAAGTCTCTGAATACGGGCTACAAGCATCGAGCCCTGGTAGCACTTTCTACTAAAACCATTCATGGTGCAGGCCTCCCTGCCTGGGGGACCGAGGAGTGCGCCTTTTGGCTCTTGATCCTGCGCATGGCCGACTCTACCACCATGGAACTGTGTGGTAGTTGTGTCTTCTGAAAACTCAGGCTCTTGGAGACTCACTACATAGAAATGAGCTGCTTGTTCACAATGGGAACGTAACCATCATCTCCCACATCCTGAACAGGCCTTCCAAAATGGAAAGAACGGGCACCGTGAGTGCCTTTTTGGGAGGGGCCCCGTACTGCAGTATCTTGAGGTCCTCCTCCCGAGGCTCCTCCTTGGATTCTGTGGTAAAGGCCAAGTCTTTTGCCATATCCCGGATAAAGTCCAGGAAGGAGAAGTCTTCGGGCAGGGACCTCCGACGCTCCTGCGGGTGAGAGGGGGCTGAGGGGGTGTTTGGGGACTCCTTGTCATTCTCCCACTCTGAATCTTAATCGGAGGAGACCTCCAGAACCCAGCGGACCTCGCAGCTATGTCCTGCCAGAAGTGTCAACAGAGTTCCTGTGCTCTGACCCGGAGGCACTTGGCACTGAGGCCCTGTGTGGGATCGGGATCGGTGCCAGAAATTGGCACGAAGCCGATGATTCTCAAGCACCAGCTGGATCTTGGGCAATGCCCTCGCAGTGGAGGGACCCATCCCCAGTCCCAAAGACCCAGAGGAATCAGGAATCAGGGCCCGGTGCTGTGCCAGGAAGGCAGCAAGGCTGCACTCTAAGGCCACCATCTTGACCTCAAGGCCTGAAGGCTCTGCAGTCACCAGTGTGGGCACTGAGGGTATTATGCCCGATGCCAGCTCAGTCGGTGGGGATTCCTCTATGGTATGGTTATGGCCTTGGTGGACCTAACTGATCCCCCATTGCTGATTGAGCCTCCTCCTGCCAGGGCAGCTTTGAAGGCTGGTCCCAGCCCTCACCCTCAGCATCAGGCTGAGGGCTTCGATGCTGGTGACTGAGTCTTACCCATGGCTCTGGCATCGGCCTTCGAGGCCGATTTAGACAGGGTCCTGTCCTTCTGGGGATAGTCAGAGGATGATCCCTGGTCCAATGCCCCGTAACTTCGGTGCTCTGAGTGGGTGCAGCCACCATGTGAGGCTAAGGTCTCTGTGGCAGACCCGAGGGAACCGATTCCACACTCAAAGTCGGGGCAGAAACCGAGGTCTTAAGGCCAAACAGCATCGCCCACTGCCTTTCACGATTCTTCTGACCTTGCTCGTCATCTGGAGACAGAATGGATAAGTAGAGTCATCGGTTCCGAGGCACTGCAGGCAGCAGTCATAGCAGTATGTGCAGGACATGGTGTGCCCACAATGGTTGCACTGCTTGAAGCCACTAACCGAGGACATAGTGGGGAAAGCGGCATCCATGAGATCAAACTCCAATGTCCTGGTGAGAAGAGTGTGAGAAAAGCCCTGTGTACTGAGAAAAAGAGAATGAAAAGAAAAAAAACCCCAAGAAAAATGTGATGCCAAGGCAGCAGCTGTTCAGGGACTTGAGAAGGTGATGGTATGTGATCGAAAAAAGAAAGGCACGAGAAAAAATAATTACAAAAGCCAGTCTTTTTCCAGGGTGCAGATGAGACGTCTGATAGACTTTGTGGAAAAACGAAGACTAAATTAAGATGGCACCCTTGGGTGGGAAAGTGACCAAGCATGCATGGTGGAACTCCCAAAGGCTTTCTATGAAAGCTAAGGAGTGGTGACCTCACGTGCTCTGTTAGTGCCGACATCACCCATATGTGAGGACTGACTTCCTGCTTGTTCCCAGCGCACAGATTTTAAATGATAATTCTTTTGAAGAAGAAAGTTTTAGAAGTGATTGCCTTTTGGCATTTCTGAAACCCTCTTATAAAAGCAGAATCTCCACCTAGTGCAGTTTTGTGCAGCTATTGATGCTTTCTAATGCCAAGCTAGGGAGCAGAGTGTCTCTTGAGGGCCTGTTATTCCTTCGAGTATTAATTCAGAGGACACGAGGTGGAGTTTGCCCAAGATTACCTGACAGGATGGCTTGCTCGTCCAACTTGTCGAGGATTGTCGCCCGAGCCTCAGCATCTCCCGTCAATGTGTAAGCATATGCCAACAGGGCCAGTGCATAGACACTGGTCACAGTGTCCACCGTAGCCGTCAGGCAAGCAAAACCATTCACCACCAGCGAGTTCTGGGAAGAGAGGGTAAAGGTTTAGCCTCTTTTCAGACATGCACAGCCAGAGGCTGAACAGTGCTAGGAGACACCTGAGCTGTGGTTCTTCTAAGTATAAACAGTGCAGAGCCTGAGACTCTGTATCAACACTGGAGATGAGTGAATTCTATGTACATTGTAGAAGCTCTTATTGGACCAATACAAGTCTCCAAAACTCAACAATATGAGCTTTCCAGACCATAGAGATCCCTTCAGCTATCACAGATATCTGAGCAAGGACACCAGAATGAGATTACTGTCTGGCATGTACATGTACAAGATCAGTGTTGGCATAAACAGAACAGTGACTGTGAATCCGATAAAAGTTTTTTCCTCACTGTTCCTACGTGAAAGGTGGAGTTAAGCAGTGAAGAACTCCATGTCGGAGAACATACTAATATACCCTTAGTAATAGCGAGCATAGCACAGGATCACTTGGCTCACCCAGTAACATTCGACTGGCCCCACCTATACTTTCTAGCTGAGGGTATCTCTTAGCTTTCTGAGATACAAGCTTGATCTCTTGCAGGATATTGCTTTCTCCTTCCTAGCTGAAAGGCCATGCTAGGAAACTTGTGCCATGCAATTATCTCTCTAAGGATGTATGAAGCCCTGCTGGCATTGTATGTTGATTGACCTTACCTCTTCTTGGGAGCTAGATACATTTTGCCACGTTGCTTTTCTTTGTCCCTTTCTGGTGTTGTATCATGCCAAGTGATTAAGGAAAGAGATTTCTCATACCTAATACAACAGCCAGGTCCCTTTTTCACCTACTGCTCTCCCACTTGCTTTCATTAGAGCTCTCTCTAGCTGCATCCTCTGAAGTTGAGCCGCACTATGCCTGTCAAGAATTAGGTGGTACTTACGTCAGGGGATAACCCCAGCTCCAGAAGACCCACCACGATGTAAGCAGTGAGAGAGATCTCATCATCCACGCCTCCCTAGAGAAGAGAGATTGGGTCATTCAAAGTCTCCCCAACCATCGTGGAAATATTACAAGGAGTATTGCATCATGCCAGGGTGTGTTTCTCATTTGCATATCACTTTAATCTACAGGATCCTTAGACTATGAAATAGGGAAGATAAATTTTTATGAATTTAATAAGTTTTTTTGATCGTACAGGGTTGTAGTGGGGGAGAATCTTTATCCAATATAATTAGTTGGAATGGAGTGATGTCTTTAACCACAGAGAAGAAAGCTAATTTTAATGTCTCATCCAAAATTCTGAAGCAGAAAGTCCAGTCGTACTCCTGAATACAAGCAGAATCTTACTGGTGCTGTCTTTCTCCCAGGAGCGTATTCTGTAAGCAAGATTTGAGGGATAACCTCTGGTCCCCTCTCTTGCATACTAAAATAGAGAAGCCAACCAAGGTTTGCAACAATAATCAACTGTACCACATAAACTGTTACTGATGTTATGGGAGTATGAACACGATTGCATCAAGTTTAAAGTGATTCATCAAACATTTGCATAACTTAAGTATTTCATATGCTCTGATGCAGAACTGACTCAGTGTCATAGTTTGGAACTGTGTCAGTAGAATTTTATTTGATCAGTCTAAAAGTATGTAGAAGCAGTAAATAATAGTTCTGAAGTACCTCTCCATATTTAAATAAAGTAAAATGGACTAAGTTTAAAACAGATTTTTTCGGGTAATAAATTCATACGAATGCAGTCCCTCTTTCTTGTATGCCAAGGTGTCACTTGTGTGTAATGTTTCCTCTTCATGAGGGTGGTAGAGGGACTGTAAAGCATCTTCTAGGGCTTCATTCTCTATGCAGACCCCAGGCCTGGTTTCTAGTACAAAAGGGGGTTTGGTGACTGGTGAGATAAATCCCTAATGTGAATCCCCTGCTGCTATCTTAGAAACTAGACCCCAGGACTCATACTGCAGGAAAGTTTCTTAGTTTCAGCAACAGTATGATTCCCATTCCCAGTCTTCCTTTTACCTCTAATCTTCCAGTGGAAGAGAAGGATTGTCTGAGCAATCAGCAGAAACCATTGACGTGGCCACCGTCAGCTATGAGCCCTAGTGTGACCCTGCCAGAGATGACAAGGTGGCAGACTGACCTTCATTGCTGTGTGAAAGAGTCGCCCTATGCTGGCGAAACAGCCATTGGATGATTGGTGAGCCCCCAGCCAGGTTACAGCATCATTTACATTGTTCTCATCGATGAAAATGAAGTCTCGTGCCTGGCCAAAGCACTTGGCAACAAAGGCGGTGAGCCTGGGAAAGAGGAAGGAGAAATCACAGCAAGAAGGTAAGGCAGGTCGATTTCACTGTAAGCTCCGTGACTCAGTATCTTAAAGAGAGTGAGACTTCAGAAAACACAGGGAAAGCTGAAGACATTTCCACAACAACAGCATGGGGTTTCTTACTAATGACCAAACAGACAGAATTAATGGGATTAGTCCCTTATCAGCAGCACGCAAGCAAAGAGCGATTCTTTGCAGGCCACATGCAGTACAAGGGGCACTGACCAGGTATTTCCATCCCCATCACTGTTCCCAAAGGCACTGTAGGATCCATCACTGTGCTTGTAGGTCAGTTCCCGCTGATATCCTACAGGGAAGGAAAAGAAGGTTTTTCACAGAGGCTCTATAATCAAGCAGCTAGTTCCTGCCTCTCTTGTAAATCTCTGTTCTCAAATCTTATCACTCCAGAGCCATAACTTCCATCCCAAAATAGACCCTGTCCATGATAGAACTGTGCAGAGGGCAGATCATTCCCTAATCCTGTCTGCAACGGTCTAGCTAAAGGAGTATAATGGAGGCCCTGGAGGGCACCACGATACGGTGCATGGGGAGATAAAGTGATTTTCCCAGAATCATACACAGGTCAGGGATGGGTAAAGAATACCCAGCATCTCTCCTGACTTCTAGCCAGAGATCACCTATCCTCTTTTTCTGATTATCTCTTGTCCATGATTTCAGAGAATAGAAAGCAAGTCCCATGGAGAGACGCTGGAACCTAAAGCCTGAGACATTTTCTGGAATTACACCGGCACCTATCCAGCAGCTCACTCTTCCACCGTGATGTACTGACCGCTCACAAGGTATCCGTTTGCTCGTGTCCTGATCTCATCGGTCAGCTGTCCCGTCTTCTCCAGGTATTGCAGCACATAAATGATGGGGGCAAAGGTCACCATGTTCTGCTCCCCACAGCCATACGGCATCTGGATGAGCTGGTCTAGATTGTGCAGTGCTGACCCCATGAGGTCCCCTGAGAGAGAGGAAAGAGGAAGGCTCTAAATCACTGATTGTTTGCCATGATAAGAAGCAATGCTGTGGAAAGTGAAGAATATTAAGGGTAATGCCACTCTAAAATTACAAGTTATTTACAGCCACTGTATATGCAGAATAAGCACCCTGACAGCAACGAGGCACAGATTCCAAATACGTTACCCAGTACGGAAATAACAGCTCTTTCTGATCCCTCCACGATATCTTGAGGGAGAACCAGGGAAACAACTTCTGTTGTGGAGCTTCCTTCAGGAAAGAAACCAGAAGGCAAGATTCTTCTCATTAACAGAAGAAATGCAGAACCTGCTACTATTTTAACTGGTTTTCTATACCGGCTTCTCTCAGAGTCAAGGTGGTTTACAAAAAACATAACATTAGGGTTTACATGGAATGTAACAACAGAAACCCAAGATAGCATGGTAGCATAACAAGATATGACTTAACTAAATTAACTAGGCTGTATAAGTCTTGGTGGTCCTGTGGGATAGCATTAGGTGCCATTGTGTTCAGTGAACAGGTGATTTTTAGCTTCTTACGGAATTCACTGAGGTCCTGTGTGGCACGATTGTCATGGGGGAGTGCGTTCCATAATCTGGGGGCAAAGAATAAGAAACCTATTTGATGCGGACTGAGTGCTTGCCCGAAGTGTGGGAGGAATGGTGAGAGTAAATTGTCTGCTATTCCGTGTTGGTCTATTATTCGTAGTTTTGTGTATTAGGGACTGACAGTAGTTTGAGAATAGGTTGAAAGCAATGTTCCCTCTAATTTTCTGTAGGCTGTGTGCGCATAAAATATCAGCTGTGCGGCTTTTGAAGGAAGGTTAAATTTTTGTGCGCCACATAACGACACTCGGAGTTATATACTTTAAAATTTGACTACACGTCAGAATACAGTATTACACCACATTGATTTTAATCAAATTAAATGAAAATAGACGATTACTAAATGAAGTGGAAAATTTCTAGTAATTACAATCATAACTTTTAAATTTTAAGACATCTGTGGTGTTTTCTATCAGAATCAGAACTGTAATTTTTGTGCGCTCTGTTGTAAAGTATGTGCGCTCGCTCGGCGAGGTGTGTGCGCGCGCACATGCGCACAGCTTAGAGGGAACAGTGGTTGAAAGTAGTAAGTATGGCCTTGTATTTTGTGCAGATTGTAATGGATAGCCAGTGTAAGCTCTCGAGGATTGGGGTTATGTGTTTGTATCTGGGACACCATAAGGCATCCAGGCTGCGGTATTTTGGACCTGCTGCAGGGGGTGAGTTACATAGTCCAGTAGGCTCTGGAGAAGGATGTTACAGTAGTCCAAATGTGGGAAGACTAGGACTTGGAATACTGTGCGGAAGTTGTAGGAACGTTGTAGAGGTTGCCAGCCTTGTGCAGTTTTTATTTTGTGATATGTGAGCCTAATAATATTGCTGATATGTGTCTGAAGAGTTAAGCCCCGATCCAATGTTATTCCAAGGTAGCACACTTCAGCTTTGACCTGTAGTTGGGGGACCAGAGGTTTGCGTCCCTAGTGATGAAGAGAACATCTGTTTAGTTGAAGTTCACAGCTAGGTTGTGATCTGTAAGCCACTGGGCACTTTCTTGGCCCTCTCCTCAGCAACTCACGGCTGCGTTTTTTGATTAATTATTCTAACTGAGGTCACTTCTATCCCTATGCTACCTGTTGCTGTTTCAGGGCTGTTCGCTCAGTCCCACCTCCTCGTCACCCCACACTTACCTATATATCGTAGCCCAGCACACACAAATCATGACACACACATTCCCTGTGCAAAAGCAGCTGTGTCGACAGTCAAAATAGAACAATGTTCTATAAATTATTGACTAAATAATGAAAGGACAAAACAGCCAAAAAACACAATGCAAAGCTCTTCATAATGTTACCGGCTGTATCTCACTGATCCCTGATTATTTTTATATCGTTTTATTATGTGAGATAAGGTGTTGGAGGCTGCCAGTTCTGAAGTGCTTCTGATCACAGCAACTTCATCTGTCACTGGCTGCCACCACCTCCTAATTTCCATCTCAAGTGAATACTAAAATAAGAGACATAAATTAGTCGGGGATAATTGAAATAGCACTTATTGCTTAGATACAATAAGTAACATTATGAAGAGTTTGCTTAAAAGAGCCTGAGAAAGCAGACAATCGCCTCACATTCTATTATTATAGATATTTCCTTAGAGACGTACTCCACAAGCTCCAGACCTGGCCTTACCGTTCACGCAGATGAGGGAGCTGCGGGTATTCTCCACTGGGACCCCCTCCGGCTGTAGGGTGGCAAGACAAGAACATCAAGGTAGGAAGTAAACACAGGAGGGACAATATTCAAAAAGGTTTAGCCAAGTAGCAGGACTTGCTAACTAGCTCAGCCCTAACGATCCAGATATTTAGGGGTACTATCACCACAGATCACAGGAAAAACACCCCGTTAAATCCAGTGTAGTCTGTGGGCAGAGTGGAGGTGGTATTGGCAGCCACAGTAACTGGTCAGTGGTGATATTCAGAGTAACTGGTCAGTGGTGGTATTTAGCCATTAACCACGTTACTAAACTGCATAAAGTTAGGACAAGTCAATGGTTACCCTAAATGCAACTTAGCCAGCGGGATAGTGTCTGAATATCACCATTGACAAAACAGCTGCGATCGCCAGTGAAACCAGTGCTGGATAAGCTCGGGTGTTGAACATTCAATTTTGATTTTAGCAGCAGCTTCCACCGAATATGGACCCTGGGATATCTAAAATGCAAGTAACATTAGAATGGGTACAGCTGACCTGACCCTGGACACTACTGCAAAAGCCTCATGTACTGTAGTAGCTTAGGGATTAGAGCAGTGGCTGAGAACAGGGAGATCAGGGTTCAAATCCCACTGATACTCTTGTGACCTTGAGCAAGTCACTTCGCCCTCAGTTGCCTCAGCTTCCCTCTTGAGAAGGGAAATACCTACTGTACCTGACTGTAACTTGCCTTCAGCTTAGAATCAGAAAGGGCATTATAATCGAATCCAAAAGATATTCAAAAGCCAGTCATGGGATCCTGTATATAGATGGGATTACTGGCAATGCTGAAGGGATCCCTCCCATAAACAGCATCCCAAATCTTGTATAATAAAGAGGCAGGGAAACCCAATTTGGACTGGATGAACAGCCTCACTGCCCTCCTCACTGGCTGCCCTACAAAGAACTGCACTCTAGTCCAAAAAGGGACATAGGAGCACTGACCCGGACGAGAAGTGGTTTGATCAGTGTGTCCATTCGGCCTCTCTCCGGCACCATTGTCGGCTGCCCATCACAGAGCTCCTCTGTGTGCAGAGCCTCGGTGCTGACAGTGAAGTTCACCTCTCCTGGGGTTAGAAACATGCAGTCATAAAAATAATTGAAATAAACAGTCAAGACTATGACATTATGCAAGACATGGTAAGAGTTTGTGGGTGGAAAACTGAACAAGAGTCTCACTTGATACTGGAGGCTGATGATCAGACCGGCTACCTAAGGGGGGCACTGAGCAGTGTCACACCCTGCATTTATATGACTGATGTGCAAAAGTGATCTGTGTATGTCTGAAGGAAGGCCACACTCCTTAGGACAGAAGAAACAAGACCTCCAGGCATGCGTGGGTCACAAAACCAGGACCTGCTCAGCCTCTTCTAGGAGGAATTTGGTAAGTCTGGTTGGAAGATGTCACCCTTCCGACCAGGAGTAATGTCTGATGGTTTATATGCAAATTACATACAGATACCTGGATTTCCTATTGACATTTAGGATATGGTATTGGGTTAACCCCTTGCTATCACTCGGAACAGCTGGTCTTGGAAGAGGAGAAGAATGGCTGATCCCCTGAGACAGGCTGTGTCTGTTGTCTCTAGGGACTTACAGTTCTTGCTACTCTTAGAAGCCATGAGGGGCAAAACCCATGATGTGATCAGCCTCTCCTCTGACGACATGGTGCTCCTTTGTAATGCAGCCTGCACTTCCTTGGTCCTCTTACCCAGGGTAATAGCCGTCACATCCCAGGAGAAGGTAATGGAGCTATCCATGCACAGGCAGGCACTGTAGAAACAGTCCTGACATGAGGCCACCAGGAAGTCTTCAGAGTCTGCCAGGGTAATCTGGATCTAGAAAAGATGAAGGAAATCATCGTTTTCATCCTGTAAATAGAGCTGGACGGTGAGCTGCAGTCACCAGGAACAGAATGAGCCAGGCCTGGCAGTGCCCCACTGCACCTATGGACTCTCCAGACATCAGGAGCTGTAAGTGGCAAGAGATCACCCCCTATGAGGACGAGCCTGGCCCAGTCAGATACCACAAAGCTCGTGGGCAAACCTGCAGGATACCTCCCTTGTCTAGCTGAACACCTACAGGTGGCCAGAGGCATGTCAGGCAGACCACATCAAGTACAAATGTCAACACAGTAGGACCAGCAGCAAACGCATTACCTTTTAGATAATTTGCTTAATTTCTTCAAAAATCGTTAAGGTCCTATTTCTGTTCTGATAGTTTTGAAAGCTCTTCCTTTTTAAACACCATTACTGTCATGAATCTAAGTAAATTGGAATGGGGGAATGGGTGTGGGTGTGCTCAGGGCTGGATTTACCTATACGCCATGTACGCCATGGCGTAGGGCCCACAGCTGGCAAGGGCCCACAAAAATAGAACAAATTAGCTTTTTTTTTAAACAAAATTTAAAAAAAAACCTGCTGGCTGCCGCCGCAGGGCCCCCTCTGCTGCCGCGGCAGCATGGACTGACCCGTGGGGGCCCCCTCTGCAAGCTGAATCCGTCGGTCCGTCAGTCCCTCCCTCCCTCCGTGCAGGCTGTGAGAGGCGCGAAGGGAGAGTCCAGAGGGGGCCCCCGCGGGTCAGTCCATACTGCCGCGGCAGCAGAGGGGGCCCCGTGGCGGCAGCCAGCAGTTTTTTTTTTTAAATTAAATTTTACTTTAGGCCGATGGGGGGGGGGGGGTAGGACTGGTAATGGGCTATTGGGGGGGCTGGGGCTGGGACTGGAAATGGGCTGGGGGGGTTAAGACTGGAGGTGGGCTGATGGGGTTAGGACAGGTAATGGGCTGTGGGCAGTTGGGGGGGGGGTAAAAACTGTTAATTGGCTGTGGGGTGGTTAAGACTGTTAAAGGGCTGTGGGCTGATGGGGGCTGTATGGTAATGGGCTATGGGGGGCTAGGACGAAATGGGCTGGGGGGTTAAGACTGGAGGTGGGCTGATGGGGTTAGGACTGGTAATGGGCTGTGGGCTGATGGGGGGGTTAGGACTGGCAATGGGCTATGGGGGGCTGACTGGAAGTGGGCTGATGGGGTTAGGACTGGAAGTGGGCTGATGGGGGGTTAGGACTGGTAATGGGTTATAGGGGGGGCTTAAACTGAAAATGGGTTGATGGGGGGCTAGGACTGGTATTGGGTTGGGGGGTTGCTAGGACTGGAAATGGGCTGATGGGTGGCTAGGACTGGAAATGGGCTGATGCAGGGACTAGAAGGGAATGGATGCTGGGTGAGGCTGGAACTAGAAGGGAGCTGATGTTGGGGGGAGGATTAGAATGGGATGGGGCTGGAAGAGTAAAATGGAGAAGGGAAAAATATTTTGTGTGGGAGGGATAAAAAATCTACAATTGGCCGGGTATTGGGAGAGTAAGTGGGGATTGAGGATGGAGGGGTAAAATTTGAGTGGATGAAATAGGAATGAGGAAAGAGCAAAAGGAGAAAGATTAGTATGTTAAAGCAGATGTAGAGAGAGAATGGAAAAAAACTAGAAGAGAGAAGAAAGGACAAATGGACAGCAGACGATGGAGAGTTAGCAGAAGACACGAAGAAACCAGAAGAAAGTGGCTGGAGCAATTGCAGCTGAAAAAAAATGCACAAAAGGTAGAAAAATATCTCTTTATTTTGAATTTATTAATTGGAATATGTCAGCTCTGGTAAATGTGCATCATTAACGTCTGCGCTTTGTTTAGTACAAGAGCAAATTAATGTATAGTTTTATTTCTACAGTGTTGTACATTCCAAGTTTGGCTTTTGGGATTCCCAGTTTAATTATTGTCTTCCTGTTTCTAAATTGTGATTACTTGTTTGGTGATGGTCTATGTTCTGCATGTGTAACTGAGCTGAGGTGTTCTGTTTATATAATTCCTATTTGACATTGCCACTTGTTCTCTTTCCCCAGTAGGTCATGTATTGTTGTTCTCTGAAATATATTGGTTTAATATTTGCAGTGTTGCCTTTTGATTGGTAGAGTATGGTGCTTTGTGAGTCCTGGTAGTGCTGTTAGGATACGGTGGATTTGCTATGGGTTCTAAATGGGCAGTGTTTGTAGTAGTTCCTAATGTGTCTGGCAGTTGGCACTGGATTATAGTAATGTAGAAATCTTTTAGTCTTTCTTTATCCATACACTCATTAAGAGGCACGTTTACTAAAAGTTAGTATATGGTAACATTATGCAAATATTATGCAAATGAGGTCCCTTATGCAAATGAGGCCCCGTACCCCCCTTGGGCCGCCCCTGCTGGGGGCCCACAATTTTTGTTGGCGTAGGGCCTCACTCAAGGTAAATCCGGCCCTGGGTGTGCTGATAGTCATCACCCCTCTCCAGTCATCATACATGTAAAGCAGGAATACAGCACGGACAGCAGAAAAGTGAATTTTCATCAGAGCTCCATAGAGGTGGTAAGTGACTGGGGCTTAAGAGTGCTGGAGTGTCATCGGCTCACATTCGATCCCTCACCTTGATGCACTCGGTCAGGTAGCTGAAGACAGTGGCCTTTAAGCTGAAGCTCTCCCCTCGGACGATGGAATATGGCAGAGTCAGGTCTACGAAGAAGGGCTTGAAGGCCGTGAAGTTCACAGTTGGTGAAATCCCAAAGCCAATGTTTGCCGTACAAAACATCATGGCCTTCCACTCTGTGATGGTGTCGGGGACTGTGACTGGAACAGAACTTTGACCTGAACTCCTGCACGGCGACGTAACACAGCAAGCACAAAGTCAGGAGTCATATGAACTTCCCAAGTTGTCATCCCCAGCTCTGCGACTGAGATTTTCTACCTAACTTCAGGGGCGTCACCTTCTCTCTCTGTGCCTCAGGTCTAAGCTCTGGCTCTGTCACTGACTCTCTGATTAGAGGCAGAAAGAGAAACGTAACATATATACTATATAAGGAAGATGACAGACAGGAAGTAAGAGAGAAGACGGAGATAGTACAAAGTGTAATAAAGAAATTCAGTTTTGTCCCATTATATCAGATTTTGTTGAGCTGTCCTTGAAGGAAAAACAAAATCTGAAGACATATAAAGGCTCTCAGGCTCACCCAGTCTCTGTTCATTCTCCTTTCCTTCTCCAGTGCAGCAAACCTTAATCCATCTTCGACTTCCCCACCCTTGCAGAACGCAATCGTTTTCTTACCCCACAGGAATCAGACTCCAGATCCAAGTTTCTGGGAAGTAGGTGCGGGCTCTTTCCTGCATGCCAGGGGTCGACCCAGCAGCTGCGGGACGCTCAGCGACTTCCTCAAGGACCACTAAAGGACAGAAGGGTAAAAGCTGTGTACTGTAATCTCTCCATTAGCTAAGACTATATCCTGTATTGCATGCCCAGCAGTCATTAACTATTGTATCTGCCAATCTGTACAGATGGACAGACACCATAGATGCTGTCTAATCAGATGGACAGTGTGGATGCTAGATAGTTAGGAAGATAGAGACCATAACTAGCTATTAGTGAAAACAAAACCTCATGTTGGGGGTCTTTTTTTATGATGGTTATGGCCAAGGTCTCAGATTGACTTTGGGACACTGGATACAGTTCTGCTCTGACTGCCATCTCTCCCAGAAATGAGGAGATGGGGTGGGGGTGGGGGTGCAGGGTGCTGGCGTTTAGATTCAGGAAATACCGATTAAAAGTTCAACCAATTACCTTATTCATATGCACATATCAACATTAAAATACTCACCATTGGGGTATTTAATCCATGGAGGACATGTCACCTTCATCTTTGGCTTCTTAATGTCGAGGTTGGTCAAGATTTTCAAACCGCTCTCCTGTTTTTTAAAGAATGAAGCAGGAAGAGAAACGTCTAAAGCAAGCATGTAATACTGGTTATGGCATGTCTATACCATGCAGCAAGGATTTAGCACATCATGCTTAAGCTTTCTGGGAGGAGTTGGGCAGGGCAGTATAAGATATGGCTGTAAAGACCACTATGCTTTTATCATGGTGTAAAATGTGAAATCTTCCAGCACTGGGTGAATCCATTGGACTGTTTATTGTTTGTAGTCCATCCTCAATAGAGTGGGTCTCTTAATAGTAGTCTAAGTAGGTGTCTTCAGAAGGGAGTCAGAATTTAGTATGGGGTGCTGGGCTTGGTTCAGATTGTCAACATTTTTGTGTCTATCCCAAGTTCCACCAGCTGCAATCTGAATCCTATTATGACAAGTTGGTGTCCTGTCCTCGAAAGGAACAGGGAACGGATCATTGCCCACTTTGTAAGGAGAAAAGCCAATTAGCCAGCCAGTTCTTGTTCTCTTTATAGGTTTAAAATTAATTCTCTTCACCTTAAAAAGGAAGAAGACATCCACATCAGGGGAATACCATGGTCTCCAAATACTGAGTGGTCGATCAACGTCAGAACCAATGGGGAAAGGGGGACGAGGCCTCGGATTCCAGCAGCGATCATCGTCATACTCTTCCACTTGCCAGGGGTACCCAGCCCGATATATGTAGGGGAATAAGTTATACACCTAGAAGGGTGACAAATCTGTGCTAGCTATGAAAACAGGATTGAGAGGTCCTTCTGGAGCTTATCTACTGACCTCCAAGGCTGAGAGTTAGTGTTTTGATCAATGTTAGTCATTCCTGTGCTCTACTTTCTGAAGTACATTTTATCCCTCTGTTTTTGCTCTACTTTCTCCTCTCCTCCCTTTCTCTCTATTTCCTAATACTATGCTCTCTTCCCTTCTTGTCTTGTCTACCCTTCTCTTTTCTAGGCACCACTTCTTGGGCCTGCCCAACCGTCCTGTGCCCCTCTGTTTCTCTTCCAATATGCTCTTCATTTAACCTCTGCTTCTCTGTTCATCTTCTTTCTCTCCCTCCCTTAGTTACCTCTGAGAACTCAGAAGCCTCAGTCTACTTCCGACACTCACCATCTGGTTGGAGAGCTCAGCCTGAGGTCTCATGAGCAGGACACTCTGATCGACAGCACGCACTGCACAGAGGGATTCAGGAGCTGCGTTCAACTCTAAGTCTACACTGGATCCTGGGAGGTCCTCTGCCTTAGAAAATCTCAGTGAGACCTGCCACAGACCAGGAGAAATACAAGAGAAAAAAAGAAGATAAAATGTCGCTCAGTCCTCGCATTGAGTAGAGAGACCATCAGAAGAATCAAGTCTTCTCAGCATCTGTTACGCCCTACTCATACTTTCAGCCAAAAATTCCCCATATCCACCCCTCAGAAAAGAGAGGCAGGTGAATTCCATCCTGCAATAAACTAAAGGAATCCTTAGATCTCAGGAGAACACCACAGCAGGAATGAATTTCACCCGCAAATTAAAGATATACTGGTACAACCTTGTTCTCTCAGATTTATTTCTAGCACTTCCCATTAATATCTACCAGGTATAGTGTGTACAGAAAGCTTGCTGAAGTGCTTTTGAAAGTTCTGTGTAATCAGGCTAATGGCACCCATGTTTCCTCCAAGCTGTTGGGGAGTCCACTGCCTGCGTTGGGGGATGTGGGAAGATGTAGCACTATCATGGTTTCAATAGTGATGGGCAGGTAGAACCTCTGGGAGCCCTGCAGAACTTGCCTGCCCCTCGTGGTTGCTGAAGCCCTCCCCAATGTAGGAACATGAGTGGTGGACCTCTATGCCACTTAGTAGGAATTTTGGAATCTGTGTCACATTTTCATTTCAGGGCCCCCATGCAGTATACAGGTCTCTGAGAACTTTTGTTTATACCTCGGTGCCTTAATGATCTTTATCTCCCGGCATCTCGGTTCTATCACCGACTCTAATCTCACAGGAGTTGCTATGCTTTAGTATTTAATATTACCTTGTTTTTGAAGCACATGTTGACTTGAAGGACAATGCTGTCGGCGACCATCCTTCTCTGAGACAGTAGAACAAACACCAGTACTTTGGGTGCTGGTCCGAAGTCTGAGGTGATGGTGAGAGGGAAGGTGATCACCCCTCTCACAGCTGTGATGTGAGAGAGAGCAAGCCTTCACCTCAACCCAGTCACAGGCTTCTCCCCCAGTTGTCAGAGACTTCACTAGAATTCTATGGTCCCGGTCACAAACTTGTCTAAATATCACAGCCCTGTTCCCAAACATCTCAAAAAACACCAATGCCCAGGTAACAGACATTTCTAGAAATCATCAACAACCACCGTCCCCCACCCCTTCCACACACACACACCAAAGGTCACAGACCACATAGAGATTATGTAGCAGCCCCCCTCACCTTCAGCTCATCTGAGCTCCCAGAGATAGGGACACAGCAAGTGCAAATGAACTTACGGCCTATTCTGGGAATATCTTTCCTCCTATGTGCCCAAGCCACAATTCCTCCTTTCCCAGTCACCTGTGGAGGCAGAAGAGAGAATGAGAGGTGGGGGAGAGGGAAGAGCAAGGGGTTGGAATAACAGGACCTTTCAATCTGCTAATGAGAGACAGATAGACGGACTCTTATTGTGAAGTTCCTTTAATGAGCAAATCTTATAGTATTCATGGTCGCATTAGCTCATCTCAGATTCCAGATATCCACAGAGAGTTTTAGGACCCACATTGGGTGCCAAAAGGCAAGACAAGTGTCCAGAGACAGAACAAATCCTCTCCTGCTGTTCTAGGTTCTTGTAGCTGTAGGATCTTTGTTGACTCTGATGCCTTATATTGGAATAGGCTAAGAATTGTTTAAAGATGTTAAGGCAACTGTTCTAGAGCACATGCAGAACCCTCCACATCTGTGTGGTCTGCAAAGGTCAAATACAATATCGTTTTTCAATAATTCTTAGCTTACTCCAATATAAGGGATCACAGCCTGAGAAAAGTCAAGGTTTCTACAGCACACACGGCTCCTAGATTTCCTGAACTCCACAGAACTAGGATTGGTGTTGCCTCTAGACTTGTTCCCTCCTTCGCCTTCTTTCCTTCGCACAAGATGGCCATTCCTTGGAACTCACCAGGAAGTTGACCACAAAGCTGCTGGCATGGTGCCGAAGGTCCCTCCTGCTGATGATGTATTCCACCAAAATGTCCTTCAGATGGCAGGGCAGTTTGCGCCGCACACGATGGATCCGTAGGAAGCTCTCGACATTGGAATAGAAAGGCTGCACTGTGGCGTAGGCATTCAGATAATAGACGTAGGGCAGATCGGGGCTATACGGAGGATCCACTAGATTGGCTCTCCCCTAGAAGAGTTGGATGGCAAATGTATTTCAACATCTCTGCTGCTGTCTGGAGTGGAGGGAGAAACAGAGAGGAGCAAGGGGCAAAGACAGAAGGAAGAGCCAAATAGAGAGAAAAGAAGAAGAGGAATGATGCAGCGCCGTACCTAGCCCTGTGCGAGTGGTGTGTTCGCACAGGGTGCAAAGAAATAGGGATGTATTTGGAGTTACCAGCCTCGGCTCCCCTCAGGCTGCCTGGCATTGCCCCGTTGCCACCTTTCGTGTTTCCTTCGCAGTGGTGGTGGTGGTGGTGGCAGCAGCAGATCTCTCTGACTCCGTGCTTGCATGCAGGTCTGATCTCTCCCTCCTCTGTTGCAAGCGCATGTCAGAGGAAGGAGAGATCAGATCTGTACGCAGGTGTGCAGTCAGAAAGACCCATATGGATTTTTTTTGTAGAATTGGATGTCTGCTCTACGGCTGCTGCCAAGGACACATGAAAAGGAGCGGTGGGGCAAGGGCAGGCAGCACTGGAAGCTGGTGGGGCATGGAGGTTTGGAGTAAGGGAAGATGGGGGGATGCTGGGCATGGGGCAAATGGCAAACCTGTGATTGGTGGTGGGGGGCACCAGATGTGCAAGTCACACAGGGCACATCTATGGCTTGGTATGACCCTGCAATGATGGCATTAAAGAAGTAAAAATAAAAATTAAAAAACTGGAGAGTGACAGGGAGACGAAAACCAGTAAAACAGAATCACAAGGAGAGAATAAATATGATCAAAAAGAAATAAAATGACATAAAGGTGACAGAAGACAGAGAGACAAGAAGATATACAGGACCAGGAGGAAAGAAACCAGGAGAGAGTTGAAAAAACAACTGAGCAGACAGAGTGGGAACGAGTATTTAACAAAATAAAAAGGAGAGGGAGAGAGGGCCAGACACAGTGAGGAGGCGCACCTCTTCTCTATCTGCAATAATATTCAAGGATATGACACAGCCGTACCTGGGAGATGCTGTGAACTACCAAGGTTTGACTTTTCCCGTTTGATTTAGGTCGTGAAATTGATGGCTCTAAACAGTTTATCCCAGCTTAAATATAGGAACTTAGCTTAGGTCTTCTCTAGATCTAAAAGGGAGTCCCTCCTAATTTACCTGGAGGTAAACCTCTGCACTGTCCCACTCCGTTGTGTCCACAGTGAAGGACACCTTCCCATTATCATCAGTGGTGTAGTATCGGACCATGCGCCCAGACTGAGCAGTTATGTCAAGAAACACTTGGTGGAGTTTCAAGGGTAAACCATTTTGGTCCAGGGCTTTTATCTGTGAAGAGAAACCCTGGTCTTAGCAAGTAACATCAGCTAGATGAACAGTACAAATACAAGCTGGAACTCATTAAATTCAGTGGAGATTACAGCAGCTTTCTGCAGACTATGGGAACGACGTAATAACATGAAAGAGATTGTGCACAGTCTACAACTTCCTGTGAAATGAGTTTTGTGCATGAGCGAATTGTGTGCAAACAGTTGTGCTAAGATTATTGCACAGTTTGTTTAAATCCCATGAAGGTATTGGATGCAAAGAAGTGCGCAAAAGACCTGGAGGCTGAGCAAACAGCTTTTAATGCCAGGTTTGAGGAGGAGTAGGCTAGCTTGTTCTTCTGCGACTGACATTAATGAGTTTCATGTCTGTTTTCTTCCTTCTTTGAATATAAGGACCCACAACTTTTTTCTGGATTTTTGATGTGCACGGGTGAAAAAAAAGGCAGGGGATGAGAAGCTGAGGTGGAGGTGCCACAGCAGTGGACAGTAAATCACGGTACCGCAGACATTCAAATGACACCAATAAGATTTGAGCGCAGAATAGCATTCCAGCACATGGGTAGATTTATTGTATTTATTTTACAGTAGTTCATGGTGATTTACAATCCGATACAGTAGGTATTTCCCTGTCCCTTGAGAGCTTACAATCTTTGAATGCACAAGCACCTCTGAGAGTGTCTGTGCAATTTTTTTTTGTTTGCAAAACATAAAACATAGCCACTGTTAGCTTTGTGTGCTCTCCCATGTCTATGAACATTTTTTGCGTTCAGTCTAGTATTTGCATACTATTTGTTTTTTGCATTGGGTGCGAATATTTGCCCCCCTACCTTAGGGAATTGTGCGTTTTGCTTTAGCACACGTCCCTAAAGCATGGCTTCCTGCATCGAAGCCTCTGTGTATTCTGCAGCTCAGAACAACCTTTTGTGGTCAGGGCTGGAACAGCACTCACAGAGAGGGACAAGTTTGAAGGCAAAACATATTTACTGTATTTTCACACAAATAACGCGCGCTTAATATGTATTTTATTTAAACCGTGCAACCTCCGTGAGTTATATGCTTGGGCATGCTATATATGTGTTAGTAATGTCTCTAGACAGAAAAAACAAGCAGTTTTTAATTTTTTGTAATTTCTTTATTTCTTTATTTTTATTTTTTATTTTACATTTCTTATATACCGCCTTTCATGATATCAAGAAGGTTTACATTGAACAAACTGAAATTACATTGAACAGGGCATTATAACTTGAAGATAACTATTTTACAGGGAACATGGGCAATGGAGGGTTGAGTGGCTTGCCCAAGATCACAAGGAGCACCAGAATTTTAATAAGGGTTATTTCTGCACATTCTTCATTATTTATTCTAAATTAGTCTAGGCCAATTCCAGTTCAATCGACATCATTATCATCTGACTCAAACTCTTCAAAGTCCGTTCTCTCCTCACTATCATTGCTGAAATAAGTTAAGATCCAACTGCAGACTCTGATTTCCGAAGTGATGTCGCCGTCACTGCTGTTGAAATCGTCACCTTCGTCATCGGTATCCGAATGTGTCTTATTCTGCTTGTAGACAATCCCAGTCTTTCTGAAGCCATTGCAGATGGTTTGTGGCATTATAGAAACATAGAAATATGACGACAGAAAAAGACCACATGGTCTATCGAAACTGTCCTTCCATATCAACAACTACAACAGTCCACTTTTTACCTTTAGAGGTCCTCTGTGTTTGTCCCATGCTTTTTTGAATTCAGTTACTGTCCTCATCTCTACCACCTCCACTGGGAGACTATTCCACGGATCCACTACTCTTTCCGTAAAAAAATATTTCTGCATATCACTCCTGAATCTATCTCCCTTCACCCTCATCCCATGTCCCCTCGTCGCAGAACTTGCTTTCAATTGAAAGAGGCTCTCTCCCTGAACATTTATGCCACGGAGGTTTTTAAACATCTCAATCATATCACCTCTATCCCGCCTTTCCTCTAAGGTGTACATATTAAGATCCTTCAGTCTGTCCTCATATGCTTTATAATGAAGACCACTAATCATTTTAGTAGCCACCCTCTGCACTGACTTCATCCTGTTCACATCCTTTTGAAGGTGTGGTCTCCAGAATTGCACACTATACTCCAAATGAGGTCGCACCAAAGACTTATACAGAGGCATTATCACTTCCTTCCTTTTTTCTGCTAGCCATTCCTCTCTGTATGCACCCAAGCATCCTTCTAGCTTTTGCTGTCGCCTTTTCTACCTGTTTAGCTACTTTAAGATCATCAGACAAAACCACGCCTAGGTCCCGCTCTTCTTTAGTGGACAAAAGTACTTCACCCCTATACTATATTGCTTCCTTGGATTGCTGCAGCCCAAATGCATGACCTTACATTTTTTAACATTAAATCCCAGCTGCCAGATTCTAGACCATTCTTCAAGCTTAGCTAGATCCCTCCTCATGTTATCTACACCTTCCTGGGTGTCTACTCTATTGCAGAATTTGGTATCATCCGCAAAGAGGCAAACTTTACCCGACAGCCCTTCCGCTATATCACTAACAAAGATGTTAAAAAGATTCGGACCAAGGACAGATTCCTGGGGCACACCACTGGTAACATCCTTCTCCTCAGAGTAAGCTCCATTTACTTGTACTCTTTGTCGCCTCCCACCCAACCAATTTCTAACCCAAGCAGTAAACTTTAGGGTCCATCCCTAGGGTGCTCAGTTTGTTTATAAGTCACCTGTGAGGAACAGTGTCAAAGGCTTTACTGAAATCTAAATACACCACATCTAGGGCTCTCCCTCAGTCCAACTCCCTGGTCACCCAGTCAAAGAAATCAATCAGATTTGTCTGACAAGACCTGCCTCTGGTGAATCCATGCTGCCTCGGATCCTGTAATCCGCTGGACTCCAGAAACCTCACTATTTTCTCTTTCAGGAGCGTTTTCAATAATTTACTCACCACCGAAGTTAAACTAACCAGCCTGTAGTTTTCAACCACATCCTTACTTCCGCTTTTGTGTAAAGGCACCATTTTACCTCAAGCAGAAGAAACCCACTTGCAGACTTCCAAAAACCTCATCTGCTTCAGTCTTCCTGATGGTATGAATTTGTGAATCCCAGACTGCATCCATTCACCCCAGTCTCTTCTCACGATTGTCTTGAATGAGTGGTTAACTGCTATATCTGTTGGGTGTAGCTTGCAGGTAAGACCACCAGGTATTACAGTTATGTGGGCACCAATAGAGTTTATATAATTTTGAACATATTTTTCTTGGTGGGCAAACATGGCATCAAAAATTAGTAAAGACTTCTTCAAAAAGAATTCACCCCGCTTGTCCCTATAACATTTATCTGCCCATATTTTCATAAGGTCACAGTCCATCTATCCCTTCTTATTGCAAAGGACAACCACACCAATGGACAGTTTTTCACAGGGCAGGGTAACTCTTGAAAACTACCGTTGGCTTTAATTTCACCCCACTCGTAGTGCATCCAAGGACTACATTGAAGCAGACCCTCTCATGCCCAGTCATTTTAAAGGCAACAGTTTTCGTACCTGAAGCAGCTACAGTGCTGGGGCAGGGATGTCGAAAGACATTGGAATCTCGTCCATATTTATAACGCCCATTGCAGAGATACTATGTTCAGAGATTTCTTTGGAGACAAATTCACGGAAGCTGATCATCTTTTGCTCCCAGTCGTCTGGAAGTCGCTGGCATACAGTGATTCTCATTCTCACTGAATGTCCATTTCTTCTTATAAATCTGGAAATCCAAGTAAAACCTGCTTTTAAATCTGTGATTCCTCTTTCGTTTGCCAGAAGCTTTGCGACAGTAGAGAGAGCGTGATCTTGTTCCCTCCGAGAAAGAACCCAGTCTTTTAAGTCGTTCTCCAGTTGAAGCCATTTTGCTTTAGGCCCACGATGTGTGCATTTTCGGGGGTTCATTTCCTCAAGCTCCTTTTTCTGCTTTCTCCAATCATAAATGGATATCTCTCCAACCTCAAACTCTCTCACTGCCGCACTGTTGCTTGTTTCTTCTGCTCTCACAATGACTTTCAATTTAAAGTCAGCGGTGTAGGACTTGTGTTTCATTCCTGGCATGATGCCAATCCAATAAGGCCATGCATGGTATAAGCATGGGTGCATTATCCGGAAATGTTTGCATAGAACATCGTCATTTCTGCACGTTATGTTTGTGTGTGTTATATAAGTGAGTGTGCCATTTGTGTTGGACCAAAAATCCCCTAAATGAAAAGATTTTGGCTTTATTACTTACCTTTTCCAAGTCTGAGCTTAAGGCGAGTTACATTCATGTACATGAGCTATTTCCCTGTCCAAATGGATCACAATCTAAGTTGTAGCTGAGCCAGTAGAGTGTAAGGTGACATGCCCAAGGTAAGAAAGACTGGCAGTGGCAGAAGGATTTTAACACTGGCTTCCCTGGATTTCAACCTACTTTTGTAAGCACTAAGCTAGTCTTCCACGCAAAGCACCTGAGAGCCAGCACTTAAGCCAAACGTATATATTTGATTTTATTTGGTATTCCGCAATTCACCAGGAGCAAGGCAGAATATTTGAAATCTGTCATAAAATGAAAATTCCGATGTGTTTCTAACTCACTGTACTCAATTATGACATCACAGATGTGAATGTGAAGCTGTCCTCTGATAGGTGAGGATTAATATAAGTGGAATGTTTGGGAGCAAATGAAGGAGAGAGACTGAGGGAGACTCACTATCCCCTGGAAAGGCTGACCGGGGTGGAAATATCCATCCATGTTCTCAAAGGTCACCGTCCCAAGGACGTTGGAGATAACGAAGGTGCTGCTTCCATTCAGTGTCACACCTTGGGAGAGAAGAGCAGATTAGTACAGAAGAAGTGGCTGTGGCCTCCAGCCACATGGTTCTTTTCAAACCGAACAAGCCAACATTAAGCCTTTCATTCAATAAAGAATTCTCAAAACACTTCAGAAGAACAGCACATCAAAAAGTGCACACCTGAGGGCAGCACAGTTTAAGCTTATTCTCATCCTCTCAAAAAAGAATCCCCTACCTGTTCCATCCTCCAGCAGAGAAGCATTTGCATCAATACCGTAATAATATCTATTGGCGCTCGGCTGGAATGCGGTCATATTAACCACAAAGGAGAAACACCCAGCAACGGTCTGAAATATTAATTAATCCAGTATCAAAAATCTGCCTCCTCGCAGCACCATATCACTGTGATCTTGCAAGAAGAGCACCTCCTACCTACGGCATTTCTCCTCCCCACAAATCCCATCAGCTCAAGCCACTCACCTGACCCTCGTATACTTGGCAAAGATCGTGGATATCCTTCTCCCAAAACCAAGCTTTCCGGCAAAGGGTGACTGTAAAGGTGCCATCCACTGGCTTCCATAGGTGTACCTGGTTTTGAAAAAAAATGGAAACAAACTCATATCAAATATTTATGAGGGCAATGACAGCTAAGTATGGTCCCCCAGAGGTTCACCAGTCTGGCATATTGGGGTACGATTGGGAGAAGGAGAAAGTGATGACGTAGGGGGAGAGAGAAGCAGTTTGAATAGCATGGCTTCAGCTTCACAGTTTTACTGTCAAGGGGAAGTAACTGAATAAACTTTAAAAAGTGGTTTTAGTTTCTGATCTTGGCCTAGTGGTCAGGGCAAGTTACCTCAGGCCAGAGGACTGGGGGTTCAAATCCCACAGGAGGACAGCAACCCACAGGCACTGCTTGGGCAAGCCACCTAACCCTCCATTGCCTCGGGTACAAAACATAGACTCTGAGCCCTTTGGGGACAAGGGAAATATATCATACCTGAATGTACACCACTAACTATGGAATTTGTCACCGGAGGATATAGTAAAGGCTGTTAGTGTAGCTGGGTTTAAAAAAGGTTTGGATAAGTTCCTGGAAGAAAGGTCCATAAACCATTATTAAAAGGGACTCAGGATATCACTGCCTGACCCAATACAAGCATTGAGGAACCTGTGTCTTTTGGGGAGACTGCTAGGTACGTATGACCTAGATTGGCCACTGTTGGAAACAGGATACTGGGCTTGATGGATCTTGGTCTGACCCAGTGTGGCATATCTTATGTTCTTATGGAACTCCCAAATCATCATTCCACAAAGTGATTTACAGGAGGTACTGAAATACTTTAGGGCTCCCATGAAACTATCTCTTTCTGAAGAGGAAATCTTTTCAAAGATGGATAGCTTCCTCCTCAGTAACTAGTTGCACTATCTGGCATAGCCCATCCTGTCCTGTCACCAGGACCCATCATGGCCCATAATTGCAAAGCTGCCTAGATCTTAAGAAAGTATTCCTGGGAACCAATCAAAACCCAGAAATCAAAAATATTTTTGATGTCACATGTTTTGAAGAACACATCCCAAGCTTTGTAATCCATTTCTCTAATGCAGCAACGAATTACATAAGTGCTTTTTAAGCAGTTGAATGAGAAGATTAGAGCTGTATGTAACAGAGCAGTCACCTGCAGATGGCTGCCGAACTCTTGAAATATCATAAGCCTTATGCTATCTTACCTACACTCTTTCCCCGTTCCCACTCACCTGCCGCAGACTTGCACCTCGAAGGACACATCCAAAATATAGACTTGGCTAGGAGCTACAAACTTGACTTCAAACTTAGGAAGGACTGAAAAAATATGGAGAAGGGATTTCAGTGAGAAATAAAGTCTAAAAACTCTGCATCCCAGTTCCCCACTCACAATGCTCACAGAGGCTGGTATAATGTAAAACTTATTCAGCCATTTGGCAATAGAGACTTCCCAGAGTCCTGTCTAGAAACAGACTTCCAAGCCTCTATATGGAACATATTTTGGACAATTTTACTGGAGAAGAAATTCACTCAAGTCCCCCCCACCCAAACAGCAAGAGAAGAAGCCGACTTGAAATAGGAATAAATTGATGCCACCTACCATACTCTTCTACGTCAAAGCTCTGCTTGACTCTCCCAGTTTCAACATTGATGGTGTATGTCCCCAGTGGAGGCTCAGATGCCAGCTGATAGGAGAGGTCCACGATGCCCTGCTGTGGGACTACGTTCAGCCATTGACCAATCCGGTTGCCGTTGGGATCCTTGATGTATAGAATGCAGCCTCAAGTTACCCTAATATCCCACAATGCTTCCTACCCTTAAGCAGCCTTAGCCATGGGGTTGTGGTCACATTGCTGGTATGACAAAATGTTCCTTTTGACCTTCACCTCCTGCTCACCATTAGGGAGCTGAGGCAAAAGGAAAATGATCAGATATGAGGGGTTGTGAACTAGCTTACCCTTCTGCTACTGAAGGCAGCCATTTTGTACCAGCAGCAACAGAGTGGTTAATGATGTCATGACAGAGTGACTGGATAAGTCCATGTCAGCCCAGGTCCAGTCTTGATCCTAGCTATGGAAAAGAAGTAGTCTTTGGGTTCTGGAAGCAGGGCCCATGGTGCAGAGGGGGTATAGGTTCCACACCGCGATGGAAATAGAAACAAACCCAGGTTATTTGTGTCTGTTTCTCACTTACCTCCAGCTCAATCAGATCATACTGCAAATTAAGAAGAAGGAAGGGGAGACAGAGAAGCTAGTGAGCTCAACATTTTTTTGTCAAAACAATATAATTTTATGTGAAACTTGATTATTGGGCATGGAGGAAAACAAGTATGGGGTTGCATTCCCTTTCTAATTGTAGAAAAGGAGAAATACAGAGTTACCACTAATGAAGATGAAAGCGGCATCATTCAAAACAGGAATGACAGGGTCTCGCCCACTTGTGCTAGACGTTCGAGGAGCTGGCACTGAAAGATGTAAACTAGCAGCAGGGAGATTCACCAAACATCTCATTTCTAATCTCCCACACTGCCACTGACTCCGTGTGTGTGAGCCTGGGAAGTCACTTTTTCTCCCTGACCGAAAATAAAAGTTAATTTTTCCTGGCTATACACCTGCCATTTCCTTTGGAAAATTCAGGGCTGGCAGAGATCCTCAGGCCTGCTCTAGCCCTGTCCTAGCTGCTTCCCTCTTTTCACCAAGTAGGGAACGGCAGTTTTTCAACCTGGGGAATTTTCCAGGCAAATTTTAGACAAATTGCTCTCTGAGAGGGAATTTTATAGCGGGGTGCCTAGGTACAGCAGGCGAGACAGTGACTATTCTTACGACGACACATAGGCACCTCTGTGACTTACTAAAGTACTAATACATTCTGCAGAAGATGCACCTAGACTTTAGATGAGGACATTCCATCTGCTCGAGAGCAGGTCTGAATGTTAGCATGTACTTTACGCGCCTATTTTATAAGATATGCATGTAAACTGTGTGACTTCACCCAGACTCCAACCTTAACTCCTCCCCTATATATGCTTACAAGTGCAAGCCATGTTTAGGTGTGGCCTAATTTTATAAGAGGACTTTTCTGCAGGGAAAATGCTTATGCGATTATCATTTTTACATGTAATCCAATTCACACCGCCATCACGTTAAGACTAGGCTGGCGCTTACAGAGCGGTTAAATATATTATTCCCCTTTCCACAGCTCTTACCACGTCATTCACAGGCACAAAATCCTCCCTCAGGGTTACAATCCGAAAATTCACTAAAAGAGAAAAGACAGAGTTTAATGTCTCCTTAATAGTGGAAGCTTCACTGCTCAGATCCGAGACCAGGAGCTGGGCCTATCTGAGGACGATTCACTTCTCTGTCATTTTCCTATGCTACTACTTCAAAATAGCTCTAAGCAGTGTACAAGATAATAACCTAAAACAACAAGACAAACCATACAAATAAATACATCTTTTTCTTCTATTTCACCTTAGCCAAATATTTCTACCATCAATAGACATCAGTTAGTGCATGCTACAATAACTGTAAACACACTACTGCTTGGTCTTCTTTGGAACGATCAACTGTATACTCTGTAGGAATAAGTCGTTCACTTCTAACTCTATCAAAAAAGAAGTATAGAGAATACTTAAACTTAAATGTATCAAAAACTCTTCACAAAACTCAGCACACTATGAAAAGGAAATGAAGTCCGCGCCTAAGAGAGATGACTTTGATTCTGCCAATGTTAACCTAATTACCAAATATCCCCCCTTAAAGCACGGCTTATTCAATGAGTGAGTAATAAATACGGTAATGTTTTAACAGCAGTTCCTGGGTTAATAGACAAAAAAAAAGTCCGTTGCGTATGGCAGAGGGATCGGAATTTAAAAGAAAGGTTAAGCCCAGCAGAGGTGGGTCCATTGGTGGCGTCCACACAGTTAGTTGAGAAAGGCTTTCGGGCATGTGGAGCTTGTGAAATATGTGACATTACCCTGGTAGCTTCTGAATTTTCTTATTCAGGATTGACAGTTTCTTTGAAATTTAATACTACATGTGTTTCCAGTAATGTTGTCTATGTGATCGTATGCCCTTGTGGTTTGGCTTATATAGGTAAAACAAGGCGTCCTTTTAGAAACGAGGATGAGAGAACATAAAAGTCGACTAAAATGTAAAGTGAAGGAGGCCCCAATTGTCCAACACTGCATACTTAAGGGACATGAATTTGATCAGCTCCACTGTTTATGCATAGACCAAGTAGAAGGGGGGAGAGGTAACAAAACGTTGGACACCGTATTGATCACTAAAGAACAGCGGTGGATCTATAAATTGAAAACAGTAGAGCCTTATGGTCTGAATGCAGGGATTGACTGGACGGCGTGTTTATAGGTTTATAGGCAACAGCATTGGGTGGTACATTAGTGATGGCTAGTGAGGGATACATGCTGTTTAAAGGGAGTACGGTAGTTGTCTGAGAGAGCATGTATGAGAAGGTAGATAGAGTAATATGATTAGTAAGGGTTATGCTTTAGTAGAAGTTTCGTATGTGGATGATTTGGAGGATTTCTTTTGATTGATTTAGATAATTGCACAAATTAGAGTAAAATTGGTTTTTCGCGAGGTGCAAAATTGAAAAAGAGAGAGGGGGGTTTGCAGTTGACATTCCCGGGATAGGAGGAGTAATGGGAGGAGTTATATGTTACAAAGGGATCAGCGAGGTATTTAAATATGGAGGTTTGCGGAGTACTTCGCATGCGCGGTGTTTATTCCCGACCCAAGAGGAAGATTGAGAATAAACTTGATGAAGAGGGTCGTGTTATAAAGATTGAACACAGGCAGCATTTGAGGTAAGGAAATGAGCGGTTTTTTTGATGGTTTTTTAGTTTTAGGGTAGTTATGAAGTACGGAGGATTTGGAGTAAAGTTACAATAAAAAATTCTTGTTTTTATGCAGCACATTAATGAAAGTAAATACAGGATCCCTGAGGAACCACTGACGTGAAACGCAGGATTGGTACCTGAGGCAAGCGTCGGGATCAATTAAGTTTTTCCACAACGGAAGAGTCCCAGCTGAGTCACAGTTGGAGTACATTATTAAGAAGATCACAGCTGTCTTTAAGTTATTAGAGTTATTGAATCACTGGACTGGCTCATCTGTTGAGAATATTTGTAAGGTCATTGATGCAATCAGGCATATCACTTTCTAAGACGAAGGTCAGAAAGTCATGCCGAAAAAGTCTGAGACCTTCCTTTTCATAGTGAGCTGAGTTTTGTGAAGAGTTTTTGATACATTTAAGTTTAAGTATTCTCTATACTTCTTTTTTGATAGAGTTAGAAGTGAACGACTTATTCCTACAGAGTATACAATAACTGTAAAAACACACTGTTCATTATTTTATAATAAAAACACAAGAAAAGCCATGCGGAGTCAGACCAAGATCCAATGAGTCCAGCATCCTGTCTCTGACAGCGACTAGTCCAGGCCACACGAACCTGGCAGATCCCTAAAGTAAAGCCATTCTTTGATCATTTTCAGGAATAAGCTCATTTCAGAGATAAGTCTACTGGTGAATCAATTTTATGAACTTGACCTCCAAATTACAAAGCAATAAAATGTTAAAAATAGTAACAATTAAACATAAAATAGTAACAATTAAACATAGCATTCAGGGACTTAAAGAATGCTCTGTGGTATAATTCCAAATGACAGAAACCTTAAAACATAACATTTTGTAACACTAGGGATTCCCTCCTCAGTTGTCAATATTAATGGCCTCTCAGTGATAATAAAACACTGCATCCGTTTATATTAACGTCAAATGATGAAGAATCGTTAACTTGATTTATGCCCTCTGTCTAACTAGTAATATGAAACAGCCAAGCTCATAAACAAGTGATCTTGGACAGAGTAGCTCTAGCCTACAGGTTTGGCCAGTTGTGTCCAAATGACACAGAGACAGTCAGACAGACATGCACCTGTTTGTCCTGGTTTGTAGATTGGTTTGTCCGTCTGGATAAAAGTCCCACTCTCGATTCCCCGAATAAGCACTTTTTTATTTTCTTTAAAGACAATGTCAGACCCAGCGCCATAAACTGTGATGTTAGCAACTTCTTCCGTGCCATCGGAGGGAGCTGGAACCTGAAAAGGCAGAAAATATCAAGGCAGCGTTCGCAAAGCTGGATTGGAACTGCCCAGGATGTGTGTTAAACGGAGTCTCAAGTATTGAACACATTGCAACACCAGCATAGTGCAAAGCGCTGAAAATATAACAGGAGAGTCCGGAAAAATGCAGGCCCTGGGGTTCAGCTAAAATTGCAGCTGAAAATGTGTCCTGATGGGTTTAAGGCAGGCACTCAAGTGGCCCAAACTGAGTGATCAAATTTAACTAATTAGCACTGAATATCATGCTAAGTAGCTAAATAAATTAAATTTAAAAAAAAACAACAACACATATGCAAACAATTCTGTCCAGATCCTTTTATGACAGGATAAAGTTGTGTGGTTTGTGAATGCAGAGTTGCCAAGTTATGCAGTTTCAGGAGTGAGATTTTTGCTAGTTCTGGTTTTAAATTGCATGGCATCCGCTGAAACTCAGTGTTACAGTTACCAAAATGCATCAGAATGAGATTGTCAGCAATCCATGAATGGCTTCAAATCTCACTCCTGGAATAGGTAAATTGGCAACTCTGTGAATGTGACAATTAAAACTTAGCCAGAGAAAGGGGCCAATTTTTCAAAATGTGCCACTTTATCTGGCTAAAGGACGACGAGTTCAGTAGGGTTCACTGTTTGAAAATTGATCCCAAAAAAATGTTTCAGCAAGCAAACAATGAGAAAGCTTTCAAGTGCACTGCTTTTTGAAAAGAAATTTAAGGTTAGTTTGCATTTCATGAGAACTGTGGTTTTGTAGCTCTGCCGCTTGAGGACTTTGAATGAGAAGTTCATAGATGGACAGAAGAAAATTTTTATACAAAATTCCTTAGGTCTGTTTTCAGAGTAATGTAATCAATAAGAACTATAAAGATTAACTCTCAAATCAACCTCTAATATGAGGAAAAACAATATAAGAGGGTATACTCAATAATAAAGCAGCACGGGAACGCCTCAGACAAATCAGCACGTAACAGAGATACAATGTATCAGGCAGTGCCCAGATAGCATCAATGGCAGTTCACCGGCTCAAACAGTCACTTTTTTAAAAAAATTTTCTCCCAGCACACCCACAGCTTTTAAAAAATGCTTGAGAATCAATTTTACTTAACTTGAGTTAGTAATCCCCAACGCCAGTAGTATCGGCGCCATCCATTGCGTTTCACGTCAATGAAATTGAGTTTCATCAGGGGGATTTATCACCAAAATCTTTAAAGAAAATCTTAGGCTCAACCTGTCCCAGAAGAAATGGAGTATGTGGAAAGTCCAAGGGAGACACTCACTTGAAAGGAGGACACACTCCAGCGGGGCCACCTGGGTACCCATCCTCCTTGACCAGGACTAGACTTTCACCATGGTGTTCCAACTTGACAGTCCAGTCGGAGATTCATAGTTAGGCTGTTGAGCATGTTACCAGACCCTCTCCCAGAAGGTGGGTAGTTGAAGTTCTTGCTGGGATCAGCACCATATAGTCCTCTTGTGCCAGGGACAAAAAATAACACCCCACCATGTGTACAATAAAAAGTCCACTCAAGTCATGGAGGTGACAGGACTCTGAATCACTACATCCATCCCCTGAGGACCCTCCAATCCTAGAGGTAACATGCGCTGTATCCCTGCATCCCAATCCCCTGAGCCCTCCAATCCTAGAGGTGACAGGCTCTGTATCCCTGTGTCCATCTGCTGAGCACTCCAGTCCTAGAGGTGACAGGCTCTGTATCCCTGTGGTCCATCCCCTGATTTCCTCCCCCCCAGTCCTAGAAGTGACAGGCTCTGTATCCCTGTGTCCAATCCCCTGAATCCTCCAGTCCTAGAGTTGACAGGGCTCTTGTCTGCATCCCCGTGCCCTTCCCCTGAGACCTCTAGTCCTAGAGGTGACAGGCTCTGTATCCCTGTGCCCGTCCCCTGAGCCCTCTAGTCCGTAGGAGGTGACAGGGCCGCTGTAATCCCTGTGCCTTCCCGGAGCCCGTCTAGTCCTAGGATTGGTGACAGGCTCGGTATTCCCGCCTCCTGCCCATTCCCCTAAGCCCTCCAGCCCTAGAGGTGACAGGCCTCTGTATTCCCTCTGTGCCCATCCCCTGAGCCCTCCAGTCCTAGAGATTAGAAAGGCTCTGTATCTCCCGGAACCCATCCCCTGAGCCGCCCTACAGTTCTAGAGGTGGCAGCTCTGTAACTCTGGCTCCCCATCCCCTGAGCCAGGGCAGGAATTTACCTATACTCCAGTTTACCGCCGTGGCGTTAGGGCCCACAGCTGGCCAAGGGCCCACACAAAATTGAAATACTGGCATATAGGTAAATTTTTTAAAAAACCGCTTGTCTGCTGCCGTTTCCCCTTGTCAGGTGGCCCCCTCTGCCCGGCTGAAGGGTGCTGATCCCTCCGTGCCGGCTTTGGAGAGGCGCAGAGGGGGCCCCGCGGACCGGCAGCAGCCAGCGGTTTTTTTTTTTTTTTTTAAACGTATGTCACAAGACGGCACGGAGGGACCATTCAGCCGGACAGAGGGGGCCCCACGGGATAGTCCCTGCCACGTCGCAGGAACTTTACAGCCAGCGTTTTTTTTTAACTATTCAATTTTACTTGAGCCGATGGGGGGTAAGGACTGGTAATGGGCGGGTGGACCCCCGGGGTGGGGGGTTAAGGGGGGGGGGGGGGACTGGAGGTGTGCTGATGGGTTTAGGACTGGTAATGGGCTGTGGGCTGTGGGGGGGGCGGTTTAGACCACCTGGTAATGGGCTTATGGGGGGGTTAAGACTGGTAGATGGGCTGTGGGCTGATGGGGGCTTGTCTGGTAATAGGCTAGGGGGGGGGCTTAGGGACTGGAACATGGGCGCTGGGGGGTGTTAAGACTGGAGGTGGGCTGATGGGGTTAGGAACTGGTAAATGGGCTGGTGGGCCTTTTGGGAGGGGGGTTGGACTGGTAATGAGCTATGGGGGGCGGACTAGGACTGGGAAATGGGCTGGATGGGGGGCCTAACACTGGAGGGTGGGCTGATGGGTTCGGACTGGTATCAATGTGTCTATGGGGGGGGGGGGGGGGGGTAGGCCTGATAATGGGCTATGGGGGGGGGGGGGCTAGGACAGGAAAATGTGAATCGCTGATTGGGGAGGGGTTAGGAGTTGAGGTGGGCTGATGGGGTTAGGACTGGTAATGGGCTGTGGGCGGATGGGGGGGGGGGGTTTGGACGGGCAATGGGCTATGGGGGGCTGACTGAGAAATGTGGTTGATGGGGTTCGGACTGGAAGTTGGGCTGATGGGGGGTTAGGACTGGTAATGGGTTATAGAGGGGGCGCTCGTTTAAACCTGAAAATGGGGTGATGGGGGGGGTTAAGAAAAAAAGACTGAAGAAAACAACCAACGAATGGGTTGGATGGGGGGGGGTCGGACTAAGATAACATGGGCTGAGGCTGGGTCAGGCTCGGAACTAGAAGGGAAGCTGATCGTTGGGGGAGGATTAGAATTGGATGGGGCTGGAAGAGTTAAAATTGGAGGGAAGGGAAGAATATTTTTGTGTGGGGAGGGAGTAAAAACAATCTACAATTGGCCCGGGGTATTGGAGAGAGGTAAGTGAGAATGGAGGGGTAAAAATTGAATGGAGGAAATTGAAATAGGAATGAGGAAAGAGCAAAAGGAGGAAAGATTAGTATGTTCAAGGCAGATGTAGAGATTGGTTGAGAATGGAAAAGAAAACTAGAAGAGAAAGAAAGACAAGGACAAATGGACAGCAGACGATTGGAGATTTTAGCAGGAAGACACGAAGAAACCAGAAGAAAAGTTGCTGGAGCATTTGCAGCTGAAAAAAAAATGCAACAAAAGGTAGAAAAATATTTCTTTATTTTGGGAATTTTATTAATTTGGAATATGTTCATGCTCTGGTAAATGTGCATCATTAACGGCTGCGCTTTGTTTAGTTACAAGAGCAACATTACTGTATAGTTTTATTTCTACATGTGTTGTACCTTCCAAGTTTTGGCTTTTGGGATTCCAACCGTTTAATTATGACGTCAGGGGCCACACAGCGCGCAGCTGATCCGGAATGTGATAGTTTTTATCTTTTCTGGGGGCCCACAATTTTTGTTGGTGTAGGGCCTCACTCAAGGTAAATCCGGCCCTGCCCTGAGCCCTATAGTCCTAGAGTTGACAGGCTCTGTCTGTATCCCCGTGCCCTTCCCCTGAGCCCTCCAGTCCTAGAGTTGACAGGCTCTGTCTGTATCCCCATGCCTTTCCCCTGAGCCCTCCAGTCCTAGAGTTTGACAGGGCTTCTGTCTGCCATCCCTGTGCCTTCCTCCGTCGGGGGGTGAGCACTCCAGTCCTAGAGATGAAAGGCTCTGTATCTCTGCACCCATCCCCTGAGCCCTCCAGTTCTAGAGGTGGCAGCTCTGTAACTCTGCACCCATCCCCTGAGCCCTATAGTCCTAGAGTTGACCAGGCTCTGTCTGCATCCCCGTGCCCTTCCCTGAGCCCTCCAGTCCTAGAGTTGGAAGGCTGTACCATATCCCCTGCACGCCACAATCTCCTGATCCCTTCAGTCTCCAACGGTGAACAGGCTCTGTATCGCTTATGTCCATCCCCTGAACCTTCTAGTCTTAGAGGTGGTCTATTTCATTTACATTTGGAGTTGGGTAGGGAGGTTGTGTGGCAATCTCTGAAGTGCATGCCTGTTCCAAACAAAGTCACTGTGACCAGGTAAGAACATGGAGGCTTTGTTGAAGAAACAATAGACTAATGACATGATTGAAGTCTTACCACGATGTCTGCCATGGGATTAATGATTTTCCTAGGAGGACCTGGTTTTGATAACCTGCAGAAGACCTGAAGACCCCTCAGCTGCGTTTTTTTGTAAGATACTTGGGGCAAAATGGATTCTGAAAATTCTAGAAAAATGTTGGGGCTTGGTGTGGCCAGTAAGGGGGACAGAAGGCCAAATGAAGTCATATCCCTATTTAAACTTAGCCATGCTAAGATTTTGCACGCTTTCTGGAATAGGGTTCATCCATCCAACGCACAGCCCCAGACAATTTGGGAGCTTGGTGTGTTTACAAAATAATCCAGACAGACCCCTGGAGGAGGTGTTAACTGCTCCATGTTAACAGCTACTACACAGTAAGTGTACAGTCCCTATGCTGTTTAAACACTGAACCAGAAATATAGGTAATTTAAAAAACAAAAAAACTCACTGCATATAAATTACCAAGCAACTCAGGGCCAACTGAGAGAGAATTCTAATAGCAGCAATCCCACCCCACACAACGATGAGGATACAATGTATAGAGTTAAGAATTGTACATAGTTTCCCCCAAGTACTTCCAAGTTGATCTCCCTGTTTATTGTCAATACAACTCAAAGTTCCTTGTGTTGTTATAGTTGATGTTAAATGTAAACACAGCTCTGATCTTAAAATAGAGCGGTTTCTTATTATAGAAGAACTGGTAAATAAATAAATAAATAAATCATAATATTGAATTTTAATGTCT